>CM048749.1:24960000-25560000 GCA_026315105.1 Locusta migratoria | reverse complement strand
GGGCGTCATCTCTCTAGGAAAACTGGCCTCAGTATTCCAGGCCGAAATCACTGCCATCAGGGCGTTTGTGGAGGAGAATTTGCGTAGGTTCTACAAAGATCGTAGCATTTATATCTATTCAGGCAGCCCTGAGATCACTGGCAGCTCCTGCAACAAGGTCTAAAATTGTTGCAGAATGTCACAGGGTTCTGGTGGAGCTAGGGGAAAGCAATAGAGTAAACCTATTGTGGGTCCCTGGCCACTCGGGGATCAGTGGCAACGAACATGCCGACAGATTAGCCAGGATGGGGGCAGAGGCTCCATTTATTGGACCGGAACCTGTCCTGACAATCACCAAGGCAATGATCAAATTGGAGCTACGTAACTGGCTCAGAAGACAGCATGTAGAATATTGGACCAAAGTCCATCAACAAAAACATGGCAAGGTAATGATGCCAAAGCAATGTTTTAAAAGAAGCTCTGCAATCCTGGATTTGAACAGGAGAGAGATTAGACTCATGGAAGGATTGCTGACAGGCCATGGGAATTTTAAAAAACACCTACATACAATGGGAATAACAGAAGAGGACCCTAAATGTAGGATCTTCGAATGCATTGCATTGGAGAATAAAAGACACAGAATATTTGGGACAACCAGACCCGAAGAAATTGTGTCTAATATAGAAATGGTAAAGGGACTCCTTGCACTGTTCAAGGGCATTGGTTGGCTTTACTAGATACACAGGGAGCGATACCGCACAATAAACTTAGTTTCGGTGCGGGCAGTGGCGGGTTGGTCCAAGACTGTTTTGGCGTCCCTGGAAAAATCAAATCAAATCAATCAAATCAAGGTGTGGCACCCAAGTCATCCGGGTGTCGAGAACCATGCTGAGGAATTGATGGGTTTCTTCAACAGGAAGAGGTACATCGCCT
Source organism: Locusta migratoria (assembly GCA_026315105.1). Taxonomy (NCBI): domain Eukaryota; kingdom Metazoa; phylum Arthropoda; class Insecta; order Orthoptera; family Acrididae; genus Locusta; species Locusta migratoria. Next base: position 25,559,088 of record CM048749.1, on the reverse strand, counting down.
AGGTACAGCTTGGGATCAAGGTGAAGTTCCCGACGGCGACAGAAGTGCATTACTCGGGTCTTGCGGCCCAAGAATTGGAAGCCATGGGCAAAGGCCCACGACTCTGCCTTTTAAATAGCACCCTGCAACTGACGTTCAGCAACACTAATGCTCGCAGAACTGAAGTAGATGCAGAAGTCATCGGCAAATAGAGAGTAGGAGACCAATGACCCCACTCGGTAGCAAGACCATTTATGGCTATCAGAAACAAGGGAACACTAAGAATTGAGCCTTGTGGGACACCATTCTCCTGGACACGAGCGGAACTAAGACAGGTACCAAGCCGGACCCGGAAAGAGCGGAACGACAGGAAGTTCTGTAAGAAAATCGGGAGTGACCCCCCAGAGACCCCATTCATAAAGTGTAGATAAAATATGGTGACGCCAGATGGTATCATATGCCTTTCTAAGGTCGAAAAAGACTGCAACCAGATGCTCATGCCTGGTGAAGGCAGTGCGAATAGCGAACTCCAGTGACACGAGGTTGTCAACTGCGGAACGGCCTTGGCAGAAGACCCCCCTGTTGTGGGGCAGGAAGTCCCTGATCTTCAAGAATCCACATGAGGCGCCAACTCTCCAAACATTCGAAGAGCTTACAGAAAACGTTGGTGAGACTAATCGGGCGGTAGTTGTCAGCCACGTGGGGGTCAGCACCAGGCTTCATCACTGGGATGACAATGCTCTCACGCCACTGGGCCGGGAAAGCACCGGCTACCCAGAGGCGACTGAATAAGCCGAGAAGTTGGTGTTTAAAGTCCACTGGCAGGTGACAAACAAACTGGCTGTGGATTCGGTCAGGGCCTGGGGAGGTGTCAGGACACGCAGCGAGGGCACTTTGAAATTCCCGTTGAGTAAATGGGACATTATATATTTCATGGCGGTGTGTGCGAAAGGAGAACTGTGGCCGTTCAACCCGCTCTTTGAGGGCACGGAAGTCCGCATCGTAAGCTGCAGTCGCAAAAGTCTGGGCGTAGTAGTCGGCCATGTGTTCAACAATAATGGCTGGGTCGGTGCATAGAGTGTCGTGAATCTGCAGAAAGGGTATTCCTGCAGACGGGCGGTACCCAAAACTCGTCGTACCTGGGACCAGACCCACGCAGGGGAGGTGCGAGAGCCGATGGTGGCTACATACCACTCCCAGGATTCCTGCTTGCCTTGCCTTATCACCTGCTGAGCGCGGGCACGAAGCTGCTTGAAGGCTATCAGGTTCTCGAGTGAAGGATGGCGCCTATGGCACTGGAGCTCCCACCGACGAACTCAAATGGCTGCAGCAATCTCTGGCGTCCACCAGGGCATAGACTTGCGCCAAGGGGTGCCAGAGGTGGTGGCAACAGTGGCCTCTGTGGCGGAAACGATAGCAGCAGTGACTTGACCAACCGCCATGTCCACATTGGCAGGCACTGGTACAGGAAAAGTAGCAGCAGAGGCGTAATCCTGCCAATTAGCTCGATGGAGGGACAATCGAGGTGGGCTGCCTGCAGGTTGAAAGTGCAGGTGCGACACAAAGATCGGAAAATGGTCGCTGTCGTAGAGGTCATCGTGGGTCCTCCTGCGGAAATGTGGGAGCAGAGAGGTCAATTGCTGAGTAGGTACCTCGCGCCATGCAGAAATGAGTGGGAGCCTCAGTGTTTAGTAGACTGATGTCCTGCTGTGACAGAAGTGTCTCTACGTCCCTACCGCGAACCGTCGTCTGCGTTCCACCCCACAATGGGTGGTGGGCATTAAAATCCCCCAAAAGGAGGAATGGTGGGGGTAGTTGTGCTACCAACGCAGCGATATCGACGATAGAGACAGCTTCATCCAGGGGAAGGTAGATAGAGCAGATGGTGAATTCCTGCATTGCCCGTACTCTAACAGCAACTGCCTCCAGAGTCATGTGGAGAGGCACAGTAGCACGGGGGACAGTTGCGAGAACGTAGATACAGACCCCTCCTGAAGCTCTGTCATATGCCACCCGGTTCTTATAGTATCTCCGATAGCCACGAAGGGCTGGGGTCCACTGAGCAGGAAACCACGTCTCCTGCAACGCCAAACGAAGCACAGGGAAGCGGCATAACAACTGCTGCATTTCAGTTAGGCGGTTGAAAAAACCACCGCAATTCCACTGAAGGAGTACACAATTGCCAAGCTGAAAAACCATATTAAAGGTTAGGATCGGGTTCATCCATTGGTATATCTGCTGCCAATTGTTCGGAAACGCCAGTGTCTGCGATCCTGGATTCTGGAGAACCCAGTATTGCGAGATCCTCAGCAGACGCGAGGATCTCAACCTCATCCTCCAAAGTAGAGGATGAGGATGGCTGTGGCTTTCTAGCCACCAAAGTCTCCTCCTTCATTTTCTTCTGCCGTCCCTTCTGTTTAGAGGCCTGGGAGGGCTTCTCAGTAGTGGCATCAGGGTTGGGAGTAGAGCGAGAAGCCCTTCTACCAGCAGGTCGAGGACCCTTCAGCCGTCGGCTGGGATCCTCACGTTCAGTGTGAGAAGCCTCGGAAGGGAGAGTCCCCTGGGACCCCTTCTGAGTGAGAGGAGCCGGAGGAGGATGTTCCTTCTCCAGCTGGGAGACGGGGACCAATGTCTCCGATAGAAAGGAGGTATTTGTTCCCACAGGTGGTGGTGTGGGAGCAACAGATGAAGAGGTGCCCCCACCCAGCGAGGGGGCAGCAGAACGTCGTTGGGCCCATAGGGCCTACGGATGGAGAGAACACTGGTTCTGTTGATCGCAATAAAGCTGGTGCCGCTGTGAGTGCGGCAAAACATGTTGTCAGTTTTACCGGATGGAGTCGATCATACTTTTTTCGTGCCTCTGAATATGTCAAACGGTCTAGGGTCTTTATCTCCATGATTTTCCTCTCGCGATGTAATACGCCACAGTTCGGCAAGCATGGCGGACGGTGTTGCCCACAATTCACGCAAACTGGAGGTGGAGTACAGGGGGCATCTGGGTGTGATGGTCGCCCACATTCCCTGCAGTTGGGGCTGGAAGTACATCAGGAGGACATGTGGCCGAACTTCCAGCACCTGAAACGCCGCATAGGGGGAAGGACATAGGGTTTTACGCCACACTGGTATATCATTACATTGACCTTCTCAGGCAGTGTATCGCCTTCGAAGGCCAAGATAAAAGCACAGGTGGCAACCCTCTGATCTTTAGATGCCCTGTACACACGCCGAACGAAGTGAACCCCCTGACGTTCCAAGTTTGCTCTCAACTCTTCATCGGTCTGAGAGAGGAGATCTCTATGGTAGATTAGACCCTGGACCATGTTGAGTGACTTATGGGGTGTGATACTAACTGGAGCATCACCCAGCTTGTCACAGGCAAGTAATGCCCTCGACTGTGCTGGGGACACCGTCTGTATCAGCACAGCCCTACTGCGCATTTTCGAAAAGGATTCTACTTCACCAAACTTATCCTCCAGCTGTTCAATAAAAAACTGCAGCTTAGTGGTCATGAAGGGTTCACCATCTAAACACACACAAATAAGTTATTGTGGTGAATATGGCTCTGATCTATTACGGGCCCTTCGTTCCTCCCATGGGGTGGCGAGGGAAGGAAACGTCTTAGGGTCATATGTAGACGCATTAAACTCTGTCTTGCCATGCTTAGAGACGACATTTTCACGGCCGGCCACGCTTTTATTTGCTCATTTCATTCTGGTCCCACAAGCAGCTAGGGAACTAAAGGTCCACCCAGGCAGAGCCCCGCTTACCTGGGTAAGCCTTATACAACTGAGTTGCGGCGGGTCCCACAGAGGTTGCTCACTAGCGGCTGTACAACCTCAACAGCAGTGCATCTCCTCAGTACGTAGCACACCTTGAGATTGAGGTTTTTTTTTATAGAGGTTTGTACCATCCTCGCGACCCGGGCGATTAAGCCAACATCCCCGGGCTCTGAAACGTACAACGTTCCACCGTTGCACCGAACGATGGTCGTTGAAGCACGCACACAGCTTACGGTGTAGCGGACTGTTGGTGCGACACAGCCCACAGCTCAGGACCCCAGGTTCGTCAAGCCCGTACTCAGCAAATTAATGTTGAGCCCATGAGGGGAAATGGTAATTAACCAATCAATCTTGTCCAGAAACAAATCTCATGTGCCCTGTCTGTCCAATCACCCACCAGCTCCCCCATACCCACTGTCTAGCCACAAGGGAGCACATCCTTTGTGACCTAGACCACCCAGGAATGGAGCAATTAAACCATATTCTCTGCCAGGGTTTGACTACCTTTATCCTGCCCTGAAATGAGAAATACCCTAACCAACATCCTCCTCCATCCCTCCTGCACAGGTGTTCCGACACCCACTAAACCTATGTAATATCCTTGTCCAGTCATACTCCACACCTGTTCCCAACCCTTGCCCCATGGCTCATACCCCTGCAATAGATCTTAATGCAAAACCTATCCTATCCACCATCCTACCACCACCTACCTACTCCAGTCCTGTCACACACACACTTCCTATCACATAAAAGACAGGACAACCTGTGGAAGCAATCATGTGATCTACAAATCAAGCTGCACCCACTGTGCGGCCTTCTACATGGACATGACCAGTAACAAACTGTCTGTCCACATGAATGGGCATTGTCACACGCTGTTGCCAGGAGACAGTTTAACCATCCCTTTGCATAGCATGCAGCCCTGAATGATGTGGTTCACTTCAATGACTGCTACACAGCTTGTGCTATATGACAATTATTAAGTCAGACATGACCTGGGAGAAGCCAGATAGTTAGTTACAACACATGTTCTGTGCTTTTTAATTAAAATGGCAACAACTTGGTATGCTGATGTAGAATGAGAATGTTAGATTCGTAGTTTGCAAGCAGTTAATAGACAGAAAAGAAAAACACACTCCAAACAAGTATTTCAAAGAGAAGAAGAGACATGATATGAAGCTGTGATGTATGTCGGGACGATTTTTCTATATCATTGTCAAGTATCAGTAAATGGTTGACTCAAAGACTAACAAACAAAGATAAAGCAAGTCTTTGCTGGTGGACTTCAGTTTAATTATAATCTTGCTAATGACTGTCTGAATCAAATTATGGTCTTCTGAGATCTGCAAATTTCACAGATAACTTTTGACTAGTGTCAGAAATAAATACATGTAAAAAGACACAGTGGACATCTGAAACTGAACTCTAACACAACACTTGCTTGAGGCAACTGCTTGTAGTACCTGGTAAAAACTACTAGACAAGACGCTGACAAGTAACAGAGAAAAACGAAGCTCTAAAACCTGACAGGATATTCTGAATAAATTATACTGTAAAATTTAATTGTGCAGTGCTCACTGTAATTATATTAGAACAAACAACACTGATGTCTTTTCAAAAGTGTGAAAAGTTGCAAGGCCATTTAGTACCATCAATTGGTGTGATTTTGGACACCGAGAAAATTTCTGACAATATGGTTTATCTTCCCTTTCTCACTGCATAGCAATGAATTACATCCAATTTCCACTTTCACAAGCCACTTATTATATTCATGAGACTGTATTTGTCACATTCTGCAATTTTTATTTTTATTTGATTGTTATCGACATAATAATCTGTCAGTCAGTCTGATTGTCAAAAATTCACACTGGGTTAAGGAATGAAAACTTTCTATTGTTGCAACTAGCAAAAAAGTATTATAGAGTCAATTGACAATGAGATCATTAGGATGTGGCACTGTGGAAGTTTCTCTAATATTTTGTGACATATTTGAAAATAACAGAAGTTTTTACACAATTGTGTACTATGTGAGGCAATTTCTGACAAACCCAAGAATGTAAAAAAGCAAGAAAGGTTCTCAATTTTCAAACAAAGCATTTCATGATACTCAGTGTGGCAAATTAGCATACAGAAATGTTAGTGATTTGTTCCAAGTTCAACCTTACAAAACAAAGCGCAAAAAAGGGGTCCAAAAAAGATGGAAAGACAATGAGTGCTAAATGAGCAAAAAGAAGAATGGTGAAGCAAGGTATTTTGAGGGCTGCACATTGGAGATTTCCTTTCAATAAATTGGACATCAGATATTTAGTGAAAAGCTACATTGTGAGATCTGGCTAAAGAGAAATGAAATTCCTTAACAATTTACCAGGAGAAGAATGAGTACATTTATTCCATCAAATGACATTAAAAAAATAACTCCATTCACCTATGGGAAAAGAGCTCATGCAGAAGTGAACATACATACAGTGAAAATGTATTTTTCCAACATGGGAAAATCTTCCATTTAGCAATATAATTAACTACGATGGAAGTCACTAAAATCAAATAGAAAGTAGAATTTAAAACAGTCAATTTACGTTCGGATGCACCCCAAACACTTTGAAACATGGAGCACAGACTTAAAATTCACTTGTGCCTGAAATCACCCCAGGCCATAATAGGGCGATTTTGACACACACACACACACACACACACACACACACACACACACACACACAACCATGTGAAAAAGCTCAGGTTCACTGATAGACACACAAATAAAAAACACACGCAAATGCTAAGCTTTCGCAACTCAAGGTTGCTTCATTGGAGAAAGTGGAAGGAAGGAAGGAAAAAAAGGAAAGGATGTGGCTTTTAAGGGAGTGGGTGAGAGTCATTCCAATCCCAGTAGTAGGACTTACCTTAGGTGAAAGAAAAAAGACAGGTAAACAAACACAAACACACACACACACACACACACACACACACACACACACACACACCAAGGTAGACATATGTAAAAAGCAAAGACGTTGGACAGAGATGCCAGTTGAGGTAGAGGCTCCGTCCAGAGATCACCGGATACTTTCCCGGACTGGATCGGACTCTGAATGTGGCTCTCCAGCAGGGATACAACTTCCTTAAATTGTGGCCCGAAATGAGATCCATCCTTCCCACTCCACCAAAAGTGTCTTTCCACCGCCCACCTAACATTTGTAACCTCCTAGTTCATCCCTATGAAATCCCCAAACAACCTTCCCTACCCTCCAGCTCCTACCCATGTAACTGCCCCCGGTGTAAAACATGCCCTATGCACCCTCCCACCACCACTTATTCCAGTTCTGTAACCCACAAGCTGTACACGATTAAGGGCAGAGCCACTTGCTATAACACCCACGTGACTTACCAACTGACATACCTGCACTGTGAAGCCTTCTATGAGGTACCCACCATCAACAAACTGTCCATTCTCATGAATGGACACAAGTAGACAGTATTTGTTGGTATTGAGGATCACCCTGTGGCTAAGCATGCCTTGGTGCACGCCCAGCACATCTTGGCACAGTGTTATACCATTCGGGTTAGCTGGATACTTGCCACCGACACCAACCTTTCAGAACTCCGCAGATGGGTACTTGCCCTTCAGCATATTCTCTCTTCCCATTGCCCATCTGGTCTCAACCTCCATTAATTTCAAATTCCCACCCACCATTCAACAACATTTTTGCCTCTGATCTCTGGACAGAGCCTCTGCCTCAACTGGCATCTCTGTCCAATTTTCCTTCCGCTCCCAGGATTGGAATGACTTCACCCACTCCCTTTAAAACCCTCATCCTTTCCTTCCTCTTCTTCTGATGAAGAATAGCATTTGTGTGTGTTTTTGCAACAAACCTGAGCTTTTTCACGCAGAATATTATAGAGGAAAAATTCCTTAGGAAAAATATTTATAAAAATAGATCAAGTTTACTTACCAGGTGAAGGAGCACAGGTATAGAAGGAAACTTTCCTGGTGGGATAAACAAATATAAGAAATAGAAAACAGATGACTTACGCAAAGGACCGGCTCGTCGATAGACACAAATAAAATCACACACAAACATACATGCAAGCTTTCGCAAACGTTGGTCGCTTCATCAGGAAAAGAGGAAGAAAGGAGAGGAGAAAGGGAAGGATAGGAGTTTTAAGGAAGTGGAAAAGGAGTCGTTCCAATCCCAAGAATGGAAGGACTTACCTTAGGGGGAAAAAAGGAAGGTAAACAAATACACACACATATCCAAATGCAAACACACCTAGACCGACATTTGTAAAAAGCAAAGACGTTAGACAGGGATACCACTTGAGGCAGAGGCTCTGTCCGCAGAACTGAGACAAAGGTGGTGGGCGGGAATTTGAATTTAGCAGAGGTTGAGAACATTTTTTTTTTTTTTTTTTTTTTTTTTGTGGTTTTAGGGCGCACAACTTCTATGGTCATTAGCGCCCAGACAAGAACTTAGATTCACTAGATCTCAAAAAATTTGGTAACTGTCAGAAAATCAAGAGAAGGCTAAAAACAAAAGATAAAAGACAATTAAAAGGGTTAAATATCCTTCGATAAGTTAGACAATTTGATAAAACGCAAAACTCGAGCCGCTGCTCGTGTGTCATCAGCTAAAATTTCCTCCAGAGTAGACGGAAAGTGAAGGGCAACACGGAGATGATTGAAATTAATGCAAATCAGTAAAACATGTCGCACTGTCAGCAGTGCGGTGCAGGGTCAGCGGATAGCAAGTGACGGTGGCTGAAACGGCAGTGACCGATCCGCAACCGGGCCAGGATGACCTCCTCCCGCTGAGAGGGGCGTGAGGAAGTCCTCCAAGCGGTCGGGATCGGTTTTACAGCTCGCAATTTATTGTTGTACAGTGAAAGCCACACACTGTGCCATGACGACACGATTCTCCGGCGAAGAGCCCGTTGAACATCGTCCGATGGGACGCAAAAGGTAGCCATGCGAGGCAAAAGAGCTGCGGCCTTGGCTGCTATGTCGGCGGTCTCATTCCCGGGCACTCCCACGTGGCCAGGGACGCACAGGAAAGAAACGTGACAGCTGTCATCAGCTAACAACTGGAGGGAGCGTTGGATCCGATACACGAGAGGATGGTTCGAGAAAGGGTCCTTAAGACTCTGCAGGGCACTAAGGGAGTCCAAACATATGGCATAGAAAGGTTGGCGGTGGCGGCAGGTATACAAAACGGCCTGGTGGAGGGCAAAAAGCTCAGCCGTGAAGGTGAAGTTAGAGCACCGGTCAGGGAGCTTGTATTGGAACTGGTTGTCCCCGACGACGAAGGCAGATCCAACACCGGCAGTGCTCTTGGAACCATCAGTGTAAATAAATATGGCAGTATCGAACCGCGAACGGAGTTCGACAAGCCTCGAGCGGTATACCAAATCCGGAGTGCTCTCCTTGGGGAGCGAACTAAGTTCGAGGTGAGTGTGAACCTGGGCCTGATGCCACGGTGGCAATGGGCTTTCGCTCAACCGAAAGGTGGAAGGAAGGGTAAAATCGAGCCGCTGTAGTAGGCGGCGAAACCGAACTCCAGGTGGAAGCAAGGCAATCGCAGACAACTGATATTGGCGATCGAGTGAGTCGTCAAAAAATAATCGGTAAGATGGATGGTTGGGCATCGACCGCAGGCATACTGAGACAAAAGTATGTCATGCCGAGTGGTCAAGGGTAATACAGCAGCCTCGGCATACAGACTTTCAACAGGGCTAGTATAAAATGCACCGGTCGCAAGACGTAAACCCCGATGGTGGATAGAGTTGAGACGGCGGAGAATCAATGGCCGTACAAAAGAGTCTACAAGGCTTCCATAGTCAAGCTTCAACTGAACAATGGCCTGGTAAAGGTGAAGCAGGACGGTACGATCCGCTCCCCATGACGTGCCACTGAGGACACGAAGAACGTAAAGGGATCGGGCACAACGGGCTGCCAGGTAGGACACGCGTGTGGACCAGCAAAGTTTACTATCCAACATGAGTCCCAAGAATTTCGTAGTCTCCACGAAAGGGAGAGCAACAGGGCCGAGATGTAGAGAAGGTGGAAGAAATTCCTTGTATCTCCAGAAGTTGATACACACAGTTTTCTCAGTGGAGAATCGGAAGCCGTTTGCGATGCTCCAGGAATATAGACGGTCAAGACAGCGTTGAAGAGAACGCTCCAAGAGACACGTCTGCTGGGCGCTACAATAAATTGCAAAATCGTCAACAAAAAGAGATCCGGAGACGTCGGCTGAAAGGCAATCCGCAATCGGATTGATTGCAATGGCAAAGAGCGCCACACTCAAGACGGAGCCCTGTGGTACCCCATTCTCCTGGCAAAAGGTATCTGACAAAACAGAGCTCACCCATACCCGGAACTTGCGATCCGCCAAAAACGCTTGAATGAAAAGAGGAAGGCGGCCCCGAAGGCCCCATGTGTGCAATGTGCGGAGAATGCCCGCTCTCCAACAGGTATCGTATGCCTTCTCCAAGTCGAAGAACACTGCTACTGTTTGAGGCTTCTTTAGAAAGTTGTTCATTATGAAGGTCGACAACATAACTAGGTGATCAGCAGCAGAGCGGTGTCGACGAAAACCGCATTGGATATTAGTCAGGAGGCGGCGAGATTCGAGGAGCCAGACCAACCGAGCGTTAACCATGCGTTCCATCACCTTACAGACGCAGCTCGTCAGAGAAATGGGGCGATAACTGGAAGGAAGGTGTTTGTCCTTCCCTGGCTTGGGGATGGGGACAACAATGGCTTCACGCCAACTTGTGGGAACATGACCTTCAGTCCATATGCGATTGTAGGTACTAAGAAGAAAGCACTTGCCCGCAAGAGAGAGGTTCTTCAGCATCTCAATATGAATGGAATCGGGCCCGGGAGCAGAAGATCTGGACAGGGCGAGAGCAAAGTCTAGCTCCTGCATGGTGAAGGCGACATTATAATTTTCACGATTAAAAGAGTGGAAAGAAGGCGGCCGTGCCTCCTCTACCTGTTTGCGTGGGAGAAAGGCAGGGTGGTAATGGGCAGAGCTCGAAACCTCCGCAAAGAAACGGCCCAATGCGTTGGAAACAGCAGCGGGGTCCACGAGGACTGCGTTCTCTATGGTCAGGCCAGGAATGGGGAGTGGACCTTGATGCCGGCTAAACGGAGTAGGCCACCCCAAACAACCGTGGAGGGAGTAAAACGGTTAAAAGAACTAGTAAAAGCAGTCCAGAAAGCTTTCTTGCTGTCGTTTATGATACGACAACATTGCGCTCTCATATGTTTATAATGTATGCAATTCTCCAAAGTTGGGTGGTGGCGGAAGGTGCGTAAAGCACGGCGCCGGTCTCTAAGCGCGTCGCGGCAGGCTGCAGTCCACCAAGGGACCTGGACATGACGTGGAGAAGAGGATGTACGAGGTATGGAACGTTCAGCAGCGGTGAGAATAACCTCTGTGAGGTAGTCGACCTGACTGTCACGGTTGGGAAAATTCTGATCGTGAAAAACAGCCACGGAAGAATAAAGCCCCCAGTTGGCTTTGGAAATGTTCCAACTGGTGGGACGAGGAGATGGGGAATGATGCAGGAAGTGGATGATACAAGGGAAATGGTCACTTGAGTACGTGTCAGAAAGTGCATACCACTCAAACCGACCGGCAAGCTGAGGAGTGCATATTGCGAGGTCTATATGGGAGTAAGTGTGTGTTGTGTCAAAAAGGAAGGTCGGTGCACGGGGGTTGAGGCAGACAAGATCGAGGTGTTGGAGAAGGTCCACCAAAAGGGAGCCTCTCGGACAAGGTGCCGGAGAGCCCCATAGGGGATGGTGGGCATTAAAGTCGCCTACCAACACGAAAGGTGAAGGCAGCTGGTCAACAAGGTGTAGCACATCTGCCCTAGTAAGGGCAGATGACGATGGCATATAGATATTACAGAGGGAGAAGGTAAATGTGGATAAAGTGATGCGGACGGCAACTGCCTGTAGGTGAGTGTGCAAGGAAATGGGATGGAAATAGACATCGTCTCGAAGGAGCATCAGAACCCCTCCATGGGCTGGGACACCTTCCATGGGTGGCAGGTGAACCGCACAGAGGTGTAGTGTGGAAAGTCTGCACGATCACGTGGACGCAACTTAGTTTCCTGGAGACAGACTAGAAACGGGCAGTGCAATCGAAGGAGTAGTTTTAACTCCTCCCGATTAGAACGAATGCCGCGAATATTCCATTGAAGGAGCGCCATGATAAAAATGAGAAGAAGAAATAAGGATAAAAACCAACTAGCAAGCGGGGTCACCTCGACGGACGCTGAGGACCGGATTTCGAGGGAGCACTGCTATCGCTGTCCAGGGGCAAAGGGTCGTGGTCCATAGGTTCGACCGACGCGCCTGCCACCTCCCTGAGTTGATCAGGAGGGGCAGTTTCCACCGCCGGTAGAGGGCCGGGTGCCCGGCAGACGGAGGGACCTGGTGAAACAGAAGACGGCCGAGGCCGGCAACTGTTGGACGGCGTGACGGATGGGTCACGCCTCGGTGGGGAAGGAGAGGAACTCTTTTTCTTGTCAGCTCTTCTGGAAGAGTGACGGCGGGAAGAGGCAGTTGACGGTTGGGAAGCCTGAGAATGCAGAAATCCCTCACGGAAGGGTTCCTTTTTCTAGGTCCGGGCATCTTGTTTAGGTGCCCGCGGTTTACTAGAGGTTGACGAAGACTGTACCTTAGAAGCAGCAGGAGGAAGCGGGGACGTGGAACGGGCAATCTTCAGGCTGGCAGATCGCACAACTGTGTCAGTGAAAGTGAAGTCACAAGTCTGGGTACTGGAATCCTTGGTAGGTCGAGTTGAGGTGAGTACCTTACTGTATGTACCCGCTGGGAGGACAGTGGGCTTTCGACTCGCCAACAACTTTCGAGCGGCAGATGTCGATACCTTCTCCGTAACCCGAATTTGCTGGATTACCTTCTCATCCTTGTATACAGGGCAGTCGCGAGAGGAAGCCGCATGGTCACCGTTGCAGTTTAGGCAGTGAGGGGACGGAGGTGGGCAATCCCCCACAAGTGACACACTTTGCTGCATTTGGGCAATGTTCACTGGTATGGTTGTACCTGTGGCACTGAAAACAGCGCGTTGGGTTAGGTACATAAGGTCGGACGGAGATGACTTCATACCCTGCTTTGACCTTCGACGGGAGGTCAACTCTGTCGAACGTCAAAAACACAGTACGAGTTGGTGTCAGTTGATTATCGACCTTTTTCATTACCCTATGGACGGCTGTCACACCCTGGTCGGACATATAGGATTGGATGTCTTCATCAGACAACCCGTCAAGGAATATCGTGAAGATGATTCTCTTAATTTGTATGTCACCTTGTTCTCTTTAGTGAAAACCAGACAATTAAGAATAAACAGTGATTGGACTGTCATGACACTCAGCTCTTTGAAGAGTGGCCTACAAGATAAATTGTTTCTGAAAACACCTGCAACACATCTGTAGCCTCTTTTTGCTACATACAGAATGTTTTCGCTCCTGCAAAATTGCCCCAAATCAATATGCAATAAGTTATATGGCTATGAAAAAAAGCATAATACGAGCTAAGTAACATGTTTGCACTTACGCATATCCTAAGTTTGTGCAACAGGTATATCACACTCTATAGTTTATTGCATATGGAATCGGTGTGGATATTCCAAGTTAGTTTGGTGTCCAAATGCACATCCAGAAGTTTAACAGATTTAACTGATTCGTTATTGTTTGACAGACTAAAAATCACATTTTCCGTTTTATTCTGATTTACTGTCAGTTCATTGTCATTAAACCAGGTGATTACATGATTGCAGTTTTTAGGTTGGCTTTACTTTGTTCCTTTAGTTCCTCTATATCATTACCAGTTACAATGAAAGTGGTATCATCCGCATACAAAACAGATTTACACAGCATATTGCTAGGCAGATCATTAACATATATAATAAAAAGTAAGGGGCCCAGCACAGACCCTTGAGGCACGCCTCTTGAAATGTTTAGGAAACTAGAGCTTGTGCCATTGAATTGCACCTTCTGCTTCCTATCACAAAGATGTGATTCTATTAGAGTGATTTCTGGATCTCTTATACCATAGCACTTTAGTTTCTCGGAGAGAATCTGATAATTCACCGAGTCAAATGCCTTGCTTAGATCCACCAGTAGGGCATCAGCAGATGACTTTGCCTTGAAGGCACTACATCCTCAATAGCTTTCATTGTTGTTGAATTTTCCCTGAAACCATACTGAGCACTTGTCAGGATTCCATACTTGGTGAAATATTTGCAAATTTGCTGAAACGTGCAATTTTTTCTATTATTTTTGAAAATATTGGTATGAGAGATGTTGGACGGTAATTATCTACATACGACTTGCTTCCTTTTTTATGTAGAGGGACTATTACTGTTTTCTTTAAGCTGGCTGGAAAAGAGAAACTTTCAAAGATCCAGTTTACTAATATACAGAGTGGTGGGACTAATATGTCAGAAGTCATTTTAATAACAAAATTTGACAACCCATAGAAATCTTCAGATTTTGAGCTGCTAAGTTTTGTAATGGCTACTGCAATGTCAGTCACAGTAACTTGTGCCCATTTGAATGTGGTTGTTTCATGTATGTTGTGTGGTGTGTGTAATTTTGTTTGTTCTAGGAGTTTATTAATGCCTGCTTTATAGCAGTTGTTTTGTTGAAATTACTGACCTTTGTTAACAGAACTGATAAAGAATTGATTCATTTGATCAGGGGTGATGTTGGCAGTGTCACATGAGTTTCTATTAATGTTGTTACCTAGGCCTAGTTCTGATTTAACAACTCTCCAAGCAGCCTTGCATTTATATTCTGCATGCTGAATATAATTATCATTTGCCATTCGTTTCTGTTTTATTATATCTGACCTATACCCCTTCTTTAATTGTAGGTATTGAAGCCTGACTTCTTCGCTATTCCTTGATTTGCTGTACAGATTCATAACCTCAGTTCTCAATTTTTTTTAGTTCCGGGGTAAACCACCGAAGTAAACTGCTATGATTTCCCTTGTTTGTTTTATTCTTTTGTCTCTCTAACAATTTAGGGCAATATTCGTTAAATAGGTCAGAAACACATTTGATAAAGCCTTCAAAAGCCTCATCAACAGTTAAGAATTGTGACAAAAAGTTGGAGCAATTTATCATGCTTAAGTGTGACCTGAAAGTATTTATATTCGAGTCTTTAATAATTATAGTATATCTGGGTGACTCACATTGTTCTTTGGGACTTCCTGTTGGCAGTTTTAATCGTATCCCTTCATGGTCTGATAAATAAGTAGTATTAGAAAGCCATATTTCAAACTTGCTTTTCTCAACATTAGTTATGGCATTATCCAAGCACGATTCCTGTCTTGTTGGCCTATTATTTGCACAGTACATGTTGTGAGACCTAAGAACATTGAGTAAATGTGTGTGTTTAGGTGTGGTAACATTGAGTAAATGTGTGTGTTTAGTTGTGGTAATCCTAATGTCAATATTAATATCCCCAAATATGAAAATTTTATGTTGGTTGTACTTTTGCAGGTGTGTGATTGTTCTGTCTAATACTTCAGTAAAAACATCAACATTGCTGTCAGGCGTACGGTATACAGATATTACAATTAGTTTGTGGCTCGGCAATAATATAGCAGATGCCTCAAATACACTTTCAATGCAAAATTTGCTGATGTCAAGTTTTGTACAATTTGTCAAAAGATCATTGCTGATGTATATTGAAGATTCTCCATAACTGTTTGAACTTCTACAAAAACCTGATACTAAACAATATTCTGATGGCACATAGAGTTGAAGTTGATGATCATTTAGCCAATGCTCATTAATACTTAGTACAGAATTTTTACTTTTTCCTATTAGAATACTAAGATCATCTATCTTGTTTTTTAATGATTGGATATTGACATGCCAGAATACAATTGAGTCATTAAAAGGTGGGGGGGGGGGGGGGGTTGGCCTGTTTGAAGGCAATTCACTGTACTGTGTCAACATTAACAGTATTCAAACTTAATCTAAAAACGATGACCCCACCCCAGCCTAATTTTCTCTGTAGTTGGTGCGTGAGATTTGTTTCTTAATATAGAAAGCACTTCTTTAGTGACTAGTTCTTCACCTAGTCCATTTAAATGTAAACCATGGTAAGTGTGGTATTTGTGTCCAATGCAATTTACATTTATTATACTAATGTTTTTGAAATGTTTACACACTTTTTAAAATTGTTGGTTTGCAGCACTTATTTCACGTTTAACACATGACCACAAACGAAGATCGTAGTGATGTGGAATATTAAGAACTATGACGTTGGTGTGTGTGTGTGTGTGTGTGTGTGTGTGTGTGTGTGTGTGTGTGTGTGTGTGTGTAATGTTTAGATTTGTATTATTCTTATTGTGAAGAGGGTACGTGAATCATGATTCATAGGAAGTCTCTCTTGACATTGCCAGGAAACAATACAAGAAGTAGCACTGCCCATACTGACCTAAATTATTACAACAGGTTTGCCAGTGGCTTTTTGCATTAGATTTTTAATAAGGACTTCAAACTAAACAGGGTATGTTGCTTCAAAAATATGACAAACAATTTTACTTAATTTGTTGCTAATTTATCTAGAAATTGCTTCTTTAATTTTGAGCAATCAGTATTAATGCTTGTAATTTTTGGGTCCTGCAGCACTGTAAATGTCATTTAATGATGTGATACGATATTTTTTAAACACAGTTATATTAATTATATTTTAACCAGATGACTGCTATAATATTTATTTATTTTATACTCTGGCAATTTCAGCTATAATGGCATCACACACACACACACACACACACACACACACACACACACACACACAAAACCATTTGATAATAACCTCATCTGCAGTGTTCCCCGATAATTACGTGCACAATGAGGCTGCCGCCGAGAGTAAATGCACAGTGAAAGAGTTAATAGATGTGGTTATTCCGCCAAGTCTAATTTCTGGGTTGCAGCTTCATTCGAGGTCGGTTTACATTTGGATAAATACAGTGTTTGATGGTAAAAGTTTGTTGTTGAAGCCCCTAAGTACCATTTTACAGAACTTGCATTTGCTTTGCATTCTGTTCTAAGCTGCAGATTGTTGTTGTTTTGTTGCTGTTTCTTTTTTTTACCCTGAAAATGGGAAAAAGGTGCAGCTTATATTTGGATATATATGGTATTGCCTGTAACTGTCAACTATTCATCCTCTCACAACTGTATGGGCCACTGCCTCTACACAGAGAGGACATCTTGCAGATGAACCGTGCAGTGTCGCATGTTCTCTGCAGGCATCTTTGACAGTTGGATCAGCCACTTCATATTCCCCACATGCCATAGCACCCAGCAGAATGACACCCTATTTCCTTCTCAGCTGGGTACAGGTTCTGCAATGATTGTAGTGCACTTTAAGAAACCAAGCATATGAATAACCCTTTGCACTGAACGCATCACACCTACTCCAATGCCATTCAGATATGTGAATCGCTGAATATTCATTGATAAGGTGAATCCTCATGCACTATAAAGTAGTCAAAGAGTTCCCGTATTTGGAATTGTCAGTGTACACTACTGTAAAACTGTGTTGTCGATATAAAATGGTATAAAACACTAGCTGAAATGTAAAATCAGGGACGCAATCTCTTAAAATTTGGAAGAGCCAGAATGGCGATCTTGCTCAACCTCAATGTAAAACACTAAACCCAGCTACACACATCTCTAAAGCGCAATCCTTTGTATGAAACCCACAAGTCCTCACAGCTCATTGCCTATATCCATAGGAAACCAAGCTATGGTATGGTAAGCACATATCTGTGGTGTGGAGAGCAAATTATATGCCTGGCACATCATGAATTGCCATCGCTTGATGTGAGGTGGCAGCTCAGATGCCTCAGCACAGATATTCAGTATGGGGCTTGTTCTGAATGTCCTAGTGGCCAGCCAAATCCCTTCATGGTATACAAAGTCCAACTTCCTTAAATATTAGGGTCTTGTAATATGTACACCTTGCAGCCATAATCAACCCAAGATTGCAGGAAGGTCCTGTAAAACTGGAGCACACAAGTTTTGTCTACTCCCCATGAACTGTGGCTTAGAAATTTTAAAATACTCAGTGCTTTGAAGCACCGTCTTTCTCAGGTCTGTGAAATGAGGCACCCACACCGATATTGAGTAAAACTTTACCATGTCCTCAGAATTCATAACTGTCCCCCCATGTTCACCATGTGTGTGCGCGCGCACGCGCACACACACACACACACACACACACACACACACACACTTCTCGGCTGAAGATTTAAAAGTGCTATTTTCCACCCATTCATCCAACCTTCAAGAGTTAATTGTAACTGACTAACTGATGTGTTGTCACTGCAATGGATGAAGAAGAGAAAACAAGAGAGAAGTGATAGTTGCCAACAAACAAGCAACACTGGATAGGATATGTAACTACTAACATAATACTGTTAATAACTATGCAAAGACAGTCACACTAAAAAAGAATACCAAGGAATGACACCACTTTCCTATTCAGAGTGATCAGAAAATAAAACCCCAACTCAATACCTAAATAGCATTGAGAAGGGAAGAACTGAATAGAACTCCATTCATGGAACTGCCCGAGGATTAGACCCTCCTCAATATCAAAAAAATATACCCAGAGGGTGATGCCTGCTGTGTAGCCACCTCAGACAAGGCACAGTTGTGCATACACTCAAAGATCTTTCCCACAATGTGAGGGCAACACTATGATAAATACTAGGAGATGGGCAACCTTTCCCAGGTTTTAAAAGTGGAATTAGAATTACCTCACACCATAGATGAAGCAGTTAGAGCGAACAGACTGAGATGGTGGGTCATGTTACATGCATGGGAGAATCAAGGTTACCTAACAGACTCATGAGCTCGGCAGCGGAGGGTAAGAGGAATCGAGGTAGACCAAGAAGAAAGTACTTAGATTAAATGAAGAACAATTTTGAAGTAAAAGGCATAACATCAAATGAGGCATCAATGTTAGCATCAAATAGGGGATCATGGAGGAATTTTATTAGAGGTACTATGTTCCAGACTGAACGTTGAAAGGCATAATCAGTCTCTGATGATGATGGTGCAAAAATTGGCAATTGACACTAAATAAAGAAAAGTGTGAAGTAATACACATGACCACTAAAAGAAATCCGCTGAACTTCAATTATGCGATAAATCAGTCAAACCTTAAGGTCGTAGATTCTACCAAATACCTAGGAGTTAAAATTACAAACAACTGAGACTGGAGAGAACACAGAAAATATTGTGGGGAAGGCGAACCAAAGATTACGGTTCATTGGCAGAACGCTTCGAAGATGCACCAGCTCCACCAAAGAGACTTCCTACATTACACTTGTGCGTCGTCTCCTGGAGTACTGTTGCCCAGTGTGGGACCCTCACCAGGTGGGACTAACGGAAGATACTGAGAAGGTTTTGAGAAGGGCAGCTTGTTTTGTTTTATCACGTTACTGGGGGGAAAGCATCACGGAAATGTTGCACGAATTGGGGTGGAAATCATTAAAAGAAAGACCTTATTCATTGCGGCATGATCTGTTTGCAAAGTTTCAATCTCCGACTTCTGAATGTGAAAATGTATTTTGCTAGCACCCACCTACTTAGGGAGACATGACCATCCCAATAAAATAAGAGAAATCAGGTGTTCTTTCTTCTCGCACGCCATTAGAGAAGTAACAGTAGAGAAATGTTATGAAAGTGGGTAATGAACCCTCTGCCAGGCACTTAAATGTGATTTGCAGAGTATCTATGTAGATGTAGATGAGTCATGAAAATGGCCGACATCCACATGACATTAAAGAAATTGAGAAGTATTTCCTCATTTCACTCTGTGAGGGGCTGTAACATATTGTAATGGTTGCTGTCATTACCAGGGAATGTGTCACGAGCCACAGACAACACGGAATCCAGTCCCATGTGAAAAACAGGAAGTTGTTATCATCACCAGTTGTAGACTGGCTTTCCAACTTACTCTACTCTACAATGCTGGAAGGCTGGATCATGACTGTCAGTGACAGTAACTATAGAAAAATAGATCACAAGTCTAGTAAACTGGTTTGAAGTTATTAATCGTTACACCACCTCCTCTCCCAGAAATCCTTCTGATGGTCTTCCATGAAATATCTGGCCGTTTTCCCCTTGAAATGCTATAGATTGTAAGGTACTCTGCAGTTGGCCAACACTTGAAGGTATGCAGAGCCACCTATCTGGCCCTGATGGCATATTTGTCACTCCACCAAGGGACAGGCTGGCTTTCCAGTTAACCTGTGGTATGCCTACTTGAGATTGTTGTGGATTGCAATATGATCCACCCAGTCCTAGAAGCTGTCAAACTCTAAGTTCAACAAGTTGGCTGTAATGTCCTTTCTACCCCTCTAAGCACCTATCATGGTAATTTTATTTTGGGCACAAGTCAATCTGACAGGTGCAGCAAGATATCAGTAACAGAGAATGACCATTTTGCAGTGCAGAAGTGAGTGCCTTGCCAGTATTAAGCAAATGTGCACTGGAGGACAAGAGACACTTATCAGTTGCTCTCCCCCTTAGATAGTATCAGAGTCCCAAGCACATTATGTGCATTAAAATTGCTACAGAGGATGAAGTGCTGGTGGTGCTAAATAAAAAGGACATACAGAGATGCTTAAGTAAGCACATCATGTGGATGCAGATACATGACACACACAATTTACTGATGATGGAAGTGCACCAACACTGCAATTGATTGTAGGCTTGTGGTGAAGGAGTCAGATTGAGATTGGTAGGCTGTACTGTCAAAAATAGCCACTGTTCCTTTAGTTCTCTCTCTCTCTCTCTCTCTCTCTCTCTCTCTCTCTCTCTCTCTCTCTCTCTCTCTCTCTCCCCCCCCATTAAGGTCATCCTTTTTGTGGAGAACGTAGCCACGTTGTTCAGAGGAGTCAGTTCATTTAAAATAAGTCTCTTGGAACATGCATATTGGTCTATCCCGAGACAGTAGATGTAACTCATCAAAATGCGACTTGAATACCTCCAATTTCCATATCAAGAGGGTGGTAGCATCTTCACCCTGCCTTTCCACCAGGATGGGGAGCTCGTAAAGGTGGAGGTTCAGTACTAAGATGATACGGTTGCTCATGGCGTAAATCACACTCCACTGGCTCCAGAGCAGTTAGAGAATAGGTCAGGTGGCACAAACTCTGAATGGTCTGATGGTTTACTGCCTGTTCTAACCTGTGTTTATATTTTTATAGGTGCTACAATAACAGTGGTATGGCAGCAGGCGAGTTTTGATTGGCTCTGCCGCCAAGGGTCGCAGGAGCTCTCAATATTTACTACAGTGGCTTTCTTCTGACCTTTTATATTTTTACTTATTTATTTTTCAGGGTGAGGGCAGGTGGCACTTTGGGCTTTGTAACAACTGCAGCCTTACAACTGCACTGATAAACCCAGGTCTGACACAACCTCTGTTTGTATATAGAGGTATCTAGTTTTGGAATAGGCATCTGAAAAAATGAAGCAAAGGTGGTAGTGAATGTAGGAGGTTGCATAGCCTTAGGCCTTTTTGGACTCCACAAGTGGGATGCACTTTGTTTTTATGTCCTACAGCTTGAATTCTTCAACACACACTGCAATCCTGGCTCCAAACAGGGTGGTCCCCAGTCAATTTGCACATTACAAATTTGACCTTACCACATTTTCGACAAAAGGCTTTTCTCTTACATCCTGCTGGCATTTAAAGGAGTAAATTGGTTTGGTGACTTAAGACTGTATATTTAAACAAAGGAAGCCTGCCTCTATGTGTTCTGGGAGTTTACAGGAACTGAAAGGAAGGACAAATGATTATGATTTTATTACCCTTGCATTCAACCTTTCCATGAATGAATTATATCTTTTTGAGCCCTCTCACCTTTAAGTGGGTCTTCAGGAATATCCACATGAGGCAACATCTGTACTATAATTGAGGGCATTATGAAGTTCAGTCTATATGGCATATTCCCCAGGGAATTTCACTTTGTGAAGGTTCATCACAAGCTAGGAATTTGAAGTTTCTATTAGCAGAGTGCATTTCAGAAACACTTCACAGATTTTAAGGCTGCATTATTGCCTTCTGGATGTACAACTGTGACACTTTCTCAAAACTATTAACTTTCCTTTTAATTACTAATCACAGATTCTAATCACAAATTCTGGCTAGCAGTATGTGTTCTGTAACTGTAGCTAAATGATTTTCCTAAGGGGGGGGGGGACTTTTAACTCTCTCTCTCTCTCTCTCTCTCTCTCTCTCTCTCTCTCTCTCTCTCTCTCTCTCTCTCTCACACACACACACACACACACACACACCAGCCAACCTCTGCACCTCCTCTTTTTCAGTCCTCCTCTCCTCCTTTGCATACCACACTACCATCAACATTTTGAAAAGTTAAGAGGTGAGTCAAAACCAATAACTGGAAGGAACAATGCTTTAGATTACCAAAAGAGTGATACAAGTAAGCAAAGTCAGCAATACAAACAGTGGTTAGATCACCATCAATACTTAACACTACCAGCAAGAGAGTCTGAAGAAATTGTCAACAACAGGAATAGGAAACAGCATCAAAGGCAAGGGAGAGAAAATTCTGCAAGGCAGGCAGCCATTGGGGGGGGGGGGGGGGGGGGGAGCGCACACTCACAGGAGGGGGAGATAGGAGGAAGAGGAAGGGAAGGGTGTTATGAAAGAACTACTGTAATTCATTCATCTAATGTGCAATGGCAAGTCACGCAACTCTTTAGTAGCAGTTTTAAGCCACAAGTAACACAGAGAGTAAGAAAAACAGTACAGGAAGAACAAGCAGCATGCAAAATAAAAATTAATAAAAATGCAAGCTGAAATGGCCCAATATTATTTGTGACACCTGTAGAACAGTTTTAATTATGGTTTGCAATTCACCACAAAGATATTTGTTAAGCCCTGACAGACACATAAAAGAAGAGATTCATATACAAGCTTTTAGCCACATCCTTTGTCAGAAAAGAAAAGACATACTCTCAGTCATAAAAATCACACAGACACACTTCACACTCACAGCTGTATGTCTGAAGTATGCCGTTGGGATTGTATAAAAAAGAATATGTCTGTTTCTGATGAAAGTAGCCATAGTTGTGAGTATAATAGTGTCTTTTGTATGTGCCTGTCACGACTCAATAAATGTCTTTACGGTGCATTGCATATTATCCATATAAGATTGTTGAATTCCAACCCAGAATTTCCATTTCTGTACAACAGTTCAGTGACTCATAAGTAGCCCAATCTTCTAATAGATGTGATCATATACGTAACATGCAGCCAATGCCCACAAAGAAACAATAATTGCACATGGTAATGAAATCTAATTGCTCCATTAAATGCAATTACTTTTTCTTGGCACATTGGACATTACACACACCTGCAGTGTCTGGTCTGAGGATGAAGGATCCTGACAAGATGTTTCTGATGGGCTAAGAATTTCAGCAGATAACCTGCAAGGAAAAACACCAAATGATATAATAAGAAAAAGACAAATACAAAACAATAAAATGCATGTTGACACTCCACTCCCTTGTTATTATGCATTCATCACTCAAAGATTTGTTTGCTGCAGCCCTCCAGCCCTAGCTTCCCTTTTCTATTTACATGGCACACCATAGCCATTATCAATTTGAACGTGCTTACTTTACTCAAATCTTGAAAGTTTGACTATAACTATCTCTACTCAAGAGTAGTAACTTTAGAGATATAACAGATCCAGTTAAAAGATTAACAGCCAAGAGTGAAGAAACCAAAGTACTGTTGAGGTAAGCAAAGCAAAACGGCTAAGAAGACCTTCTCGTCCCACATTAAAAGCATCAGAGATGTGAACAACATATTTTAATGATGTGTAATAAGCCACATTTGAGGATACTTGACATAATTCAATGTTATATATGTCTGTGTGGCCCAGTGCCTCAGTGAGTAGGTACATGGAAATAAAGCTCAGAATTCAGTCCTTAGTTGATCCTAGAATTTACTCCCTGTAATGATCCATGCCATCTTCATTGAAAGAAGGCTTAAAAAAAAAACACTAAAAGGCAGGTTTCAAAATTATTCACTTTCCACAGTCAAGCTCTAGGTTTCTGCCTACCTCATTTGGCTAGTCAATACATACACTCAAGGAAGACAACGGAATGTCATCCCTTCTAGGATTATGCTTAGAAAAGTACTGAAATGATCAAATTCCATATTGATGGCTGCTTTGATTCATTCAGTTCTTGAACTGCCAATTTACAGCTATTAAAATGTTATAGTATAACACAAGTTACTAAGGAAAATATTAAGAATGGAGAAAAAAGCCTTCAGAACCTTGTAGTTGCATCCACACCCTGTCTCGACTGCGTTACGACAGTCTTGAGATAAAGCAGTTGAGACCAAATGAAACTACTGTAAAGATTCTTAGGATGATCCAAATGGATTAAAACATGTAATGGAACAAAAAACATTCACTACTGCTGACTGTCAATGAAAGGTACTAAATTAATATAAAAAATAGAAAACTGATAACTTACGTAAAGGACAGGCTTGTCCTGAAGAAGCGACCAACGGTTGCGAAAGCTTGTGTGTGTGTGTGTGTGTGTGTGTGTGTGTGTGTGTGTGTGTGTATATGATTTTATTTGTGTCTGTCGACGAGCCTGTCCTTTATAAAAGTCATTCGTTTTCTATTTTTTATATTTGTTTATCCCACCAGGAAAGGTAATAAATTGTTTTAAATAATAATACAGTTGCTGACACTCAAGTTAATGATGTTGACTTGAGTAAAATGCTGCCCCCCCCCCTTTTTCTGTCTTTTATAACTAATTCTGTCATGATTCTGACACAAACCATAATGAATAAATTTTAGTGTGTTTTCATAAATCAAATTTTCTATCAAACCATTTACATTCTTACAGAAATAAATACTGTTTGACAAAAAAAAGAGAGAAAATAAATGCCAATAATTTTTTTTTCTTCCAGTATTGTAATAGTAGGCATCACCATCACTAGTGAACTGGATTAACTTTTTGCAACAAATATTTATATTTTGTAAACTTTTAATCAAAGGGATGTAAGAGAACAAAGCCTGAAATGACAGTGCCAAAATTAACTAAGCCATTTAACAAGCTACAGAATGTTTTAAATTTAGAAACACACATTCTTATGAGTGGTTATTACAGAATTATGTTCTCCTTAACAATGCGGTAATTGTTTTAGTTTTATACTTACAGCTGAGCAGAACTGAAATTAAATTTAATTTGGGGGGGGGGGGGGGGCTTTCTTTTCCTTTTTTTCCCTCCTCCTCATAAGTTTCTGACTGGTTTCATGTGGTCCGCCATAATTTCCTCTCCTGGGTCAACCTCTTCATTTCATTGTAGCTCTACAACTCAATGTCTGATTGTATCATTTGCTTTCTTTTATTGTTGTGTAAGTATATAAATGCTATAAAATTTGAAAGTATGCTATTGCAATGCTGCATTATAGCTATTAGTTCCACAAAATTTTGTTTAATAGTATATAATAAAAAAACACAGATTGTCATTGGACATGCACAAGCAGTAGTGCTAAATATTCAAATGTTTGTTAAGCTTAAGGGACTTAATGCCCGAGGGGGAATCTGGACCCCCGACGAGGAACAGCCTCGCACATCGGAGCATAGCACTTAAAAGTGCTGGGCCGCTCTGCAACGGTTGCAAAATATTACTTGATAGTTGACACTTTTGCATTGGAGCTACTTTCCTGTAATAACAGCACCCAATATAACATGTCAAACTGCCATGACTAGTCATGTAACTTCCAAGTCCTTGTCCACCTCCCTTTTCTGATGTGTTTAAATCTTGAATTATACACTTGACCCCTTTGTTTTGCATTTCCATCATAAATGATATATAAGCAATAATAATAAAATTACACATACAACAGTCTGTCTAGGTGTGTTTGGATGTGTGTGAGTGTATGTGTATTTGTTTACCTTTCTTTTTTCCCCTAAGGTAAGTCCTTCCACTCCTGGGATTGGAATGACTCCTTTTCCACTTCCTTAAAACCCGTATCCTTCCCTTTCTCCTCTCCTTTCTTCCTCTTTTCCTGAAGAAGCGACCAATAGTTGCTAAAGCTTGTATGTGTGTTTGTGTGTGATTTTATTTGTGTCTGTCGACGAGCCTGTCCTTTGGGTAAGTCATCCGTTTTCTATTTTTCCACGTGTACATACATAAAAGCACTAAAGTGATGCATTAACCGTCTGTGTAAAGTTATATAGGGCAATACTCTTAACTATATATATCGTATGGGGAGGTAGGTGTAGGTGGTCCACACATGGGTCGACACAGTACATATGGCATGTTAATCATGTATTACTTTTCAAATTCACGGAATGTGTGACATTAACTGCGAATGAGTAAAGTTGAAAATGTGTACCCAGCTGGGACTCTAACCCGGATCTCCTGCTTCCTAGGCAGTTGTGCTGACCTCTACACCACTGGGGACACAGCAATCACCACACCTGCACGGAATTAATCCAATAGCCTACCATCAGATACAAATTCTCAACTTTACCCTGCCCATATGACAAGCAATGGTCCTTTCTCCAGTGCAGAGGTACTCCTAGACCCTTATTCTTACGGGAATTGGTTTACAATAACTACGAGTTTGAGATCCAGTGGACAGGGTAAAGTTGAGAATTTGTATCTGATGGGAGGCGTACCTGAGTAATTCTGTGCAGGTGTGGTGATCGCTGTCCCCACAGTGGTGTAGAGGTCAGCAAAAATGCCTAGAAAGCAGGAGACCCAGGTTCGAGTCCCAGCTGGGTACACATTCCCATTCGCAGTTAATGGCATACATTCCGTTAATTTGAATAGATAAAAACTGCAAGATCAAAAGTGATGTCTGTTCTTTCGGACATATCCGAAAGACAGACGCTATATATTATTTTGTTCATCTAAGCTTTAGAACATGTGGTAACCTCACTTAGGGAATGGCTGCATTCTTTAAAATAATATTAAATGCTTAGCAATACTGACAGTAAAACAAAAAGTCAATAGATACATAATATGTGGATTGATAGCTAACCAAAACTGGTGGGAAATAATACTAAGAAATTACGTTATACACTGAAGTCCAATCTAGTGAGGCTATCTATTTTTCTTCACAACACTAAAGCCACGTCAATATTCTGCATTGCTATGGGGTAAAGAGAGACCATTACTGGGGAAATTTGATTACACTGAATAAGCCCAAAAAACTTCACAAACTTTTTGTATCTCTGCCCAACTGGAATCATCTTGATTTGCAACCAAAATTTCAACTTAAATCACAAGTTAACGAAGTGGAACAATAAATTTGAGGAGCAGAGGCTGTTGATATCTCAGATTCACATGGAAGAAAGTTATCCCTACTTTCAATTCAATTCCAATGACACAAACATCACACCAATCATATCAAAATATTGAGCTATTAACTATCGTACACATGTCTTTGACTCACACAAGAGAGAGAGAGAGAGAGAGAGAGAGAGAGAGAGAGAGAGAGAGAGAGAGAGAGAGAGAGAGACCATAATTGTATGGAAATGGGATTATTGTTGAATGCTAAAATTTCAAATATTTGTACACTAAAATCGTAAAATAACACAATCTATCCATAAAATATTTCAATTACAGTAAATTATACGAATAAACCATAAAAGCTGATAGGCATGGACAAGATAATGTATGAAGCTGCACAGTTTTCAGATCTTGTTTATTTTCCCCACAATTGTTAAAACAAAATATGCATTTGTGATAGGTGCAACAGCAGAAATATTTGTGTCTTTGTACTAGTCTATTGTTCACAAGATTCTTAACCTCTTCATAATTCCTGCACTCCACAGTCTTGTGAACCTGCTTACAGTAGCCACACCTTGGACTTCATCTACAGTGTTTACCTCTTGCACTTCAACTAAGTAATTTATTCAAGCATTCATTTATTTATTTCCTACTAACCTATTCCCTTTTCCTCTCCAATAGGATTTAGTGCCTCTTCAATAGTTGTCCAATCTACCCATCTGATATTCAGCATTCGTCTGTGGTACCATATTCCAAAAGGTTCTGATCTATTTTACTCTGGATTTATTAAGAGTACTTTAGTTTAGTCTTTGCAAATGTGTTTGTCACCAAAGACACATTGTTTTATTGAAATAAAAATATCATGACCGGTACGTGAGGAAAAATATTTACAACTGGCTTGCTTTCGAGGTTGAACAACAGTTCATTACAATGCTTATGGTCCATGTTTCTCTTCCATATTATGCAACACTTCACACAAAAGCAATCTTGAGTTTCTCCCGGCGTATTTGATAATCAAAATACCCACGGCTGTACTGCCGGTCTATAGTGTACAACGGGCACAATATTTTGGCGGTCATACATGTTGCCATCATCAGGTGAACTGACGGACTGAGCTGGAAACACGCAGGCACGGAGATCCGCACACTACAGCGGCTCGAAGGGAACTGGGCTCTAGCCCAGTAGCGGGCAATTTAAATACCCTTGCCCCACAGAGCGACCCGTCTGTGGTCCACGCCCCGCGCCGCGGCCGCGCAGTGGAACCGATTGCGACAGCGTCTGAAATGACGTCGATGTGAGGGCTCTGTCCACCGTGGTCATCACTACGTTACTTTTGCTAGATTTACTCTTAATTAACCTAATTGCTGGTTCCCAAGCTTTGCTCAAATTATAACCACAGTCACGGTTTATGAGGTCGTCACTTGTGCAAATTTCAATGGCCTCTCTAACGACGCAGTCCCAGTACCTCGACGTCTGTACCAGAATCCTAGTGCGTTCATACTCCATCGCATGATTCTCCGACAAACAATGTTCAGCGAACGCCGACTTGATCGGATACATCAATCATGTGTGCCTCTGGTGTTCAACGCATCGATCCTCGATGGTACGCATCGTCTGTCCAATATGTGACTTGCCATACTGACACAGAATCTGGTACACGCTGGTCTCCTCAAACTGAGATCATCTTTGGTGCTCCCCACCAGTGCTTGAATTTTATTTGGTGGACAAAAGACAATTCCAACCTGGTGTTTCTTCAAAATGCGGGCGACCTTCCCTGAGAGTGCATTGGTATATGGAATGAACGCAGTGCCTACCTCCTCCCTCGCGTTTTCATCCGTTTCCACAGGTTGTGCCATAGTGGTTGGGCGGAAAGCCCGCTGAATCTGCCACTCTGAGTACTCATTTCTTTGGAATACAGTTCTCAGATGTTCCAATTCCTGTGGTAGACTCTCTGTGTCCGAGATAGGGCGTGCACTATGTACTAGAGTTTTAAGTACACCATTCCTCCGTGAAAGGTGTGGCAGCTGTCTGCATGTAAATACAGATCAGTGTGCATTGTCTTCTGATACACACCATGACCCAAGGTGCCATCAGCTCTTCTCTTGAGCAAGACGTCAAGGAATGGCAATTTACCCTCCGTTTCAGTCTCCATAGTGAATTTGATGTTGGGGTGTATGGAGTTCAGATGTGTAAGGAAGTCAAGGAGTTTATCCATACCATGTGGCCAGATGACGAAAGTGTCGTCCACGTAACGGAAAAAGCAAGTAGGTTTCTATTCAGATGATGCCAGGGCTTCCTCCTCGAAATTCTCCATGTACAAATTTGCGACCACAGGGGAGAGTGGGCTATCCTTGGCAACTCCCTCCGTTTGTTCGTAGTCTATGCCATTGAAAAGAAAATATGTGGAGGTCAAGACATGCCTAAAAAGTTCGGTGGTCTTCTCGTCAAACTTCTGACCAATCAAATCTAGTGACTCTCGAAGGGGCACCCTCATAAATAATGAAACGACGTCAAAACTCATCAATGATATCTGACTCATCCAGCCTGAAGTTGTTAAGGCGTTTAACAAAATCCATGGAATTAGGGATGTGATGAGGGCATTTACCCACATAAGGACTTAATATTCCCGTCAAGTATTTGGCCAACAAATATGTAGGTGCTGTGATGTTACTGACAATGGGACGTAACGGCACCCCATCTTTGTGAACCTTAGGGAGTCCATAAAGTCTTGGCGGTACCGGACCTGGAAATAGCAGTTTCTTGGCAACACCCTCCGGTAAATCCACATGTTTGACAAGCACCCTCGTCTTTTTCTCCACCTTCTTTGTGGGGTCAATGATGATCTTCCGGTAGGAATCGTCAGTTAGCAGGCTCTGCATCTTTTCCGTGTAGTCCTTATGGGAGACAACAACCGTAGCATTGCCTTTGTCAGCCGGTAAGACAACAATTTCAGGGCGCTCCCTCAGGCACGAATGGCCGCCCTATCTTTACTAGTGATGTTCGACTTCATGGGCTTGGACTTTGTCAATGCACGACAAGTTTCACGACGTATTTCCTCAACTGATTCAGGTGGAAGTTGAGCTGCAACCTGTTCCACAGCACTAATAATTTCTGCGACTTGTGTGAACTTGGGGGTAGGAGCAAAGTTGAGTCCTTTCTCTAAAACCGAGACCGCATCATCACTCAACTCCATGCCACTCAGATTGATTACAGTATTGCACGGGACCTGCAGAGATGCTTTGTCAAGGAGGCGTGAGAACTTAGCTGTTTGAAGTCCCGTTGACTTCTTATGAGCGGAATCGGCTGCAACCCAGGTAACACCATCAATCCAATCCCAGGAAAAAGAAGTGAAGTGACTAGCCAGTTGCAAATGCAGTTTGAATAGTTCCAGTGAGATGAATTCAAGGCTATGGCGGGTGAAATGCACTCTCTCAAGAAAGTGACAACCTCATAAACCGTGAGTGCGGTTATAATCTTAGCAAATCTTGGGAACCCATGATTGGGTTAATTAAGAGTAAATCTAGCAAATGTAACATAGTGACGACCACGGTGGACAGAGCCCTCACATCAACATCATTTCAGACGCCGACGCAATCGGTTCCACTGCGCGACCGCAGCATGGACCACAGATGGCTTGTTCCGCGGGCCGAGGGAACTTAAATCGTCCGCAACAGGGCTATAACCCAGTTCCCTTTGAGCCCCCTTAGCATGCGGATCTCCGTGCTGGCGTGTTTCCAGGAGCTCAGTCCGTCAGTTCACCTGATGATGGCAACATGTATGATCGCCAAAATATTGTGCCCGTTGGACACTATAGACTGGCATAACACCCATGGATATTTTGATTAGATGCAAGAGCTGATCAGTGTTTAGACCACAGGACTTACAGATAATTTATGAGACGGAACAGCTCTTACGTTTCTCTGATCCTAACAGAACTGTTAGAAATTGCTGCTCCTGCTACTTCTCTTTAGACATATTGTTGCCCTGTGACAACAATGAAATGTGTCTTTCTGGCAAGGAAAATAAATATTATTTCAGTTGTGAATGTGTTTACAAACTACTTTGAGTGCCATGGAGTCCAGAGGAAGAAGGATGGTGAAAATGTGCCTGGAAAATTGAACTGTATCTTTTTAAGTATTAGGGCCTGTTTCTTAGAAAAGAAAAGAGCTGGCCTATGAAATTCTTCGAATTCAGTACCTAAAGAAAGTACTTGGTGCCCAGCATATGAAGTTCTCTCTGAATAAGAAAAGAAAAAAAGATCTTATAGACTTATGTAATATTGGCATTATACCTTTTAGGTATCACAGATTATAGCAAGAACTCAAAGCTGCTAACAATTTACAAACTGAGGAAAATGTGGAAGAATCACAGGAATAGACCATGTTTAGTATCTGTTTTTTTGTCTTCTTTATTATTGTTGCTAGCTCATCACCTTAGCTGTTTCATGTAAACCACTAATTTTGTGTTGTTTACATGTCTGTATTGTATTACTTTTGAAACTGTAATCCGAAACAGAAAAACCTGTATGGGGGAGCACTGTGTTTTGTTAAAATGATTTTTCCTACGTTTGTTATGTGAAGATAAAAAACATATACATCTTTATGTTACCTGTACATTATTTATTGTATGTTCAATGATACTTTAAACAAACAATGCAAAGTGAAAATAATAACGATTTTTATGTATTCTCCATCATATACTGCTAATAAACTTCCTGAGAAACAGTTCCTTTGCATATAGGATTTATTTAGTAGGACTGACACACATTCCCATAGCTTGTTACTTGTAATCTGTTTATGAAGACATTATTAACACACACATAATATTATTTAAAATTGCATATTATATGTTTGGCATTCATATGTTCACCAGCAGCACCCATTAAGTTAAGGATCAGACAAACATAACTACGTGCACAATTTCATCAAATATTTCAGTAGTGTCCACCGAGTGACTAGAATATGTAACACCTAGTAGAAAACAACAGTCAATAAAATATACTTTTCATTTGCCATAGAAAAGTTTGTGAAAATTATTAGAAAGTATTCAGTTTTTTGGACAAAACCTTTAAATCGAATTATCTCGAAACACTGTTTTTGTAGTTATGTTTCTTCGAGCCTAAACGGGCAAAGTATCTCATCAATTCTGCTGACTTACCTCTATTTAGCAATGTAGTTCAGTTATTCTGCAATCACTAATCTGAATGTCTATAACAAACTAGAGCAGATATTTCACTCACCTATGGGATGTTTGATGATGATGTCCTGTATGAACAGCACTGAAGCTATGCCTTTTATCTCGCTGCTGCACAGATGGCGTCGGTCTAGGTGGTGGTGGAGCAGCCGTACCAGATCCTAATGCTTGAGGTGGTGATGGCAACGCCGGATCAGGTGGAGGTCGTGCCAGAGGTGGGGATGCTGGTGATGAGGGTTCTGTTCCAGATCCTGAACCTGACGACGTGTTTCCCGAAGAAGTATTGGGAGTGGTGGCAGACGACGGAGAAGACTGTGTGGAGCTGGAATCTGATGCTACTGCAGCTCGACTGCGGGTGTGAATATGAGGTGGTGGCCCAGTTCCAGCAGCAGCGGCAGCAGCAGGCGAACGGCAAGTGGTAACTGGCACAGCTGCTACACTGCGAGTGTGGTCTGTCGGAATGAGTGGTGCAGTGTCCTCTGAAGTCGGTGTCGGTGGTGCTACCCGCGAAGGCCCAGGCTGTGAACTGAAGAGAAGAGCAAAAATTAAACAAAACCAACCGGAAGTGCAATTTGCATTGATTGAAAATGAAAAATAAAGAATCTTCCTTATGATGCAACAACAAAGATATGCTAACTTCAATACAATAGTGAATGAGCTACATCAATAATGATTACAAAATTTTATATTCTTGCAGAAGTTTGCACTTAAGGTTTGCAGCAGTCTGAACAAGACTGTGCAACAACAACTGTCTTTCCAGTCAGAATTACAGTAGCAAAATTATATAATGGAAATCGCATTTGATTTTTTTTCTGCCAAGTTAATACATCTGGATCCTCCCATCCAGGACCAGCTTTTCTGAACTGCACAAATGGGAGTTATCCCTACAATACATTCTCCGATCCCGAAATCAACCAGGCCTCAACCTACGATAACTTCCCTATATTTTTTCTCCATACCTTACAGTTCCTACCTCTCTATCCCAAACCTCCCCTATTTTGAGTGGTGTGTGAATGTGCGATCGTGTGTGTGTGTGTGTGTGTGTGTGTGTGTGTGTGTGTGTGTGTGTGTGTGCGCGTGCGGTCTTGAGTAGTTGCAGTGTGCATGCATTTTCTATATATATTTATTTTACTTCATTTTATTTTCTCCCCTCACCCACCTCCCCACTCCATTCCTAAGCTGCATCTCGTTATTCCCATCTAACCCATCCCCACCACCGTGACGTAACCTTCCTATCCCCTCTCCCCTCCCCTCCTGTCACCGATTCACTGCAGAGCGTGATTCGAAGTGTGGCAGTCGGAGGTGATGGTTGTATGACTGTGTTGTGTGCCTGTGTGATTGCGTGAGTGTTCTATTTTCTGAAGAAGGCTATGGCCGATAGCTGAATGTGTTGTACGTGTGTGTCTTTTGTATGTGCCTGTCGCAGCTCTTCGCCACGTCTTTGCGGTGAGTTGTAAACTGTCCTCACTATATTATTAATTCCAACCTGGACTTTCCATTATTACACCTTTAATACTGTTTGAAGGAAAGCACTAAAGACTCGCTATGCAAAGATTCTCAAAAGGATAAAAATTTTCACTACACACTTTCCTAATGTCATTCAACATCATGTCTATCTTATACTGTCTATTATTTGGTTCTTGTTGCTCATTATCACAGAAGTGCAGGAGCCTAAGTAGTAAGAAATAGCGGTCTCTCGGCATTGTCTCGCCAAAAATTGGAGTGTGCGGTAATTTATTGGTAGACCAACAGTCGTTCAGGCTCGCCTTTTTATTCCCAGAAATTAGCATTGTTACTGCTAAAAATAAGTAAATTTCCTTGATGTTTGGGTCTTTCCATTCACGTAGTCTAGATGACAGCGCTGGATATGTATTAGAAATCAAGTACTGAAAATATCTGTGTCTTGAAAGCTATTTTACCCATAAGTTCTGGAGTAACAAAACATTCAAAATAATCTATTATTTAAGATGAGTCGTTTACACAGCAAAAAGGTCTTCGAAACCAGAACTCATTTCACTAAATTTTTGGGCTTTTGGATGAAAATCACTGTTTACACAGTGAAACATTTCTTCTGTTTGTTCCGCGGGCGGCGACGGTGCACATCAGCGGGCGGCATTGGCAGCATCTGAATTGTCACATAAATGCAAATTATCACAATGAAAATGGGCTGGAGTTTCATCATCAGTTTCCAAGGTGCTGAATAACTCATTTAAAGCTGATACTTCTCTTTCACTTAGCCCAACATTCGACGAAGATGCCATTCTGTACACTGTAGCAAGTGAACAACAAAGAACGACGCAGTACAACTACTCCGTTGTTGAGATTAGAGTTATAAACAGTCCCAACAGAGAGCAGTACATATAAAGGCAAAGAAATACAGAAAACTTTAAAAACGAGATCTGCATAAGAAAATGAAAGGGTGCTTGTTTCTATACGGATGCCACACCTGATGTGTAGCAATTACCACCTGTATATATACGGGCATAGCAGTGAAAACGTTAAATAGTGTTAGACCATGAACACCACCTCCCCATGTTAATATAAAAAATATTTATTAGTAAAATTTTACTTACAGCAACACTGCTGTAGTGTGTTGATGTTGGCAATGACTGCTGAATGTTCTTCGAAAACTCAAACACATAGAATGAGGGGAATAATAATTTTTGTTTACGGGAAGATAAATAAGTAACACTATTCCTTCTCTTCTCCTGTCAGTAAATTAATTATCCTCGTAAAATGAATATTACATGCCAACATTAGCACTCTACACCAAAGATGCTGTAAGCGAAATTTAACAAATTTATTTTTTCGGATTCTGGGACATATTCAATGCGAAAAAAGATCATAAACGCAGTATCATGAATGACTTATTCCAAAAGTATAAATAAAGCAAAACAGTTTCTATTGTTAAACATTCCATAAATCTGTAAATGTACGAAAAAAAAAAAAAAAAAAAAAAAGGAGAAAATCATACATACTTTGTAGACAATTTCATTAGGGAACGTGCAACTGGATTCAGATCAACAAAGGCCAAAGGGAAGATTCCAATCCTTTCACCAAGTTTTCCTTCAGCCCAGTTCTCGTCTACACGCCGTATAACAGTAATAATTTCACCCTGTTGATAAATGTATGATTGCAATAAAACGTACATAAACATAAGGACTACACATTTCATAAACTCACACTACCAGACCTTTATGAAAGACAAACAGCCCTCTTCATCAAAATCATAAAGTGCTTTGCACTGTGGCTGCGTGGAACACAGAGGTGTGATCACCTGAAAGAATAAATAATATAGAAATAATGAGAACAAGAAAATTAACAACACAGTATTACAAAATATACTATGACATAAAATCAGACATATTCCCCACGTAAAATAACTCCACCACTAGGAATTTAGGCTGCAATGTTGATTCCTATGTGTGTTAAGTGGCAATTGTGAGCTTATGAACCGTACTCCCCAAAAGAAGTCTAATGTTGCCTTGTGCAGGTAGTAGCCCCTAGATATGAAAGATACATGGAAAGCTGCAACAATCATAATTTTCATAATGAGCTTTGGTTTGGAACTGCTATTGGACCTACCTAAGCAAGCACTGTTTCACAAAATCATATGGACCTGTATACAAAATGGCACAGTTTGCATAAATATAATAAATGCTGGATGGAGAGGTATGTTCAATACTAAGTTTAATTTTACTTCGCGCCTTGGCAACTTTGTGTGATAATGTTGGCAAAGGATGCTGAAAGCCAAATCACACAATGGTGACAGCAGACAAAGAAAATTTTTTGTCAACAAATCTTCATTGTACATGGGCAAGGGAATGGGGTACATACGAGTACCTGTCAACCATAGAGCAGTAACAGCTTCATTTATTTACTTACTTATGGTATGTACAAAAAACTACTAAAGTCATCCCACGTCATTCGGGTTTCTAATATCAAGATCTTAAAGATTTTATAGCATCTTGTTGACGTTACCAACAATTACGCAAGGCCGCCACAATGGGAAGTTCCTGTTTCTGAAACTTTAAACTGCTACAGCGACACTCAGAATCAAGCTAAAAAGATTAGAGAGAGGTAATTTTGCAGTATTTTTCCAAGCACATTAGGGTCATAATAAACACGTTTTACCAATATCAAAATAAAAAAAAAATGTAATTTTATAATGGGTTCTGAAAAAAAATGCATTTGAAAATATATACTATGTTAAAATTTTCAATGTACGTCTGGAAGACCCAATAGTACCTTAGATTAAAAAATTATGTAAAATTTATGTGAAAGACTTAAAAATATAAATATGTCTGTAAATTTGACCAGTGATATTTAATTTTTACAGCCTCTTTTTGAAACCTTGAGACGTATCATTATAGAAAAAGAAGCCTATGCACTAAAACTGGGCACTTTGAAAAATTTTAATTAGGTGAAATTCAAAATTAGTATACACATGAAGTTTAATAAAAAAATTAATGTGTTGTAACTGGGTTACTATTTTATTAAAGATTATGTACATAAACATGATGAATGACATTCAAACTTTTTTGTCTCTTCAGAAGGTTAAATCGCTAAAGTCAGTGATGGCTTCAAAGGTTTTCTGCAATTCTTCATTTGAAAAATTATAAGTTCAGCCAGTTGGAGTTACTGGATTAACTTTACTTAGCATACGTGTCACAGGAAGCTGAATAATATATTGTCTTTTAGAGAAAGAAAAGCTAGTTGATGGACAGGCTGGATTAAAGAAAAACATCATTGATTTCATCTTTTTCAAGAACATAGTCCAACCACCCATTGTTGTTATAGATGATAGTCACATACCAACTGACTTCTGCTAAACTTAAACGATCATGAATCATTGTAACAATTTCAAATTTCAGATTCTGAGAAAACTTTTACTTTCATTTTGCTGTTACTAAAAGGAATAGGAATAGGCATTAAATTTCCAAGTGCCTTGTTTGGTCACAGATTTTTTCAGCCGATTTCCCAAGTGCTTCTAAGTTTCAAGGTACTCCTGTTGTGTCACGTAATCAAAATTTACCACGAAAACATTCAGCATCACCCACTCATACAGGTGGAATGTTATTTGAATCTGGTCTTCATAGGGTCTTTGCAAGCTAGCTCTGGTGCGTAATCTCTCAGTCCCTGCAACAGCATTACAGGTAATTTTCCCAAGAACAGCATTAATTTTAAAGTCATTTGAATGGAAGCTTAGACTGACGAAATTTTTCCAGTTTTTGTACTGTGCGGGGCACCCATCAGAAAAGTAATATATATGTAATACATTGTCTCCAAATTTCTGTTTCGTGAAATAAGTTTCCTTTGAAAACACTACACTGCTATAGTATTGTGCTCTAGAACCTTAGAAACGATAAAAAAAGTTTACATGTTTGGCTGCTTCCTCTCTTTTACAGTAGATCACAAATTGATGTATTGTTGCTTGTCTACTGCTCCAGTGGTAATTTGTGCTTCATCTTGAATCACAAAACTATAGTTCTCGGAGAAGACACACATGACAAGAAACTCCAAGATCCCAAGATTTTCTTTTGTGTTGTTGTGGTGGTGGTCTTCAATCCGGAGACTCGTTTGATGCAGCTCTCCACCCTATTCTACCCTGAGCAAGTCTCCAACTATTCATAAGAACGGCAAGAGACACCCATCTGAATCTGTTTACTATATTCGTCTCTTTTTCTTCCTCTGTGATTTTTCCTCCACACACTACCTGCCAATGCTAAATTTAAGATTCCTCGATGTCCAAGAATGTGTCCTACCAATCGATCCCTTCTTTTCATCAGAGTATGCCAAAAATTCCTTTTCCCCCAATTCTGTTCAGTACCTCTTCATTAGTTGCACGATCTATCACTCCAATCTTCTTCATTCTTCTGTAGCACCACATTTCATAAGCCTCTATCCACTTCCTGTCTAAACTATTTATTGTCCAAGTTTCAATCCCGTACAAGGCAATAATGCCCACAAATGCCTTCAGCAAAGTCTTCCTAACACTTAATATCTGACGTTAGAAAATTTGTCTTCTTCAATAACATTTTTCTTCCCATTATCATTCTGCATTTTATATCTCTTCAATTGCTCTTATAGGACATTTGCTGTCTCTGACAGAATTGCAATTTCATGTTGGTTTTTATTTCTTCAGCCTGAACACTAATTTCTTCTCCAACCTTCTCTTTGCTTTCCTTCACAACTACTGAATGTAAAAAATTGAACAACATTGGAGAAAGGCTACAACCCTGCCTTACACCCTTCTGAACCACTGCTTCCCTTTCAAGCCCTTCGACTCAAATAACAGCTGTTTGGTTGATGTAAAAGTTGTAAATAACCTTCCGTTCCCCACATTTTCACCCCCGTCGACTTCAGAACTTGAAAGAGCTTATTCCAATCAACACTGTCAAAATCCTTCTCCAAATCTACAAAAGCTAGAAATGTAGG
Organism: Locusta migratoria; assembly: GCA_026315105.1. Classification (NCBI taxonomy): domain Eukaryota; kingdom Metazoa; phylum Arthropoda; class Insecta; order Orthoptera; family Acrididae; genus Locusta; species Locusta migratoria. The sequence continues at coordinate 25,520,336 of CM048749.1, read as the reverse complement.
TTTGCCTTTCCTTAATCTATCTACTAAGATAAGTCATAAGATGAGTACTGCCTCTCATGTTCCAACATTTCTCCTGAATTTGAACTGATCATCCCTGAGATCAGCATCTATCTTACTGTAAATAATTGTGTTAAAATTTTGCAACCATGACTTATTAACCTGATGGTTCTGTAATTTTTGCATCTGTCTGCACCTGCTTTCTTTGGAATGGAGATTATTCCATTTTTCTTAAAATCTGTGGGTATTTCACTTGCCCCATACATCTTACTCACCAGATCATGCCTGGTTCTCCAAGAGACTTTAGTAGCTCCAAGGGAATCTCCTCCCTTTCTTTTATGTTGTTAAAAAAGGAGCTTTGCTTTCTGGCAAAGTCATGTCTGATTAATACAGACAAAAGTTGGATGTACAATTCAATAAAATCTAAAGTTGATTTTTCTGTTGAGTCCAGGTTGCATCTATCGACCGATACCCATTGCAGAAAAGTTAATTTTTCAATGCCTTATCTTCGAATTTTTTATTCCAACAAATTTTTTGTGTAATCTGTACCTGGACAGGTCAAACATTATCCAAAATAACTCTTAATGGAGGCAAGGTTGCACAGTGCTTTAGCTCAAATGTTCAAATGTTTGTTAAGCTTACAGGACTTAACTGCAGAGTCGTCAGTCCCTAAACTTACAAACTAAGTTACTTATAATGTAACCTATACTAAAGACAGCCCAAACAATTATGACCAAGGGAGGATACGAACCCCCGATAGGAAATGGCCTAACACATTGGAGCATAGTGCCTCAATGCATTGCCACTCCACCGCATCACAGTGCTTAAGCAATACAATGTTTATATGTATGCAGTTCACCATTTGTCAATAAAGTAATTTTGCATTTTCTAACAATTTTTACATTCTGATGGCTTGTCCAAAAGCATACTTAGTGGGTACCACTGGAACCTGCCAGAATACAGATTATTTGTCTGCTATCTGCAAACTTTGGATACCCTATTTTTAACATAGGATTTTTTGTTTCTAAAAGATGGGATGCCTCCATTAAATTGCATAAAACCAGTCTTTTTGGCAATGTGACTTTATCTTCAGTCCCAGACTTAACTGAAACAGTCTTTTTTTTTTCCACCACTTTAAATCTTGCTGATTTCATCGCTCTTATAGAAATAGAAATCTCCCACTTCTTTTACTATGTTCAAATGTTTGTAAAGTTATGGCACGTAACTGCAGTGGTCATTGATCCCTAAACTAACAAACCCTCTAATATAATTTCATCTTTAAGTATTATCTTTGATTGCCTCACTGTAATTTGGAGTGTTAAATTCTCATATTATTTTTCTTACACTCCAGGAATCAGACAAACATGTTAATATCATAATCTTTTTGTCCCTTGAAGTGCAGTGTGAGAAGTGTCCTTTTTCATAAATCAGGACCATTTTTGGAATTATTTGAAATTTCAGGCTCTAGGCTGATTTGTTTGTTTGTTGTTCTTTAGAGTTCATAACTCTTTTCTGCAAGAATCACATACTTAAGCATCATTAGGCACTAGAAAATGTTCAACCATCCCTCGTGTTATTGTTCCAAGTGTTTTTGTTATTTCTAATTCTATTATTTTTTTCTGTAACAACCATTATGAAATGGTAAAAGGGCAGTTTATGAGTCTGCGAGTGGTGCTTCATGTGTAGACGTTGGTAACGGCACAATGAATGACTCAGGTAAGGCGGCCACTCAAGAATGGCGTTCGAGTGGGTAATAAAATGCCAAGTTTCATGTATAGTTTCTTCACATGCACTACTTTTCCATTCAAATTTAATACTTTCTTGCAACATAAAATGGAAATACTTGTCTCTCCCTCAAGTAATATGACTGACTAATTTTTCCTGTACTTTGCAATATGTGAATAATGAATCTTATTAAAATTAGTGTTCAATACACCAAGAAAAAAACAGATGTTGGGTAATTTGGAAGACTCCGTGTATCTCAAGTTTTAGTTCTGGACCAGAGATTCGGGCGCTACGTGTCCTCACGTACTAAAATAAAAAGTCTTGTTTAACCTATACCTAACCTTCTTATGGCTAAGCCACAGATCACTTTTCTAAGTGAAACTTTCAGACTATTCTTTAACACACTATCAATTGGATTCACGATTTCCTATCAGAGAGGACACAGTTCGTTGTAATTGACGGTAAGTCATCGAGTAAAACGGAAGTGAAATCTGGCGTTCCACAGGGAAGCGTTATTGGTCCCCTACTCTTCCTCGTGTTTATAAACGATTTAGGAGATAATCTGAATAGCTCCCTTAGACTGTTCGCTGATGATGCTGTCGTTTATCGGTTAGTGAAGTCAACAGAGGATCAAAAGCAACTGCAAAGCGATTTAGACAAAATTTCTACTTGGTGCGAAAATTGGCAATTGACACTAAATAAAGAAAAGTGTGAAGTAATACACATGACCACTAAAAGAAATCCGCTGAACTTCAATTACGCGATAAATCAGTCAAACCTTAAGGTCGTAAATTCTACCAAATACCTAGGAGTTACAATTACGAACAACTTTGACTGGAGAGAACACACACAAAATATTGTGGGGAAGGCGAACCAAAGGTTACGTTTCATTGGCAGAACGCTTAGACGATGCACCAGCTCCACCAAAGAGACTGCCTACATCACACTTGTGCGTCCTCTCTTGGAGTACTGTTGCCCCTTGTGGGACCCTCAACAGGTGGGACTGACGGAAGATATTGAGAAGGTTCAGAGAAGGGCAGCTCGTTTTGTTTTATCACGTTACGGGGGGGAAAGCGTCACGGAAATGTTGCACGAATTGGGGTGGAAATCATTAAAAGAAAGACGTTATTCATTGCGACGTGATCTGTTTGCGAAGTTTCAATCACCGACTTTTAGTTCTGAATGTGAAAATATTTTGCTAGCACCCACCTACTTAGGGAGACATGACCATCCCAATAAAATAAGAGAAATCAGATCGAAAACGGAACGATTTAAGTGTTCTTTCTTCCCGCGCGCTATTAGAGAATGGAACGGTAGAGAAAAGTTATGAAGGTGGTTAGGGAACCATCTGCCAGGCGCTTAAATGTGATTTGCAGAGTATCGATGTAGATGTAGATGAATAATTTAAAAACCAACAACAGGCCAGCGTAACCTTAAGGTTAGGTATAGGTAACACAATAAGTTATTTTTAGTATGTTATGACGCGTAGTGTCCGAATCTCCGTTGCAAAACCGCTCAGTAAAAGTAATCGCACTTGTAAATCACTGTTTTTGACTACCATAAATAGTACAGCCCACCTCCATGAACCACAGACATTGCCAAGGTGGCGTGGTTTGCGTGCCTCAACAATACTGATAGCCATACCATAGGTGCAACCACAGTGGAGGGGTATCTGTGGAGAGGCCAGACAAACGTGAGGTTCTAGAAGAGGGGCAGCAGCCTTTTCAGTAGTTACAGGGGCAACAGTCTGGATGGTTGACTGAGTTGGCCTTGTAACATTAGCTAATGTGGCTTTGCCCCACAGTTACTACGAATGGCTGAAAGCAAGGGGAAACTACAGCCGTTACTTTTCCCTGAGGACATGCAGCTCTACTGTATGAAAATATGATGATGGCATCCTCTTGGGTAAAATATTCCCCCATTCAGATCTCCGGGTGGGGACTACTCAGGAGTACGTTGTAATCAGGAAAGACAATACTGGCATTCTACGGATCGGAGCATGGAATGTTAGATCCCTTAATCGGGTAGGAAAATTAGAAAATTTAAAAAGGGAAATGGATAGGTTGAAGTTAGATGTAGTGGGGATTAGTGAAGTTCGATGGAAAGAGGAAAAGGATTTCTGGCCAGGTGAGTATGGGATTATAAATACAAAATCAGTAGGGAGTATTACAGGAGAAGGACTGATAATGAATAAGAAAATAGGAATGCGGGTAAACTACTAAGAGCAGCACAGTGATCGCATTATCATTGTCAAGATAGATACGAAGCCAACACCGACAACAGTAGTAAAGGTTTATATACCAACTAGCTCTGCCGATAATGAGGAGATTGAAGAAATGTATGAGGAGTTAAAGGAAATTATTCAGACAATTAAAGGAGAGAAAAACTTAATTGTGATGGGAGACTGGAATTCGGTAGTAGGAAAAGGAAGAGAAGGAAAAATAGTATGTGAATATGGACTGGGCAGAAGGAATGAAAGAGGAAGTCGCCTGGTAGAATTTTGTACGGAACACGATTTAATCATAACAAACACCTCGTTTAAAAATCACAAAAGAAGGTTGTATACGTGGAAGAGACCAGGAGACACCGGAAGGTATCAGATAGATTTTATAATGGTAAAACAGATTCTGGAACTAGGTTTTAAACTGTAAGACATGCCCATGGGCAGATATAGACTCTGACCATAACTTACTGGTCATGAACTGTAGGCTGAAACTGAAGAAAAAACTACAAAAAAGGTAGGAAAATAAGGATATGGGACTTGGATAAATTGAGGGAACCTGAAGTTCTTAAGAATTTCAGAGGGAGTTTTAGGCAACAATTGACAGAAACAGAGGGAAATAAAACAGTAGAAGAGGAATGGGTAGCATTGAGAGATGAAATAGTGAAGGCAGCGAAGGACAACACAGGTACAAAGGCAGAACCTACAAATAATCTTTGGATATCACAGGAAATACTAAAGTTGATTGATGAAAGGAGAAAATATAAAAAATGCCGTAAATGAAACAGGCAAATGAAGTACAGACAACTAAGAAATGAGAATGACAGGAAGTGCAAAAATGGCTAAGCAGAAGTGGCTAGAAGCCAAATGCAAATCTTTAGAAGAAGGTATAAGAAGGGGAAAAGTAGATACTGCCTACAGGAAAATAAAAGACATTTGGGGACAAGAAAAACGGCTCTATGAATATCAAGAACTCAGATGGAAAACCAGTTCTCAGCAAAGAAGGGAAAGCTGAAAGGTGGAAGGAGTACATACAGGGACTCTACAAAGGAATTGAACTTATAGACAATGTTGTAGGAAGGGAAGAGGAAGTAGATCAAGATGAAATAGGGGATACTATACTGAGAAATGAATTTGACAAAGCCATGAAAGACCTAGGTCGGAACAAGGCTCCAGGAGTAGATGACATTCCTTCAGAGCTACTAAAGTTTCTGGCAGAGCCATTCATGACAAAACTATTTCACCTGGTGTGTAAGATGTATGATACAGGTGAAATACCCTCAGCCTTTAGGAAATTGTCATAATCCCCATTCCAAAGAAAGCAGGTGCAGACAGGTGTGAAAGTTACAGAACCATCAGTTTGATAAATCATGGTTGCAAAATTTTAACACAAATTATCTACAGGAGAATGAAAAAGCTGGTAGAAGCTGACCTGCTGACCTTGAGGAAGATCAGTTTGGATTCAGGAGGAACGTAGCAACCCGGGAGGCAATACTCGCTTTACGACTTATCTTAGAAGACAGATTAAGGAAAGGCAAACCTACATTTTTAGCTTTTGTAATTTTGGAGAAAGCTTTTGACAATGTTGACTGGAATACACTCTTTCAAATTCTGAAGTCAGCAGGGGTAAAAAACAGGGAAAGGAGAGTTATTTACAACTTGTACAAAAGCCAGACCATAGTTATTAGACTCAAAGGGGATGAAAGGGAAGCATTAGTTGGGAAGGGAATAAGACAGTGTTGTAGCCTTTCTCCGATGTTATTCGATTTGTACATCGAGCAGGTGGTGAAGGAAAGCAAGGAAAAATTTGGAATAGGGATTAAAGTTCAGGGTGAAGAAAGAAAACCATTGTGAAACTTTCTGGCAGATTAGAATTGTGTGCCGGAACTGGGACTCGAACCTGGGACCTTTGCCTTTCGCGGGCAAGCACACTACCGACTGTGCTATCCCGACACGACTCACGATGCCGCCTCACAACTTTACTTCCACCAGTACCTTGCCTCCTACTTTCCAAATTTCACAGAAGCTCTCCTGCAAACACGCAAGAATAGCACTCCACCATATCCTTTCTTCCAGGAGCGCTAGTCTTGCGTGTTTGTAGGAGAGCTTCTGTGAAGTTTGGAAAGTAGGAGGCAAGGTACTGGCAGAAGTAAAGTTGTGAGGTGGCAACGTGTTTCGTGTCGGAATAGCACAGTCGGTAGTGCGCTTGCCCGCGAAAGGCAAAGGTCCCAGGTTCGAGTCCTGGTTCCGGCACACAATTTTAATCTGCCAGGAAGTTTCATATCAGCACACACTCCGCTGCAGAGTGAAGTTTCATTCTAAAAACATTGTGTTTTGCTGGTAAAGGTAAAGCAGTCAACAATCCTAAGATTGGTTTGAACACCACAGTGCTTTACTAGGCATGGTCCTGTTTGGAGGTGGTATGCCGTTGCCTTCCTCTGACCTTCGAACTGACTTACCGAGCCAGTTATAGGGGGACCTACAGTTTAGCGTGAGTTCCGAACCACGGTGCTACTCGGTATTTTTCACATGAACAATACTGCCAGAGGTGAAAGAAGTGGAAAGTGACAGATAAAAATCCCACGACCTGGCTGATGACATTGGAATTCTGTCAGAGACAGCAAGGGACCTGGAAGAGTAGCTGAATGGAATGGACAGTGTGTTGAAGAGAGCGTATAAATTGAACATAAACAAGAGAAAAACAAAGATATTGGAATGCAGTCTTAGAAAATCAGGTGATGCTGAAGGAATTAGATTAGGTAACAAATCAATAAAGGTGGTAGACGAGTTTTGTTACGTGAGTAGTAAAATAACATATGATGGTCGCAATACAGAGGATGTAATATGAAGAATGGCAATGGGAAGAAAAGCATTTTTGAAAAAGAGAAATTTGCTAACATCAAATATTAGTTTAAGTGTAATGAAGTCTTTTCTGAAGGCATTTGTGTGGAGTGTTGCCTAGTACAGGAGGGAAACATGGACGATAAACAGTGTAGACAGGAAGAGAATAGAAGCTTTTTAAATGTGGTGCTACAGAAGAATGCTGAGGATTAGGTGGGTAGATCACATAACTGATGAAGAGGTACTGGACAGAATTGGTGAGAAAAGGAAATTTTAGCATACCTTGACTAAAAGAAAGGATCGCTTGGCAGGACACATTCTTAGACATCGATGAATCGTAAATTTTTGCATTGGAGGGGAGTGTGTAGGGTAAAAATCGCAGAGGGAGACTAAGAGATGCATATAGTAAGCAGATTCAAATGGATGTGGGTTGCCATGCTTATGAGGAGATGAAAAGGCTTGCTCATGATAGAGTAGGGTGGAGAGCTGCATCAAACCAGTCCCCGGACTGAAGACCACAACAAAAACAACAACAACAACATAGTACGGCCAGAATGCAGCTATCACAGGAAAAAGGCTCTGAAACGATATCGTAATGAGACTTTTTTGTCATTATCTTAGACTCAATCTCCATTACAGAACGTAAATATAAACTTCAGAGTGATTGGTATGCAATTTGTTTACATACCATAAAGAGTAAAGCTATTTCTTATTGGCCACTTGAAAATGAAACCAATTGGCTGCGGCGCCATTGCCAACGTCTACATATGAAACACCACTCACAGACTCAAACTACACTTCAGCCATGAAATTTATACTATCAATTAACCAATATACAAAGACTATTTAGATTTTTTTCTGAATTTTAAAAGTGGCACATTTTGCAAAATTTAAAACTACTTTTTTTTTATTTTGAAATTGGTAAAACTTTATCATGGCTCTTTTAATTTTATGTATTTTTGGAAAGGGCTTGGAAAAAAAATTGCGAAAATATTACTTCTGTCACCTTTGTAGCTCAATTCTGAGAGTCGTTTAAACTTTCAGAAACGTCAATTTTGAGTGTGTGTGTTTCAATAAGACGTTCGCCTAGTTTTGAAACCATTTGAGATATCATGTTGGGATTTTGTACTTTTATTTCTCTATAAGATTGGTAGGCCCCTACCACTGTACATTAATTTATTGAAATCAAAGATGGTGAGGTAAAATTTTAATGTAAACTGTGTTGAACTGACATGGAATGACTCAGTTTTGTTTTCAGATTCACTGGTCGTGTCAATTTACAAATTGTCAAATATTGCATCCGCACCTCTCAGGCTATATTACAGAACAGTCTGATACCAGAAAAAGGTGTTTTACTCTCACATTCATATGGGGTATATACACTTACACTTATTAGTTAATACATCTACAAAAGTCAATTCAATTGGTTACAAATCTTTGAACAAATTAAGCCATTAATGTATCATTACCTTTAAAAATTTTCTTAATGTCAGTAAGTACATTATTTTCCAGTTGGCCTAGATGCTTACCTGAACATAACTTAATGGGAAAACACCAGTACACCCACCATTTTCACCAAAGTACCAATTGCTGTCAATTCTTTTTCTCAGTATTATTATATCACCCTTTTTAAAATTCAGATCCCTGTGTAATAAGAAGTTGAGAATAATACCAAATGATTGAACACTGCACAAAATAGAACACAAAATATCTGTTATAACTTACCCTTTCTCCTGTGAGCGATAATCATACAAAGCCTTTGCATAAGACAAATTTGGTAACAATTGCTGTTTGGGCAATGCATGAGAGACCGATATATTTTCTGTAGTGATAGTTGTTGCATGTGATGTCAACTGGTACTGCACTGAGGGTGTCTGTTGTATTGGAGTTTGAGGATAATTTCCTCCCTGCATCCTAATTGCAGCAGTGTTCCTTTTCTTAGGAGCTGCATTTCGCATTCCTTCTAAAATCCTCATGAGCAACACATTTGGTGGTAAATCTTCGATCTTAACATCAACCAAAATACGGCATTCTGGGCATCTTAATTCCTTATGGCGGTTTAAAATTTCTTCTAAACATTTCTTGCAAAAAGTGTGTTGACATGGTAACACCTTACTTGTTGTATCCAATCTTTCTAAGCACACTGAGCATTCCAGCAAATCATTTAAAGTCCATTCATCCATCGTGGCTCTTGATACTAAGACCACCACAATCTTCTTACTTCTTATGACAGTTAATGAATAATAAATATACTATGTACATCATACTTCCTGGGGACCTAGGAAGAAAACAAAGGAGGTAGGTAGTTATAAAATTTTGGAATCTGAGGATGTTAACAAAACGAACCACTAATGAAGTAACACTTTGCAAAACAGGTATGCATAATATCGCTCTGATACTTGTTAGTTGTTATGGTTCCAAGAACACATTCACTATTCCCACAACTGTATCATAACCTGTACCGCAAATATCATGGAAATAAATCTGAAGACATTAATGCAACCTGTCAGTATGCAAGTTCAAAGAGACATCTGAAAAAATCCGACAGATTCACAATAAAAAATATGTGTGTTTCAACTTTGATATCAAACCTGAAAGTGTTGTTACTAAGTCGAGCTTAACATCTTTTGATGAGCATCATGTTGATGAAAATTTTTCCCTACCAACACATTTTTCGACACGACGTACAGAAGCACACAACCACATCACTTTTCGTTATGCCGACTCCCGTGATTAGATGAATCAATCACCTCTCCTACCATTAGGATTTCCGGCTTTCCGCTAGCAGGTGTAGACCACCTCCGTTATGCAAGATCGCTGCCACTCCTACGTAAATTCGGGCGTTGTTAACCGAACGGTAGGCACGAGCTTACAACAAAAATCGATTAAAAAAAGATGCATAATCATGAAATTTGTAAACTTTACGCCAATAAAACACAATACGATGCATCATTTGAGACAAACTCTCCAATGTTATTAATGCCAAGCTGCTGCGCATTGATACACTGGTATGGAAGCAGAAATCGCCAAATTTTCAAATCCGGCGCATAGCAAGTCGGCTGCTACAGATGTTTAGCGTCATCAAAAGAGTTTCGAAAATTTGTGTCTCACAGGGTCGAATATTCTTGTTTAAATTGATTAATGCGGTAACACATAGTATAAAATAGATGTTGTTTCTCTACTTTTATAAGAAATTTATATTTTTTCCTTGTGCATACTTCAGGTTGCCGCAAAATCAACTACGACTATAACTGTTTCTAGAAGTGTGGATACAGTGATATCGCAACAGTTGCCAAACATTTTCGTTTCTCATTACAAGCTTGTGTTGTAAAGTTATTGTTTCACCTGTTCAATACACGACGACGTACCTACTTCAGCACTTTCCATATGAAAAAGTACCGGTATTACCAGAGCCACATCAGGCTCTTAAAGCTATTGAATACACAATAGTTACTATCACGATTTTCATTTTTCGCGTTCAATTAAGGCTCAAATAACATTGGCTTCTTACACATCTCTATACAAAATGCATTTTCGCGTTCTTCAATGTTACCGTATTTACTCATAAACTTCTCGTTTTGCTGTACTAAGACACTGTTCGCAGCACACGAGATAAAGACGGAATTCATTGTAAAATAACAAGTTACAACAGTTCCATTTCTAAACGGCCTCAATGATTGAGCATTGAGCGAAAGTGTTGAAAAATGTTAGCGAAACTCCACCACCACAAACCAAGACCATTTGTTAATTTACAGTTAATTGGATTTTTTTCCGAACGGGTCATGAAATCTGTAAACTCAGTCCACCCCCCCCATCGGCATGGATGTAATTAATGTAACTGTCAGCCCCTCCCCCTCGTAAAATAGTAAAAAATGTATTTTATTCGTAATGGATGTAGTTGAACTGAATTTTCAATTAAAGTTGTAGAGGAAGACTTTCACTAGCGAAAATACTTTTAAAAAATCTTTATTGACATGACATAACAGGTTTGAACCACTGTGATTTTCTTTAGATGTTTACACTTGTTTTGGTGGGTACATTTCCACAATTAAAGCAAAGGTAAAGCAGTCAACAATCCGAAGATTGGTTTGAACACCACAGTGCTTTACTAGGCATGGCCCTGTTTGGAGGTGGTAGGCCGTTGCCTTCCTCCGACCTTCGAACTGACTTACCCAGCCAGTTATAGGGGGACCTACAGTTTAACGTGGGTTCCAAACCACGGTGCTACTCGGTATTTTTCACATGAGCAGTACTGCCAGAGGTGAAAGAAGTGGAAAGTGACAGATAAAAATCCTAGGACTTGGCGGGGATCAAACCCGCGACCTTTGGATTTGTAGTCTGGCACTCTACCACTGTGCAACCGAGGCGCACTATCAGCAACATATTGTCTGCTCCTGTAGGCCTACTGCATAATAATATTTGTGTTCAAAAATGTTCAAATGTTTGTATAGTCTGTGGGACTTAACTACAGGGTCATCAGTCCCTAAACCTACAAACTAGGACGGCACAAATACCCATGACTGAGGGGGGATTCGAACTCCGACCGTAGTGGCTGTGCAGACCGTGACTGGAGCGCCTTGGTCCCCTTGGCCACCGTGGCCGGCTAATATTTGTGTAGTTAGTGCCCTTTGGACGAGTTAGCATATGCTAATGTGGATGTAATTAAAAGTTTTAAATTATATACTTGCACCATTCCATATCCTGTAACTACCATTTGCAACATTAATTTTAGTATTCAGTGAAGAAACAGTTGACATGCTGCTGTCAGGTTTGACCCTATGAGAAGACACAATGGATACTGACTGGTAGGACTAGCTGGGGAAATCTCCAAACTCATATTTGGTTTGTCACTACCCCCATTGCAGTGAAACTTCTAAAAAGTTATGAATTCTAGAAGCTTCCAGCCATGTTGTGTCGTCAGGTAGTGCTATAACACAGTAGCCTATTTGTGGAATCAACCAATGTCAAAATGTTCTCACTGATTGCTGTACACCATGGACTGGAAATCAATGTCAAAATGTGAATTTAACTGTTGATGTGTATTGGAATATTACCTACCTGACAGCCAACACAAGCCAAATGGTTGTGGTAAATTCAACAAACAAATCCAATTTTCTGGAAATTAAAACTGGAGTACCACAGGGGTCTGTCATGAGACCCTCCCTGTTTATAGTTTATGTTAATGATTTGCCCAAGTTATTACCATAAAAAAACTATAATGTATGCTGATGATACCACCTTTATCACTATACACAATGATATAAATAAAGCTGAACAAATGAATAATTCTATGATGAATATGGCAGCACTGGTGCACCTCGGTTGCTCAGTGGTAGAGAGCCAGACTACAAATCCAAAGGTCGTGGGTTCAATCCCCGCCAGGTCCTGGGATTTTTATCTGTCACCTTCCACTTCTTTCATCTCTGGCAGTACTGCTCATGTGAAAAATGTCGAGTAGCACCGTGGTTCGGAACCCACGTTAAACTGTAGGTCCCCTTATAACTGGCTGGGTAAGTCAGTTCGAAGGTCGGAGGAAGGCAACGGCATACCACCTCCAAACAGGACCATGCCTAGTAAAGCACTATGGTGTTCAAACCAATCTTCGGATTGTTGACTGCTTTACCTTTTTTATGGTTTCAAAAAAATAGGTTCACGTTAAATGAAAACAAAACCGAACATATCCTTTTCACCCTAAGGAACATTAATGATGAACATAACAATTTTAAGAACTCTGTAAAATTGTTAGGTATCCACCTGGATAGAAAATTAAGTTGGAGTGTGCACACGGAAAAACTATGTAGTAGTTTGGCTACAGTCTTATATCTCCTTAGAAAACTTAAGTACTGTGTCACTAAAGAACTAATGCTTATGGCTTACCATGCCTTCTTCCACACACACCATTATGGTGTGCTTTTGTGGGGAAATTCGGCTGGAGCCAAGGATGTCTTCATATGGCAGAAAAAAAGGCCATTAGGTATATTTTTGGATTAAATAATCAAACTTCCTGCAGACAGCATATCATAGACCATAAAATACTTACTGTTCCTAGCTTATTCATTATAAAGTCATTGACTTATATTAAACAAAACATACATTTGTATGAAATGAGATCTGAAGTGCACTGATATAACACTAGAAATAATAACTTATTGGACATGCCCTGGACCCGTCTTAGTAAGGTCCAAAAAAACTTTCTACATGCAGAGCATTTTTTAATAATATTGGATACAAAATAAGGGTATTACCTGAGGTTAAATTTATAAGATATATTGAAACTTGGTTGAAAGGAACAGCATTTTATGATATAAATGAATTTTTTTAATAATGACAAATTGGAACCACCTCTGTAAATATACCGTAAATATAAAATGTAAATTAATAAAACTTGAAATTTATGGTAAACTTGGGCCTACTCTTATAAATGGTATCTGTAAACTATGTAAAGTTGTTGTGATTAACTGTAAATTATTAATATCTATACCTGTATTTGTTTGTAAAATGAAACTATATACGTAGTGACCTTGTCTCATGCAATTTTGTAATTGTCTATGGGCAAATAAATAAATAAAATCATAAATACAAAACATGTGTAAACTATTCTTTCACAGAGCTGACTAAGTCATAAATTGCAGGTAAGTACTCACTATAAACAAATGGCATTGTTTGGTGTTTTCAACAGTTCTGTAAGAAACTGTTTCTTTTCTCTCACCTTTTCCTTTGATGAAGCTAATATGAATCCTCTAAGATCCAAGACATGATCTTGTGTTAGAAGGGTTGGTGTACGAAAATCTGTAAAGTTCTCTTACTTTACTGCCTCATCTCCAGTTAAGAAAAATGCAGGTAAGATAAAGTCAAATAACTGGATCACACAATGTAAGGAAATTATCAGAAACACTATAAAATTTAGTAGCACAAGGAAACAAAATGCACAAACCATTTGTAAAAAGCTTCAGACTGGTTTACTATTTAGTTCCTCCCACATTAAATTGGTCATACTTGCAACATAGCCTACCAGTACAAGACAGAACAAGTTGTGACACTATTCAAAGTAAATTTTGCAGATACTTGTCATGAAGTATTATTGAACATTATCAACAGCAGAACAAAACATATGGATGACTAAACACATAAAAAATGCCTCTCAAAGACTGAAGTACATCAACACCATTCGAAATTGCTACCCTAATCAGTATCTCATACTTTTATAAATGGTATAGGAAAACATCAGGAAATTGTTGCTTGCAGCAAAGATGGTTCATAATTCAGAACTGATACTCTGCTGAAAAAAAAATCAGTAGAAAAATATAATAAAATATGAAATGGCTAACATAAAAATGAACCAATCAGACATAAAAATCAAGAACAATGAGACTATAACTGAAAATTCAAAAGATTTGACAAAGTGCATTAATAACTATTTCCGATTAATGATGGATATTCCCCACTAGACAGATTGTAAATTGGCTAGCCAGTACTTAGTTCTGTAGGGAGGGGGGGGGGGGGCGAAAAAATAGGACATTAGCTTTTGGAACTGTGTTCCTTCATCAGGGAAGAAAAAAGGATCAGAAGTGGAAGGTTATTCTCAATCTAGGCCGTGAGATGATTATGGTTGATGAGTGGTAGTCAGAGATACTGTATGATAAGTACTGAGTCATGCCAATAGCAAATCAAAGAGGATAGATCAAGCAGCAAAGAAAAGTGAACTGAATAATGCCAAGTGGCAGACAGGGGAGGGGGTTAGGTAAAGGTTTTTTAATTAATTAGGAGGGAACAGAGGCGCCCACCCTCCCCCCTTGGCCAATGTCTCACCGCTCCCCCTCTCCAAAACTGAGACCAACTGCCCCCCCCCCCCCCCTACATACATGCACATGAGACATTAGGTACTGGATTCAGAAGATAAATTTATTTTGTATATAACATTGGTTTATTTTTTTTAACACATTTTGTAAATTGTTTTATAAAGCCTCCGCCCCAAGTTGACCAAAATTACTAATTTTCACCCTCCCCCAGAAATTTCAATGAAGCAATTTGCATCATGAACCCCCCTGTGGGCACCTCTGGGAGGGAATGATATAAAGAAATATACACATACAAATATATAATGAGAGGAAGGCAGGGAAAGGGGTGATAAATGAGTAATGAATAAGTGAGTTGATTATGGAGAAGGGGGTGAGGTTATCATAAATTTGGGCTAGAAAGAGAGAGTATGTTGGACAGCAAGTTTCCCTCTCTGTAGCTCTGAGGGACTGGTGTTAGGTGGTAGTATACAGACAGTACATACGAAAACCACTTTCCCTACCTATTGGTTCCTACCCTGTAACCGATCCCACTGCAAAACCTGTCCCATGCATCCTCCCTCAACCACATACTCCAGCCCCCCCCCCCCCCCACACTACAGGATAAACCTGCCCCATTCTAGGCAGGGCCTCGTGCAAACAACACATTTCATCTACCAAATAACATGTGTTGACTGCACAGGCTTTTATGTTGATATGACCACCATATAATTGGCTGAACACATGAATGGTCACATACAAACTGTTTGTCTGGGGGACATCCAATATCCTGTGATAGATCATGTCCTCTTAACATGACTCCAGGGATCTCGGCACAGATAACACCACGCATGGCATCTGTATACTACCACTTAACATCAGACCATCAGCGCTACGGAGATGGGAACTTTGCCTCCTACATATCCTCTCCTTCTCAACTCTCTCATTCATTACTCATTTCTGCCTTCCTTTGTGTATGTGTATGTGTGTGACTTCCACATATCACCCACAATCACCTAATGGCCTAGTTTGAGAATAACCTTCCCCTTCTGTTCTCCATTTCTAACCTTCTCTTCTCGTCTCTTCTCTTCTACCTGATGATGGAAAACAGTTCCAAGAGCTAATGTTTTATATATAGACTCCATTTGCGTATTTTGTGTCTACCAGCAGAACAGATTTAAGGCAAGTACTGCGTAGCCAATCTATCTCAGAATATTTTAATAATGTGAAATCCAATTGGAATGTCAATAATGAAGGGTAGATAACAACTTACCATAAAGGGGCCTGCTGAGCTTATATATTTTAATAACTACTTTAGCAGAATATGAACAAAATTAAAAGGAAAAAAATCAAACATAATAAATGTGTACCGCATTCAATGTTGTTACTGCCCATGGTAAAGAGAGATGTGTGTAAACCAATTGTCAAACTGAGAAATAAAGTAGGTGGATTTGCATGAGTCTGAGGCTGGGTGCAAATTAGGATGTGTATGAAAGTGCTGGTGAAGTGGAGTGGTGCACCCATAACAGATGCTGGGTACTCACATATGGCTCTGAAAATTGTGATTCATAGAAATAAGGATCGTTATTGTTACAGCAGAGTTTTGAATCCGATTTTGAAACTTACACAAAGACGTAGCATTACTTTTCTCATTAATGAATAAAAACTTCAAATCTCTAACAACATATATTTTGATTGAAAGGAAATGGTGTGGACAATTTCAAACTCAAATTATTTGCAATATCACTCGAAATCCGATACTTTAGTTTTATCTTCATATAGTCCCCGATTTTGTATCATACAGTTTATGCACCCCTCGCTGTCCCTATTTACTTTTATTCTATCATCGTGAAAAGTAAGCAATTGATCCACTACACAACACTTAGTCATTTTACTGTAACTGAGAAAAATGCCTGTCAGGAATTTGATAGGTAGCCAGGTGTGTCCTGTGAGAAGCAGAGTTAACATCATTCAAAAACATTTTAATTAATATACATTTGTGCTTATCAGCAATAAGCCTACAGCGAAAAAAGCAGCAAAACTATACCAATATAAATAACTGAGAAAAAGTACCAATACCAAAAACATGGAGAGCGTAAATAGCAAAAAATGAAAACACTAATGAATGAGAAAGTTCTGTGTGCAGGTTGTTAAGGGAAGTATATGGCTTCCTCTCTCCTGCATCACCTTTCCCACGGTGCGAGTGTTGCTCTGGCACAGAAATCTGTGCCTCAGCCACAACTGTCATGCAGCCCGGCAAAGACACAGGTTGCTTCAGTGTTGAGCTGCCTACCAATTTTTGCAACCCTATTAGTCACAAAATGAGTGTTCTGTTGTGCTGCATCGTGAGTGCTATACGTGTCTCAATTTGCGTCTAGTCTAAGGTATGTGGTATATGTGGGTATGGCAGTTAAGATGCACTCGACTGAGAAACATAGATAGTTCTACAATTGCTGGGCATGGGGCAGGATTAACTAATTCCCCGGAGAGTACCAATGATTGGCCCTAAACGAACTCTACGACTGTCTCTCATAGATCCTCTTTATAAGGGATAAAGAGTATGAGATGCACAAACAGTAAAGCCTTGGTCCAAAGGGCAGAGGGCTGCTGTAAGTGCCCGATGCCACTGCTCTACCAGACCATTACTTTGAGGGTAGTAGACAGTGGTATGAATGCGCCAAATGCCACAGAGTTCATAGATTCCATTGAACAGAGCCAACTCAAATTGTCGACCCTGGTCTGTCATGATGACAGCAAGACAACCAAAACGTGTGATCCAAGACTGAATGAAAGTGGGAGGTACTGTTTTGGCTGTAATGTTCGGCAGTGGTGTAGACTCCACCCACAGATTTGTCTGGTCAGTAGCAGAGAAGATGTACTGGTAATCATCAGTCGGGGGAGTGGTCACACAAAATCTATATGGACATGTTGAAAGCTGCCAAGTGGGGTTTCATCACTAAGATGTCACAGCATCTACTCAGTTATTGTGCCAAACTGTGGAGTTGGTTGAAAATTTCCCACTGGAGGGGTGGGGGATGAAAGGGCAGAGTGTGGCCGTGGATCTGTCCAATCAAATTTTGCCTGTGGCGCCAGGGAAAGAAGTATAGATTGGTTTCAATCAAGAGCTGTGATCTGAAACATCATTTGTTCCACTGTTGACTGAAGGGCTCTGAGGTTAGATAGGTCAAGTAGTGTGGAGATGGCATCTACCTTTGGGGGAAAACGACGACACCCTTAGGGCATTCAGCATTAAGTTACTGAGTACAGGCTTGGTGAACCCAGGGTCCCTGAGCTGAGGGCTGGTAAGCGCCATGAGTCGTCTGACACCATAACCTCTGGACACACTTCAGTGACCTCTGTGTGGTACAGCAGTGAAAAACGTGTGTACCAGGGAATGGAGTATTGGCTTGACTGCCTGCGTAATGGAGAAGGAAGTACCTCTATTAAAAAACATCAAACCCAAGGTGTGCTACATGCTCATTGGATGAATGGCTGTTGAGGTGAAACAGTTGCAAGCAATCAACCTCTGGGGATACTGCTGAACCTCAGTTGTATGTAGCACTATGTCTAGGTGGACCGAGATGAATAATTTGCAGTTGTCCCTCTAACCTTCCAACAGAATTGGTGTACCACTGGGCAGTACCAACACCCAATCATAAAAGAGGGCTATGGTATCCAGACCTCCCGATTTAGGTTCCTCTAAAAAAAGTAATGTTCAGATTAATGGAACACAGGCTCTTAACCAGAATGTGTTTCTTGTCGTGAAATCCCAATGGGTGAACTGAAGGAAAAGTGGGCTGTAGAAGGCATAGTCAATGTGCAGAATATTAAGAAAAGGTTGGATGGAAAACTGGTCAAGTCATAGTCCTTTATCCTCACCTTTAATAGCCCTCAACTGCTCAATCTGTTAAGGCAGGTTTTCTGCACTTAAATGTACAACACTATGTCCCTAAACACATGCTCTTTTTCAAGTGCCAGCACACTGCGCACACTACCTTGATTACAAGGGAGAAGCTGCCTGTGGCAAATGCTGGAAAGCTGCAATGAAGCATTTGACTGCATTCCACCTATGTAGGGTGTTAACTGTTCAGACGATCATCCAGTCTGGGGTAGGGACTGTAGGGTTTACCATGAGAAAAAGAAGATACAGGAAATTAAAACATCTAAGTGTATCTCCTATGCAGAGGCAAAACAGACCTTCAAGGCCATGCAACCTCCTGTGTTTGCCACCTCCTCCGCCTCTGCACTGCAAAAGCCAGTAGCCAGATTGGATGCCTCCACACAAACAGAGGTTGTTAGTATAGGCACATAAAGGTGCACTTGCCAGAACACCTGTAAGGCTGCGAAACATCCAACATCCGTAGCCCCACCAAAAACAGCCAAAAAAGCTACAGATACTGCCTCTGCAGCGCTACAACCACCATCACAGTGGCAACCACAGACCTAGTCTGCAAATAGATATCCCATGCCATATCCCCATACATCCCAAATCCTCCCTCTACCTCTTCAACTACCACCAGGAACCATTCACAAAAGAGCGCTCCCATTGTCACCCAGTACTACCCTGGACTCGAACAACTAAATTGTATCCTCCGCTTAGGTTTTGAATTTCTGTCCTCATGGCCTGAAATGAGAGTCATCCTGCCCAAGATCCTTCCCCCCCCCCCCCTAAAGTAGTATTCAACCACCCTCCCAACCTCCATAACATCCTAGTCCATTCCTTTGCAACTCCAAAACCCAGCCCACTGCCACTTCGAAAGACCCCACTGAAAGACCTGTCAAATCCATCCACTCAGCACTTCCTATTCCAATCCTGTCGCAGGCTTATCCTACTCTATCACAGGCCAGGCCACCTGTGAAAGCAGCCATGTAATTTACCAACTCTACTGCAATCACTGTGCAGCTTTCTATATTGGCATGACCACTAACCAGCTGTCCATTAGGATGAATGGCCACCACCAAACTGTGGCACAGTATGCAGTGGAGCACATGCTTGATTTCAATGGTTGCTTCACAACCCGGGCCATCTGGATCCTCCTGCTGACTACCAGCTTTTCTGAACTTCACAGATGGGAGTTGTCCCTACAGTACATTCTCCGATCCCGAAATTATCCAGGACTCAACCTACAATAACTTCCCTTTTTTCCACACCTAACAGTTCCTACCTCTCAATCCTAAATCTCTCCTATTTTGAATGGTGTGTGCATTTTGTTCCTCCCATCTAATACATAGATGCTCTGCAAGGCCATTCCCACTAGCATGATGCAACCTTCCTATTCCCTCTCCCCTCCACTATTTCCACACCGTAAAGTGTGATTCAGAGTGTGACAGCTGGAGATGATGGTTGTGTGCCTGTGTGATTGCCTGAATTATTATTTATTTTTTATGTGCCTGTTGTAGCTCGTCATCATATCTTTGCGGTGAGTTGTAAACTGAGTTTATTACTACAGTAGACCCTCGTTTTTACACTTTTCAAGGGACTTAAGTAAAATGCAGGTAAATGTAAAATGCAGGAAATAATGTTTTAAATGGTAAAAAATGCTTACTGCATGAGCCTTGCATTTTCGTAGTTTATTTGTGATATATGTACATAATAGGCATCTAAATACTCGCAAGGAAGTTTATTATACAATAAAGGTTATCCAAATTTTTACTATTTTAAGCGCCACGCAAAACATAATTTTATGGGAAGTAGAATTTTTTGACGTAATTTCATTCATTATAATCGAGGATGCCGCTATTTTAAGCGCCAGGCAAAACTGGTAATCTATGGAAAGTAGGAATTTCGATGTAATTTCATTCATTATAATTGAGGACGCCGCTATTTTAAGCACCAAACAGAATTGGCAATTTTATGGGAAGTAGAAATTTTTTACGTAATTTCATTCATTATAATCGAGGATGCCGCTATTTTAAGCGCCAGGCAGAACTGGTAATTTTATGGGAAGTAGAAATTTGACATAATTCCATTCATCATAATCGAGGACGCCGCTATTTTAAGCGCCAGGCAAAACTGGTAATCTTATGGAAAGTAGAAATTTTGACGTAATTTCATTCATTATAATCGAGGACGCCACTATTTTAAGCGTCAAACAGAATTGGTAATTTTATGGGAAGTAGAAATTTTTGACGTAATTTCATTCATTATAATCGAGGTCGCCACTGCTGGGCTATGTAACACATCTTCAAAATTACCTGAACCGCTTCGATATCGTCTGGACGCTGCTGCCAGACTATGTAACACATCTTCAAAATTACTGCCTTTACCGGCATTACGTAATTATTTACGTAGTAAAACTCAACGTTCTGTTATTTTTGTATTTTTAGATGTTTCACACGATGATATTAGAGAATTTATTCGCGTTTTCGAGTACAAACATATGCATAAGTATTTTTGTGGCGTTTGCATAGGATCGGCACCTCTTACTATTATCGCTTTTTCGAGGCTATGGGTATTATGATACCCAACTTTGTCAGATATCGTTCTTAATTAATCAGAAACATGTATCACAAAAACAATGCAACTCTTTATTCTCACGCCAACAAAGGATCTGGTTCTGATTGTTTGAGTGGACGCCAGCCACTCTGGCAATGTTGTTGTTGTTGTTATTTAAAGGGGACCAAACTACTGGGTCATCAGTCCCCTGTTCCCAACAAAGAATGTCCATTTAATTGGAAACAACCATATGAATACTCAAGAGGAGTACAAGTCACCGATGAAATTTGACAAACAACACACATAGAAAAACCAACAGCACAGATACAAAAATAAAACAATAAAACAAGTTAGTTAATCATGCTAAAATTTGAAATGAGAATCCGTGGCTGGCTGGTCACTGAGATAAAAATGGACGGACCAGTCACGAATGTCACAGCAACACGAATGTCTGTTAGTCAAAAGAGATAAAACATTAAAATACGGTTAAAAGGTAAGGAGAAATCACCCTACATTAAATAGAATTGTAAAAACCGGCTGCACGGATAAAACGGAGCACTGACTCAGCCATGGAGGCATCGTCCCCTAGCACTAAGGATAGGGTAGTTGGAAGATTAAAAGACCGCCGCAATGGGGCCAACACAGTACAGTCCACCAGGAGATGAACCATCGTCAAGGCACCACCACAGCGACACACGGGCGGTGGCTCACGGCGAAGTAAATAGCCATGTGTCAACCAAGTGTGCCCGATACGGAGGCGGCACAGCACGATGGAGTCTCGACGACGGGGCCTCAGTGAGGTTTTCCATGTGGCTGTGGATGGTTTGATTGCGCGAAGCTTGTTTGACACACTCAGTGCAGACCATTCCAAGCCCCAAGCGTCTCGCACCTTCCAGTGCAGCATCAACCTAAGGTCTGTTTCCACGAGCCCAATGTCAAGATGGCGTGAGGAGGTGGCCTGCTTGGCCAACTGGTCCACACGCTCATTACCAGGTATACCGACGTGCCCTGGGGTCCATACAAAGACCACTGAGCGACCTGACCTATGGAGAGCTGCAACAGTGTCTTGTATACGCTGCACCAGAGAGAGTTTGCTGAAGCACTGGTCGAGCGCTCGCAAAGCACTCAGGGAGTCGCTACAGATGACAAACGACTCCCCAGGGCAGGCTCGGAGATGTTCCAGAGCTCTATAGACAGCGACCAGCACAGCAGTAAAAACACTACTCCCACTTGGCAAAGACCGCTGTTCAAAAAGGTCACCATGGAGATAGGCGTACCCAGCTTGGTCATCTATGAGGGAACCGTCAGTATAGATGACTTCTGCACGATGGAAAGAATCAAGGAGTTCCAGGAACTGGCGACGAAGGATCAATGGTGAAGTGGAAGCTTTCGAGTCCCGGGACAAGTCCAACCGTAGCTGCGGACGAGGAATACACCAAGGAGGTGCACGGGAGGAGTAGAGGAAAGTAGGAGGGAAGGGAAGGGAGTCAAGGGAGGAGAGAAGGGAATGGACACGGACTGCAATTGGGAAGCCCGACCGAGGCCGTCTGTGAGGGAATGGGAGTGCAGCGGTTGGGAAGAGAAGCCTGCGATTTGGATGATGGTTGGAAGTGCGCACACAAGCAACATACGAGGCCAACAACTGTTGCCGACGGAACCGCAGTGGGGGAACCCCGGCCTCAACAAGGAGGCTCATCACCGGGCTCGTTCGAAAAGCTCCTGTCGCCAAGCGAACACCAGCATTGTGGACGGGGTCTAGTACCCGGAGTGCAGAAGGGGCTGCCGAGTCGTACACCTGGCTCCCATAATCCAAGCGGGACTGGATGAGAGCCGTATAAAGTTGTAAGAGGGTTCGACGGGCGGCTCCCCAGGCAGTGTGGCTGAGGCAGCGCAGTATGTTTAAATGCCGCCAGCACTTTTGTCTAAGCTGTTGTAAGTGGGGGACCCACGTGAGCCGAGCATCGAACACCATGCCCAAGAAGCGATGCGTATCTTCATCCTGAAGGAGCTCATCACCCAAGTACAGTTCCGGGTCTGGGTGCACTGCTCGCCGGCGGCAAAAGTGCATAACCCGGGTTTTGCGGGCAGAGAATCGGAATCCATGTGCTAAAGCCCAGGAATGAGCCCTTTGAATGGCTCCCTGTAGTCGCCTTTCAGCGACACCAATACTAACTGAGCTGTAATACAGACAAAAGTCATCGGCATACAGGGAGGATGACACCGATGACCCCACTGCTGTAGCAAGTCCGTTAATTGCAATCAGAAACAGTGGAACACTGAGAACGGAGCCCTGTGGGACTCCATTCTCCTGGGTGCGTGAGGTACTGAGGTGGGTACCTACCCTTACCCGAAAAGTGCGAAGTGAGAGAAAGTTCTGGATGAACAGCGGAAGCGGTCCTCTCAAGCCCCAGCCATGCAGCGTAGCAAGAATATGGTAGCGCCAGGTAGTGTCATAAGCCTTTCGGAGATCGAAGAAGACTGCAATCAGGTGCTCACGCCTGGCGAAAGCAGTGCGGATGGCCGACTCTAGCGGAACCAGATTGTCTAACGCAGAACGACCTCGGCGGAATCCCCCTTGTTGTGGGGCGAGGAGTTTACAGTCTTCAAGAACCCACATAAGCCGCCGACTCACCATACGTTCCAGGAGCTTGCAAGGAACGTTGGTGAGGCTAATCGGACTGTAACTGTCTGCCACCTGTGGATCAGCGCCAGGTTTTATCACTGGGATGACGATGCTGTCCCGCCATTGAGATGGGAAAACACCGTCAACCCAAAGGCGATTGAACAGGGCGAGAAGTTGGTCTTTAAACTCCTGTGACAGGTGGCGCAGGAACTGTTTGTGGACTCGATCTGGCCCTGGTGTGGTATCAGGGCAGGCAGTGAGGGCACTCTGAAACTCCCAGTCAGTGAATGGGGCATTGTATGGTTCTCGCCAACGTGTGTAGAAAGACAACTGCCTCCGCTCGAACTGTTCTTTGCGAGTGCGGAAGTCCTCAATATACGCAGACGTCGCAGAGGTGCTGGCATAATGGTCCGCCATGTGTTCGGAGATAGCAGCTGGATCCATGCATATGGTACCCCGAATGATCAAGCTAGGGATTCCTCCCTGTGGTCGGTACCCAAAAAGGTGCCGAACCTGTGACCATACCCGAGATGGGGCGGCACGCGAGCCAATGGTAGCGACATATCTCCCCCAACAGTCCTGCTTACTCTGGCGTATTAGCCTCCGAGCTTGAGCCCGAAGACATTTGAAAGCGATCAGGTGCTCTATGCAAGGGTGGCGCCGGTGGCGCTGGAGTGCCCTACGACGTTCCCTGATGGCCTCAGCAATCTCTGCAGACCACCATGGCACCGACTTGCGCCGAACTGAGCCAGTGGTGGTCGGAACACTGGCTTTAGCAGCGGAAATGATGGCGCTAGTAACATGATGAACAGCCTGATCAACGTCATCTGGGAGTGGAGGGATCGCCCTAGTAGCTGAGGTGTAAGCAGGCCAGTCAGCCCTACACAGGGACCAACGGGGCAAACGAGTTGGAGGTTGGTATTGGAGAAGAGAGATATGGATGGGGAAGTGGTCGCTACCACATAGGTCATCGTGGACCCCCCAATGAAGCTGTGGTAGAAGACTTGGGCTGCAGAGAGAAAGGTCTATAGCTGAGTATGTGCCATGCGCCACACTGAAATGTGTGGGGGCACCGGTATTAAGAAGGCAGCAGTCCAGCTGTGCTAGTAGAACTTCAATGTCCCTACCGCAACCTGAGACCTGAGAGCCACCCCACAAGGGGTTGTGCCCAATAGAAGGAATGGTGGGGGAAGTTGTGCGACCAAGTTCGCAAGGTCTGCAGGAGACACTGCCTCATCCGGAGGAAGGTAGAGTGAGCAGATGGTAATGTCCTGTCGTGCCTGAATTCTCACGGCCACTGCCTCGAGCACTGTGGTAAGTGGCACCGGTGAACTGGGGACAGTGGCAAGAACGTAGAGGCAGACTCCTCCGGATACCCTGTTGTGTGTTGCACGATTTTTATAATAACCCCTATACCCACGAAGGGCAGGAGTCCGTTCAGCAGGAAACCAAGTTTCCTGTAGAGCAACACAGAGGGAAGGGTAGTGACAGAGCAACTGCTGTAACTCGGCCAAGTGGCGGAAGAAACCTCTACAGTTCCACTGCAGCACCACACTATCTCCCGACGTACTGGGCATATTTATGTAGTTGTTAGAGTAGGGCCCACAGGTTTCTCTGCAGCCACTGATGCAGCAGGCAGAGCCTCGGCGTCCATAGCTTCCAGAGTCTTGGCAATTTCCAAGTCTTCAGGGGACGCGAGGATTTCCACCACGTCCTCGGGAGCAGACGATTTTTGTGGTGGCATGGTAGCCACCTGAGGTTCTTTTGTTTTAAATTTTTTCTGTTTCTCTCGCTGGTCCTTCGGCCTCTCACGCTGGGAGGGCTTGGCAAACTCAGTCTCAGGGACGGAGGTTGTCCTTGAGGCCCTACGACCAGCTTTGGGTGGCACTTGGTGCCACTCACTGGCATCCACTGAGCCAGTGGGAGAGACCGAGGGAGAAAGGGATTCAAGCGATCCCTTCCTCGTGAGAGGAGCCAGATCAGGCTGTTGTTGCTCTGGCTCATGTGTGGGGATTTTTGCTTCCAAGGCAGGGGGTTTGGAAGCAACAGTGTGAGATGTGCCCCCTACCACCAAGGGGGCAGATGGTGACGGTTGGGCTCGAGGGCCCACTGCGATGGATGGAACTGGCGGTAAACTTGTCTGTGGAAATGGTTTCGTGGCTGCTGCATATGATGTTTTGATGCTGACCGGGTGGAGTTTCTCATATTTCCTCTTGGCCTCAGAATAAGACAGCCGATCCATGGTTTTGTATTGCATGATCTTCCTTTCTTCGTGCAGTCAGAGCAGGTAGGTGAGCAAGGTGGGTGCTGCTGTCCACAGTTAACACAGACGGGAGGTGGTGTACAAGGTACGTCCGGGTGTGATGGACGACCACAGTCCTGACAGGTGGAGCTGGCGGTACACCTGGAGGACATGTGCCCGAACCTCCAGCATTTAAAACAACGCATAGGGGGAGGAACGTAGGGCTTTACGTCACACTGGTAAATCATCACCTTGACCTTCTCAGGCAATGAGTCGCCCTCAAAGGCCAAGATGAATGCACCAGTGGCGACCGTGTTGTCCTTCGGACCCCTATGGACTCGCCTTATAAAGTGGACACCTCGCCGTTCCAAGTTCTTGCGGAGTTCGTCATCTGACTGCAAAAGGAGATCCCTATGAAAAATCAAACCCTGTACCATGTTCAGGCTTTTGTGTGGGGTGATAGTAACGGGAACATCACCCAGTTTGTCACAGGTGAGCAAAGCCCGTGACTGTGCCTTAAGTCTGCTCACATCAAACAGGCCTCATCTTCCTCTCCCGAGTTTCCTCTCCCCCCCTCCCCTCACCTCCTTCAAGGTGGCCTTCCCTCCTGCCTCCAGCTTGAGCACTCCCCTTTGTGCTCCCTCTGCCTCTTGTGAACCCCCTAATTCCTCCCCCTTCCTCCCTTGTGACACCTCCCACATCTACCCCGGGCCCAACACGGTCGTTCCTCTTGACGCTGTCCCCCTGCGACCTTTCCCCAGTCCCCTTCCTCTCCCTTCCAAGGTTTTCTCCTCCCTCCCTTCCCTCAGATTCCTATCCTGCAGTTTGAGGCTCCCGTCCTGCCCAGTTTGTCACAGGTGAGCAAAGCCCGTGACTGTGCTGGGGATGACGTCATTATTAAAACCGATCCCGATCGCATCTTCGACATGCCGTCTACTTCTCCAAACTTATCTTCCAAGTTCTCGACGAAAAAGAGAGGTTTCGTGTTCATGAAAGATTCACCATCAGTCCTAGTACATACTAAATACCTTGGAGCATATTGTTGTCCTCGGCTACGAGATCTGCGTTCCTCCCATGGCGTGGCCAAGGAAGGAAACGACTGGGGGTCATAAGTCTCAGCATTGAAGTCTACTTATCCTCTCTTAGAGACGGTGGTTAAACGCCCACCAGCGTTGCTTTGGGTCCTTTTCATCGTGTTCCCACGAGCAGCTAGGGAAATAAAGGTCCACCCAGGTAGAGCTCCGCTTGCCTGGGTAAGCCTTGTACAACTGAGGTGCGGCAGGTCCCTCAGAGGTTGCTCGCTAGCGGCTGTTCAACCTCAACAGCCATGCATCTCCTCGGCACGTAGCACACCTCGAGATTGAGGGTTTTTTTATAGAGGTTTATTCCATCCTCGCGACCCGGGCGATTAAGCCAAGATCCCCGGGCTCTGAAACGTACAACGTTCCACCGTCGCGCCGAACGATGGTCGTTGAAGCACGCACAGAGCTTACGGTGTAGCGGACTGTTGGCGCGACACAGCCCACAGCTCAGGACCCCGGGTTCGCCAAGCCCGTACTCAGCAAATTAATGCTGAGCCCCTGAGGGGCACTCTGGCAAAGAAGCTAGTGGAAAGAGGAACTACACCGCCACAAATCAGCGTTATTCTCACGCCAAGCGCTCTGGCAAAGAAGCTGGTTGAAAGAGGAACTACGCCATAAATCGGCGCATCTTAAGTCATCAACGAAGGGCGAAATACGTTTGAATAAATGCAAAGTGTCAAAACTCGACTGCAGATAATTTTTAAGTGCTATACTTTATGGGGAAAGCCATGCTAGCGTCAATTTATGTATACATTACGTCATTTCTCTTCACGAAAATTCTTTCGAAAAGTGTAAAACGCGGGAAAAGTGTAAATATGTTAATGCAAAAACGAGGGTGAATTAACAATGTAAACATAGGAAATTTGGTGGGACCGACAAAAAATGGTGTAAATGGCGGGAAGCATAAAAACCAAGAATGTAAAAACGAGGTTTTACTGTATATTGTTAATTTCAACCTGTACTTTCCATTATTAGATAAAGCAACATTGTCTATTTCTTGACATGTATTTCACTACTTTTCCTTGTTAATTATAATAAGTGTGCTTCAATCCCTCAGGGTTATTATCTGTTTTTGAGGATGAAGTAGTATGGCACCACAGGCTTAACACTTGCCAACAATTTTCATGCGCAATCCTGTAACAGACTCTGAGTACATCAGACACTGTATCCTGGCCTAAAATGTGTAATGGACCAGGGTGCTAACACTTTTGATATTTTATTGTGTGGGAAGCCAACCACTGTCTCACTGAATCATCTCAAGCTCTCGTGGGATACAAGAAACACTGCTTATGCAGATACACTCAGCGTTAACATTGCTATTCATGTCACTTATGAGCACACTTGATGATAAAACTTAATGAATGTTTATTTTTTATTTATTTGTTTATTTAGCCTGATCAGATTAGGGCCATCAGGCCCTCTCTTACATCGGACCAGTGTTTTACACATACAGTATTTCTTCACATGTAAGTTACCTATCACATAACAATGATTTTTACAGATAAACAATTAATAACATAATTTATACAAGTTGATTACATGTAAAACGATGTAAATAAAATGTATTGACTTAATTCTAATAGGATTAATACTAGTAGTACCACTGAGACACCTTTTGCTGCTGTTGGTGTAATAATAGAAGTAACAACATTGATATTAGCAGATACAAGATGCACTTTGGAATATATCGAGACTGGTTAAGGCATGGCGAATTCTGACAGAAGGAAGTTAAGAAAGCTGTACCTGGTGAGAGCAATGGCAGTAGGAGAATATCTGGGAGGAGGAATGGATGTGACGTACCTGGACTGTAGGGTATTAAAGACTGGCGTAATTATTGCTTTAGTAGATAATTCATTAACTGTCACTTGAAGCTGGTAGTGTTATTCAGTTCTCTGACATACTGAGGTAGATTGTTCCAGAGCCTGGTTCCTGCTACTGAAAAGGATTTTGAGAAACCGGCTGAGTGATGGATAGGGACAGAAAGGGTTTTGCTCTGACAGGAATGAGTAGTTCTGTTATGTTGATCAGATAAGAGTGTTAAGGTCGAGGGAAGATATGAGGGACAGTGTACGTTGATAAGAGAGTAGAGGAAACAGAGTGTATGAAAATCTCTGCGCTTGTCAGCACGGAGCTGGGATAGTTGTTTATATGATGGTGAAATATGATCAGACGGATGTTACATATATATCGAAAGCAGGCATTCATTATTAGTTCCAGACATCGTGAGCTTTATGATAGATTGAAGGTGACACATGTGAGACAATTTCAGCTGAAGGCATCACTGCAAAACTGGATGATGAGTTTGATCGGAGAACATCAAAATTTATTGGTTAACACTGCTGTTATTTTGAGATAGTTCACTAATCACTTCATACGTCAAACCTGAGGCACTTAATCATTGCTATCAGCTGACAGTTTTCTATGTATATTTTCAGAAAATTGATTGAGTAGCCAGTCCTATCTCCCCTCTTGTTGCAAATATTGTTAAGGGAGCTTTTGAGAAAAATGCAATTGATTTGGCACAGCTTAAACCAATTAGTCATTGAGTAATATGTAAATGACACTTTTCTAATGTTGCCCCCCAGGAAAGAAAAACTGTCAAGTTGTTTGAATTTGATCCATGAGAATATCCAACTTATGATGAGCGTACAATGAGCTGCAATGAGCTTTCAGCCTTTTGCCTTTGGCAGAATAGAGAGCATTCATACAGACACACTTCACAGTCACACAACCTTCACCTCCGGGTGCTGCACTCAGAATCACACTCTGCAGTGAGGGAAGAGGAGAAGGGAGGGGAGATGGAACAGGTAGGTTGCATGGCAGTGGTGGGGATAGATACAGCACAACCTTACAGAGCATGTATGTACTAAGTAGGTGGAATGAGATGCAGCTTAGGAATGGAGTGGAGGGGCAGGTGTGGTGTCGATAATGCCTAGCGATGGACTGAACAGTGCGTCCTATCGTGCTATGTTAAGATCTTCGGCAGTGCACCTCCTAACGGCCGCTGTGCCATATTCCAGTCAGTCTGGGCTGTGCTGTTGTATCGTATGGTTGACCAATAAATACTTGTTTATCTGTATGTTGGTATTACAGTGATAATTAGCACATTGGTGACCCCAACATGGTGGCTGATTTCCATTCCCAGGCAGATGCTGTTTCATCTCTAATCAACCTCTCCAACCTCACCCTCCTGCAGTCTGCAGACGATGAGCTTATGCAGCTCATCTCCTACCACTCCTCTTCCCTTCACTCCATCCACTACACCTTCCCGGGTGCAGGAGGCAATGTATGGTGTGATGACTCTTCTGGGAAACTCTGACCCTTCATCCCCCACATCCTTCAGTGTGAGGTTTTCCGGGTGCTGCATAATCTGTTGCACCCGGGAATCTGAGCACCTACCAAACTAGTCACAGGTGTGATTGCCAGGCTTGGGCTCGCATCTGTCTTTCCTGTCAGCGAAACAAGGTCTCGACCACACCTCCCTTCCCCTGGCTCCCATCCCTCCTCCCACAGGTTGATTCCAACATGTCCACATTGACCTTGTGGGTCCCCTTCCCCCGGTTGATGGCTATCAGTACGTGCTACCGGTCATCGACCAGACCACCCTCTGGGCAAAGGCCACTCCTCTGTCGAACATTATGGCAGAGACAGTGGCAGAGGCCTTCCCTTAATACTGAGTATCCCATTTCGGCTGCCCCTTGATCATCACTACTGATCAGGGCCGACAGTTTGAAACCCTCCTGTTTGCAGACCTCTGACACCTGTGTGGCATCAAGTGTATCCACTCCACCACCTACCACCCCCAGAGCAACAGGCTGGTGGAGTGGTGGCATCGAACCCTCAAAACCGCTCTCCAGTGCTATGATTCCTTATGGATAGAGGCCCTTCCTCTCATGTTGCTCAGCCTCTGGGAAACATACAAGGCAGACCTGTGTGGCACCGTAGCTGAGTTTGTCTACGGATAAACCTTCCTCCTCCCCAGTGAGCTTGTCTCGACCGATCCCATTCCCGCGTCAGTCGACCTTCCTTCCCACACTGGTGGAGTGCGTTCACCAGTACTGCGCCACGCTAACCCCTCCTGTGCACTCTAGTCACCTCCCCCTCCCCCTCCCCTGCAGTCAACACACCCCGTGACCTCATGTCCTGTCCCTATGTCCTACTCAGGGACGACACTGTCCGCCCTCCCCTCCCTACTCTGGTCGCATTCCTGGCTTCCGTTGGTCCTCCAACATCTTTGTCCTCCTGATTAACAAGAAGCCCACCACCGTTACCGTTAACCGCCTTAAGTCTGCTCACATCAAACAGGCCTCATCTTCCTCTCCCGAGTTTCCTCTCCCCCCCCCCCTCACCTCCTTCAAGGTGGCCTTCCCTCCTGCCTCCAGCTTGAGCACTCCCCTTTGTGCTCCCTCTGCCTCTTGTGAACCCCCTAATTCCTCCCCCTTCCTCCCTTGTGACACCTCCCACATCTACCCCGGGCCCAACACGGTCGTTCCTCTTGACGCTGTCCCCCTGCGACCTCTCCCCAGTCCCCTTCCTCTCCCTTCCAAGGTTTTCTCCTCCCTCCCTTCCCTCAGATTCCTATCCTGCAGTTTGAGGCTCCCGTCCTGCCCCCCCCCCCCCCCCTCTGCATGGGCGTGGCGGTCATCTGCCAAGGTGACATGGTCTTTATTGTATTTGCGGCTGTCACTTCTTCCCCCCTTCTGCACAGTGCCATTATTACCTGATTCAGAGCTTCACTGCTCCCTCGCCCTCACTCATCTCATCAGCATTCCTTTTACCATCGGGCATTGTTAGGGTAGTGGGCCCCTTCCCCCTGTGACCCCCCACCCACTCACCGGATGGCGCGCCTGGTCCGGCTGCCAGCCCACCTCCAGGAGTCCCACCTGTCGGGCCCACTGCCAGCTGACTCTGTCTGCTGTCGTAGCTGCCCGATGCCATGGTGGAACTCTCAGTGGTTCGCCTGGGACACACGTTGCCATCGCCTGCTGTTCTTCCACCGCTGCCCCCTCACCCCACCCCACCCCAACAACAAGTGTACTCCGTACTGCAGGGGGCCTGTGTGGCTTCAATAATGCCAATTGATAGACTGAACAGTGTGTTGTATTTTGCAATGTTAAGATCTTTGGTGGTGCCTAATGGCCACCACGCCATATTCCAGTCAGTCTGGGCTATGCTGTTGTATCGTATGGTTGTCCAATAAATACTTGATATCTGTATGTTGGTGTGACAGTGATTTCTACTCGTAATTACCACACAGGGAAGGGAGGAAAGCAACAAAAAAACACACACACACACACACACACACACACACACACACACACACACAGCCTATGGAATGGGAGAGGTGTAGGATAAAAGGGGGGGGGGGGGCAAGAACTGTTGGGTATGGAGAAATGGGGGTTATTGTGGGTTGAGTCCAGGATAATTTCAGGCTCTGAGAATGTTCTGGAAGGATAACTTCCTTCTGTGTAGTTCAGAAAAGCTAATGGTAAGTGGAAAGATGCAGATTGCCCACATTGTGAAGCATCTGTTGAAATCAAGCATATGCTCCTAGGTAAATTGTTCTACAGGACAGGTGTTTTTTTAACCACCGTTTGGCAGTGGCCATTCATCCTAATGGACAGCTGGCTATTGACCATGTCAGTATAAAATGTTAAAATGTTGTGCAATGGTTGAAACAGAGTTGGTAAATTACATGGCTGCTTTCACAGGCGGCCCGGCCTCTGACTGGGTAGGATAAGCCTGTGACAGGATTGGAATAGGAAGTACTGGGTGGATGTATTCGACAGGTCTTGCAGTGGGGTCTTTCAAAGTGGCAGTGGGCTGGGTTTTGGAGTTGCATAGGGATGGACTAGGATGTTATGGAGGTTGGGAGGGTGATGGAACACCACTTTAGGAGGGGTGGGAAGGATCTTGGGCAGGATGTCTCTCATTTCTGGCCATGAGGACAGAAATTCAAAACCTAAGCAAAGAATACAATTTAGTTGTTTGAGTCCAGGGTAGTACTGGGTGACAATGGGAGTGCTCTTTTGTGGATGGTTCCTGGTGGCAGTTGAAGAGGTAGAGGCAGAGGGAGGATTGGAATAGAAAGTGCTGGGTGGGTGTATTGCATAGGTCTTGGAGCATGGTTTCCACAGGGATAGGATCCCAACTGGGGTATAACAGGGTGGACTAAGGATGAACTAGGATGATACAGAGGTTGTAAGGGTAAGGAAACACCACTTTAGGAGGGTCAGGGAGGATGTTTCACACAATGTGTCTCATTTCTAGGCATTAGGCATTATTTAATAATTAATCAAGAAATTTCAGAAGTTATGTTTGCATTTTTTTTTAATTTAAGAAATGGATCGATATTTTGATTTGTGTTTAAAAAATTAACATAAAATATTTTTCAATAATTATGCTTGGAGTTTAAGATCTATGGGATCAATATTTTGAATTGTTTTGGTTGGTCATGTGATTTGTGTAGCTGTGGGTTTTTTTGCCGGAACTCTTGGTCTTTTGGCTGGCGGAGATCACCGAGGTAAGGTGTCAATTTTAAGTGGCAGGGTGCCACTCGGAACTTTATTTATGCACAGAATCGTTTATGCAAGAAATAACTGTTTTTGTGATAATGGTTCAACAAATCATGTGACCAAACTTATAGACTGTTTGATTACCCATGTTGCAATTGGGTAGGCTTGTCCTAGACTAAACTAGGCTATCTTTCTGTTAAATGCTTTGCAGTATTAGATATTGCAAAACTTTTATAGGCCTGTGATATCAGTGTGGGGGCTCAGAGCTATAAGTAATAATCCTAGCAGTGTGAACAGTTGGTGTAGGCCACAAGAGCCAGCAAAATTCATGGTACCACGTGTTATATGAAAACAGCAATTCTAAACGCCGCATATCCACAACTCAAACAAGGCTGCATTCTTTATGCTGCTGCCACTATATGCTAAAGTTATATACTGCCACGCAGTACATCAGGCAAGCCTGAGAAACGATGCCGCCGGGTGTCTTCTTGCCGCACTGATGCCGCCATCTTACCATCGAACGTCTTCTCGCAGCACTGACCCTGTTTTATCGCCACGCCAACGCCGTCTTCTCACCACGCCAATGCAGTTTAATCGCTGCCTGACACCATCTTCTTGCCACGCCGACGCCATTTCATTGACTTGCTGATGCCATTTTCCTTGCTGTGCCAACGCCGTCGCCACAGGCATCATTGCAGCAGCAGCAGCAGCAGCAGCATAAGTTAAGTACTAAACTTCAGCTAGATTCCTAATTATCCGCCATGGCAGATGAGGTAGAGAAAGTTTTCAGTGATGAAACAGAAGTTGTAAGAAATGTGAATAGTCCTACTGTGGGAAAAGAAATAGGTTGGGTTCCAGTAGTGAATTAACACAGTTATTTAAATTACTGAGTGACGAAGTGGTAGAAACGTACCGTGTACACACACACACACACACACACACACACACACACACGATTGCACATTCACACACCACTCAAAATAGGTGAGGTTTTGGATAGAGAGGGAAGAACTGTAAGGTATGGAAAAAAAATATAAAAAAAATAAAATAAAATAAAAAGAAAATAAAAAAACAGTTATCGTAGGTTGAGGCCTGGTTGATTTTGGGATTGGAGAATGTATTGTAGGGATAACTCCCATCTGTGCAGTTCAGAAAAGCTGGTGGTGGCTGGGAGGCTCCTGACCTTACAGTTCTTACCTCTCTATCCCAAACCTCACCTATTTTGAGTGGTGCATGAATGTGTGATCATGTGTGTGTGTGTGTGTGTGTGTGTGTGTGTGTGTATGTGTATGTGGGCGTGCGCACACACGCTTTAGTGTATGTGTGTTTGTGTGCACGCATTTTGTATTTTTATCTTATTTTATTTTCCTCCCCTCACCTGCCTTTCCACTCCATTCCTAAGCTGCATCTCATTCCCATCCAACCCATCCCCACCACCATGACATAACCTTCCTATCCCCTCCCCCCTCCCCTCCCGTCCCCAATTCACCACAGAGCGTGATTTGAAGTGCAGCACCCGGAGGTGGTGGTTGTACGACTGTGTTGTGTGCCTGTATGATTATGTGAGTGTTCTGTTTTCTGAAGAAGGCCATGGCCAATAGCTGAATGTGTTGTAAGTGTGTGTGTTTTGTATGTGCCTGTCGTAGCTCATCGCCACGTCTTTGCAGTGAATTTTAAACTGTCCTTACTATATTATTGATTCCAACCTAGACTTTCCGTTATTATATAAAGTGGCTAGAAAGATAGAGGAACTGATTGGTAAGGGTGAAATATTTGATTCATTTATGGAGGACTTGATTTTGGGTGTTGATACTCTGTATGATTGTAAAATTGATGTTAAGGGTAGGGTTATGGATTTTGATGCTAGAGAACACACAAAAAAGATAAAGTTTAAGCCAGATTTAATTGGAGAAAATGTGGTGGTGCAGTTGTAGAAGGAAGTTGAAAAGAATGAAGAATCTGCTACAGATGAGTAGGCAGGCATACCCTGATACAGAGGAACTATTGGGTCTCCGAAATGTCACTGAACTAAAGTTACATGTGGGCAGATGAAGGAAAAATTGGATAAATGTAAATATGTTTCAGTTTGTGTGCTGTCAAGTGTTAAAATATGCTGCATATTAATTATAAGCAATTTTGGAGGGAATTATTGTACAAGTGGGGTAAAAGCAGTTATCTGAGTTACAGAGATGGGTTTGGTAACAGATTGGTGATGTGCACATTCTATTGTACATGTAATTCTTCTGGAATGTAATGCAAAAGCTTGTTGTGTGGGAGAATCAGATCAGTATACTAAGTAAGTTTGCACTGCAATATTAGGTAGGTGCGTGAAGGATGATACCCGTTAAGTTTGGCAAAGATGTTTGATTTCATAAGAAGAAATGAGTAATTAAAATAATAATACAAGTATTGATGTAACTATTATGGTCAGTCAATGTGTTGGGTTTTGTGTACTGTTTGGGTAAAAATAGCAGCTATTTAAATAAACTTGTTTGAATTTAAGATCTGTGGAAGTTATTTGTCCTAGCATTAATTATATCAAAAATTTAGAAATTACATTTGTTTTGAAAATTTGCTCTCAGGTGTTTTATGAAGTCTCATTTGAGATGATGCAGTGGACATATGGTAAACTAGGGTGAGTTGAAGTAGCCTGAACTCTGTGAAGCATGGTGTCAGTTACAGACTACTACTGATTTGGGTCACTTGTTTGATGTTTGTCAGGATGTGGTTTGGATGACAAGGAGTACTTAGTGCATATGTGTGTAGGGTACTTGGAATTGAAGAGATGGGTTCCTGCTGCTCGGATAGTGTTTGATGACTCCAGATGGTCAAATCCAGTGCAAGTGCAGGTGGTTTGAAGTCAGAGCGACACTAGTGAAGTGGAAAACTGAAGATCGGTAGTTACTTTAGTTCAAAAATGGGTCCACTACTCAGGAACACACATTTTCAATAATTTACCATCAAGTATAACAAATTTAGCTACAAATAAAGATCAGTTTAAGAGGAAACTAAAAGACTTTCTAGTGGCCAAGTCCTACTCCATTAGTGAATTTATAAATTGTACCAAATGATGCATGTATTTGTACTCATAATATATTAGTATTATTATATTATCAGCTAAAAATAAATAAATAAAAATAAAAAAAAACTTTAAAAATGTATGTATCTGTATTTATATTATTAGTATTATCTATTATTCAGCTTGTAAATTTTGTTTCTTGACATGTTCCACATCCATGAGGATCTCCTCAACATGGATCTATGGAATGAAAAACTAATCTAATCTGGATGTTGTGGAGTGTTGGTAGGGAGTTTGTAGAGGTCACCTAGGCAAGGTCTGGGTGCTAATAGGGGTTCACAATTGGAGCACTCTAGGTAGGATAGTGATTGTATATTGGTGTTCCATGACAGTAGTAGTACAATGTCAAAATGTTGGATAACATGTGTAGGTGGTCTTCAAAGTGCTCCTCCAGTTGCTGGAGAATAAAGGATTCAATCAAGAGATGGGATGTATGTAGTCACATTCCTGTATCTTAACCTCCACCTCATTGATGGTTACCCACAGTTACATCCATATTAAACCTACCAATCACCAACTGTGCCTATACCTTGACAGTTTCCATCTTTTCCACAACAAAAAATCCCTCCCTTACAGCCTAGTTACCTTGGATGACAAGGACTCCCTTTCTCAATATTCTGGAGGTCTCCCTGACTTTAATTCCCTCTCCAAATTTCTCCTTGAATTCCTTCACAGCTTGCTCAATGTACAGATTGAACAACATTGGAGAAAGGCTAAAACCCTCTTACTCCCTTCCTAACAACTTCAACCCTTTCATGTCCTTTAACTCTAATAATGGCTCCCAGAAAGAAACTTTCACTCTGCAGTGGAAACTTCCTCACAGATTAAAATTGTGTTCTGGAACCAGGACACAAATCTCGACCTTTGCCTTTCGCAGGCAAGCACTCTACCACTGAGCTATCCTGACACGACTCACGGTCCACCCTTACAACTTCCAAATTCTGCCAGTGCCTCGCCTTCTACTTTCCAGACTTCACAGAAGTTCTCCTGAAAAACTTGCAAGACTATCACTCCTGGAAGAAAGGATATGATGGAGACGTGGCTTAGCCACAGGCTAAGGAAGAGCGCTTGCCCAAAAGGCAAAGGTACGAGGTTCGAGTCCCAGTTTGGGCACACACTTTAACTGCTTTTCGAATGTCTTAAGAATGAAGGAGGACAGGCTGATTGGTCTCATATCCTTGGCCTTGGTATGATCAATTCTCCCTGGCTTTGGAATGAAGACAACCTTCACTGTCCTCCAAGCACTGGGAATGATTCCTGCTGCTAGGCTAACCCTGAATAACCTGCATAGGAATCTAATAAGATTTTCTCCCTCTTGTGGCAGGAGAGCTGGAAAGATTCCATTGGGGCCAGGTGACTTGAACGGTTGAAATATTCCCACCGCCCATCGGACCTTACTGAGATCGACACACTCCTTGGCCAAATCCCAGTACTCTTTGTGAATACCTGAGAACCGTTGCCTCTCAGGAATTGCATTCTGGTCTGAGTTATCCCCCAGAGTATATTGAGGAAAGTGAGTCTTGAGGAGCAGTTCCAGTGTTTCATGTGCTGTCTTCGTATACTCCCCATCCTCCTTCCTCAATGTTCCTCCTGGATTAGTTGGTACCCTAGTGAGGATTTTATGAAGTCTCGCTTGAGCAGCCGTGCCCTCCTCTTCCTCAAAGAATACCTTCCAGGATGCCTCCTTTGCCTGTCTGATAGCAAGGTTGTAATTGACAAGGGCCTCACGATACTTTGCCCATTGTCCTTTGCGCCTCGCAAGGTTAAACAGTCTTCGTACCTGTTTCCTTTGCATTTCCAGGTTATTATTCCACCAAGGCACACTCCTATTTGTGCACTTCTTGGTGATTGAGCAGTTGTCCTGGTATGAGGTCACTATAGCAGAGGTTACGGCCTCTGCTACTTCCTCAAACTCTGCTGGATTCCTTATCAAAGTTTTAATTTCCGATAGGCTGAAGTCAAGGTCTTTCCTATATGTCTCCCAATCCGTTTTCCTGGGGTTCCTATAGGCCATAGTCGCTCTGGTTCCCATTTCAACCTTGAATTTAATATACATGTGATCTGATGAGGATGGCTCCAGGACCACATGCCACTGTTTGACGTAACTTCCTATCATCATGGAACTAAAAGTTATGTCAATTACTTCTTCCCTTCTACTATTCCTGAATGTAGGTTCATCACCCCTATTCAGGATCTCCAAGTTGTTAGATAGGAGAAATTCAAGAAGGTACTCACCTCTACTGTTGGTGTTTTTGCTGCCCCACGGTAGATTGTGGGCATTGGCATCATATCCCACCACCAGTTCATCACTTTGCCAATGGCAGGCTTCCGTCAGTCTCCTCACTTCCAAAGAAAGAGGAGAGCTGTCCTCGTAAGGAAGGTATGCTGAGGCCAAAACAATTTCCCTCATGATACCTTCCTCACGTTGCTGCATCCTGATGGTCACCAGGTCCCTGCAACAGAAATCCATCATTGGTATGAAAGGGATTCCATTTCTAACATAAATGCAGTTTTCTGGAGTTTTTTAGATTTCTGGAATTATTATATTGTTCTTGAAGTCCAAGGGCATTTTCCTTGTATAATACATCTTTCACACAAGGTAGAACAATTTCTTCATGATTGGCTCTCCAAACGATTCAGCAGTTCAGAGGGAATATCATCTACTCCCGAGGCCTTTTTTTGACTTATCTATCAGATTCTACTTGCAGTATCATGTCTCCTATCTCATCTTCTTCTACTTCCTTTTCCATGTCTACTATACTCCCTTCATTTCCCTTGTGTAGGCGCTCTATATATTCCTTTCATCCTTTCCTCTGTTTCCTCAGAATTGGTTTTCCATCTGAGCTCTTGATATTCATGCAGCTACTATTCTTGTCTCCGAATGTGTAGTAACTTTAAATGAACTTTAATTCCACGTCCAGAATTCATACATAACAAAACACTCTAGAAAGACTAATACATGTTTATTCAGTCACACAAGAACTGTCCTCATAGCTGCGCGCTTTGCCAAGCTGCGTTCCGGTTGGCGCTGCCGTAGCACTATTTTGAGAGCGCGCCCCTATCGTCGGTCACAAGAAATCACATGTCAAACATCACGTGTGAAACCACAACACTTCTCTTCCTTTTGGTTGAGTGCTCGCTGTAGTTGGTGTGAGATGATGGTGGTGATGTTGGTGCTGCTGTAGAACCCACTGCCGAAGTCACTTGGCGCACCACTTCTCCAGCAGTTGTGCAGACTCTGTAAAGGCCTTTGCCGCGAGGGCTCAAGATCTGACCCTGAATCCATTTTGGGCGCCTGCCATACCCCTGTAACCAAACAGGAGCACCCTCCAAAAACTTTGTGAATGGAGTCTGCTCTGGCCAATGAGGTGGAGGGCGAAGAAGGTGGAAAGGTACGAGGCTGGCAGCCATGAAGGAGCTCGGCCAGACTGTCGTCACCCATGGAAGTAAATTGGTTGGACTCCAGGAACTGGAACAAGGCTTCATCAGAGGAAGAAGTAGTGAGCAATTTTTTCATTTGTGATTTGAAAGTACAAACGAGGTGTTCAATCTTGCCATTTGATTGTGGATGTAAGGGTGGAGCAGTGATGTGCGTAACACCACACTGAGTACAAAAATCCGAGAATTCAGAGGAAGTAAATTGCAGACCATTTTCCGAGACCAGCGTGGAAAGGAGGCCTTCCAAGGAGAATATTCTGGCTAGCACCATGGTGGTCGCTGCTGTAGAAGGTGACGCACAACATGCAACAAAAGGAAAGTTAGAATAGGTGCCAAGGAAAGAACCCGCATAGTCAACATGTATGCGCTCCCACGGACATGAGGATGTAGGCCATGGAGATAGAGGTGCCTTAGGAGAAGGAGTCTGGTTAGCACATGGTTCACAGGCAGCAACCATGTGTGTGATGTCCGCATCAATGTAGGGCCAGTAGACGTGCCGACGCACCTACCCTTTTGTGCATCAGACACCCCAGTGTCCCTGATGAAGCAGACGGAGAACAAAGCCCAAAGGAAAGCAGGGACAACAACTCGCGGTAAGGCCCCATCGGTGGAGAGGAGAACAACACCATTACGAGCAGTGAGGCGGAGATGAAAGTCAAAGTAGTTACACAGTGGATCAGAGGTCTTTCTGGATGGGCGATCAGGCCAACCCCTTCAATGAAATGCAGCACATGGCACAGAACAGAATCAGAAGCGGTAGTCGTCGCTAACCTGTCACCATTGATGGGGAACCCGTCAACAACACTTTTCTCAGCATTGTCCACATGAAAGCACAACAGCTCATCACGGTCAAAAACAGGGTCTGGCCCCATTGGCAAATGGGACAACGCATCAGCATTGCCATGCTGAGTAGAGGGTCGAAAATGAATCTCATAGTTGAAACGAGAAAGGAACAGAGCCCAACGTTGTAGACAGTGGGCCGCCTTTCAGGGAGCAAGGCCGAAGGATGGAAGAGAGAAACTAATAGCTTATGATCGGTGATTAGATGAAACTTTCATAGGTTTCACCAGCACTAAATTATTGGGAGGGGGAGGGGGGGACTAAACCGGAATATTTTCAAACATTTTGATGCCTCAGAAGCCAATGGGGTGGGGGGAGGGGTTGTTGGCAATATCAAGTATCTGCACCGGTACTGTTTCAGTTGCACTTAAAGATCCTAAAGTGTGCCAATTTAATCCTGGATTTAAATGTATTCTGCAGTTACCTGTTATAAAAAAAAGTTACATAATGCTTACATTAAAATTTTTTTACTGTATGATTATGGTTACTCAAAGCAACTGAGAAGTATTGCAAACTGAATAGGTTTTAAAATGATATTCTGCTTGATTTTGATTGGAAATTTAACCAAAAAACAAATTAAAAACACATTTTATTTTTCAGTCATTAAAAATACATTATAAAATGAACAAATATATACATAGGAATAAACAAGTCAAAACAGTCAGAAATGATTGTGAACTGCAATGTCAGAAGCATGAGGTGAAATACTCATACAAAGTTCATCATACACTGATCCAAACACAATTCTTCTGTTGTCACAATTAGATATAAACATTGTGACAACATTTCTGAAGTCTATTTTATACAGCAGCAACCTGTGCACATTGCAGACTGCTACGTGACTCAGCATCTGCTGCATCAATGTCGAATGCAGATAGTACTTCACTCTTGTAGAGCTGAACAACTGCGTACTGCTTTACAGGTTGTTGCTGGGCACATAAGCAAACACCTGACCAATGCTTCATATTAGAAAATAACCACGAACTTCTTTTTTCATAGAAACCAAAACATCTTTTGCCTCTTTCAGGCATTGTACATTGTACTGTAGATAAAAAAAGTTCAACTTCTGTCATCAAAGACTGATCTATTTCCGAGTATGGAGCTACCACATTGTATCCTTTTTTCTCCAACAACACTTTTTCCAAGGAAACCTGTTTATTCATGACAGGTTGGTCATGTATCCTATGTCTAAGCCCTTGGACAGCCGAATCAGTGATTTGAAAATATTCCTGCCTGTAAAGTTCTTCAAGCAACAAAAATTGATGTGCATCTATACCCTCAGACAATCGCTTGGAAATTAGTTTTTTCCTTGGAAGTTGCAGCTGTTTTATGCCAAGCTCAGATATCTTAATATTACATTCTTTGTATATAAAAGAAAAGTTTTCATTTGTCCTGAGATTTTTAAGGCACTCAGTTATAATTTAAACTGAAGAATAAAGTGGAAACTGAGATACGCTTTGCCAGACTCAAAAAGATTTAGTACTACAACGGCTCCTTCATTTCCCTGTTCTGTTAGTTCATTCAATGTCTTGATAACGGAAGCATATTTTTTCAAATACAACAGTGCGACGATTATTACAATGTCAGTCAAAAGCGTGACAGCTTAAAACCTTTGGTGATTACTCAGGGTGTTGACTACACCCATCTCAATGATTTATTATTACATAATTGATATGAGTATACTTTCATAACCTGTGGTTAATTTATAGGAAGTAATGTGTCACCGTTGTGCAGCAATACAGTCTATAATGGAAACCAAAGTTCCAAGAAAACGAGCAATAACCTGCACATCTTTCTACATTACTGTGCCCTGAGAAAGCTTACAGTTATATTCCATAGCAGCTAATAGTCTTTTTTCCATTTGGTGGCATTATTTCAACAATTATTCCTTACAAAACAGAACAAGATATTGTGCAGAATCTTCTGCAAAAGGTATTGGATGAATCTTCTAAAGCAGATGAAAAGGATGAACAGTTATGACGTTCTCTCTCATCACAGCAACATGGAAACAAATGATGAAGACGAGAAGAGGAGCTAATCAAAGCAAGCTGTTCAGTTTGTCTTTGGAGTAAAGACATAAAAGCAATATAATGCATTCATGATTAGAAATTTGTGAAATCTTGACTCTAGCTGCACTACTAAAAGTGGTTTATCGATTTGTGACAATTGAAGATACCAACATTTGTCACAAATCGATAGGCCACTTTTAGTAGTGCAGCTAGAGTTGGAAGTCTTGACACACTGTGAATTATCAATTCATTATTTAATTATATAGCTGCGTACCATGGCCAGTCGCCATTCCTTTGGACTAGACGCTTCGAGTATCAAAGCAAAATCTAATTGTGCACGTTGTTTTAAAGCCATGTGTATAAAGCATATGACTAATATATGAGAAAAGTGGTATGATTTTGATTTAATTCATAAAACTTTTGAGTGAGTTGACAGAATGTGTAATGAATTAACTCTAAGGTACAGAGTGAAGAATACCTGAAATAATGTCACAATAGGTTTTAAGAAAATAGGAAATACACTGCATCAAAAAAAGTAAATCAATACTTAATTTATATAAAGAAATACTTATATACAGTGAGGTAACATTCTGAAGAGTCATTTATATAGTAACCTATTTATATTAATGATTTGCTGCACAACTATCTCATGAAATCACTTTTGTCTGGGCTATCAAGAACAGTAACTGCTTGCACTATATGACGATGTTACTATCACTTGGAAAGCTTTGCCAACGGAAACTCTTCTTGCGGACCTGGCACTAAAATAAGGGCACCTTTTTACTGCTGTAACTTACGCCAAGCTACAGTTTGCCTTTTCTCATCACTGGATCAAAGTAATAATCTGCATTTTCTCAAATATGTTAATAAATTCATCAGTTGAAGAATGACAGAAGTGACAAAACATTATTGCTTCTTCACAAGACAGAAACTCATCAGTCATGTGTTATCTCAAATGAAAAGGATGTTTCTTTCATCTACCGGAACCACCTTACTGCAGCCCATCGATCAAGATTACTGTGATAGTTCCAAACAGTACAACAGATGTACTACTACATTATTATGTAAGTTAGGAAGGCCGTAAAATCTGCTGAGAACCAACAAAAATACTGATTCGAAAGGTGCGTCCTGTGTGGAATAGTCTAATCGAACACAATAAAAAAGACATGGAATAACAATTTGTGTATGGCGTAAAGTTCTCAAAGTCCAATTGAAATGAACAGAATTGTGTGTTGGAAAAGGTAAACATTCTAAAAGCAGTCAGTTACCAAAAGGAAGAAGGAAGATGAAGAGTTTGGCACGTCAACAACATAGCCGAAGCTCGCGCTTGCTAAGGACGGGCAAGGAAGTCGGCCGTGCCCTTGCACAGGAACCATCCTAGCATTCGTCTGGAGCGATTTAGAATGGACAGATGGAGGGATGGGTGGATGATTTTTAAAGGGACTAAACGACTACGGTTATCAGTCCCTTGTTTCAACCATAGAGATTGAAATAAAAAGCACTGCAATGTAGTATAAAACAATGTGTGAAAACGCACCAAGCAAAGTGTGTAACGCTGGCCAAGCGACCACAGACAAGATAGTAGGGCATCT
This sequence comes from Locusta migratoria, assembly GCA_026315105.1. Classification (NCBI taxonomy): domain Eukaryota; kingdom Metazoa; phylum Arthropoda; class Insecta; order Orthoptera; family Acrididae; genus Locusta; species Locusta migratoria. Next base: position 25,475,921 of record CM048749.1, on the reverse strand, counting down.
GGCTGCTTTTGCACATTAAAATCACCTGCCTAAAAGTGGTAGGCGAGCGAAGAACAAATATATTATGAACACAGTACTAAAAATCAAATAGATCGGCACAACCCACTCACACGAATAAAATTTAAAACAGCGTCAGCCATAGAAGCATTGTCAGCCAAAACAAGATTTAAGAGGAGGATCCTTGCGATGGAGAAGGTGACCGTGCGTAAGCCAAGTATGGCTGATATGCAGCCAGCAGAGAACAACAGAGTCTCTGTGAGGGGCCTGCAGAGAGGTCCTCCACACGTTGGTAGTCTCCTAAATACACCTCAATTTGTTGGGCACCTGTAGGGTGCACAATTCACTACTCCACAAACCGAGAACTTTACGGCGTAGTGTAGAACGGAGATCAGCAGATGGGGTGCCTATATTGAGGACAGGCTTGTGGGTGGCCTCTTTGGCCAGCCTGTCAGCCAGCTCATTGCCGTCTATCCCGACGTGTTCCGGACTCCAAAGGAATGCCACTGACTGCTCACATTGTTCAATAGTGTACAAGGACTTTTGTATGGCAACAACCAAAAGATTGTGTGGAAAACACTGGTTGATGGCCTGTAAGCCGCTCAGGGAGTCACTACAAATGACGAATGACTTCCCAGGGCAGGAACGGATATTTTGGAGTGCGCAGTGGATGGCTACCAGCTCTGCAGTGAAGACACTGCAGCCATCTGGCAGGGAGCGCATCTCATTCTGTCCTGCAAGCATATAAGCAAAACTGACATGACCATCTACCATCGAGCCGTCTGTGTACACTACCATAGAGCTTTGGAAGCCGTCAATAAAGTGATAGGAATTGGCGACGAAGGGTCTCATGGTGGACTGAGGTTTTAGAGTACCGCGACAGGTATCTGAATAAAGAGGGGACAGGAACAGACTCCAATTGGTTCAGTAGAGACCTAACACGGACACCAACTGTCAACCCTGATCTCCGCCGCCTCTGCGGAATGTGGAGATCAGTTAGAGGAAAGAGTAGACGGTGGTTTGGTTGGTTAGGTAAACCTTGGATGGTAGTAGCATAATTTGCAAGCAGTTGTTGTTGCTTGATATGCAGAGGAGGCACACCGGCCTCCACAAGGAGACTAATCACAGGTCTTGTTCGAAAGGCTCCTGTTGCGAGCCTAACCCCACAGTGATGGATTGGGTCCAACATCTGCAGACCTGAAGAAGATGCCGAGCCATAGGCAACGCTGCCGCAGTCCAGTCTGGACAGAACAAGCGTCTTTTAGCACTGCAGCAGCATACTGCAGTCTGCGCCCCAAGTGGTGTTACTGAGGCAGCGAAGGGCATTAAGGTGCTTCCATCACTTCTGCTTGAGCTCACGGATATGAGGAAGCCATGTCAGCCACTCATCGAACACTAGCCCCAAGAAACCATGCGTTTCCACCACATTGAGCAGATGGCCATTGATGTAAAGCTCAGGATGTGGATAGGCTGTCCGACACCGGCAGAAATGCATAACGCAGGTCTTGGCAGCAGAGAACTGAAACCCATGGGCAAGGGCCCACGTCTGTGCCTTGCGTATGGCTCCCTGCAGCTGTCGTTCGGCAACACGTATACTACAGGAGCTAAAATATACACAGAAGTCATCTGCATACAACGAGGTGGAGACTGAGGAACCTACCGCTGCCGCTAGATCATTTATTGTCACTAAAAATAGAGGAACACTCAGGACAGAGCCCTGGGGTACCCCATTCCCTGTACATGCAGAGAGATACAAGAGGCAGCAACTTGTACTTGAAACGTACGCTAAGGTAATAAATTTCAGATAAAAATGGGAAGCGAGCTCCGGAGACCTCACCCATGTAATGTGGATAGAATGTGATGCCTCCAGGTCTTGTCATAAGCCTTAGATAAATCAAAGAAAACTGCCACCAGGTGTTGGCGGTGAGAGAAGGCTGTCCATATAGCGAACTCAAGGTGGACCAGGTTATCCACAGCTGAACGCCCCTTTTGGAAACCACCCTGGCATGGAGTGAGGAGATCCCTGGACTCAAGGAGGCAGCTCAATCGGCGACTCACCATACACTCCAGCAATTTGCAAAGAACGTTGGTGAGACTGATTGGTCGGTAGCTGTTCAACTCATGTGGATGTTGACCAGGTTTGATCACCAGGACTATCAGACTCTCTCACCACTGTGAAGGTAACGTACCAGAACTCCAGATGTGGTTGAAGATAGCCAGAACGTTACGCTGAGACTCAGGTGACAGGTGTTTCAGCATCTGATTATGGATATGATCTGGCCCAGGTGCTGTGTCAGGACAGTGTGCCAGGGCACTGAGAAATTCCCATTCACTGAATGGTGCATTTTGCAGTTCAGTACGGTGAGTCAAGAAGGATAAGCGCTGTTGTTCCTCCCGCTCCTTCAGGCCGCAAAAGGCCCTGCAGTAGGCCGCAGATGCAGAACTCTGAGCGTAGTGCTCAGCAAACAGTTCAGCTACTGCATATGGATCTGTGTAAACTGCTCCATTCACAGAAATCCCAGGCACACTAAGAAGACACTGGTAGCCATAAACACGTCTGATCTTCGCCCACACCTGGGATGGAGAGGTACGCAACCTAATGGTAGATAAGTACCTTTCCCAACACTCCTGTTAGCCTCGTCTAATCAACTGTCAGGCGTAGGCATGAAGCTGTTTAAAAGCAATGAGGTTCTCCATAGATGGGTGCTGCTTGTGGCACTGCAGAGCTCACCTGTGCTCTCTAATCGCCTCAGCAATCTCTGGCGACCACCAGGGCACTGTCCGTTGCCGGGCATATCCCGAAGAGTGAGGGATTGCACCATCAGCTGCAGAAATAATGGCTGAGGTAGTGCTGTCGATTACCGCATCTATGTTGGAGCATGTAGGAGGACCAATTATGGCAGCAGAAGTAAAAGCGTACCAATCAGCCTTATTCAGCGCCCATCGGGGCGGGCTTTCTGGGGGCCAATGCTGGGGAAGTAACAATAAAATCAAGAAGTGGACACTACCACACAAATCATCTTGGACACTCCAGTGGATTAAGGGGAAGAGACTAGGGATACACACTGAAAGATCGATGGCCAAGTAAGTACCACACGCCACGCTAAAATGCGTGGGGGCACCGTTGTTTAAAAGGCAGAGGTTGAGTTGAGATATCAAAGACTCAACATCTCTACCACGGCCAGTAATCATAGTACCACCCCACAATGAGTTATGGGCTTTGAAATCACCCAATAACATATAAAGTAGCGGTAGTTGCGCTATCAGTGCAGCCAGGACATGTTGTGGTACTTCACTGTCAGGAGGGAGGTAGACATTGCAGAGGGTAATGTCCACTGCAGCTCTTACCCTGACAGCTACAGCTTCCAAAGGTTGTAGTGAAACAGTTGTGCTGTAGACCGAGGTAAGGACGTAGATGCATACGCCACCTGGTGCCCTGTCACTGTCTGTGTGGTTACTATAATAACCCTGATAGCCACGTAAGGCAGGGGTGCGCATCACGGGAAACCAAGTTTCTTGCAGGGCAATGCAAAACGCAGGTAAAGTGCTGAGGAGTTGCCATAACTCAACTAAGCGGGGGAAAAAACCACCGCAATTCCACTGGAGGATGGTGTTATTGCCTTTAAATGCCATGAGTGGGACGATTAAGAAGAGGGTTACTACATAGGTTCACTTGATCCCACTGATTTTGAACCTATAGGATCCAAAATCATCGACTCTGGGGAGTCGATGAGGGCGAGATCCTCAGGTGAGGTGAGGATCTCAACTCATCTTCTGAGGCAGAAGATGAGGGTAGCTGTAGCTTTCTCTGTAGAAAGCCTCTTTCCAGTATGTCTGCCTAGGTGTGTTTGCGTCTGTGTAAATGTGTAGGTGTGGGTGTATTTGTTTACCTTCCTTTTCTTCCCCCAAGGTAAGTCTTTCCTCTCCCGGGATTGGAATGGCTCCTTACCCCCTCCCTTAAAATCCTCATCATTGCCTTTTCCCTCTCCTTCCCTTCTGCCTGAAGAAGCAAATGGGTTACGAAAGCTTGCGTTTGTGTGTGTGTGTGCGTGTGTGTGTTTTATTTCGCCCAGTGAGTAATCTTCATCTATTTTTTATATTTATTTGATATTATGGCGCATAGCTCATGAGATCATCAATCTGATGCATTAAATAACACTCCATCAGCTTAAGGTTTTTAATTCTTACATCTTTACTACTAAGTATATTTGCAACACATTTGGGAGGCACTTTTCTAATTTTCTAATGAAGGTACCTAGAAAATGTTATTATTGTAGTGTATGTTGTTCTGGAGATCACATTATAAGGATTGAGACATGGAAAACGAAACTAGAGACCAATACCCACTAGAGACACAGGTGAAACAGAACAGGACAGAAGGCAATGGACAGAATGGGAAGAAGGAGATGTATAACAAAACAATGAAAAAAATAAAATACATATGCAAGCAGCACCAGTTGCTGGTACTAGTTTTGTAATAAATATTTACTAACCATCATTCCTTTTCTTTTTAAAGAAAGACAATATTGATGAACACCCTTTTACTACCTTCATAGCTATTCCTGACTGTAACTTTGCACCAACTTGTGATGAATGAACTGACTACAGCATCATACAACAGTTCGATTTAGTGAGGCGATCTGGTGGCTGTGGTGATGTGAGGTGAGGCGTGCGGCATTTCCAGGCTGTTTACAGCCGTGTCGGCTGACAGCTCTGTTAACAGGCAGCCGCTTGACCCATCAGACATTCTGTAATGCTGTCTTGTGACAATTCTATTTGTGCCTCATAATATTCACTGTTACTTTACTAGCACTTTAGTAAACCATGTAAATAATTAAGTCATAGTGCATAAGAACTTTCAGCATGTACTATTAGTTAAGCTTGGAGATATTCGTTCAACAATGTCATTATTTGTCAACTAAGACAAAACAATTAAAAATGTTTTTCAAGAAATATTTGGGGGGGAGGGGGTGCGGGGGGGGGGCATGCCCCCCCCACTCATGGAAACTTTGCTCCATAAAGAAAGACACCAAACTTTTTCAAGGCATATATGATGGCCCCGGTCTCCTTTTCTATTTGGGAATACTTCCGTCGGTGAGTGTCTTCAATGCATAAGCAATCGGACGTTCGAAGCCATCAGTGTAACAATGCGCCATAACAGCACCTATCCCATAGTGGGAGGTGTTGGTGGCTAGAACCAAATGTTGTCCAGGGCAATATGTGGCAAGACAAGGGGCCTGCTGCTTTGAGATGAAGAAAAGCAGTTTCACATTCAACGGACCAGTGAAAAGGCACATTCTTAAGCAACGGGTGTAGTGGATGAGCCACCGTTGCAGCAGATGGCATAAACTTGTGATAGTATGCTATTTGTCCCAGAAAGGTCTGGAGCTCCTTGACCGATGTTGGACGAGGAAGAGCCTTGATAGCAGCAACATGTTCTGGAGGTTGCATTTTAACCCTGTAAATTGTAAAACCATGAAGTGTCTGGAGGTTGCTGAGATGTTCGACAGTAGTGGCCCCACTCACAACAATGTCATCATGATAATTTGAACAGCCAGGGACAGTGGCTAGCAGCTGTTCCAAAAAATCGTTGAAAAATGATGGGGGAACTAGCAGCCCTAAATGGCAAATGCTGATACTGATAAAGACCAAATGGAGTGTTGAGAACAAGAAACTGGTGAGATTCAGCATCCAACAGAAGCTGTTGATATGCTTCAGATAGCTCGATCTTAGAAAAGTACTGACCCCCGGCCAACTTTGAAAATACTTCTTCAGGACAAGGCATAGGGTATGTGTCAATAAGGCACTGAGCATTGATGGGACACTTTGAAATCACCACAGAGGTGAAGACTGCCAATGGTTTTTTTTTAACAACAACAAGGGGAGAGGATTACTAGCTGGAAGAGATGGGACGCAATACACCTGAAACAGTCAGTCACTCAAGTTCCCGTCTGACATTGTCATGCAGGGCAACAGGAATGGGTCAGGCCCGAAAAAACCATTTGCATGCAGCAGGTTTCAGAGTAATATGTGCTTCAAATTTGGTGGCACAACCTAAACTAGGAGAAAAGAGTATGGAAAATTCCCATGATAAGGAATCAAGCTGAGCATAAGGAATGTCACTGGAAATGAAGTGCACTGTATCATCTACTGAGAATCCAAAAATGTGAAACACATCGTACCCAAATAAATTCTCAGTGCCACTGCTGTCAACAACAAACACACTGATGGCGCGAACAACAGATTTGTAGGAAATATCTATTTCGAACTGACCCAGAAGTGAGATCTTCTGCTGATTATAAGTTTGTAGGTGACAAGTAACGGCCGACAATGGCGGAGAACCCAGCTTTGAATATGTCTGCGAGTTAATAATAGTGGCCACTAAACTGATATCGACCTGCATCCTCACGTCCATTCCCAGCATTTGCACCATAAGGTAAAGTTTGACAGAATGAGGGGACACACAATTTACATACAGTACAGAATCATTATCGGCTACCCCGTCGTGTGCACTTTTTCTGATTTGCAAACTGATGAAACATGTCCCTTCTTTTTGCATTGGTGGCAATTTGCCCAACACTGTGGACAATCTTCATGCATATGTTTAGTGAAACAACAAGGGCAGGATTGAAGAGGATGTGAACCTCTTATCTGCTCCTTCATGTTGTTTTCACCGCCTGGCCGACGCTGCGGTCACGTGTTTCTGCGACAACATCTCGTTTGTCCTAGCATCTGGTGCATCATCATCTACCTGACCTGACAATATCTCGCCGACATCGCCCCATGCTTCTAACTGATCGCCCATGGCACGAGCGATTTCAGAGGACTGGGATTATCTAACTAAAGAGCTCATTGACGAACTTCTTTATCTGGTGTAAAATGCAAAATTGCATCCCTAACCATAGAGTCAGCATATGATTTCTTGTGAATTTCTGTTACGAATTGACATTTGCAACTGAGTCCTTGTAATTCAGTAGCCCAAGCACAATAGGTATGATGAGGCTGTTTATTACACCTATAGAATGCAATGTGAGATGTACGTCTGTTTTTGAAATTATGTTGAAAGAAGAGTACACATTTCATCAAACAACAACAAGGAAGGTTCTTTCAACGGTGCGAGTTGAGAAAACGGGTGATACAACTTTGGCGATATCCACAAAAGCAATAAAGACTTACAAGTTTGTTGGTCAGGTTTGCTGAAACCCATGAAATGCTGCTGAAGGCATTTCTCATGGTCTATCCAGTCTCATCATACTGGGGGAAAAGTGGAAATTATCAATGATGACAGGTGGGCATTGGTGTGGACAGAAACAAACTCGCGTATAGCAGTGGTGAGAAGCTGTTGCTGTTCGATTATGTTGTGAAGAACATGCTCAAGAGTTGCCATAACACTAACGTTTACACTGCTTAAAGAGACAGAAACTCCCAAACTTGTCGCCAATAAAGTGTAGTAACTTTAAATGAACTTTAATTCCACTTCCGGAATTCATACATAACAAAACACTCTAGAAAGACTAACACAAGTTTGCTCTGATATGGTCCCACAAGAACTGTCCTCATACCTGTGCGCTTCGCCACTCTGCGTTCTGGTTGGCACTGCCATAGCACTATTTTGAGAGCAGTGCCCCTATTGTCAGTCACGAGGCATCACATAGTGCCCGTATCAAACATCGCACGCGAAACCACCAGTAGGTGGTCTTGCATTTCTCCTCTAGTCAGTCCTGCTTAGCGAGTCTGCCCTTCCTGTCAACCTAATTTTTTAGTCATCTAAAGTCCCTTTTGCCTCCTTCACTTGCTAAATTTTTATATTTACTCCTTTCATCAATGAAGTTCAGTATCTCCTGTGTTATCTGAAGATTTGTATTAGGCCTTGTTCTTTAACCTGTATAATCCTCTGCGACTTTCACTATCATGTTTCTCAAAGCTACCCATTCTTGTTCTACTGTATTACTTTCCACCACTTCAGTCAATCATTAATGCTCTCTTTGAAATTCTCGTCAACCTCTAGTTCCTTCAATTTATCCATTTTCCATCTCCCAACTTTTCTACCTTTTTGTAGTTCCTTCAGCTTTAATCTACAGTTCCTGGTCAGAGTCTATATCTGCCCTGGATATGTCTTACAGTTTAAAACCTGATTTCTAAACATATGCCTTACCATTATGAAATCAATCTGATACCTTCCAGTCTCTTCCACATATACAACCTCCTTTTTTGTTGATTAAACCATTGTTTGTGATGTACCCAACATTCTACCAGCTGACTGCCTCTTTCATTCCTTTTCCCAAGTTCATATTCACCTACTATTTTTCTCCCTTTTCCTACAACCAAGTTCCAGTCCCCCATCACAAAGTTTTCCTCTCCCTTAACTGTCTGCAGATTTTCTTTATTTCCTCATACAATTCTTTGATCTCTTCACAGTGGCAGAGCTAGTTGGCATATAAACTTGTACTGTCGTGGTTGGTGTTGGCTTCTTGTCCACCTTTGCTACGATAATGCTTTCTATATTCTATTCATAGTAACTTACAGTCCTATTTTCTTATTCATTTTTAGACCTACTCCTGCATTACCCACAACTGATTTTGTTTTTACAACTCTTTACTCACCCTGACCAGAATTCCTGTTCATCCTGCCATCGAACTGCACGAAGTACCACCATATCTAACTTCAACCTACCCATTTCTCTTTTCAAATTTTCTAACTTACCTTCCTAGTTAAGGGATAGCACATTCCACTCTCGGATCTGTAGAAAGGCTGTTTTGTTTTTCTTGATGAGGATGTCCTCCTTAGGAGTCTCTACCTGGAGATCCAAATGGGTGACTATTTTGCCTCTGGAATATTTTACCCAAGCCATCAGCATATATTCATACATTGTAGAGCTACATGTCCTCGGGAAAAGTAATGTCTGCTGTTTCCCCTTGCTTTTAGCTGTTCACAGCAACTGCATGGCAAAGCCACATTCGTTGAAGTTACAAGGCCAGTTCAATCAATCATTCACACTGTTGCCCATGTAACTACTGAAAAAGCTGTTGCCCCTCTTCAGGAACCACAAGTTTGTCTGCCCTCTCCACAGATACACTTCAGCTGTGGTTGCACCTATAGTACAGCTTTTGTTGAGGCACACAAGCCACCCTACCTCAGCAATGTCTGTGGTTAATGGGGGTTGAGGAATACTTATAGGACATAAACTGAAAAATAAGGTATAAAAGGTGTGCAGTATATTGTTGCATGATTGATAATGGTATGACTGCAAGGTAGTGCAAAAGATGGGGAATGATATTGCTATATATATTAACAAGCCATCACAGACATGAGGATGTAAAAAAATATGATGAGAAGATTCAAGAACTTATTGAGAAAGAAAATAGAAATGCCTAGTTATCACTATGAATGTCTAGAACTCAGTGACGGACAAAGCAAAAGAAGAAGATACAGTAGGGAAATTTGGATTGAGGTTAAGGAATGAGAGAGGTAAATGGCTAATTAGTTTCTGCAGAGAAAATTCACTAGTGGTTGATAATACGTAATTTGATAATGATGAAAGGTCGTGTTATACGTGGATTTCAAAGCTGAGTAGAGAAAGGTATCAGATGAACTACACCATGATACAGGAAAGACTTAGGAACTGGCTAGAGAATACCAATGCTTACCGGAAGTTCAAGAAAGTGTGGATAGGTAAAGCAAAAGAAGGTTTAAGTTTGGAAGCACACTTGGAAGTAGGTAAGGCATCAGAGTAGGAAAGCAGATTTATGGAAAAGTGGGAATGAGGCAAAGATGAAGCACGTGAAAATGAAAAATGGACAAAAATAAAGAATGTTCTCATGGAATCTGCTAAAGAAATACTAGGAATTACAGTGATCTAAAATATCAGGCTTGCACAATGGAAAACATGCTGAAAAACAGGGAAGACCACAGAAAATGGAAAATGAAGGTGGCAAGTTATGGTATAGGAAACTCATAATGAATTAAAAAGAGGAACAGAACAAGAAAGAAGAAGAAAATGGTTCGAAGATAAATACGAGGTGCGTCCAGAAAGTAAGTTCCGTTTGGTAATAAAATGAAATTGTACACAGATACAGAAAAACATTTTATTGTACAAAATTCTACAACTCTTAAACTACCTTTCCACATAACTGCCGAAATTTTGTAGGCATTTGTCATAGCGTGCCACAAGTTTTTGCATGCATCCTGCACAGAAGGTTATCGCCTGTGTATTCATCCATGTGGTAACAGCTCTTTATCATTGTTGAAGTGTTGACCGCCAAGGACAGATTTTAGGAGAGATGAAAGTCGCTAGGAGAGAGGTCCGAGCTGTATGGAGGATGATCAAACAGGTCCCATTGAAATTTTTGTAAGAATTGTTTGGTCACATTAGGTGTGCGAGGTCAGGCATTATCGTGGAAAAAAAAAAATATTTTGACAGTAATCCTCTTCTTACACCTAAAATCTGTCCTTGGTGGACAACACTTCAACGATGATGACGAGCTGAAAGAACACATTACCACATGTTTGAACACACAGGCGGCAAGATTTTATGAGAAAGTCACACAAAACCTTGTGCCGTGCTATGACAATTGCCTACAAAATTTCAGAAGCTATGTAGAAAAGTAGTTTAACAGTTGTAGATTTTTGTACAATCAATATTTTTTCTGTATCTGTACCCGTTCGTTTTATATAACGAAATGGAACTTAGTTTCTGGACGCACCTCGTATGAAGAATAGAAAAAATGGAGACAGAGGGGAATGTATGAAATGAAGTAGAGATTGGTTAGTGAGTTAGGTTCGGAAAGTAAAAGATGAAAGACTACAATGGAAATAGAAAGATGTGATGGTACATTGGCTGTAGAGCTACAGGAAGCACGTCTGAGAGAATGCACATCTGTTGTATACTGTGATATTACACTGAAGAGCCACAGAAACTGACACACCTGCCTAATATCGTGTACAACACACACAAGCAGACAGAAATGCCACATGACGTGGCGTGGACTCGAGTAATGTCTGAAGTAATGCTGGAGAGTTATTAACACCATGCATCTTGCAGGGCTGTCCATAAATCCATGCGTATGAGGGGTGGAGATCTCTTTTGAACAGCACATTGCAAGGCATCTCCAATTTGCTTAATAATGCTCTTGTCTGGGGATTTTGGTGACTGGTAGAGGAATTCCAACTCAAAAGTGTTCCTGGAGCTACTGTGTAGCAATTCCAGATGTATGTGGCACCACGCCAATCATCATCATCATCATCCATCAACTTGAACAGTCACCTGCTGACACACAGGGTCTATGGATTCATGATGTCTTCACACTCTTACAAGTCCATAAGTTCAGTACAATTGGAAATGAGTACTCCACCTATTAGTGACATTTACATAAAATGTAATATGAAACAATCCATTTTTAAACTGGAGTACTCTCCATAAGTGGCCACAAATTTGTACTTATTTTATGTAAATGAGGCGTCTGAGGATGGCAGTTAGACTGCTGAAACTAGTTATGCACTAATAAAAAATCATCCTTGGCATCAATTTAACTATCACCACTAATTAGAAAAGAGACTCGTCAGACCAGGCAACATGTTTTCAGTTATAAACAGTCCATTGTCATTGCTGATGTGCCCAGGCAAGGCATAAAGCTTTGTATCGTGCAGACAGCAAGGGTACACGAGTGGGCTCTGAAAGCCCACATCAGTGATGTTAAATGGTTCTCATAGTGACACTTGTTGATGACCCAGCATTGAAAGCCACAGCAATTTGCAGATGGGTTACTATTCTATCACGTTGAACAATTTTCGTCACTCATCATTGGTCCCATACTTGCAGGAACTTTTTCCGGCCACAAAAATGTCACATATTTGACGTTTTACCAGATTCCCAATATTCATGGTGTACTCATGAAATGGTTGTATGGGAAAATTCTCACCTCATCATTACCTCAGAGATTCTGTGTCCCATTTGACTACAACAACACATTCCATTTGACTTAAATCATGATAACCTGCCCTTGTAGCAGTTGTAACAGATCCAATACCTGCAACAGACACCTCTTGTCTTATATAGGTGCTGCCAACCACAGTGCCTTCCTCTGAATTTTTACACATCTATGTGTTTGCAAACACATGCCTATAGCATTGTATTTGGCACTGTAGGTCAAGATGGTGGAATTATCTGTGCATGACAGTTGATGGATGGTGTCTGCTAAAGACTTGTGGTTGGTGTAAATGACCACCTGCTGTCCCTCTATATCATCGCTGAAGTATCACACCACTTCATAGACTGATAGTAGCTCATGACTCAGTGCTGACCACTTTGTCAGTGACTCCATTAATTTTCACAAGAAGAATCAGAGAGGTTGCACCTCACTTGTGCCGACTTGATGTAGAACCTCTCCTATGGTTGTGTCATTCACATCTGTACTTATGGTGAGCAGTATGACTGGGACTGGATGTGCAAGTAATGCAGCAGATGCAAGGATTTCCTTTGCACATTAAAATGCTGATTGTCTGTCTGTTGTCCAAATGTTTGTATAGCTTATGGGACTTAACTACAGGGTCATCAGTCCCTAAACGCTTATGGGACTTAACTACAGGGTCATCAGTCCCTAAACTTACAAACTACTTACGAACTAGCTAACTCTAAGGACGGCACAAGGGGGGATTTGAACCCCCGACCTTGGTGGCCGTGCAAACCGTGACTGGCGTGCCGCAGTCCCCTCGGCCACCACGGCCGGCTGTCTGTTGTACATGTGAGCTTCTGTTTTCCTTGCTCGTGTGCTTTGTGACACTTGTATTTCTGCAGTAGGTGCCAATGGTAAAAGTTTACAATACTGAGAAATCAACAAACATTGTGGTATATTTTCGGGGGGGGGGGGGGGGCTGAAGCTTCTGGACTGACTCGGTGTGTTCAGAGATGGGAGTGACATCCTGGGCATTGAATGTATGGGCCCCCGGATCACATGAGAAGCAGATTGCCTCTCCTTATTGTGAGACAGGCAACTGTATAAATAATATTTCTGTCATGCAACAGATGTTGCATGCGATACTGCTATGCTCAAGGAATTGACAAAGCTGTGTTGGTGGCTGTGTGTCTTGTCCCTTTAGGTAGGATTGTTGGTAATCGTCTTTGGCAGAGCACTGCACACAAAGTGTATTCACTCCATTGCTGACTGTAGCAGAAGGTCAGCTGCTGTTTTTCTGAGCAGCTTTTCCTGGGTTCGCTATTGATAAATGCATATTAACTTACATAATTTTTATTTCACTTATGCTGATACTTTGTAATCTTACATGTAGAATAATAAACAGATGAAATTAAAGCAAAGTAACATTTAAAAAAAAAATTATTACGAGTTTTATTTGACTGCAGGCTACTGTAATATACACTGTCTAATAAGGTGTGGGCAGTTATCTAGTTGAATAATTCACACTTACGTAGCACTTCGTAACATGTGTTTATTCTTTGCTGTGATGTTCATTAGATAAGGATTCTAGGGGTAAAAACATTTATATGTACAAACTAATGTTAGAAAGCTTTCAAATTCTTATATTCTTCACTAAATGTAATGACTTTATTTAATCAATTAATATTAGATGCGTAACACCAACTTGAGAATATATAGACTACTGTTGTCTGTCAGATGATTCTTAGTTTTGAGCTCAAAGACATATAGCAAATGTGACTGCAGTGGTCTCAATAATTTGTTTCCAGTTTTCCTCTTTTATGCTTATTAAGTCAGAAGGCAAAACACTCAATTGTAATTCTCACTGCTTCTTATCAGACACCATATTACCCAAATGTAAGTAAACTATCCTAACCTTCAGATCTATTATTGGGAATGGTACCTGGTATTGTTCTATTTTCAGAGGTTTTAGTGTTCCATAGCTTGAATGGTAAAAATGAAACAATTCTAGGATATCTTGCAAGATGACTCTTTTTCCTGAATTAGGCTGATGTATCACATACTGGTTACTTGGCAGTGTAAAGAACTTTGTATGTAAATCAAAAGATATTGTTGTTGTTGTTGTCTTCAGTCCACAGACTGGTTGGATGCAGCTCTCCATGCTACCCTGTCCGTGCAAGCCTCTTCATCTGAGAATAAGTTCGGGAATCTACATCCTTTTGAATCTGCTTACTTTATTTGTCCCTCTGTCTCCCTCTACAATTTATAACCCCACACACTTCCTTCTAATGCTAAGTTAACAATTCCTAGATGTCCCACCAACCTATCCCTTCTCTTAGTCAGGATATGCCAGAAACCTCTTTCCTCCCCAATTCGGTTAAGCACCTCCTCATTAGTTACGTGATCTACCCAACTAATTTTCATCATTCGTCTGTAGCACGATCTTCAATCATCTTTTTATCTGAACTCCTTATCGTCCACGTTTCACTTCCATACAATGCTACACTGCAGACAAATGCTTTCAGAAAGGACTTCCTAACTTTTAAATTAATATTGGATATTAACAAGTTTTGCTTCTTAAGAAACGCTTTTCTTCCCATAGCCATTCTGCATTTTATATCTTCTTTACTTTGGCCATAAGAAGTTATCTTGCTACCCAAATAACAAAACTCATCTACTACTTTTATTGTCTCATTACCTAATCTAATTCCTTCAGCATCACCTGATTTTCTGACATTCCATTCCATTACCCTCGATTTAATCTTGTTAATGTTCACCTTATATCTCCCTTTCAAGACACTGTCCATTCCATTCAGTTGCTCTTCCAGATCTTTTGCAGCCTCTGACAAAATTACTATGTCTTCATCAAACCGCAAAGTTTTTATTTCTTCTCCCTAAACTTTAATTCCAATCAAAAGATACAGTATTCCAATCAAAAGACACAGAATTGCATATCACTCCCCCTCCCTTTCTCCCCATCTTCCCACCTCCTAATCCTCTTGCTCTCCATTCCCCTTATAAGTAGAATTTAAAGAAAAATATTTAATGTGGAAAGTTAATAATGGGACTTTTTGCAGACAAAAAAAAAGATTGTTGTATTTTCAATTAACAACTGTCTACATGCATAGTGTCATGAAATATCTCATTCCAAGTAACCTGTCATACCTTGTTTTCTTAATTTTGTGTTGGATACATGTCAAAATAAAACTTTTTTTTCTCCTCCTCATAATGATATAGGCAAATTCAAAATCTTTTACACAGTGCAATTTCTGCAAGAAGCAAATTCAGAGTGCCCCATCGAATATCCCAATATCTGGAATGTCACAGATAAGTTTGTCATTTAGTCATAGAGATACTAAATTTCAAAAACACATTAATCCGATGGTAACTATAATTTAAGCAATTGTTTGGAAGAATGCCAAAGTTAAAAACAGCACACTACAAGCATTAAAATGTTTTTAATGCAATTGGTGCACTATTTGTCCCCATCTCATTTCATTCACACCGCAACCCTACAGTGCAATCAGACTTCTTTTGCACCACTTATTCTTGCTTCACACAGTCATAGAGAAAAATTGGAAGTGACAAAAGCTTTCATGCAGTAAGAGTAAAATTTTGTTGTATTACAATTTTAAAGAATTACACACACACACACACACACACACAAATTAATATATATGAAATAGATGAAGTTTACTTACTAGGCGGGCTTCATATTTTTCCTGCTAGGGATATTGTAGACGAAAAATTCCTAGCAGGAAAAATTTTATATAAAAATTAGACTAAGATTACTCACCAGGTGAAGAAGCACAGGTGTGACAGCAGCACAAATAAATAGATAAATAAATGCACACACACACACACACACACACACACACACACACACACAAATGCTAGCTTTTGCAACCTAGCTGCTTCATCAGGCAGAAGGGAAGGAGAGGGAAAAGGAAATGATGAGGGTTTAAAGGAGTGGGTAAGGAGTCGTTCCAATCCCGGGACAGGAAAGACTTACCTTGGGGGAAAAGGAGGGTACACACACACACACACACACACACACACACACACACACACATATTTACACAGAATCCTAGGGGGGGGGGGGGGGAGAGGAGGAGGGTAACCAAATACACATACACCCACACATTTACACAGAATAAATGTGTAAATGTGTGGGTGGGTGTGTATTTGTTTACCCTCCTTTTTTACCCCCAAGGTAAGTCTTTCCTGTCCTGGGATTGGAATGACTCCTTACCCACTCCTTTAAACCCTCATCATTTCCTTTTCCCTCTCCTTCAACTTCTGCCTGACGAAGCAGCTAGGCTCCGAAAGCTAGTGTTTGTGTGTTCATTTATTTATCTATTTATTTGTGCTGCTGTCACACCTGTGCTCCTTCGCCTGGTGAGTAATATAAAATAGAAAAGAGATGACTTACCAAAAGGACCGGCTCGTCAATAGATATGAATAAAATCACTCACAAACACACATACAAGATTTCGCAACCGTTGGTCGCTTCGTCAGGAAAAGAGGAAGAAAGGAGAGGAGAAAGGAAAGGATATGGGTTTTGAGGAAGTGGAAAAGAAGTCGTTCCAATCCCAGGAGTGGAAGGACTTACCTTAGGGGAAAAAAGGAAGGTAAACAAATACACACACACAAACACACACACACACACACACACACACACACACACACACACATATCCAAACGCAAACACACCTAGGCTTATAACCCATATCCTTCCCTTTCTCCTCTTCTTTCTTCCTCTTTTCCTGACGAAGCAACCAACGGTTGCGAAAGCTTGTATGTGTGTTTGCGTGCGATTTTATTTGTGTCTATCGACGAGCTGGTCCTTTGGGCAAGTCATCCGTTTTCTATTTTTTATATTGAGACCAGATGGGCAATGGGAAGAGAGAATATGCTGAAGGGCAAGTTCCCATCTCTGAAGTTCTGAAAGATTGGTGTCGGTGGGAAGTATCCAGATAACCCGGATGCTGTAACTCTGTGCCAAGATGTGCTGGCCATGCACCAAAGCATGTTTAGCCAGAGGGTGATCCTCATTACCAACAAACACTGTTCACGCGAATGGAAAGTTTGTTGCTGGTCATTCCCACATAGAACGTTTCACAGTGCAGGCATGTCAGTTGATAAATCACGTGGGTGCTGTCACAAGTGGCTCTGTCCTTGATCGTGTACACCTTCTGGGTTACTGGACTGGAGTAAGTGGTGGTGGAAGGATGCATAGGGCAGGTTTTACAATGGGGGCGGTTACAAGGGTAGGAGCGAGAAGGTAGGGTAGGTGGTTTGGGGATATCATAGGGATGGACTAAGAGGTTACAAAGGTTAGGTGGGCGGCGGAAAGACACTTTCGTTGGAGTGGGAAGGATGGATCTCATTTCGGGGCAGGATTTAAGGAAGTCATATCCTTGTTGGAGAGCCACATTTAGGGTCCACTCCAGTCCCAGATAGTATGCAGTGACAGGGGGCATTTCTGGGGCTGTTCTGTGGAAGTTTCTGAATTTGGGGGAATAAGGAAGTGGCTCTGGCAGTTTGCTTCTGTACCAGATTAGGAGGATAGCTGCGGGATATGAAAGCTGTTATTAGGTTATTGGTGTACTGGTTCAGAGATTCGGGACTGGAGCAGACTTGTTTGCCACGAAGACCTAAGCTGTAGGGAAGGGAACGTTAGATGTGGAATGGATGGTAGCTGTCATAATGGAGGTACTGTTGTTTATTGGTGATGTGGACGAACGTGTGAAGTTGGCTGTTGGACAGATGGAGGTCAACATCAAGGAAAGTGGCATGGGATTTGGAATATGACCGGGTGAATTTGATGGGACCAAAGGAGTTCAGGTTGAAAAGGAAATTCTGGAGTTCTTCATTGTGAGTTCAGATCATGAAGAAGTCATCGATGAATTTATGAATTCTTTCCTTAGGGGCTTGGTAAGCGGCCACAATGGGGCGGCCGGAATGATTGGGTTTGTGAATCTTGGGAAGTAGGTAGAAGGTGTGGGTGTGGGGTGTCGGTGGGGGCATGAGGTTAATGGAGTTAGGTGAAAGGTTGAGGATTCCTTGAAGCTCTACCTAGACATCAGGAATGGAATTCCCTTGACAAACTTTATTTGTGATACTATCTGAAAGCTGACACAGTCCCTCAGCCACGGTCGTGGATCTATTGTCGGCTGGGAGAATGATGATGGAATGGTCAGCCTTCAGATCATGGATAGCTCGGGACTCAGCTGTGGTGATGATGAGAGTAGGATTGAGGTTTCTCAGGAAAGACTGAGAGGTAAGGTTGAAGTAAGTAATTCCTGGAAGGTTTGAAAAGGGTGATTTTGAAGAAGAGGGGGTGGGTCCCCCTGTGACAGAGGACGAAACTGTTCTAGGCAGGGTTCAATCTGAATGATGTGTTGGGGAGCTGGACCATTAGGAGTAGGATTATTTTTCTTTGTGGTAAAGTGATGATCCAGCTCCCCGGTTGTAAAACCTGCTCTATGCACCCTTTCACCACCATTTACTCCAGTCCCATAACCCAGAAGGTGTACACGATCAAGGGTAGAGCCACGTGTGATAGCACCCACGTGATTTACCAACTGACATGCCTGCACTGGGAAGCGTTCTATGTGGGAATGACCAGCAACAAACTGTCCATTCACATGAACGGTCACAGGCAGACAGTGTTTGTTGGTAATGAGGATCACCCTGTGGCTAAACATGCCTTGGTGCATGGCCAGCACATCTTGGTGCAGTGTTACACCGTCCGGGTTATCTGGATACTTCCCACCAACACCAATCTTTCAGAACTCCGGAGATGGGAACTTGCCCTTCAGCATATTCTCTCTTCCGGTTGCTCACCTGGTCTCAACCTCTGCTAATTTCAAATTCCCGCTCGCCATCTTTAACATCCTTACCTCGGTTCTCTGGACAGAGCCTCTGCTTCAAGTGATATATCTGTCCAAATTCTTTGCTTTGTACAAAATGTCTGCCTAGGTGTGTTTGCGTGTGTATACGTGTGGGTGGGTGTGTATCTGTTTACCTCCCCCCCCCCCCCCCCCAGGTAAGTTTTTCCTCTCCCAGGATTGGAATGGCTCCTTACCCACTCCCTTAAAACCCTCATCCTTTCCTTTTCCCTCTCCTTCCCTTCTGCCTGAAGAAGCAACTAGGTTGAGAAAGCTTGTGTTTATGTGTGTGTTTTATTTATGTTAGTATCACTACCTGTGCTCCTTCGCATGGTAAGTAAACTTCATATACACACACACACACACACACACACACACACACACACACACACACACACACACAAATATATATCAGTGAACTTCCCTGGTGGGATAAATTTATATAAAAAATAGAAATCTGATGACATACCCAAAACACAGGCTTGTCGATAGATACAAATATAATCACACACAAATACACCACTGGTAGCTTCTTCAGGAAAAGAGGAAGGAAGGAGGGGAGAAAGGGAAGGATACGGGTTTTAAGGAAGTGGAAAAGGAGTCATTCCATTCCGTGCAGTGGAAGGACTTACCTTAAGTGGATGAAAGAAAAGGCAAACATGTGCACACACACCCACACACATACACACACAAACACAACAAGGTAGACATTTGTAGATAGCAACGAGGTTGGACAGAGATAACAGTTGGGGCAGAGGCTCTGTCCAGAGAACTGAGGCAAAGATGTTAAGATGGTGGGCATGAATTTGAATTTAGCGGAGGTTGAGACCAGGTGGGCAACGAGAATAGAGAATATGCTGAAGGGCAAGTTCCCATTTCCGGAGTTCTGAAAGCTTGGTGTCGGTGGGAAGTATCCAGATAACCCGGACAGTGTAACACTGTGCCAAGATGTGCTGGCTTGGTGCAACGCCATGGCACCAGCATTGCACCCTCCTATGTGAACCTGTTTATTAGTTGTTTTGAGAAATCCTTCCTAGAATCCCAAAACCTCTGGCCTGGTTCAGGTGTATTGATGATATTTGCATGATCTGGACTTGGGGCCATCAGTGAGGTGGAGGTTGACATCCAGGAATGTGACATGGTGTGTTGAGGAAGACCAGGTTAAGTTGATGGGGGAAGAGGAGTTCAGGGTTTGAAGGAAGATGGATAGGTTGTCGTGGCATCCACTGTGATAAGTAGGGATCCAGGAGGCAAAGGAGGGGGGATGGTGGGGAGTCGGTGAAGGAAGTGGTTGGTATCCTTGACATGGGATGATAGATTTTGGACAATTGGTCAACGAGGACTGATATTCTTTTGGTAGGAGCACAGTAACCAGCCACAATTGGGCACCCAGAATTATTTGGTTTATGGATTTTTGGGAGCATGTTGAAGGTGGGTGTGTGGGATGCTGTTGGAATGAGGAGGGAGATGGATTCAGGGGAGAGCTTCTGGGAGGGGCCTTAGGACTTTAACAGGGATTGGAAATCTTATTCGACTCTTCCACCTACAACTTGTGCCAGAATGACCCCATCCCAAAAGTCCGAGTTGGCAGAGCTCTTCTGCCACGTAGTCACTGTGGTCCATAATTGCAATGGTGGAACCTTTATCTGCGGGAAGGATGCTTATGTTGGGATTTGTTTTGAAGCTGTGGATGACTCTCCTTTCTTCTGCTGAGGCACCTCTTCTCAGACCTTAGGCTGCTCATAATCTCCCATTATTTTCCATACATCATCTCTGCCCAAATGGACCCTGCTCCATCTACCTGCACCAGTCTAGAGAAATGTCCCTTTCCCTAGCCAAAACCCAACCCACATCCTATTCCTAAAATACTACCTAAATCATGGAATCCCTCCCAACAGTCTAACCATAAAAATTCCATTCTTTGGATCCCACCCCTCCTTCCACAGTGATCTGCACCTTTTCAGATTCCACAAGTCTTTATTCCCAATGAACCTAGTTCTACAAAATCATCTCTCCATGTTTCATAAATCCCTCAGCTATCTCCTGTCCCTCTGTAAGATACTACTATTCTGTAACCCAAAGTACTACATCCCATCTTTCAGATTGAATCCTTTGCTCTCCAACAACTGGAGGAGCATTCTAACCACCACATCCACAAGTTTTCCAACCTGCTGACATCCTATTGCCTTCTTAGACCACCTACATTCAATCCTTGTCCGATCCACAGAATTCCTCCTCGCAAACCCCTAATAGCACCTAGACCTTGCTCAGCTGTCCTCTTGAACCTACCTCAGCCCTCCAAACTCCCTACCAACACTCCACAACATCCAATGCCAAAACAACCCCAGAACACTGTGGTTAAGCTATCCACAAAAAACCTCAACCCCAATGAAGCTCCCATTTTATCCACAGGTCTTACCTTCAGCACTATGCCCAAATTCATCACGTTGGTCTCGTCAGAGACCTAATCTCCTTTTCCCGGTGTCTACAATGGAGACACTACTTTGCTACCAATCTCTCTGATTGTAGCCAACCTAATCCCAACATTGAACCCTGCCTTTCCCAGTTCATACCACCATCAACAGAGAAACTCCTGCACTCCCACCTGGTTACCCTCCAAGAATTTCTCATCTCCAACTTGGCCTCACCATCTTTCGCCAAGACAAACTATCCATCTTCCTTCGAAACCTGAATTCCTCTTCCCCCATCCACTTCACCTGGTCTTCCTCAACACACCATGTCACATTCCTGGATGTCAACATCCACCTCACTGATGGCTCCATCCAGTCTTCCATCGATATTAAACCTACCAACCACCACAATACTTACACTGTCCATGGGTAGCAGGCTGTAAGGGACGGATTTTTTTATGTGGAAGGGATGACAACTGTTGAAGTGTATCTGCAATAACAAGAACTCTCTTTCCTAATATTCCTGTGGAAGACCCTGCTGAGAGACCTGTCCAATCCACCCACTCAGCACTTACTATTCCAGTCCTATCAAAGGCTTAGCCTACCCTATCAGAGGCCCAACCACCTATGAAAGCAGCCATGTAATTTACCAACTGTGCTGCAATCACTGTGCAACTGTCCACTGGGTGAATGGCCATTGCCAAACTGTGGCCAAAAACAAGGTGGATCACTCTATGGCACAGCATGCAGTGGAGCACATGCTTGATTTTTTGTTGTTGTTGGTTGTTTAAGGGGGACAAAACTACAATGGTCATCAGTCCCCATTCCATCTCTAGGCGTCAAAAATAAATCCAAACACGTGAAAGATAATACGCCCAGAGTTTAAAGTTGCGAAGTGGGAGAGGAGTCCCACTGAGTCCATAAAACATCAAGAATGACAAGACAGAAAACGAAAAGACGATCACACAAAGACATCTTACAACAAAGAAACCGATGTTTGTGGTCGACCGACCATAAGAATAAAAAAGGAAAAGTCAACCACTCGGTAACATATAGAAATCTCCAGTTAGAATGAATGATAAAAAACCCCCTGCTCGTATAAAACGTAAAATGGAATCTGCCATTGCAGCATCGTCACCTAAAACATCCGATAAAATGGCAGGGAGGTTAAAATTCTGCCGCAAAGCGGCTGCTTGATTTCAATGGCTGCTTCACAACCCGGGCTATCTGGATCCTCCCACCCACCCCCAACTTTTCTGAACTGCACAAGGAGTTGCCCCTACAGTACATATCCAATCCCGAAATTATCCAGGCCTCAATTTATGATAACTCCTCTTTTTCCACATCCAACAGTTCCTACCCCTCTATCCTAAACCTCTCCTATTTTGAGTCGTGTGTATGTGTGGAGGGGGGGGGGCGCTAGTGCGATTTATTGATTAGTTTTCCTCCCCTCACCTGCCGCTCTGCTCCATTCCTAACGCATCTCATTCCCCCCATCTAATACATACATGCCGTGTAATGCTGTGCTGTATCCATCCCCACCACTGTGACAAAAGCTTCCTATCCCCTCTCCTATCTCCACACTGCAGAGCATGATTTGAAATGCCTCAGCTGGAGCTGATGGTTGTGACTGTGTGAATGTTCTGTTTTCTGAAGAAGGCCATAGGCAATAGCTGAAAGTGTTGTATGTATGCATATTTTTTATGTGCCTGTCACAGTTCATCACCACGTATTTGTGTTTAGTTGTTAACTGTCCTTATTACTATATTGTTAATTCGAACCTGGACTTTCCAATATTAGATTTTGCCTATCAATTTCATTCACAGAATGAACGTCTTCAATGCAGTTTCAAATCCAGTGTACTCGTACACAACATACACAAAATTGTTTACAGTTGAAGTACATAAAAATGCCTATCAGGTGTGCATTATTGTTTCCCCAGTTCAAACATGTAACATTCATCTGACAGCCCTTTCTATGTAATTTAAGAGTAAAAACAAAAGTGATGTACATGTGTCCTCTAGACTCAAAATTGCACTGAAGATGTTCATTCAATGAACGAAATTGATGTGTGATAGTTTTAAATAAATATTTTGTATCATACAAACAAGTAGAATTTTTCTTTTTATTATTGTAAACTGTTTTGTGTATTCAGTAAATATAAGGCAACAGACTACTGTCTCTATACTACCTCAATGTTGAACTACAGATTTCTTAGCGTGCCAGCCAAAGATGTTCATATTGTGTTTCTTGACTAATTACAACATGGCGGATAATGCAAATTCATGTGCAGGCTCTCTACAGGTCTAAGCTCAGACACCAGAGTTATACATCCAGGTTATAGAGAGATCAATGCAACAGACTATTCAATGTATTCTCTGATGTAACCCTTACCTTATGTATTCTTATTTTCAACACTAAGTGAAAATTTATACTCCCGTACATAAATTGTAATGTAGTTGCTGTATGTCCACAATAATATAGGGCAATTTTGAAACACAAGGAAACAACAAAATCATTTCAAGGTGTCTGTATGGACAATATCTACAAGACAATAAAGAGATAGGGCTACACAATTCGGCTATTTTTCCAAGAAACTCTTGTTCAAATGTTTGTAAACATATTGGACCAAACTACTAAGTTCATCAGTCCCTAGACTTACAAACTACTTAAATTAACTTACAATAAGGGCAATATACAAACCCAAGCCCAAGGGATGACTAACCTCTGTGGGAATGGCCACTCAGTTTGTAGCATGAAGCCTTTAACCATGTGGCGAAGAAGCTATTGTATAAGGCAAATTTCCATGCCTAAATTTAACATATCTATGGATCACCTTTTCTCGTAGATGTGCAACAGTGCATAAACATATTCCACATTATTTCTCACATTTATATATATTTTTTAACTTTGCATCAATTGCAATTGTTACACACACCATCATTTGTGACAAAAAGTGCAGCTTTGTACCTCCTGTAGCTAATTTCATTTACATATCACTTCCTGGAGATGGCCTTGCATAGCCTTATGGAGCTACTACACTTGCAACTTCATAGATGAACTGCTTACTAGCCAAATTACAAATCAGTTGTTCATATTATAAGAAACGGGAATGAAGAATACAATATCAGGATGTGACAGAGAAAATACAGCCATTTACACAAAATGTTGAGTAAAGAGTTTAATGAGAACAATAAAATATATTCACATCATTATTAGAACAGACATTGATGTCCGAGTTATGTATTTTTCATGACTAATAGTAAACAAAGTTTTTGATTATTTTTTTCCTTTCAGGAAAAGCTTATTACACTCTTCTACACATCTTTTTTTTAAACAAAATGTGTTAAGTACAATTTCAAATTGCTGTGACAACTAACAAAACAGAAAAAAGACCTGTTTCATTAATCATAAAAAGTGCTCCCTAAAATAATACAGGCTGAATGGAGACAGAAATCACATTTTCAAACTTCATAAGTCAAATTTTAATTTTAGGCCTAGCCCCAAATACTGTAAGAGTTGTTGCAACCTTCACTTTAACTACTTTATACATTCATGGTTACTTAAGAGGAATGTATTTTAAGTATAAACACCGGGAGATGCTTTACAATAAGCTTCAAACACACAGCATTTTTAACACTGTGTGCATATAATAACTAAAAATTCCTATATATTTGTTAAGTACCACAGAAAAATAATCACAATAATAATATGGTGCACAAATACCACAATTGTGCAAGACGTTGTCACTGCTTTTAGTCATACCCTTAGATATACATTGCTTACAGCCTAGAAATAAACCTTATTATAGTACCTCTAGTCGCAGTTTTAATTCATTTTAAAAAAAGTGTCCCAGCATCTAAATATCACCACAAATTTTTATTTCATGTGTTGTGCCTACAGTAACTAATGCAAATATTCTATGCTGCCTGAGACCACATTTACAGCCAAGCCATTTCCCCATTTTTGTGAGGGATAATTTTTCTAAGTAAAAAAGCGCCTCTATAAAATTCTTATTCATGACACACAATTTTTGTATATTTTCTGTGTGACCCATTCATTGTATGATACTATGACACAAATCTGAATTATGCTCAAATACTTCATAGCAAAATAAAATCCATAGCAGATCAAGAACAGTTATTGCAATGCAACATTTGTTCATTTGAGACTTGGGTCACTTAATTTAATGAAAGCAGCTGTCACTTTCCTTTAAACAATTAAAAAAATAAGAAAACTGTGTCTGGCTCGTTGCAGAAACTAGAACTGTATGACACGCACACACACATAAAGACCGGGAACGATTACAATGATTACTCAGGCAATTATGCTGCAGTGAAGTTCTTCATGTAGAGCTAAAATAAAATCAATAGAAGAAAAGCAGCCGTTCCTGTGCACTTCCAGACAAAAGTCGCCAACCTCGTTTAATCTTCAGGTACTGAATTATGGCACGGACACATATCAGCAAACCTGGAAAAAATAATAATAAATACAGAGATCTTAATAATACATCCACATAAGCTCAACCTCAAATAATGTGACACACTATAACTTTGTAGTAACTGCAAAATAAGCTTGGATAAATATTATTTATCAAAACTGTTCAGACCCATCGAGGATCACAAAGCAAATTATGTTCTGTTGCTCTTATTTTTCCTTCTTTTTCTTCCAGAACTCTCATCATTTTACTGTGTTTGGCTAGAGCTGCTTCTGTCCGGTTTCTCCTTGATGTGTTGGGTGTATCTTCTGATAAAATTCACCAACTATGGAGTTTATATATGATGGCTTTTTGATTTGTCTGTGGTTATGATGTTGCCATTGTTATATAAATCTGGACTTGTTTAATCCAGACTAGTTGGTTTTAGTTTCTGTAGGTACAGCTAAATTTTCTTTGTTAGTCAGCTGTCATCTAATCTTACAATGTGTCCATAGAATTACAGTTACCATTTGCAAAAGCCAATTTCGATGTTGGCGGATTTTTCTGTGAACATGTGAGATTGTAGATGATAAGCATCTCTGAGTTTTGGGGCAAAGAATTTTTCAATGATTTTCTTTCAGCTTTCTTTCTCAAGGTCCCCTTTTTGAGCTTTAGGTCATGCCGGCATAGTGTTTTGTAAGTTTGATAACTGTACCATAATGTTGAATTTTTGTGTTTATGTTCATGCATTTTTTGTTTTAGATGCTCATGATTTCCCCATTGCTTTCCGTATTTTGAGTTCACATCTTTTCTGTGCGAATCTTGCCATACCCGTGAGTTCGATGATTTCATCTAAGGGTTTGAAGTTATCAACCTTGTTCATTATACTGTATTTTGTGATTGAATTTTGTGTTTGAGAAAGAAATTTGTAGTACAACTTTCTCAGAATATTCTTTAAGGATTTTGATCTGATGAATTGCCTCCCTCCCCCTCCTCCTCCATCTTCCTCCCCCCCCTTCCTATTCTGCAAAGTATCATGATCATCGACAAAGGTTATGCATGTGATGTTGTTATCCCGCTTTATTCCTAGTCTTGTGGATCTCCAGATATTTTGATTTTTCATTTCTTCTCCCCATTCTTTAATAGTTTAATCTGAGTGATGGACAGAGGCCATCATGATGCTGGACACCAGTCTTGATGCAGAAAGGTTGTACTTGACTTTGGAAGTTGTGTCTTATGCTGGATGAGTTGTCGTTTTTGATCCAGAGTGTTTCCTTCAAGTATTTTAAACCGGGATTGTCAGCTGATAGAGTTGTAAGCTTTCATGCAGTTGCTAATGTGCAGATGGTTGGGAGGTTTCTTGTGGCTCAAATATTCAATGTAGATTTCAGGTTGAAAATTCAGTGACTGTTCTGAATCCTGCTTGGTATTCACCCATTAAGAGTTCAAGTTGTTCTTGTG
Source organism: Locusta migratoria (assembly GCA_026315105.1). Taxonomy (NCBI): domain Eukaryota; kingdom Metazoa; phylum Arthropoda; class Insecta; order Orthoptera; family Acrididae; genus Locusta; species Locusta migratoria. The sequence continues at coordinate 25,448,851 of CM048749.1, read as the reverse complement.
CACACTGTAAAAAACATGCAGAGAGGATTTTGTAGGAGACTGACAAGAGGGAAAATTCATTTGCAGTTGTTCAAATCAGATTGTCCCTTATCGTGTAGTGGATGGGTCAGTGCACATTTACAGTCAAATGGGAGTTTTTCACTTCACCAGATTTTCTTGGTTCAAGATTTTTCGGTGTTTCTGCTATGATTTCATTTTCTTCTGAAGACTTTCCATTCTTGAATTTTTTTATGTAATGCTGTATGTCTTCTTGTGTTGGTAGGTCAGCATCGTGTTGTGTGTGTCTTGGGGACGTGTGCGGGAATCATTTGGGAGACTCACGGCAATTAAGGAGGTTGGAAAAGTAGTGTGATGATTCTTCACAGTTTTTGGGATTGGTAATTGCGAGTTTTCCATCTCTCTCTCTCTCTCTCTCTCTCTCTCTCTCTCTCTCTCTCTCTCTCAGGTGAAATTTTGTGGCGAGAAACCTTTAATTTTGTTTGTGAAAGTCTTATATAAATTGAAGTTGTCCTCAATTGACTTTAGTTGATCCATGATGTAATTACATTTGGTTTTCCTGATGGTCCTGTCTGTCTGTTTTCAGATGTCGAGGAAGTGTTGTTGGGTTCCTGGCATTTTGTTGCTGTTGTATTTTTAAAGACAAGTGGGTGACTGATGATGGCTTGATCAAAGATGGAATCCCAACATGGCTTTTTGCCTTTTTTTGCAGTGAGAATAGGGTAGTCAGTAAGGAAAAAAATTCATCATTTTAGAAAATTGTTCAGTGACATGAACTGGAGTAATGTTTAGTGTTCACAACATGAATGAGAAATACAAAATTTTCATCCCAAAACTAATCAAGATTAGACTAAAGTCTATTAAAGAAACCATGGATTACTCGAGCAATAAAGGTCTCCTTCAAGGCAAAAAAGAAACTATACCTGTCAGTCAGAAACAGTTTAGACGCAAATGCTTTAGATCATTGCAAAACATTACAATCTGGTCCTGGAAAGGTTGGGTGGTTGGTGGGAGGAAGGGACCAAACAGCTAGGTCATCAGCCCAGTTACCTCCGAATGGGAGGCAAGTAAGGATGTGGTCTGGCTAAGGTCATTCCGATGGTAAAATTGAGGAACTAAAATGGGGTTAAAATCAATTATTCCAACAGGACTAAAACCAACAGAAAATGCAAATTCTGCTAATACACACCTCTACAGCTCTAGAACCCCATTCATTGAAATTGAGCATGTACTGGTGAACAGTGTATGCTCCTAAAGCAGAAGCCTAAAAATTTAAGGAGGAAACAATGTTAAAAACAAGGTAATAAGAAGAAATAAATGTCTTTGAGAAGGGGGGAAGGGTAGTTCTCCAAACACTGCTACTCACAGGATGAGCCACAAACCCACCCATCTTGACCAAATGTCACAGATAAAATCTCATAGCTGAGAGTAAAATTCAATTCCATGGAGAAACTCAAGGACCCTGTCAGCCATTCGTGAATCATCTGCCAAAACTACAGCAATGAGTGTGGAATGCCATATTTGTCACAGAGTGCCAAGAGGAGAGGACATTCCAAGAAGATATGGGCCACAGTTTATAGGGCTCCACAGCCACAATGTGGGGGAGGCATATTGCCTGAAATAAAACTGTGTGTCAGCCTGGAATATCTGATGCAGGGACGGCAAAGGACAGTGGATTCCCTCTGAGAAGGGCTTAAGGAAGAACTCCAAGCTGCAGTGGCTGACTTGGTGGCGCAGCATTTATTATATGGGGCAGTAGCCTGCCAACCGTTTTTCCAGTCTTTTATGAGCAGAGATCTCATCTGCACCTGCAAATCCACAGCCAGGATTGTCAACGGGAATGGGTAGTAAGCAATGGCTTTTCGTGAATTTCTGTTAAGTAAATTTAGAGGACCGAAATTTGAAGCTGAGTGTAGTACGATCTTGCTGCCGCCTACTTACATTTCGCGTAAAGATCACAAAGACAAGATAAGAGAAATTAGGGCTCGTACGGAGGCATATAGGCATTCTTTTTTTCCTCGTTCAATTTGGGATTGGAATAGGAAAGTAAATGCCTAGTAGTGGTACAGTGTACCCTCCGCCACGCACCTAACGGTGAATTGCGGAGCATGTATGTAGATGTAGATGTCTACTTTTGCCAACTGGTCAGTGTGGTCATTCCCTAGAATACCCATGTGACTGGGGACCCAGAGAAATGCAATGGAGCAGGAGGAATGATGAAGTTCAGCGAGCAGATCAGGATAAAAACTGACATGAAAATCAGTAAGTAGCCTCATAGGGATCAGTCATGAAGGATACTTAAAATATGATGATGCCAAGTGTCATCATACACCTCATGAAAACCAAAGAAAACTGCAACCAGATGTTGACTTTTGAGAAGGCCTCTCTGATTTCTCTTTCCAGTCGAAGTAGATGGTTGATAGTAGATCATCTCACTGGGAACCCACACTAATAAGGTGACGTAAGTCCACGCGATTCTAGTACATAATCTGCAGGCAACCATCCATTAAAGCAATTTACAAGGTATATTTGTCAGGCTAATCGGCCAGTAACTGCCCAGGGACAATGAATGGTTAAATACCTGGAGAATATATTGCTGTTGTGGAGGATTGAGGTGTTGGAGAAGTTGATTATGGATGGCATCAGGGCCAAGTGCAGAATCATGAGAAGAGGAAAGGGCCTGAAGTAGTTCCCATTCAGTAAAGGGTTTGTTATAAGGCTCCTCCCGGTGAGTGGTAAACCTTGAGTTGGAAGCTTCAGCCTATTGTTTCTTGAGAAGAAAGGCCACTGGGTAGGAAGCCATAGCCGATGAGTCACAAAGAGAGCTGCAAGGAGTTCTGTGAGAACAGGTGGATCAGTACAGACCTCATCTAGTATGGCAAGGCCAGAGATTGAAGACGGCTGCTGGCAACCTTGGATGAGACAAAGCACAGCCCACACTCGTCAAAAAGGTACAGAACAGCCCAAAGGAGAGAGAAAACACTCCTAGCACACTTACTTGCACTGTTTGTTTATATAACAAGCCTTAGTACAAGATAAGAGCAGCCTGGGAAGGGTGACGTTTAAGATGTTGCAAGGCTCACCGGCACTCATGAATTTCTGCAGCAATGGTTGCATTCCACGATGGAACTTTATGGCGGATAGGAGGGCCTGCCAACCGAGTAACAGCATTCCTAGCAGCTTGAATAATCGGATTAGACATATTACATCATCAATAAATATAGTTAGATGGGGATGGTGTGGGGAAAAAAAGGGATATATACAAAGGCCAATTAACATGACGAAAAACACAATGGGGTAGTCTGTCCGTCGTCTGGTGGGAGGGAATTGAAAGAATCAACTGGAAATGATCACTATCACAGAGGTAATTGTATGGTGAACAGTGAAATGAAGGGAAAAGAGGAGGAGAAGTAAATGAAAGATCTATGACACAGGAAGTTCCGTGAGCGGTACTAAAATTGGTTGGAGAATTATCATTGAGAAGGCACAAGGTCGTGGTATGCAAGGAACTGTTCTATGAGGTGGCCCCAGCTAGATGTATAAGCTTTGGTTGGTTGGTCATTGGTTTTTTGGAAGGGACTAAACCGCAACATTTATCAGTCCCTTGTTCCAGTCTTAGAGGTAAAATATTGTGTTAAGCGTTCCCAAGTATATGCGTTAACACCTAAAAATATAAAAAGAACAAGTAAAAACGAGAAGAAAAGATACAAGTAAAAACAAAGAAAAGGTAAAAGGATCGAAACAATACAAGAGTGTTTTTGCTGAGTGATCAAACAATATAAGTAAGATATCCAGCCACTCTTGGTACACATTAAAACGCCTACCTAAAAGACTTAGGTGGGTGGAGGACAGATCAATGACAGACACACAAGAAACTTTAAATGGATTTGTACAATCCACACTCAAGGATAAAATTTAAAACAGAATCTACCATGGAGGAATTTCGTCGCTTTGCGGCTAAATTGGGGCATTCCAATAAGATGTGTGCAACTATCAAAGGCACACCACATCAACACTGAGGAGGGTCCTCGCAACGCAGAAGTTGACTGTGTGTCAGCGAAGTAGGGACAATATGGAGCCAACAAAGGACAACAGACACCATGCAGCAGTGGAAGGCTTGACAACCCAGAGCTTATTCAGTTCAGTCAAGTCTGCCCATTTAGAACTGTAAACCCCCCTGGCGTCCAGACAAAAGCAACAGAACGACCAGACTCACCAAGGGCAAAGACAGCATCTTGGATTGACCGCACCAAATGTTGCTTGGGAAGAAACTGGTCAAGGGCCTGTAAGCCACTCAGGGAGTAACTACAGATGACAAACGACCCCCTCAGACGAGCTCCAAGATGTTCAAGAGCTTTCAAAATACTGACCAGTTCCACAGTGAAGATGCTTTTTCCACAAGACAATGATCGCTGTTCGATGTGGTCCCCACAGACATAGGCCTATCCAGCATGGCCATTGACCAACGAACTCTGCGTGTAAATAATGTTTGCACCGCTAAATGTGTCAATCAGTGCTTGGAACCGGCGACAGAGAATCAATGGTGCGATGGAGGCTTTCAAATCCCAGGACAAGTCTAACTGAAGCTCCAAGTGAGGAATTGTCCAAGGGGGGGGGGGGGGAGGGAGGGGGTTACATTGAGAGTAGTGGAAAGGAGGAGGGAGAGGAAGGGAATCAAGTGAAGAGAGAAGGTAACAGACATGGATCACAATCGGAAGACCCAACCTGCACCGTCGCTGTGGTAAAGGGAGTGCAGCAGTTGGGAAAACGAGCCCATGGTTTGGATGTCAGGGTGAAGCATGGACCTGGGCAATGTACGACACCAACAACTGATGCCAGCGGAAATGCAGAGGGGCAACTCCAGCTTCAGCAAGGAGACTTCTTACCAGACTGGTGCGAAAAGCCTCCGCCGTCAGACTCACACCAATGTGGAGAATGGGGTCCAAGACTCACAAGGCAGAAGGGGCTGCTGAATCATAGGCCAAGCTCCTGTAATCAAGCCGTGACTGAATAAGAGCCTTGAAAAGCTGCAGGAGACTGGAGCAGGCTGCTCCCCAACCAGTATGGCTGAGGCATCGCAGGATATTTAAATGCCGCCAACACTTCAGTCTTGGCTGCTGTAGGTGTGGCACCAAGTCAGCCAGGCATAGAAAAGCATGCCCAGGAAGCGATACGATTCCTTGACCTGAAGGAGTTTACCGGCCAGGTATATCTCTGGGTGAGGGTAAACTACCCAATGGTGACAGAAGTGCATTATGTGGATTTCATTTGATTCTTTCAGGGAAGCCAAAACAGTCTTTGTCTAACCCGCCACTGCCCACACTGAAACTAAGTTTATTGTGCGATATCGCTCCCTGTATGTCTAGTAAAGCCAACCAATGCCCTTGAACAGTGCAAGGAGTCCCTTTACCAGTTCTTTATTAGACACAATTTCTTCGGGTCTGGTTGTCCCAAATGTTTTGTGCCTTTTACTCTCCAATGCAATGCATTCAAAGATCAAATGTGATGCAGTTTCATCACCGTCATCACAGATCCTACATTTAGGGTCCTCTTCTGTTGTTCCCATTGTATGTAGGTGCTTTTTGAAATTCCCATGGCCTGTCAGCAATCCAACCATGAGTCTTATCTCTCTCCTGTTCAGACCCAGGATTGCAGAGCTTCTTTTAAAACAAGGCTTTGGCATCATTACCTTGCCATGTTTTTGTTGATGGACTTTGGTCCAATATTCTATGTGCTGTCTCCTGAGCCAGTTATGTAGCTCCAATTTAATCATTGCCTTGGTGATTGTCAGGACAGGTTCCAGTCCAATAAATGGAGCCTCTTCCCCCATCCTGGCTAATCTGTTGGCATGTTCGTTGCCACTGAGTGGCCAGGGACCCACAATAGGTTTACTCTATTGCTTTCCCCTAGCTCCACCAGAACCCTGTGACATTCTGCAACAATTTTAGACCTTGTTGCAGGAGCTGCCAGTGATCTCAGGGCTGCCTGGCTGTCTGAATAGATATAGATGCTACAATCTTTGTAGCACCTACGCAAATTCTCCTCCACACATGCCCTGATGGCAGTGATTTCGGCCTGGAATACTGAGGCCAGTTTTCCTAGAGAGATGACGCCCTCTAGTCTTGGCTGCACCCCGTATACCCCGGCCCCAACGCCTTGGTCTGATTTCGACCCGTCAGTGAACCAGACAATATCCCCCGTACGGTACCGAACTATTTTCTCCCACTGCTCCCTACGTCCAATTGTTATACTGAAAGGCTTGTTGAAGCAGTATGGGGTTATAATATAGTCGGTTGGCATTTTCCCAACCTTTCCTATATTTACCTCATTCACTATTTTAGTGTGTGATTCTGGATATCCCAAAGAGTTCCAGTTGTTGACAGATTTGAGTCTGTAGGCACCAGCTGCCACCTCCATCTTGACCCAAAGGTGTAATGGGGGCATATCCAGCATGGTTTCCATCCCAGCAGTTGGTGTGCTGCTAATTCCGCCTGTTATGGCTTAGCAGGCTAATCTCTGCACCTTACCAAGCTCCTTAGCAGCAACCTGCTGTTCTTCCACCACACGACCGCCCCATAGGTGATCCTGGGTCTAATCACTGTGGTGTATATCCAGTGCATACCCTTGGGTCTCAGACCCCAATTTTTGCCACAAGCTCTCCTGGTACTTACTAAAGTACCTTTTGCCTTGGAGCAAATATTCCTAATGTGAGGGGTCCATGTTAGTTTCTCATCTAGGGTAACCCCTAGATATTTCACTGTCCCCATCACAGGTAGCGCTTCATTGAAAAGCTTTAGATTCCAACTTGAGTGTTGGATATGTTTCCTTGTGAATGGTACAACAACAGTCTTCTTAGGACTAACCCCCAGATCCTGTTTTCTGCACCAGTCTTTCACAATGTCCAAGGCACCTTCTGCCATATTCTTTACTGTGTCAGCAAATTTGCCAAGTATTACTATGACAAGATCGTCTGCGTATCCTTGGCAAAAGTACTGCCTAGAGTTTAATTCTCCAATGAGACCATTCACCACTAGATTCCACAATAAAGGGGAAAGAACTCCTCCTTGCGGGCAACCCCTAGTGGTGTTGATTATCATTTTTTCATTCATCATGGAAGCATCTACCTTTCTTCCACTGAGCATGGCCCTAGTCCACCTACATACAGTGGTCCCTAGGTCGTGCACCTCTGCTGCCCTAACCATGGAATTGAAGGTCGTGTTGCTAAAAGCCCCCTCAATGTCCAAGAAGATACAGAGGGCTATTTCTTGAAAATGTAGGCTTTCTCCACCTTCCCAACAAGTTGGTGGAGAGCTGTCTCACATGATTTACCTGGTAGATATGCCTGTTGGTTTGAATGTAGAGGAACCCTACTTAACCTCCTTTCTCCAACATGCACATTAACCAACTTTTCCAATGTCTTAAGAATGAAGTAGGATTGGTCTCATATCCTTGGCCTTGGTATGATCAATTCTCCCTGGCTTTGGAATGAAGACAACCTTCACTGCCCTCTAGGCATTGGGAATGATTCCTGCTGCTAGTCTAACCCTGAATAACCTGCATAGGAATCTAATAAGATTTTCTCCCGCTTGTTGCAGGAGAGCCAGAAAGATTCCATCGGGGCCTGGTGACTTGAACGGTTGAAATGTTCCCACCGCTCATTGGACCTTACTGAAATCGACACACTCCTTGGCCAGATCCCAGTCCTCTTTGCGAATACCTGAGAACCGTTGCCTCTCAGGAATCACATTCTGGTCTGAGTTATCCCCCAGAGTATATTGAGGAAAGTGAGTCTTGAGGAGCAGTTCCAGCGTTTCATGTGCTGTCTTTGTATACTCCCCATCCTCCTTCCTCAATGTTCCTCCTGGATTAGTTGGTACTCTAGTGCGGATTTTATGAAGTCTTATGTGGATTTTCTGCACAGAGAACTGGATTCCATGGGCAGACACCCACAATTGGGCCTTTCGGATGGCACCCTGCAGCCGCCGTACGGTGACACGAATACTAACAGAGCTGAAATAAAGGCAGAAATCATCGGCAAACAAGTAGCAACAGACCGATGACCCCACAGCCTCTGCCAGACCATTTATGGCCACTAAAACAAAAGGTAGACTGAGGACGGAGCCCTGTGGGACACCATTTTCGTGAATAAGGGGGGAACTAAGAGAGGCTTCGACCCTCACCTGGAACGAGCGACAGGAGAGGAAATTCTGAATAAAAATTGTAAGGGGGTCCCACAAGCCCCAGTATTGCAAGGTAGCCAGTAAATGGTGGTGCCAGGTTGTATCACATGCCTTGTGGAGATAAAAGAATACCACAACCAGATGCTCACACCTACTGAATGCAGTGCGAATAGCAGACTCCACTGACACGAGATTGTCAATGGTGGAGCGGCCTTGATGGAAGCCCCCCCTGTTATGGAGCAAGGAGTCCACACTCTTCAAGGATCCACATGAGCCACCGACTCACCATATGTTCGAAGAGCTTGCAGAGAATGTTGATGAGGCTGATCGGATGGTAATTGTCAGCCACCAGGGGATCCACACCAGGTTTCAACACTGGGATGATAGTGCTTTCCCGCTATTGCAATGGAAAAACCCCCTCTGCCCACAGATGCTTTAACAGGGCAAGAATTTAGCATTGAAACTCTGGTGCAAGGTGTCGGAGGAACTAGGTGTGAATCCTATCTGGTTCGGGAGTGGTATCAGGACATGCAGCAAGGGCAGTTCGGAATTCACACTCACTAAATGGGTCAGTGTAGAGTTCCCAGCGACGAGTATGGAAGGAAACCTGTTTCTGCTCAGCCCGCTCTTTGAGGGAGTGGAAGTCGCCAAGCAACATGCGTAGTACTCTGCCATGTGCTCAGCAATATCCGTTGGAAGAGTGCAGAGCATACCCTGGATGGTGAGGGATGGGATTCCTATCAGCGGGCGGTATCCAAAGGTGGGCCGTACTTGCATCTACACCCCAGTCAGAGAGGTGCGGGAGCCGATAGTGGCTAAATACCACTCCCAGGAGTCCTGCTTACTCTGCCGTATAAGTCGTCGAGCACTCACACACACACGGAGCCGTGTGTCAGTGATGCTGGAGCGCTCGCCTATGTTCATGGATAGCCTCAGCGATCTCTGGTGTCCACCATGCACAGACTTGCGCCAAAGGGAACTGGTGGGTTGGATAACTGCTGCTTCAGCGGCTACGATAATACTGTCAGTCACCTGTTGGACTGCATTATCAATGTCAGCTGGTAGTGCCACATCAAGTACAGTAGCAAAAGCATAAGCAGGCCAGTCAGTCCTATGGAAGTATCATTGGGGCAAGCAGTCTGCAGGAGCAACACAAAGATGGGAAAGTAGTCGCTGCTACACAGTTCATCATGCACCCACCACCCGAGGTGTGGATGAAGGATTGGACTGCAGACAGAGATGTCGATGGCCGAATATGCGCCCCACTAAAATACGTGGAGGCATCAGTATTCAGGAGGCAAAGGTCTTGTTGCTTGGAAAGCGTGTCAACATCCCTACCACGGCCTGTTGTCTGTGTGCTACCCCACAATGGGTGGTGGACATCAAAGTGCCCCAAAAGGAGGAAGGGTGGGGGAAGCTGAGAGACCAGAGCAGTAAGGTTGTCAAGAGACACGACCTCATCTAAGGGAAAGTATATACTGCAGACAGTTATTTCCTGCATACAGACAGACACTGCCAGACACACTGTCATATACGTACCGGTTGTAGTGGTAGCCCCGATAGCCACGGAGGGCAGGAGTCCACTGTGCAGGAAACCATGTTTCCTGTAGGGTGATACAAAATGCAGGGTAGTGGCACAGTAATTGTTACAGCTCAGCCAGGTGATTAAAGAAGCCACCACAATTCCACTGGAGAATGACTTGTTCTCCATTCCGTAAGGCCATAAAATTGCAGAAATAAAAGAAGTAGATCATTCCATAGGAATATCTGCTGCCTTTTGTTCAGGATCTACAAAATCTAAGACCATAGATTCTGGTGATTCTGTAAGTGCGAGACCCTCAGGAGAAGCGAGGATCTCAACTTAATCCTCTGAAGCAGAAGATGTGGGCGTTTGTGGATTGGAAGCCACCGAAGAATCCTTTTTATGTCTGGTCTTTTTCTTGCCCCCTTGCTGGCCCTTCGGTGTTAAGAGCCATGTGACTTCTCAGAAGGGGCTGCAGGAGCTGACGAAGAACAAGAGGCCCTTCGATCAGCAGCTGGGGGATCCTTCAGCAATTTGCTGGGACCCTCTTTGCTGAGTGTTGATCAGGTTGGGAGGACAAGGGTGCACCTCAAACAGCAGCAGAAGGGCCTTGTCCTGCGACCTTTATTTCTTCTTCTTTTCTTTCTCCCTTGCAGGAAGGGAATGATAGGTACCAGAGATAGAACTGGGGTCAGTAAAGTCTAGCACTGGGCGGCTTGAGGTAGATGACTGCTGATCTGGTGGACACAGGGAAGAGGGGCCCTCACAGAGGGCACCTTCACCAGCAAGTGCCAGAGAAGCAGAGCATTACTCTGGCTGGGAGGGAGGAGGGAGATGCAGAGGGAGGGACAAGGGAGCTGCAGGAGAGGAAAGAGTGGGGCGGGAGTGTGATGCGGAGGGAAGGGGGGGGGCAAGGGGTGCAGGATGTAACAGGGGCAGCAGCAGACATTATTTGCACCAGATACTGGTGCTCATATTTATGGTGGGCCTTAGTGTATATTAAACATTCCAGAGACTTTTACTCTTGTATTTTCTTCTCCTTATTGTATACTGGATGGTCCTGTGAACACAAGGAATGATGGTGATGACAATTTACACACACAGGAGGTGGGAACAACAGTTCCCTTCATGGAGTGGGCATCCGCATTCATCACATAAAGCGGCTGCGGTGCAATGAGAAGACATGTGCCCAAAACACATACACTTGAAGCATCACAAGGGAGGCAAGATGTACAGCTTGACGTCACATCTATAAATCATGTCCATCTTCTTTGGGAGTGTATCCCCCTCGAAGGCCAAGATAAAAGCAGCTGTGTCTGTCTGATTATCCTTGGGGGCCTCTCTGAATACGATGAACGAAGTGGATACCTCACTGTTCCAGATTGACCCAGAGTTCATCAGTTTGAAGGAGGAGGTCCCAATGAAAACTGACTCCCTGAACCATGTTCAAAGACACTGGAATGTTGCCAAGACGTTCACAGGCACATGAAGCGGCAGATACATTTTTCACGAGTAAGGAGCCATAGTGCATCTTAGTCATGTAGTCTACTAATCTGTAAAAGAAAAAAACAGCAGCTTGGTGGCAGTGAAAGTTCCTCCATCTGTTCTGGTGCACAGCAAGTAGTGCGGAAAGGGTTTCTCCCCAAATCGGCCTGCTTGGCCTTCCTCCCAAGGAAGTAACCACATTGAAAGTTTCTTTCCTGGCTTCAGAGACAGCCCTTGTATGGCCATTTTCTAATTTCACACATTTCATGATGTGAAACATCCGCCCTGGTACTACCTACCGACCAGGGACTCTCACCCAGCCAGAGCAAAGGCCACCTGGCACGGTGGCAATTGCCGGGAGTCCTGTTACCCCAGGAGAATGGGTATCTCCTATTTTGCATGCATGGGTAAGGGAGCTCGACCAGAAGGTACACAACAGCCCCCCCCCTAGAAGTGATGGGGACCTAGTGGGAGTAGGGGGCTATGGCATGGAGGGAAGAGGGGAAAGGAAGGGAAGGGGATCCACACCATAGGGGCTAGGTCGGGAGTTCTTCCCCAAATGGCTAACACTGGTAACTAATTTTGTGGCGGAGGTCAAACCCCAAGGGGTAGCAAATTGTGCAAAAAAACAGAAGTAAACAACAGAAAAAATTGCTAAAACCATTATTAGAACCATACGAATAACCGGGCTGCTTTGAAGGGAAACGCCTAGAGAGGGGAGACGAGTGGGGGCAGGGAGGAATTAGGAAGGGGAAGAGAGGAACTGGGAGTGGTAATGCAGCCTGGAACACTAAAAAGAAAGGCTGGAAAGGCTCAGGGACCCATGTACACCACAAATGTACCGACAAAAGAGCTGTGGGTCCCCTGTGAGGGTCCCGGAAAGTTGGTGGGGAATGCAGCAACAGCAGTTTGGAACTAACACTCAATAAAAGGGGTATTGTAAATTTCCTAGTAGCATGTGTGAAACAATAACTGCTGCTGTTCGACCCGTTCTTTGAGGGTGTGGAAGTCTGCATTATAAGCTGCAGTCGTAGAGCTACGAGCATAATGTTCTGCCACGTGCTCGTCAATAGTGGTTGGGTCTGTGCTGAGAGTACCCTGGTGAGCGGTATCCAGAGAGTTGCCAAACTTGTGACCACACCTGAGATGGGGAAGTGTGAGAACAAATAGTGACTATGTACCTCTCCCCAAAGTCCTGCTTAACTCTGCTGAATCAGTCCCTGAGTTTGGGCCCGGAATCTATTTAAAAGCAATCAGGCACACCTTGGAAGGGTGGCACCAGCAGAGTTAAAGTGCCTGTAATGTTTCCAGATGGCCTTGGTGATCTCTAGTGTCCAGCAAGGCAGTTCATGACAGAGTCCTCAGCAGCAGAAACAATGGTCTCAGTGACCTATTGAACCGCCATGTCGACGTCAGATTTAAGTGGAGTGGTAAGCACAATAGCGTACATGTAGGCTGGCCAATCAGGCCTATGGAGAGACTTATCTGTGTAGGTGGGTTACAGGCTGAAACTGCAGGAGTGACAGAAAGAAGGGAAAATGGTCATTACCACAAAGGTAATTGTGGATCTTCCAAACTTAAACGCACGAGTAGGCTAAGGCTACAAAGTGACAGGGCTACGGCCGAGCAAGTGTCATGCACAGCATCTTCTCGTCAGCATGCGTGCAGTGTTCTCAGCTCAAGCATCGACAGTATTATCAGGGGGCTACAGCCAGGAGAGTATATCATGACCCTACCACAACAAACTGGCTACTATGCCAGATTTCGGGTGCAAAGAGAGCCATTATGATATAGGGTGCAGGAGGTGTCAGTACACAATGAATGTAATTTGTGCATCACAGGAAGTGTCAATGCCCAACAGCTGGATAGAGGCTGTGGTTACAAGTCCATTCCATAATGGGTGCCTAAGGTGTTACTGTGCAGTAAATACATGGCTCGCACTTCAGAAGAATTTTGAAAATGGTAGGTCAGACACTCAGAGGCCGAAATGTGTGAAGAATCCGTTTAGTCGCCTCTTATGATAGGCAGGAATACCTATGGCCAATTTGTATACCCGAACCCAAAGGGGGAGGGGAGGGGGCAACAGATTCTGTTCACAAATGAGATAAGATTTTGCATTCAACTGAACAATAATCGTCTGTAGAGAATTTAGAACTCTGAACAATCTTACATACGTGCAGGAAACCTCGCCGTATCGTGGAGGTGGAAGAACGGTGCCGGGCAGGAGTCAGTATTGGCAGACGTACGGACATCTATGATGTTAAGAATTACTCTTGTGACATAGGAGTGGGTTCTTTCTGGCGGACAATAATATTTGTTCTCACAGAGCTGCACTGGTGGACAACATACTGAAGCTGTGGGAATTTAACAAATGGACTGGCCAGCTTGCTCACAGGACTTAAACTCGACGGAGTGTGACTGGGATGCACATGGCAGACACAATACAGCCAAATCAACACCTCCAACAATGATTGCAGAGCTGAATATTCTACTCATGGAAGAATGGCCAAATATCCCTGAAGAGCTGACAGATAACCTCATACTGTTAATGCCATGCAGGTGTGCAACAACTGTACTAGGCATCTTGAGGTGATCACAAACCACACTAGAGGGCAACAAGAATGACTTTCACTATTATGGCAGCCCCACGGTGCCTCACTCTTAAGTAAATGTCATGTAAACATCGAGTAAAGAATTTATCATCATCTGTTCCCTTTATCCAGCTCCTTCCGGATCAGGGCATTTAAGGCACTTTTCCACTTTTATCAAGTAAAGAGTTGAGACAGCAAACTATCTGTATCATACAAATTACCATTGTAACCACTATGTATTTTGTGTATATCTCACCTGTTCCCCCAATTGATTTTGAGTAATTTATTCATTCTTATTGTGAAGTGCAAATATTTATGTAAGTATTTTTGTGGAATTTTATAAAGAGAAAATGATTTATTTATTCCACATGGGGGGGGGGGGTACGCACAGTATTTTATTACTTCAAAAAGGCAAATACAGAGTTGGAGACCCCTTGCAAATGTCAGAACAAATATTTACTTACATACTTGTGCCCTAGAATACAAAAATTCTTGGATATCATGAAAAAATGTAAAAATTCAAAATATATGCAACTTGTGAAGTGTTTCATTATTTTCATAATGAGTGATTCAAAGGGTTGCCAAAAACATCAATTACAATTAATGAAATAATGTCAAAAGGTTCCTATGAAGTTACACTTGCCACTAAAACTCATACAAAAGCCCAAACCCCTGGTCCGGTTCAGGTTCATCGATGATTTGGACTCAGGGCCAGAACACCCTATCCTCGTTCCATCACAACCTCAACTCCTCCTCCCCCACCAGCTTTGCTTGGTCCTTCTCAACCCGGCTAGTCACGTTCCTAGATGTTAACTTCTATCTCACTGAAAGCACTATCCACACCTCCATCCACATTAAACCTACTATTACAAACTGTAACTGCACTTTGACATCCATTCCACATCAAAAAATCCCTCCCGTAGAGGCTTACAACCTGTGGATGGCAAATTGGCAGTGACGAGAAGCCCCTGACCAAATATGCTGAAGACCTCACAAAGACCTTCGCAAAGAGACACCCCTAATCTGCAAACAGATTTCCTGTGCCATACCCCCAATAACCAGTTGTGACATTACAGATAAAGAGGGAAACTGATTGTTTCCATGTGACAAGCAAGTTTTGGCAAGCTGTTGGGTTCCCCATCCGGCTGGCTAACAGTTTGGTCAATAGGAAAACCCTCGTCTGCTCAGAAACAGGAAACAGCGGTCATGGATTAGTGAGGGCGGCTATCCCAGATTGCCACTGAAATACACTCCTGGCCATTAAAATTGCTACACCACGAAGATAAAGTGCTAGAGATGTGAAATATAACTGACAGGAAGAAGATGCTGTGATATGAAAATTATTAGCTTTTCAGAGCATTCACACAAGGTTGGCACCAGTGGCGACACCTACAATGTGCTGACATGAAGAAAGATTCCAACCGATTTCTCATACACAAACAGCAGTTGACCAGCGTTGCCTGGTGAAACGTCACTGTGATGCATCGTGCAAGGAGGAGAAAGGTGTACCATCACTTCGCTAAATGTCGGATTGTAGCCTATTGCGATTGCAGTTTATCATATCGCAACATTACTGCTCGTGATCCAACGACTGTTGGCAGAAAATGGAATCGGTGGGTTCAGGACCGCAATATGGAACACCGTGCTGGATCCCAATGGCCCTGTGTTACTAGCAGTCGAGATGACAGGCATCTTATCAGCATTGCTGTAACAGATTGTGCAGCAACATCTCTACCCTGAGTCAACAGATGGGGACATTTTTAAGACACCCACCATCTGCACGAACAGTTCAACAACATTTGCAGCAGCATGGACTATCAGCTCAGAGACCATGGCTGCAGTTACCCTTGATGCTGCATCACAGACAGGAGTGCCTGCAATGGTGTATGCAACGACGAACCTGGGTGTAAGAATGGCAAAATGTCATTTTTTCGGATAAATCCAGGTTCTGTTTACAGCATCATGATGATCGCATCCGTGTTTGGCGACATAACAGTGAAAGCACATTGGAAGCGTGTATTCGTCAATGCCATACTGGCGTATCACCCCGAGTGATGGTATGAGAGTGCCATTGGTTACACATCTCTGTCACCTCTTGTTCGCATCAACGGCACTTTGAACAGTGGTCGTTACATACAGATGTGTTACGACCTGCAGCTCTACCCTTCATTCAATCCCTGCGAAACCCTACATTTCAGCAGAATAATGCATGACCGCATTTTGCAGGTCCTGCACAGACCTATCTCAATATGGAAAATGTTTGACTGCTGCCCTGGCCAGCACATTCTCCAGATCTCTCACTAATTGAAAAGTCTGGTCCATGGTGGCCGAGCAACTGGTTCATCACAATACGCCAGTCACTACTCTTGATGAACTGTGGTGTCGTGTTGAAACTGCATGGGCATCTGTATCTGTACACGCCATCCAAGCTCTGTTTCACTCAATGCCCAGGCATATCAAGGCCGTTATTAACGGCCAGAGGTGGTTGTTCTGGGTACTGATTTCTCAGGATCCATGCATCCAAATTACGTGAAAATGTAATCACATGTCAGTTCTAGTATAATATATTTGTCCAATGAATACCCGTTTATCATCTGCATTTCTTGGTGTAGCAATTTTAATGGCCAGTAGTGTACAATATAGCCACACACACACAATTATAAAAATCCATATAAAATCAGGAAATGATCATACGACAAATATAATTATATGAATAGATTCAGGAGAATCAAACACCGTAATTACAATTTCAATATGCCTTACAGATATAAAGCTGATAAATTTCAGTACTATAATAATAGTATTATAAAACTTGTATTTACAATTATTGATACATAGTGTTTATCAGTAACAGTTTAAGAAGCAAAAGGGGCACATTGCACCACGCTACCTATCTTAGAAGACTCACCATGTTATTTCCATATTCTTTCAATAAACTTTGTTTTACTCACTTATTCTGCTTTTTGTTGAGGTAGTAATATTCTTGTGTAAGAACAAACAGTATATTTCCGCAGATAAGACGATGGCTAAATCATAAAAAAAAGGGCCCCTAAAATCTGAGGCCGTCTTACATGACAGTTCAAAAAAAAAAAAAAAAAGCTTCTTGTTTAACCTATACCTAACCACCTTAAGGATACACTACAGATAACTTTTTAAAAAATTAATTAGTATATTTAAGGTTAGGTATAGAACAAAGAAAACATTTTTCTTTTTAGTATGTGAGGGTGCGTAGCACGCGCATCTCTGGTTCAGAAACACTCGCTTATTCCATACATACTGTTTCGAAACATTATCGATTCGATATATATCGTTTGGAGGTCAAAGCCTCGCTATAGCCGCACTATGCATCACATTTGCGATATTACCCTGATGTAAATTACATCATGAAGAAAAGATTTACGAAAACAAAGCTTTGCGCCCTTTTTATTTTTTTTATTTTTTTTATTAATATTCGCTTTTCAAGCTTTATTAAATTACTGAGAGGACAAGGATTTATATGATAACCTATACGGCATAAAGCAGGAATAGAATTATTTACAATGCAGCTTGATTTTACAATGTCGCTTGTGAAAAATTAATTTCTCAATATATCCAGAGTCGCACTGAAACGATTAGTGCATATTTACGTACGGATCAGTGGAAGGGTTAAAATATTTCGGTGCTATACGCAACAATTGTGGCTTCCTTCGAAATTCTTTATTTTCTGTTCTCTGGCAATTTCGTGTGTTTTCACCTACATATGGGCATCAGCGCGATTAAATATTGTCTCGGCGAAAGAAGTTAGCACTTCAGGAACGAAAGTTCAAAAGCAGACTGCTAACACTGCAGCAAAGGGTGAAATCCAAGTGTACCGATCACGAAAACTACGTATGGTGGCTTCTAACGGCATTTTTCGGAACTTCCTGAAGCTTTGCCTCTGGGTCTAATTCTCAGGCGTATTTTTAGAACCCAAAAACTGGAAATAAAGGGGGGGGGGGGACATGCATTCGGGTAAATACGGTAAATTGGGGGTAGTCTTATAGGACAGATATATGCTTAAGCTATAAAATTGTGAAGAAAATTTGTACCTCGTCTTATCTGCGGAAATATATGGTAGATTCCACCACAGAAACAAAAGACATGAACCCAGCAAAGCACATTACATTTATATATGTATTTTATTATATTTAATATTATTCTTAGTAACGTTTATGTTGTAGACTGCCTCTTAAAATATTGCATGGCCAACTAAAAATAGTAGACGAGCAGCAGAGAATTTATATATAAACAATTATATGTATTTGTGGACAAGAACTGAATATATTTGCATAAAAACCAATGATAAATATTGAGTAACTATATTTTGAAGGCAGCAGTATATTTGAACAGTGAGACACCATGCTTAATAGCTACTTGAACAAAGAGCTTCAGTCTCAACCAATTTTGGTATTGTTAAATATATATTTATTTGTAAAATGCAAACATCATTGTAGGAAGCTGGTCAAAGCATTTAATTCTGTGATATTCAAATTATAATATTTTGGAAGAGAAATTGTATTTTAAAGATGAGGCATTAGGATGCGCGGAAGGATACAATTGTGGTAGCAGGTAGAGAGTGCTTTTGAACGCTTGGGGGGAGGGGGGGACTCTTAATTTGGACGCGGTGGTGAAAGGTTGTGACTTTGGGTGGCCTGAAGCCGCGTTACAAACTTATGATATGAAGAGATAGGCATGTGTGGAGTGTCACTGCAGAACTTAGTCTCTGTTTGAAAAGTGGTAAACTACGGATGTTAGTAGGGCTGTGGAACTGATATAATTCAGCAATCGTGAACTTGTGAAATGACAAACTGTATTTTATAACAAATACTGTAATTAATCACGGATTAATTTGGAACTGCACTGTTCAATGGACTTCATTAATTTACATGTGATAATTTGGAAATTTTGCTCTAGAGTGCGTGTGATACTTATTGTGCCTCTCATGAACAATGGTTGGGGAAATATTCAGTTATTTACTGATGTATAAAGTAGGACCAACTTCAAATTTTCATGTCCAAAAAGAGTAATAAACCCCATTTATATAAAATTACTTCATAAGTGAATCTTCTGAACATTATCTTAGAATCCATTTTGTTGGTTATTCAAAGCTTTAATTTATGTTTGTTGAAATATATTTTTCGTGTCATCATCTGCAGATTGATAGAATGACTAAACTACAGATTAATTATTCATCTTGTTTAGACAGTTTGGGTAGCTGTTTAGGGAATAAAAGCTGACATACATAACTCACCCCTATGAACAGAGACAATGAGCCATAAACCTTTTGCTAGCCGGAGTTATGTGTTGCCCAAGTCTTATTGGTGGGTACCAACAGGAAGGTCATCCAGTCGCGAAGGAGTGTCCTCCTTGTAATTCAATACCACCCCGAAATGGACAATTAAATCACATCCTTCGCCAGGGCTTTCATTATGCCATCGTGCCCCAAAATGAGAGATATCGTACCCAAGATCCTTTTTATTCCTCCTAAGGTGGTGTTCCATCGCACACGCAACCTCCATAACATCCCATACCCTCACCACAAAGATTATATCCCTACGGAAGGCCCCAATGCTAAACCTTCCCAATCCACCTACCAAGCACTTCCTATTCCAGTCATGTCACAAGCTTATACCACCCCATTAGAGGTGGGGCCACCTGTGAAAGCAGCCATGTGATATACCAACTTTGCTGCAATCAGTGCACAGCGTTTTATATTGGTATGACGACGAACCAGCTGTCCATCAAGATGAATAGCCATTGTAAAAATGTGGGAGGAAGCAAAATGGACCACCCAGTGGCATAGCATGGGGCTGAACACACAACTCTGGATTTCAATAGCTGCTTCACTACCCAAGCCATCTGGATCCTCCCCACACCACCAGCTCTTCTGAACTGTGCAGATGGGAGTTGTCCTTCAACACTTTTTACGGTCCCACAAACATCCTCGCCACAACCTAAGATAATATGCCATCCCTACACCCTATGCCCATCTCCCACCCCCCCCCCCTCCCGCTCCCGGGAACTCCTTCCACACTGATTATCCTGTTTCCCTTCAATTTATGTCTTCCTTGCAACTGTGTGTCACCCCTTACAATATTCCCTTAATTACTTTTTAAATTTTTATTCTTATTGTTTCAAATCCCCCCACTCCCTACCCATCTCCCTTTTATCCTCTCTCACCCCCTTCCCTCAAAGGTATTCAATGCCGCATTTTACATTCCCATCTATTGGAGCATTTACATTCTATCATGAAATGTGGGACTTTCCATCTCCACCCTTACCCGGCATCCTTCCCCCTCCACTCCCCACCTCACTCACAGTCAAGATGCTTGACACTGAAGTGGCTGGACTTAAGTGGTTGTATATGTATGGTTATCCCATTGAATGTGCTTCTTTTTCTGATGAAGGCTATGACCAAAAAGTTGTGTGAATGTGATTGTCTATTTTTCATGCCTGTCAGCAGCTCAGCGAGCCTTTTTACAATGAGTTTTCTATCCTCCATCATTGGCATTAAAATTCAGGTAAACTTTTAACATAATAGATGAAGCTTGTGGTAAGGACTCTGTACATACATTATACCAGAAATGCAGAAAATCCAGGTTAGAGTGTTAACAGTATAGGGCAGATAGCAGCTCACTGTAAAGACGATCACTGATTCACAGACAGGCAGGTAAAATAGGCAATCACAGACACACAACTTTTAACTTTTTGGCCAAGGCCTTCATCAGAGAAAATACACACACATACATTCATTCAATCACTCAAATGTAACTCATGCACACATGATCACCATCTCCAGGCACTCCAGAACAGTGAGGACGCCAAAGCTGGTGCTTGTGTGTACTAGAGTTGTTATATGTATCTTTTTCTGATGAAGGCCATATCAAAAATTTAAGTTGTATGAACTTGATTTGTCTATTTTATGTGGGTGCTTGTACTAAGTACTATATAAGTGTTCAATGTTTTATAAGGTTATTATTATCTTTTCTGGTGAATAATGGGTACATTAGTGTAATTTCTTTTGTAATGAAATGGCTGACAAAGACTAAATGAAGCAGAAATACTGCAGATTATTGAATATTCATACTCTATTTCTTCAGATGATTCTGAATATGGGGGTGATACAGACACAGAAGATGCACAGATTCAACCTGAACCCAAGGCCAGTCAGTGTCTCCCTGATACAGTTCGTCCTAAGCAGGGTGGCAGTTCAACAGAGTAACTAGAAAATACCTGTGATGAACATGAAGATCCTGCATTTATTACTCAGCCTCCACATTCCTTGACAAGTTCTGATACTCATTCAGATAGTGACTCAGAGACTGATGGCACAGCAACAACACAGAGGCAATATCACTTCGCTAAAAGTGGATGTGAACTAAGAAAATTCAGTGAAAGTGTTTGTAGTGAATATTTTGGGCCAAATGTTCCAGTAAATTTAAGTTCCCCATCAGATAATTTCACTGTTTTTTTTTCTGACACTTTTCTCACTTTCATAGTTGCTCAGTCCAACATGTATGCTCTTCAGAGAGGAGCAGCTCTCAATCTGAACTGAGAGGAGTTGAAAGCTTTTATTGGTATACTAATTATAATGGGATTCCATTCTCTTCCGAGCATTCACCAGTATTGATCAACTGACCCCAACTTTCATGTACCAAGAATTGCAAATATAATGTCACTCAAACGATTTCTAAATGATGTTTGTTATTTGCATCTGAATGACAATGAAAAGATGCCTAGTGAAGTTGCTCCAGGCTAGGCCAACTTTATGAAGTAAGACCACTTTTGAATCCTCGGAATGAAGTTTTCAGAGCAGAATTCAGTCCAAGTAGATTCCTTTCAGCAGATGAAAGTATGATAGCATTCACAGGCAGGACCTCACTCAAACAGCACATGCCACTCAAACCAATGAAGTGTGGCTACACAAAGTTTTTGCTATATGCTGCTCTGTAACAGGATACATGTTGAACTTTCAGATTTATGAAGGAAAGACTGATGAACATAATATACCCCTGGGAGAGAAAGTTGTATTGCCACTTTCGTCATCATTCCAACATCGTGGATACTGTTTGTTTTATGATCATTTCTCCTTCTAAATTGCAGAAGGGTATTTTTGTGTGTGGGGCGATTTTATCTGCGAGGAGGTATTTCCCAATGGGAATTCGTTCAAGTGATAAAGAGGGGAATCTGACTTCGCTATGTCAGGAGATGTGTCTGTAACAAAATGTAAGACAGGGGTACTAAGTCAGTCATTGTTGCAAGAAGTATGCATAATCCTACAGAGAAAACATTTGTTACACGTCATGACAAAAAGTGGAGGAAGCAAATGATACCTTGCCCTTAATCCATTGCTCATTACAGCCGCTATATGGGTGGTGTATATAGATTTGACCAGCATCATGCAACCTACACTGCAGCATGGATGTCAA
Source organism: Locusta migratoria (assembly GCA_026315105.1). NCBI lineage: Eukaryota > Metazoa > Arthropoda > Insecta > Orthoptera > Acrididae > Locusta > Locusta migratoria. Next base: position 25,426,629 of record CM048749.1, on the reverse strand, counting down.
GGTGTGGCTGGATGAAACTTTTATATTACTCTATAGATGCAGCAATAGTGACTGCCTACATTATGTAAAAAGAAACTAGCAAACTAGCCATGCAAAGCAAACAGCAGTCACATTTAACATTCCGGAGCATACTGGCAAATGAGCTAATACATAGTTTTTGTTCCAAAAGTCCTTATTAGTAAGAATAAATCAAACATCACTTCCATGGTTAGCTTGTCTCCTATTACTGCAGCACACATGCCTTTGAAAGGCACTTCAAGGATGTGTGCGATGTGCAGTACCTGAGCAAAACCAAACAGAAGTTCTCTTCATTTTAGTTCCTGCGAGGTAGCACTTCCTAAACAATGCTTTGCACTATTTCACGGTATGAAATCACAGAATGTAATTGGGTGCACTTCGTTTAGTTATCAAAATAATTTTGAAAGATGGATATATTTACACTATTCAGTTTAGAAAGCTAAAATTTTTATTTTCAATAGAAAAATTGTTTTGAAAATAAGAATTTTGTTGAAAGTATTTGTTTTAATGTCATTCCCAGGAATAAAATCTTTTACCTTCCTCAAAAGATGATGTTTTATTAATATACTAGCTGAAAATCCGGCGTTGCCCGGGTATTTACTTATTTATTCGTGCCATTTTTCAGGTATATATTAATTTGTATAAAGGCTGTGCATCTGTAAAATCTCTTGGGGAATACAATTAGTACTAAAGAAGTAATAGATTAAAACTTGGTGCGTTGTGGGGCAGTTTTCAATGAGCATTACTGTTTATGAGCTCATATCTCATAAACTATGTGTCAGAATGTGATACAATTTAGAAGCTACATTCAACTATATATGTGTATACTGTTTGTAAAATTTCCTGTCACTACAATTTGTAGTGTTCAAATTATAAATTGTAATGTCATACCGAGAGCAGTAGTTTTACTCCATAAACAGCGGAAAAGTAGTAAGCGAGAAACTTTTTCTCCTTTCATCATTTTGCTATGGGTGTCAGCGAGAAAAAGTTTAATAAAGGTTTGAAATTATGTTTAAAGTTTGTTGTCAGTCGTTCAGCACTCTTATTCTCATATAGCGTATTTATAAAGTCTCGCCACATTATGGTACCAAATTTGATTGAAATCGGTCCGGTGGTTTAGGAGAAATTGAGAGCATTGTTGCTAAATGCAGCAGTTTTTCACACATCTCATTGTTTACGACATCATATGTCGTGAACTATATGTCGTATGTGATCCTTACACTTATGGTGACCGTCGTCATGGATTGAAGCTTACATGTACAAAATTTCATAAAGATTGGAACAAAACTGTAGATTTGTATGCAACACGTACAAATATATGGATACTCTGCTTTAAATATTAGATTAGTTAAATATTTGAGTCTAAAGATTGTGGTTGAAAAATCAATCACAAAACATTCAGGTAACGCATGTGTCCTTAAATGGATTTTGGTCTACTTTTTGCGAAGCAAAAAAAGTCATAAAAATTCAATTTTGTTTGTCATTGTAAAAATCCATATTTTCCTGTATCCATGTACAAATAGAAACTAAGTAATGATCAAGTCTGCTGCTTGGAAGGAAAGAATTGCTATGCCCTATAAAGGGTAAGTAAGAGACAGAGGAAAGAAACTCGGTATATGGAAAAGTACAACTCGCCGAATAGTATACAAATTTTGTATGAAATTAAGTACTTCTTCCTGCGGAAGTTCACTTAATATGTCCAATGCAAATGTTTTATGCATATGTCAACTGGTAAACTGATACAGTCCAGCTTACAAGGTGCGTGTGTGTGTGTGTGTGTGTGTGTGTGTGTGTGTGTGTGTGTGTGTCTCCATACACTACTCAGAGTCCGTGAGGAGCCCATATCACTACACAGTCAAATGCTTTGTGTTTCAAGGTACTAGTGGTTTTTTTTTAACATATCTTCTCTGTTTTCAGAATAAAATCAAATTCAATAAGAAGAAGTATGTCATTCAATAAAAATAATGTATACATAAACACCATCAGGTCTGAATAGTCCACTTCCTATTGCAATCTGAAGTACATCACCATTTGATCTGACACAGTATACTTACTACCATGAGATATTGCATTTTAGATTTCTTAAGTCTCCCTCGATTCCAGAAGTAGTGAATGGGTGTTCTGAAATACCCTGTATATCATAGAAAATTCTTCTCATAGAAAATTGGAACAATAATAATAATTATTATTTACAGGTTACAGTAAAAGTGTACAGTGAAGGAGTCACTGATTTCAAAATTTAGTATCTCAAAAACGAAGATCAATAGATAGGTGCATCAAAAGCAAATTGATTGTGAAAGCTGTAAGAATGTTATAAAAAACTTCACAATTAGTTCTAAAAGCTGGCAACAGATAGTACTGTCACAGTGCTACTTGTACAGTATCAGTGTACATAATGAAACTTATCTGTCACGAGCTGTCTTTGCGATGACATCACAGTCTTTTCAATATGCCCACTGCCTGCAGAACTGAGTTGACACAAACAAAACGATAAAATTTGCCATCACATCCTGTAGTGTCTGAACAGAAACTGAGTTAATGTCTTGCAGATCACCAATTCGAGCTCGTCCAGTGTCATGTGAAGGTTCTGGTACACAGTATCTTTCAATGTGCACCTTAAAAAAGAAGTCGTATGGAGTCACATCAGGCAAATGTGGAGGCGAATCCATCCCTCAGTCACCCTATTGCTGAAGTATTCATCAGAAAGCAAAATATCTGTGCAGAGCAATACGGTATGGCATGAGTCACTCAGTAACTGGTCGATCCTCCAAAGCTACCTATATGGTGACAAATTGTTCTAAAACTGCAAAGTTCAAAATCGCCAGTTTTGCTTAATCACAACTCCAGTCAGGTGTAAGTGTGCTTCATTTGTGAATAAAATACAGCAAACATCAAATTTTTCATTGTCAACCATTGTGAGAATCTTGTTAGCAAAATCAGCCCTTTGCCACACTGCTCGTAGAGATATGGGTCTTGGATTTTGTATGGGAACAGTTGTAGGCTCCATTTCAGTATTTTCTGCATGCTGGAACATTTCAAACCAGCCTCTGACATTTCTTTGGGCCCATTTTCTTTGGATTTTGCTGAATAATTCCAGAAACTGTGACAACATTTCCAGGACTAAGTATGGTTTGCCTGGGACTAGCATTCCCAGTCAGATAATCAGTGACACTGCCTGTTCATTCCAACTTGGAGAAGAGTTTGTAAACTGTTTTTGAATCAAATTCTTTCACATTGTTACACTGTGTTTGAAAATTGCACCTTGACACCATACGACTATGTTGCAACCTGTGGTTTTTCAGTACCAGAAAAACACGTTGTATGATGGAATCTATGACTACAACCTTTTCAGTACACTAACAATCTTACACATTGCAGCAGTGGAACAGATAACTTGAATCTGCGGCACACAGTTTGTAGCCAGGCCATAATGTGGTTACAGTGCCATCTGTCAGCAGCTTTTACAACTATTTCAAACTTGAAGAAACAAACTTCAATAGGCAATTCTTACAGCTCTGACCAACATTTTTAGGGCACTTGTCTACAGATCTTACTTAATTTTGAAATCAGTTTTCACTCGTCACCCTGTACATACCCACCATGGCGTGTTAATCGTACAAACTTAAAATGCACTCACAAGACATGGCAGGATCTCTTCACTCTCTTTTTCCCCCCTTTCTTTTCTTTTTTGTAAGGCAGTTTATCTGAAACACTAATATTCTTCATAATATGAGGTTTGAATTACTCCACATCATTGTATTAAAATGAGTAAAAAACTTCAACAGCCAGCCAGGGGCAGATTAGGGAGGAAGGAGGGGGAGTGGGGCCTTCAGATGGACAAGGGGCCTACACTCTGTTTTCTTTATGCATTTGGATTTCAGGGGTGGGCCACACATTTTTATAACACTGGGCTTCCACCTGGATTTAAGCCATCCCTGAAACTACCCTAGAAACTTCTATTTAATAAAATGGTGTGACAGAATTGCAAAGAAAAAATTCCGGGAGTATCCAAGGAATCTCACACCCAGAAATAACAAATAATATAAAAAAAGTTTTAATTACTGCCTTTCTAAAACAAATTACCTGCATAAATGTCTGGAATATCTTGCGTAGTAGCCAAAAAGAGTCCCCATCCACTCACATGTTTTGCATCTGCTGACGCGGTTGAAAACAGTAACAAGCAGAAAGCCTACTTGAAATCCTGTGTTCTGTGCATGTGTGTATAAATCTCTACTGCACACGCACAGATCCATGACAGAATAGATTAGGTCCTATTTCACCATGGCAGGACAGTCTAGTAAATTCGTAGAGTCACCCATTCTGCCGCCATGCTACAGGCCATTTATATGCAACTTGTACAAGTTTGTGAACTACTCTCTACTGTGATCAGGTGGAGTGACATGATAAGAGCTTTGCTGTTCATTTTGCAGTCACGAAATGCTGGATAAGAAGGAGAAAAAAATATAAGTTAAAAATTAATATTACAAAGGAAAAATAACACTAAGGGGCAATACATGTGTTATAAAGCAAATAGTTTTTGCATTATGATGATTCAAACAGTTTCTAAGGAATATTTTCTTCACAAAAAGACTTCCAAGCAATCCTTGGAAATTTTTTGACAACTAAGGTGATTCTAAGGAGTATAAGGAGTCTGTACACACCTTGTAATAAGTAAGAAACACTGGAAATCTTATAAAAAGTAGCTTACCAAAAGTCATGATTATCCACCACAACCAACTATTCTCACGTGAAGCCAAGTCTGTTGAATGTTTCACAATCAAAGTCCACTTGGCAAGTGACAGTCCAAAACCAGAAAGAGCTCCATATCTTGCAGCAATTGTATGACAGAAGCACATCAGTAACAAAAATCCAATCCAGTTGAACAAAAAAGCAACTGAAAAAGACATTGAGGCTTTTGCAATTAAAAAATCCATTAACTTTACAAACATTTAATCAAGAAACATGTGACACTGTGTTTAAATGGGAGTGCATATGAGATTGAAAGGAATGATGAGGATAGGGTTTATAAGAAAGAAATAAACTACAGTACTGTTGGGCAGAACAGAAAAACATGCAGATTTTTTAAAATAAGTAAATATGCATCAATCAATATACTTCCAAAATGCCAAGCAGATGAAGTTTTAATACTGCAATCAATATTCTTTTGCAACAGTGTGATGATGATGATGCTGGTTAAAGTCCCCTCTAATTAATAGTCACCAATGTCTGACGGTTTGCAGGATTATGTATATTACATAGCATCTGACTTGTGCCAGGCAATCCAAGGACTTCTTCATTGACCTGAGTGTAATCCAAAAAGGCAGTTCTATATTAGACAAACAAGATACTCTTAATTTGAAATCCTTTGCTTTGAAAGTCTGGAGATGTGGTTCAATAACAAACAAAGCTTTACACGAGCAAAAAAAAGTTGGCATTTTACTGTTTTATCCTTGCCTCATGGGTCTGAAAATGATGTTGGATGATGCAATTTATGGTCTGCTTGCACTCACTTTTGTTGGTGGAACCAGACAAAAGGGAGTGATGACCTAGCTGTTTAGTCCCCTAAAAACCAACAACAACAACCAGACAAAAAGTTAGCACACTTTGTAATGGAAAGTGTTCTGAAATGTTCATTGTATAGTATCACTTGAGCACATAGATATGCGTACCAGTGCTCTTTCGTCTGGTAAGTAAACCACATCAATTTTTTTATAATTTTCCTTCTAGGAATTTTTTCCTCTATAATATAGATATGGTAATTATATGTTTATAAATATGTGAATATATATAATGCAGAATGGCCACGGGGAGAAAAACATTTCTGAAGAAGAGAAATGATCTCCAATAGTTATTCAAATTTCAGAAAGTCCTTTCTGGAACCATTTTTCTGGAGTGTAGCATTGTATGGCAGTAAAACACTATACAGTACAGACAAAAAGATGATAGAAGCTTTTGAATAGTGGTGCGATGGATGAATACTGAAGATTAGTTGGGGATATCAAGTAACAAAAGAGGTGCTATTTAAGAGAATTGGGAAGAAAAGAAAATTCTGGAATATTTTTACTAGATCTATTGGTGGGACATCACTGAATCATCAATTTAGCAATGGAGGGAAGTACGTAGGGTAAAAATCACAGAGGGAGACCGAGAAACAAATACAATAAGAAGGTTAAAAAGTTCTGTTTTGCCATACTTATGCAGAGATGAAGCTTTCACAGGATAAGTATCATGGAGAGCTGGTCAAACCAGTATGGTGGACCCGAGATGGCGACGACAACAACAACAACAACAACAACAACAACAACAACAACAAATATAATGCATGAAACACTGCAGCTAATACAAAAATGCGAAACTATAAATTTCTCTCTCTTTTTTTTGGAGGGGGGAGGGGGAGGGGCGTGTCATATGTATGTACATAATATTGTAATTATAATAATGGAAAGTCCATGTTGGAATTAATAATATAGTAAAGACAGTTTACAACTCACCGCAAAGACGTGGCGACGAGCTGCGACAGGCACATATAAAAAACACACACATACAACACTTTCAGCTATCGGCCATGGCCTCCTTCAGAAAATAGATCACTCACGCAATCACACGGGTACACAACACAGTCATACAACCATCAACTCCGGCTGCCGCACTTCGAATCAAGCTCTGCGGCGAATTGGTGACAGGAGGGGAGGGGAGAGGGGATAGGAAGGTTACGTCATGGTAGTGGGGATGGGTTAGTTGGGAATAACGAGATGCAGCTTAGGAATGGAGTGGGGAGGCGAGTGAGGGGAGAGGCGAAAAACAAATGTGTGTGCACGCTGCAAGTACACACACACACACACACACACACACACACACACACACACACACACACATTCAGGCCCCACTCAAAATAGATGAGGTTTGGGATAGAGAGGTAGGAACTGTAAGATATGGAGAAAAAAATAAGGATGTTATTGTAGGTTGAGGCCTGGATGACAGGCTTATCCTACCCTATCAGAGGCCGGGGCCACCTGTGAAAGCAACCACGTAATTTACCAACTGTGCTGCAAATAATGTACAGCTTTCTATATTGCCATGACCACCAACCAGATATCCATTAAGATGAATGGCCACTGCCAAACTGTGGCCAAAAACAAGGTGGACCACACTATGGCATAGCATGCAGCGGAGCACATGCTTCATTTCAATGGCTGCTTCACAACTCGGGTCATCTCCTCTCATCCACCACCAGCTTTTCTGAACTGCACTGATGGGAGTTATTCCTACAATACATTCTCCGATCCCGAAATCAACCAGGTCTCAACCTATAGTAACTTCCCTATTTTTTCCTCCATACCTTACAGTTCCTACCTCTCTATCCCAAACGTCACTTATTTTGAGTGGTGCATGAATGTGCGTGTGTGTGCACGCGGTCTTGTGTACTTGCAGCATGCACAAGTTTTATTCTTATTTTTCTCCCCTCACCTGCTTCCCCACTCGATTCCTAAGCTGCATCTCGTTATTCCCATCTAACCCATATCCACCACCATGACGTAACCTTCCTATCCCCCCTCCCCTCCCCTCCCCGATTCGCCGCAGAGTGTGGTTCGAAGTGCAGCAGCCGGAGCTGATGGTTGTATGACTGTGTGTGTGCGCACCTGTGTGTTTGTGTGTCCTATTTTCTGAAGAATGCCATGGCCGACAGCTGAAAGTGTTGTATGTGTGTGTCTTTTGTATGTGCCTGTCACAGCTCGTTGCCACGTCTTTGCAGTGAGTTATAAACTGTCCTTACTATATTATTAATATTGTAGTTAGTGTGATTCACCTGCTTCGCTAGTTTTGCATGTACTTTTCTGGGTTTCTGTGGTTATGCTGTGATGACACTTTTTGCTCATTATTGGAAAGAATACAAAGTGCTGCCAAAATTAAAATACTGACATCATCAATTAACTACTTAACAGAAATACTGACATTTTTTACAATTTATTACAAATTAAGAGAAAACTTTGGAAAATTCTCGAACTATTGCCACTTTGGCAATTTGCGTGTCCCTAGCCTACCCCAGTTACCCAACCATGGAAAGGGGACCTACAGCTTAACATGGAATCTGAACCATGTGATGTTTCTGGCGACTATCTACATCGTTGAGAGGATAGGATGGTTTAAAGTGCAGACTGAAAAAATGTGAGGTCCGACCGTGTTTCGAACCTGGGACCCTTCGGTTTTCAGTCGAACATTTTACCCCAAGACCACCGGGCCCGACATGCTTGAATATTTCAGTATATCGGTGATATATTTTGATGAATTATGTGCTATGGTGAGGCCAAATCTCACTAAGCAAAATACGCAAATGAGGAACAGTATTTTACCACAGAAAAGACTAATGATTACCTTAAAGTAAATAAAATGCTTATTCAACATATGCACTTATTTATAAAGTATGTTCAACAGTTATTTGCTTCAATGTGTAATATTACATATTTCGCTACCCAGACAATAAAACAGTGGCTGATGAATTAGATCAGGCCCCTCCAACTCTAGCACTCTCTGTGCTTGTGCATCCCAGTGCCGCGGCGTGCAGCCCCGGTGCTTTCCCCCACCACTCTTGCCTCACCGTGTCGCAGCACGTGTGTGACAGAGTAAGTGCTGAATATCCATTCTGAATCTTATCAAATAGGACACTATTGATCTATCTTGTGTACATTTATCACAAGCACAAAAGATTCGGATGTGTGTGCGCGCGCCATTTTTATTGCTCAATGGGAAAATTCTTTAAACCTGATGGGAAAGCACAATGCTTAATATGCTACTCTACCGTAAATATCAAAGCGCCATCACTACAAAAACAAACATTCCTTTACACATGAGGGGATTGTCGAACCAGACAGAAGGGAACTGAATACTACATTAAGAGGTAAGTCTTGTTTATTCTAATGATCGTGCTGCCCCTCGTGTCGAAGTACAGTACAATTCAATTTTCACATACTGCTACCACAATTTCTTTTTATAAAGGTGTTTATCAAAAAGAATTCGCGAGGATTCATACCCTTGTCCTAAAATGCGTTGCAGTGTTCTGAACAACATTCATTTGTTAAAAACCAAAACAAGCTCAAATTTAATGCATCGTTGCATGCTGTATTTCGAATTGTAACTGACAAAACAATTGTGCCTAATATGAAAAATTAGTGGCTTCAAAGTGATACCAAATATCAACAGTGTTGAAAATTCGTGCAAAATAAGGAGTACAATGAAACTATTCTTTTTGTCCATAGACAAAAATTTGCATTATTATTATTATTATTATTTGTTGCTGTAATTCACAAACGACCACATGATTCTCAGTTCGCCAAGTGCTGCAACAACACGTCCCCCTGCTATTACTGCCATGGTTCCGCTGTGCCTGCCTTGCTCACATCACGTGCCCCACGACATTGATTACTGCAGCAGAGCACCGGTGCTTTTCCCGGTGCTCGAGAAGCATCCGAGCTGGAGAGGCCTGAATTAGGTGATACCGATGAAAGTGTGTCATCACAATTTGATGAACTTGGGCTTGGATTAAATTAAGGTACAGTTATGGGTGAATTTGAGTATACAGGCATTTGTGAAATTTGCCAAAGCTTCTACCTTTGATTTGGGTGAGCCTCTTCTATTCTGCTTTGTTGGAGATGAAACATTTGCACTCAAAGAAAACATGCAACATTCATACAATGGAAATATTAGAAGACAAAAAGAAAATTTTATAATTGTAGGTTATCAAGGGTGTGACATTACATTGAGAGCACTTTTGGTATCCTATCCAACAAATGATAATTGTTTCATTGTGCTTTAAATGTGAATGACAATTTTAGTGCAGTAATTTTTCTGTTTCCTGTTTATTTGAAATGAAATAAAATCCCACTGATGATTCAGAAACTTCAGAGAAACATGCCCAGGTAATAGAGAACGATGACGACAACAACAACAAAAAATGTTTCGGTCAAGGCAGATACCAGTCAAATCATAAAATTTTCACTGATAAGCACAAAGTTAAGTGCCATAAAGAAACAACACAAAAATAACTCAATGAGCTGATCTCATGTTCAACTAACTGAGGTGAATGTTCTGTTTTTGTAAAGTTACTTTTAACACCACTGTGCTCCACTTGCCAGAGTTTTATTCTTGCCTTGATTTGATCAACTAACTAACTTGAGCCACTAAAGGGAGCACAGGATAACTAATCCAAACCACAAAGCAATTGGGCATTGCACACAGGGACAAGGAAACTAAAGAATGAAAATGACAGTCATAGTAGTCTTCTGAAGTGGCTGAGAGTTTCTACCACACTATTTAATGTAATCAGGAATTGAAGGACTGTCACTCGCGTTTTTTTTAATCCTATAGCCATGGACTGAGTATGCTTTCTATGATACCATTCATTACTTCTTACACAACTTCCAGGACAGAGAAAATCTTGTGAATCATGCAAGGAAGGACGACTCGTGTACATCCGAAATTTCAAACAAACACAAATAAGAAGCTGCAGTATCAAGTTTATATGCCTCTCTGAACAGAAGAGTATTTCAATGTCATTTAGTGAATATCATTTGCTTAGATACAATTATAAGAACTAACCTTGGCTAGTTTGTGTTCTGTAACTGAATGACACTAACAGGTCAGTCAATTGGAAATTATCAGACTTAGCCCATGAGTGGGTTGTTATTATAGGAGATTTTAACAAAGTTTGGAACAGTTAAAAATCTAAAGTAGGTTCATATGTCTGGTTTTGAAATTTAAAACCTCCAGGGGCTTTAGCTAGCCCCCCTCCCAGACCTACCCCCCCCCCCAAAAAAAAAAAAAAAAAAAAAAGCCACCATGGGTGACCTCCTAGCCCCTATAGTGTACAACAAAACAATTGGTCTCATTCAAAAGCTAACATTACTCCCTTGTAATAGAAAGCAATAACAAAGTGCAGTGATTCATGGCTCTGAAGTGATACACAGGCAAAGTACTACATAAGTTATCAATTTTTTGTAATGAAAAAAGATTCATGCACAATCACAATGAGCTGCAAATTGTCTCGCTATTTATCTTGTCTCCAATTACCCCCCACCCCCTCAAATATCTTTGTGTTACTTCAAAGCATAACTTCTTTACAAACTCTGACGATGGGTATGTATCTAAAAGAACAATACTGAAAGTCCCACAGAATTTTACACAAGACACACATTATTGGGCAACATTTTTAACCTGAATTAGTAGAAACAAAATGTTTCATGCTCAGAACATATCAATAATTATCTAAATAGAAAGTCATACAAGTAGCTCAAACCTTGAAGATCAGAGCCTTTCCTCACTCTGAGTGCTGAAAGTTGTTAAACAACTGCAGTATTTCAATTGTCCTGTACAGTGTGTTCTGTTTGCCTAATATAGTGTTTGGCACAATATTTGTTTTTACAGTGTGTGAGTTTAACCCAGCTGACATCATTGGTTATAAATAAGCTTTCACTGTTTCAAACGGATGCAGGTAATTTACCGAAACATCTTCCTTCTCTTCAGAACAGTCTGTAACAAAGGCAAGTCGAATCACTTAGAATCAAACACACTATTCAGTATTCTTCAGTTTGAGTATCATCTCAATTTAAAAAGCAGAAAATTAAAAAAATAAAGACTCTGTAATTGATGCTGAGTGATATTTCTTTGCCATTAGGCACGGTGAGAGTGGCTGGTATGGAGTTGGGGGCAGTCAAAAGGTTGCCTGCCAAAAGGAGTCTTGAGAACTTCACTATCCAATCCTCACAGTGCAAGTAAAGGATGTGGCAGCGTTCATACCATAATCTGACTTGCGTAGTACAATGATATACTGCAGAAATGCACGCCAGCTCATGCCACATTCATCTACTAATGAGCTGCCATTTCAAGTGTGATAGTTATATGGAACAGTGAAGTGCACAACATTGTACCTTTGCTGTTTGAAGTTATTTCAAAAATAAGGACTCTGTTATTGCTACAGCGTCTATTTCAGCAACATGTCAACTTGGGATGTCACAGAAAATTTCCAGATGGACGGACCACTGTGAGGTGGGTATGTGCATCTCGAACAACAGTTTCTGTTTGCATTGGTACACTGGGAAGAAGTGAAAGAACTGTGCAGACACCAGGAGCAGTGGAAAATTTTTGTGCTGCAATACTGCGTAGCCCAAATATGTTCTCATCATCATGCGCAAACCGTGCATATGTCCGATCGCTCATTCAGGATAATAGTGCACGAAGATCTCCATTTTCACCCATATAAGCTGCATAAGTGCACCTCGGTTGCACAGTGGTAGAGTGCCAGACTACAAATCCAAGGGTCCCGGGTTCGATCCCTGCCAGGTCCTGGGATTTTTATGTGTCACTTTCCACTTCTTTCACCTCTGGCAGTATTGCTCATGTGAAAAATACTGAGTAGCACCGTGATTCGGAACCCACGTTAAACTGTAGACCCGCCTATAACTGGCAGGGTAAGTCAGTTCGAAGGTCGGAGGAAGGCAACGGCATACCACCTCCAAACAGGACCATGCCTAGTAAAGCACTGTGTGTTCAAACCAATCTTCGGATTGTTGACTGCTTTACCTTTTTAAGCTGCATACTGTTCAGGAAATTAGGTCTCGCAATTGGGTTTCATGCGAAACATTCTGCTTAAACCATACATGGTCTCCTCTGCCAAAATCCGCAAATGTTGCACACCATCCAGTTTTCAGATGAAGCTCATTTCGAGTTATGTGGTTCAGGAATAAACAGAGCATGCATTATTGTAGTGATGTAAACCAAAATAAACTGCATATCAAGCCCTTGCACAGTTCTCTTGTCACAGTGTGGTGTGGAGTTGTTTCCTTTGGGATTACTGGCCCTAACTTTTTTGAGGATGAAAGCAGTGCGGCTGTAACTGTCATCAGTGAATGCTACCTACAGATGCAACAACATTTTGTTCTTCTCCAATTGGGTATGATCGATGTGAATGTGGAATAATTATGGTTTCAACAAGATGCAGTGACATCGCAAACAGCCAGAATTTGTATGGATTTCTTGCAACAGACATTTCCTGTTAAGAGTAATTTCCCACTTGCCTGATATTTTCTGGCAGCTTCACTCACCTGACCTTTCATGTGCACAGTTTTTCCTTTGGGGCTACCTGAAGCAAGAAGTGTTACAAACACGTTGTGACACCATTCCCGAGTTGAAGGATCGCATTACTACTGCCGTCAACAATGTCCCAGGGAATATGTTATGCCGAGTTATGGAAAGCTTCCAACACCATCTAGATGAGTATTTTGTGTGGAGGGGGCATCATTTAACAGGAGTCATTAAGAAAGTAATGCAAGCAATGAACAATGACTTACACATTAGGAAATGGCATACATTTAACTATTAAATGACATAAGAGGTAATAAATAAAAAACAGTTACTGCCTGATGGTGTGTTTTTGATATCCTGCTATGAATGCTGGTGCACCCTGTACTTCTTTAATATGCAACACAAGAGATAAAGAGTATTCAGTTCGTCCACTTGTCATCAGAAGAAACTGAAAATAATTCAGTGTTACTGAATGAAAGGTCTGTTCAGCCCAAGACAATTCCGAACAACAAACAGTATCAAAACATTATACCTGCTGGGAAACATATAGTTAAAAATATATTGAAATTCATCCTCCATTAAGTATGAACCAGTTTATCTCTCAGGCAATGCAGTGGCACTGTAGTCTCCAGTATATTAACAAGCACAATTGTTGAATGTCTCAAACCAATATTCTTACATTATTTGTTAAATATGCTGTAGGTTGCCTTTGTTATGGACTGTTGCGAAGACAACAGAACAATGGTAAAATACCTACAACCAGTTAAATCTGGCAATGAGAGTTACTCTCACTGTGGAGTCATTACTTGGAATGCAACAGCCAGAGATGATAGCTCTGTGTGTCAGCGACTTGTGTCTGTGTGATTGTATGAATAATGTGTGTGTGCACATTTCTGAAGAAGGCTGAGGCTGAAAACCAAGTTGTGCACCTATGATTGTCTTTTCTACAAGCTTGTCTCTGACTCTATGATTGCCTTTGCGATGAGTTGCAACATATTCTCACTATGTTTTCAAAATAAAACACTGAGTATTATATATGGAATGTCAACTATAATTTTTGGACATGTTTTTCGGCATTAGTAAATTTAATTTCGAATTTATATCTATTTAACATCCACATCTAGCAGATCTATCCTATATTTAGTATCCAGCTTCATGTACAGTAATATATATGTAGTTTTTTCTCACAAAATGAATATTGGAATTCATAATTAAGGTGGGACAATTCAGTCATTTTAATGGGAGCTGAAACATTTGTTTAGTCAGAGTAGAACCTATAATGGAGTGCTAGATGTAAACACTTGCCGCAACATATGCTGCATTATGTTCCATCACTAAGAAAACTTACAAATTATCCACAATGCAACACCTTTTATCACAGAAAGGCTATATTTTCTACATAGCAGTATCATCGTGGCAGGCCAGATAACAGCTGAAAATTACCATAACCCACTAAAAAGAGGGCACATCTGTCACAAAGCATATTTTACCCAGCTTACAACTCACCACAAAGACATAATGATGAGGTGCGACAGACAGACAGACAGACAGACACACACACACACACACACACACACACACACACACACACACACACAAGCATACTTCACAGTTACACAACTGTCATCTCCCGTGCTCTGCAGTGAGGGGATATAAGAGGAGAGAGAAAGGAGGGGGGCAGGAAGGTTGTGTCACGGTAGGGATGGATGCAGCCCAGCCTTACGGAGAATGTACACTTTAAGTGGGTGCATAGAGATGCAGCTTAGGAAAGGAATGGGGAGGGAGGGATTGTAGGGGGGAGGGGTAGGGGATGAACCCCCCCCCCCCCACACACACACACACACCACGAAATGGGAGAGGTGTAGGATAGAGGGGGCTAGAAACTGTTGGGTATGGAGAAAAAGGGTAGGTTGAGGGCTGGATAATTTCAGGCTCAGAGACTGTACTGCAAGAATAACTTCCATCTGTGTAGTTCAGAAAAGCTGGTGGTGGGTAGGACAATCCAGATGACCCGGGTTGTGAAGCAGCTATTGAAATCAAGCTTATGCTCCGCTGCATGTTGTGCCACAGAGTGGTCTACCTAGTTTTTAGCCCAGGTTTGGTTGTCTGGTTGGTTTGAATGTTAAAGGAACTAAATACTACAACACGGCGAGGATGTAAGACGTCAAAAATAAAAGATAAAAATAAAAACAAATAAAATGGAAGACAGGAGAGTAAGGTGTAAAAATACACCCAGAGTGTCTAGGCTGGCCAATCACAGAAATAAAATTAGAACATCCAGCCACTCTGTAACGTGTTAAGATCTCTTACCTACAATTATTAGGCAAATGCAGAATAGGCAGATAATGGATCTTCATTGAAGCTCAAATGGATTGATACAATCCACTAGCATGAATAAAATTTAAAACTGAATTAGCCATAGAGACATTGTTAGCTAAAACAAAAGGTAAGACCTAAAGGTGACTAAAATTCTGCCTCTGAGCAGGTAAATTGGGGCATTCCAGCAAGATGTGGGCAACGTCAAATGCACACCACATTGACACTGACGTAGATCCTCGCAATGGAGAAGGTGACCATGAGTTAGCCAAGTACAGTCCATACGGAGCCAGCAGAAGATAATAAGAGTCCCTGCAAAGGGTCTGCATAGAGGATCTCCACACATGTGTTTCATCCTTTATAAACCTCGATTTATTGGGTGCTTGTAGCGTGCATCATTCAGTACTCCACAAATCGAGAACTCTACTGTGGAACAGAGATCAGTAGATAGTATAGGTATATTGAGGCTAGGATTATGGGTAGCCTCCTTTGTCAACCTGTCAGTTCGTTTGTTGCCTTCTATTCTGCCATGCCCTGGGGTCCAAAAAAATACTACTGACCACCCACAGTGATCATAGACTTTTGGATGGTCATTACTAAAGGATGATGAGGAAAGCACTGATCAAGGGCTTTTAGACCACACAGGGAGTCGCTACAGAAGCGGAAGGACTCCCCGGAGCAGGAACAGATATGTTCAAGTGTCTGAAAGATAGCTACCAGCTCTGCAGTGAAGACACTGCAGCTATACGGCACAAAGCACAATTCATTTACAGCCCATCAGGGAAGATGTCTGGGGCATTGACGATGGGGTAGTGACAAAAAGATAGGAAAGTGGTCACTACCCCACAAGTCGTCATGTGTCCTCCCCAGTTGACAGACGGTAGGAGGACAGGGCTGCAAACTGACAGGTCAATGGCTGAGTAGGTGCCATGCACCACACTGAAATTTATGGGAGCACTAGTGTTTAATTAGTTGAAAAAAGGAAGGAAGCAAGCAAGCTTGGAGTTTAACATCCTGTTGACAGCATCGTCATTAAAGATGGAGCTTACATTCGGAGTGTTTGAGTAAGGACGTGGAAGGAAATCTGCCGTCCCTTTCAAAGGAACCATTCCATTTTCCTGGAGTGATTTAGACAAATCATGTACAACCTACATCATATGGCCGGAGGTGGATTTGAACCACTATCCTTCCAAATACGAGTTCAGTGTGTTACTACTGCGCCACCCCACTGGGATTTTAAAGGTTGAGGTCGAGTTGAGATAGTAAGTTCTTGACATCTCTGACATGGCCAGTGATCATGGTGCCACCCCACAAGGGGTTATAGGCATTAAAAATCACCCAGTAGTAAAAAAGGTGGTGGCAGTTGTGGGATTTGTGCAGCCAATATGTTAGGCAGTGCATTTCCACTTGGAGGGAGATAGAAGCTGCAGATAGTTATTTCATGTGGTATCCATACCTGACAGCCACAGCTTCTAAATGCATTTGAAGGGGTACAGGCTCGCTATAAACAGAGTTAAGGACAAACACACAGACTCCACCTGACACCCTACAATAAACGTTACGACTTTTGTAATATCCTTTGTGCCCCCGAAGGCAGGAATTTACATTGTGGGGAACCAGGTCTCCTGGAGGGCAATGCGGAAAGCAGGTATTGTGCTTTGAAGTTCTCGTAATTCAGCCAGGCGATGGAAAAAATCACCGCAATTCCACTGGAGGATAACACTATTGCTGGTCTGGTACAACATAAGTCACTAAGGAGGGGGTTTTCTACCTCAGAATCACTTGCTTTCACTGCTGGAGAGGCTGCTTGATCGATATTCATTGTTTCTGAGGGTTCATCAAGATCTAGCTGCTCAGGAGATGCTAAAATCTCCACCTCATCCTCTGATGAACCATAGGGTAGTGGTCAGAGAACCACCGAGGTCTCCAAGAAGAAAGAGTTGTTCTTTTTCTTCTTTACGTTTCTCTTGTTGGGAGTGCTTAACAAACTCGGTCTCATAGACTGAGGAAGCCCTCAAAGCCCTATAATCAGCTTTAGTTGGTACTGTTAGCCACTTGCTTGTATATGTTTCCATCGGAGGAAACTGAGGAAAGAATGGATCCCTTCCTTGTGAGATGAGACAGAGAAGTCTGTTGCTTTTCTGGCTCGGGGCAGGTACTGGTGTCCCTTTTTGTTGGGAAGTTATTACTCTAGAGGTAGAGGGTTTGGAAGCAACAGAAGAGGAGCTGTCCCCCACCATGAAGAGGGCAGGTGTAGGCAATCAGCTCTGTGGGCCCCTGGAGATTTGCTGCACAGGTGGAGATCTTGTCGCCTGGGTTGGCAACTGCAAAACTGCTGTGGCATTAGATGTGGCTATGCCTACAGTATGCACTTTTTGATACTTGTGACTTGCCTCTGAATAGGACTGTGCAACCTGGTGAGTTGGAGAGGCGGGGGCAGCCTCTGTTTCATAGTTAATGCAGACCAGAGGAGGAAGCACAAGGCACACCTGGATGGTTTGGTGTCACACCGATAGATAAATACGTTGACTTTCTCAGGCAACAAGCTATCCTCAAAAGCCAAGATAAAGGCACCAATGACAACCCTCTTGTCCTTCCGACCCCTGTGGATGTGACAAATGAAATGAACACCTCGCTGCTCCAAGTTCTTGTGCAACTCGTCACCAGATTGTAGTAGCAGATCCCTGTGAAAAATGATACCTTTGACCATACTGACTTTTATGAGGTGTGATTGAAATGGAAACATCACCCAGCTTCTCACAGACCAACAATGCCCCTGACTGGACTGGGGACGTTATCATTACCATGACGGAACTAGATCTCATTTTTGACATGCCCTCCACCTCTTCATAATTGTCTCCCAGATTTTCTAAAAAATCCAGAGGCTTAGTAGACATAAATGATTCCCTGTCTGTTCTAGTACAGACCAAGTATCAA
Source organism: Locusta migratoria (assembly GCA_026315105.1). Classification (NCBI taxonomy): domain Eukaryota; kingdom Metazoa; phylum Arthropoda; class Insecta; order Orthoptera; family Acrididae; genus Locusta; species Locusta migratoria. The sequence goes on along the minus strand of CM048749.1, from coordinate 25,408,284 downwards.
GGGGGCATACACCACACCTTCATTTCAGACCCTATGTTCCTCCCATGGTGTGGTCAGGAAAGGGAACATTTGAGGATCATATTTCTCAGCACTGAAATCAATCTTACCACACTTAAAGAAGGCAGTTATACGTCCGCCAACGCTATTCTTAGCTCGTTTCATTTTCTTCCCATGAGCAGCTAGGGCAATATATGTCAAACCAAGCAAAGCCCTGCTTGCCTGGGTAAGCCTAAAACAACTGATGTGCGGCAGGTTCCTCATAGGCTGCTCGCTAGCAACTGTTCCACCTCAGCAGCCATACATCTCCTTGGCCCATAGCACACCTTGAGATCGAGGGATCTTTAACATAGGCTTTTACCATCCTTGTGGCCTGAGTGATATACAAGATTTCACTGTTGCACCATACGGTGGTCACTGAGGCACGCACAGAGCTTACAATATGGAGGACTGTCGGCATGATGCAGTCTCCAGCTCAAGGATCCTGCGTTCAGCAAGCCTGTAGCCAGCAAACTAACGCTGAGCACCGAGGGTGGCCATTCATCCTAATTGAAAGCTGGTTAGTGGTAATACCAATATATAGCACTGTGCAGTGTATGCAGCACAGTTGGTAAATCATATGGCTACTTTCACAGGTGGCCCAACCTCCGATTTGGATAGGATAACCGTGTGACAGGATTGGAAAAGGACGTGCTGGATGGGTAGACTGCACAGGTCTTCCAACAGTCTTGCACACGGATACAATGCCTGTGGCAGTGAACTGGAGTTCAGGCTGGCATAGAGATGGATGGCAGATTCTCTTTCATTTCTGGCCATGAGGACAGGAAATTAAAATCTTGGTGAAGGATGCACTTTAGTTTTTCCTAGTCCAGGTAGTACTAGGTGAGAAGAGGAGTGCTCTTTTGTGAATGGTTACTGGTGGTAGGAGGAGGATTTGGGGTGTTGGGGATATGGCACAAGAGATCTGTTTGCAAACAAGGTCTGTGGGGTAGTTTCTGCCTGTGAAGGCCTATTTGAGACCTTCAGCATACTGAGAAAAGGAGTTCTTGTCACTGCAGGTACACCGTCCATGGGTGGCTAGGTTGTAAGGAAGGTTTTTTAATGTGCAAGGATGGCAACTGTCAATTTGTAGGTTCTGTATGAGGTTGGTAGGATTAATATGATTAATATCGATGGAGGTCTGCATGGAACAATCGTGTGAGTGTGTGTGTGTGGGGGGGGGGGGGGGAGAAAAAGAGAGAGGGGGGGGGGGGAGAAAGAAAGGAAAGAAAGAGAGAGGGGGGGGACTTCATTTCCACTTGATCTAATACATTTAGCTCATTTGTAGCTGTTACCAACCACTAAAAAAATGGTAAGCATGTTGTTGAATGTATTGCCCAAATCACCCATGTCTGACGTAGGAAATAGACAGCGTCAATTTTTTCGATGAGACCTCCTCTAAGTGGCTCAAATACTGGAATGAAAACCCAGCCACACAACATTGATCTTTAAGATCCATCAGAGAAAGTTGAGGGAATCTGCCAAATCTGGTCAAGGCTGAACTGCATTAGGATAGGTTAAGAGTGAAATGCTTACACCATGAAGAATTCGGGTTTCATTCCATCTTCTGAGTATAAGAACAGACCAGAAGAGTGAACTGATCACATTGTTTATGAGTGCTCATTGTGAGCATTTGACGCTGAAGTTATGCAACAAAGTCTCCAGATAAAATGTTCTGGATTGACTGAAAAATTTGGAGATACACATTTAATTGTAAATATTATAGAGAAGAAATTCCTAGCAGGAAAAGTATATGTAAAAATATAGATGAAGATTACTTACCAGGCGAAGGAGCACAGGAAGTGATAGTAGCACAAATAAATCAATAAATTCACACACACACACACACACACACACACACACACACACACACTAGCTTTCGCAGCCTAGCTGCTTCGTCAGGCAGAAGGGAAGGAGAGGGAAAAGGAAACGATGAGGTTTTAAGGGAGTGGGTAAGGAGTCATTCCAATCCCGGGACAGGAAATACTTACCTTTGGGGGGGGGGGGGGGAAGGAGGGTAAACAAATACACAACACCCACACATATTGTGTATGGAAGCACACCTAGGCCTTGATGCCTGGCTAGGTGTGATTGCGTTGTGTGTATGTGTGGGTGCGAGTGTATTTGTTTACCCTCCTTTTTTTCCCCCAAGGTAAGTCTTTCCTGTCCCGGGATTGACTCCTTACCCACTCCCTTAAAACCTCACCATTTCCTTTTCCCTCTGCTTCCCTTCTGCCTGACGAAGCAGCTAGGCTGCGAAAGCTAGCATGTGTGTGTGTGTGTGTGTGTGTGTGTGTGTGTGTGTGTGTGTGTGTGTGTGTGTATTTATTGATTTCATTGTGCTACTATCACTTCCTGTGCTCCTTCACCTGGTAAGTTAGGTGAATGTGTGGGCATGTGTGCATTTGTTTACCCTCCATTTTTTCCCCCAAGGTAAGTCTTTCCTCTCCCGGGATTGGAATGGCTCCTTACCCCCTTCCTTAAAACCCTCATTATTTCCTTTTCCCTCTCCTTCCCTACTGCCTGAAGACGCAACTGGGTTGCGAAAGCTTGCGATTGTGTGTGTGTGTGTTCATTTATTTATTTGTGATGCTGTCACACCTGTGCTCCTTCGCCTGGTGAGTAATCTTTGTCTATTATATATATATATATATAATAGACATATATATATAATATATAATATATAATATATATCTTATATATATAATAGACATATATATATATATATATATATATATATATAATTGCAAATACTTTCATATACTTGTAAAACCATTTGATAAATAAATAAATAAATGGAAAGTATGGCTCACCTAAGAAAGATGTGAAAAACATGAAGTCAGTTCCAAGAAGACCTGACCCATTTTCATTGTCAGCTGCCTCTGTGTCAATAGCAAGAAATGCCAAAGGCACTCTGCTAGATTCACCTTGTAAACTTTTCTCTCTTTGTACTTCTTCATATGTAGGTAGCTTTGCTCCTGCATCATATGGGGGAGGTGCGGAGAAATCAGCCTTTGGTGGAGGGATGTCATCAGCCTGAAAAATAAATAAATAAATAAATGCATGACAATCATTAGGTACAAAAACATGTATTGTTCATTAGAACAGAACTAAGTGAACAACCCCAGACTTTATTTTTCTAATTTCTTTCTCCAATTTTGCATATTTATACCAAAATTCAATTGATGATATGAAGAAGTTTATTATTGTTTATAATAATAATGTATACATCTATGAAAAATGCTTGCAGTTATTCCCTTGTAGAAAGGAGTTATAGAAATTACTAAAACCATCCACTGTTCAGAAAAACTTACTACGAAGGGGCAATATTGGCAAAGGAGAAACAAAAACAAGTTTTGGTTCTGATCAAAACTTTTAAAAGTAATCTTAAAAATGTGTAAATAAAAAAGTCCAGAACGAATTCAATAGTTAACGAGGGTAGGTTGCAATTCATCGCTAAGAGAATCGCCGAGCCACAGACAGCAAGTAAAAATCAACAAAGTAGTGGACCCCTTATTATATTTAAGTCCTTGTGTAGACTGTTTTTGTTCTTAGTATCGTATGTAAGAATTGAGCTGCTTGTTGGGAAAAGGGATATAGTTAGAGATCTGTATGGATAAGAAAAGTGTTATCCGCATCCGCAACACATCTGCAAGGCCCATATCCACAACCGCATCCATGATACTTTATCCACATCCGCAAATTTGTTAACTGCATCTGCAGACATTGAAATTTTGAATGGGTAATAGTAATAGATAGCAATATTTAAAACCATGGTATGTAATGATATAATTATCTTAGAATGTCATTTCTGCGACAACTTAACTACTTTTGACCTCTTCAATCACGGTAACGATTCTATACCTACTCCAAAACAGGCTGTTCCAAACTGGAAAACATTAGCACTTTGCACGCGTCTGCACGCGCGCGCGATTTCAATCTGTTTTCCCTTACTAATTTAAAATCACCTCTTTTCACTTTACACAATATAGTATCCATTGATGTCACTGTATGCACTATGATACACGTTGTCACTCAGTTACTACAAAGCGCTAACTGAAGGAAGCGGAAATTTGGCATGGCACCTCTGGTGAGAAGTGGGCTGGTTTGCCGCCCAGGAAGTACTTGACAGACCGCAGATAAGACACGGTCATGTAAACAGATTAGGTGGAGGTCCCTCGTGTACAGCTATGCCAGCTGTGGCCAGAGGATGAAGACAACAAACTTCTACTCTACCTGAGCCCTGCAAAGATTCCAAGAATGTCCATAGGCGTGAAGTTTTCAGCTAACATTTCAACAGACACCTCGTTCTTTATCCGCATATAACACATGGATATCCAGGTCGCTCACAATTTTATCCACACAGTAAGAAATACTGCGGATAATTGCAGACCTCTAGATATAGTACTTATGACGAATTTCATTAAGGAATAAATATACTGAGAGGTAGTAGTTAGTATACCCAGCTCTTTGACGAGGCTTCTACAGGATGTCCATCAAATTACTCCACAAATAATGCACATATTACACACTTTTGTACTTAAAACATTAGCTTGACTTGAAGAGTCACCCCAAAATATTATAACATATGACATTATGGAATGAAAGTAAGCAAGCTTTTTGATTTTTATGTCTCTGTCTGATAACACTCTTACTGCAAATACAGATTTCTCAAGTCCGTTTCTGCAGTTCTGTGGTGTGCTCCTCCCAACTGAATTTATTATCAAACTGTAATCCCAGAAATTTAATACTGTCAACATCTTCTATCTGCTCTTCTTCATACTTTATGCACATACTGGATGGAAACCTCTTACATCTCCTGAACTGTATGTAGTGAATCTCTAAAGTTTAATATCAATAAGTTGGTTTTAAACCATTTATTTATGTTCATCAAAATATCATTAACAGACCTTTCTAGAATATTGCTTGACATGCTGTTTATTGCAATAAATGTATCATCTACAAATTAAACACACTTTGCTTCTGGCAGTATAACTGATGAGAGGTCGTTAATGTACACAAGAAAAAGCAATGACCTTAAGATGGATCCTTGTGGGGCACCACATGTAATTTCTTCCCAATCTGACAATGGCTTAATTTACTAGACCCTTGCACTGACACCCTTCATTTCTTGTTAACGAGGTACAACTTGAACCATTTTGCAACACTGCCCATGACAGCAAAGAATTATAATTTACTTAAGAGGATGTTGTGGTTCACACATTCGAAATGAAATCACAGAAAATACCTGCTACCTGTAATTTATTATCTAATGCAGGGGTCTCCCAATTATAATACCATGAGGGGCACATATCAAGCTTCTATTCTCTATGGGTGCTGGAAGACAGTTTGGGATTACCAAAAATTTGAATACCAACTGACACAGTACCACATCATGCCTACACTATGGCCAACACCACCTAGAAGACAAGGCCTCACAACAGGCCGTGCCTACGTCACACTTAGAGGCCCCGGCTGCCATCTGACTGGCCATCCGCTGCGCGGCGGTGGGCGTGCCCCAGCCAACAGCCAGTGAGGCGGCGGCCGGGGCCTCTAAGTGTGACGTAGGTACGGCCTGTTGTAAGGCCTTGTCTTCTAGGTGGTGTTGCTATGGCCCACTAGTAACTGGTACTTTGTACCTCCTCGTGCCTTGGCGCCTGAACTCTACACACTAGCACACTATTGGCTGAATGCCAGCATCCAATGAAAATCACTTTTGAAAACACAACCTAATTATTAACCTAGCCTGTTTAATAATTTTATTATTACTTATGACAATTGCCAACATGAATGTAATCACTGGTAATGATGAAGTAACTGTCCAGCCTTTTTAAACAATAAAATGTTAACATCAAAAGAGTTGCAATTCCCGCCATAGAAAACACGGTGGAGTCCCGCGCTACTTGCAATGCTGCTAACCACTGGCTTCCCACGCTTGGGATGACCATCTGTCACGGTCACAAAGATTCAGCTACTGCCTGTAACCGCTGCCAAGCGTATCTTAACTTGGGCAGCCAAAGGGTGCCCATACAGCAGTAAAATAAAGTTAAAATAAATCTTAATAAAGTATAGCAGAAATGCAAGGTAACACCATAATTTCACCTCTTGTAGCAAAATACTGAATTCGCCGTGTTTCAGTCTACAGCTTCCAATAAAATTGACAACAGAAATTTCATGTTTCATTACAAAGAGCATATCTATTAACTTTGCCCAAAGTCATCCCAACTGAAGAATGCAGGATTCTATCAATGGTTTGGTAACACCACTGGTATCATATATTGGATTTATTCACACAATAAAACCTGCACATACGACACACATATTTCAGTAACGACACATTATATACGAGAAAGACAAAGGATGTACTTTTTAACTAAAGTTAATTATAACTCTTAAAACAAGTTCTAGTACTATGGAAGGAATTCAGAGCTGCAGTTCTACAACAAAACTTTCGCACAAAAACCTTTAGAAACTATAGAACTTGTGAGATGTTACGTCCAGTTCTACCATACTTAGATAACTTTTCTTGTAAATGATTCATTAAATCAGAAGCAATGTCTTCATACTGATGCGAAACTATTCTCAAAAAAAGAAACCACTTCACATTCCTCAGTTGTGTCGGGGAACAGTTATACAGCTGTCATTAACACACAGCTCTTCATATGAAACACAGTAAGTTCATGGCTTCCCTTGTCTTGTAATTTCATGGACAATTCTTCAAATTACTTTTGTAGCGGCTTCACTTTCTTGAAGCTGTTTCATTTAAAACACAGTCCACGTTTTAACATCTCGCATTGATGTTCTCGTACATTGCCACTAAATTCAATAAACTGTTCTTTCACAATGACGACGACGACGACAAATGTTACATCCCTCGAGTACAGCAATACCTTCATCACAGAATACACCTGTTGTTTTGTCATCTTTCTCTGTAACACTGCATTTCTTGCTCCATATATGACTCTTAATATCAACTAGTCTATTTTTAGCTTCAACCGACATACTAAACAAGTACTTAGAACAAATAACTTGCACAAATTCCAAAAACATGAATCCTGAAATACCAAAACACTATAACAAATTAAACAAGATGAACACAGCAAAACACAGTAAGGAAAAAGAAATGAGTCACCAAAAGTCATGACGATCTATTATCTATGAACAAGTGGAGACAATTTTGACGTTCTTAGAGTGCGGCAATGCTCCTAAGCAACCTCTCTCAAGAGTTAACCAAGAGGTAATCTCAATCTAAATTGCAAAAAACTTTCGTTCATGCACGAGCCAGATTAAATCCCTTCACACGCCGTATTTTGATCTACAATCTCAATGTAGGTATAAATAGCCTTCTCGATACCGGAACCTTTCGATTATCCAAACTGTGTTCTGGACAATATGTTATTTGTGGTCAGGTGGTTAAGAAGCTGCTTGTACATTACCTTTTCTAGAATATTTGAGAATGTTGCAAAATTGAAATCAGTCTGTAGTTTGATGGTGTGTCTTTATCCCCTTTCTTGAAAAGAGGTTTAATATCTGCATATTTGAGCGGATCAGGAAATGTTCCAGTTATAATAGACTGGTTACACAAATAACATAAAATTGTGCCAAATTCACAAGAACATGCTTGAATTAACTTGGTTGATATTTCATCATAACCACTAGAATGTCTTGTTTTTAACGATTTTACTATGGAAGTTATTTCTTGTGGTGAAGTGAGTACCATACTCATGTACCTGAAGTTACTTGTAAATGCTACTTTCAGATATTAAAGGGCATTATTTACTGACCCTAAAATCCTATACAATCAGAAATAGATAAAACAAACTTGTTAAATACATTTGTCACACTGACCCATTAGTTACTAATTTATTATCAACTCTTAACGGTATCTGCTCCTGTTTCTTTCTGATTCTACCAGTCTCCTTTTTCAATTATGTCCGGAGATGCAAAGTTTGAAAAGAAGCTATCTGTAATGAGACAAGGATTGGTGAGGAGAGGGTGGGGTGTACGAGGGCACTAACCTGAAATTTATTTCAAAAATTAACAGTAAAAAAAAAACTGTCATTTGATGCTGTATATTATACTGTTTGTACAAAACTGATGATAAAAGGGTACGGTCTCACATTATTTCTGAAACAATAGTGGTTCAAAAAGAAAAGATATGTTTCCACACTATTAAAATAAATAGTGAACTCAGTAATTTTAGCAAAGGTCCCGTAACACTGTGAATGTTGCCTAGTAATCGTGATAATTGCGGAAAATCATAATACTAGGCACATGTGTATATCCCATAATGTTTTTATTTTACTGCCTGACATTGATGTCTTCTTCTCAAAGTGCATTTGTTTAGATTTCTGAATTACTTTTTTTAAAACATTTTACAGTATTCCTTATATTTAGCTAAATCACCATCACTAGAGCTACTCTTGGCTGAAAGACACATTTTCCTTTTTTGTCTTACATGAAATCTTTATGCTTGTGTCATCCACAGTGTTCTTATAGCCTTCTGTTTGAGTTACTTTTAGAGGAAAATAGTTTTTAAGCACGATACTGACATTATCATTGAATATTTTATTAATGATGGAAATTCTCCACTAGTTGCTAAATTATTTTTCAAAAGAGATAGACTGGCTGGCCAGTACCTACCTTTTTGCTGTACTGCCGACAGACACACACAAAGAAAACAGGGACAAAAATAAAACATGCTTTTGGAACAGGGTTCCTTCTTCAGGTAAGAGCGAACGTAAGAAAAAAGAAATAGGAAAGAAAGGGGAAGGCAATTCACGACCTAGAGCCTCAAACACCGTCCTCATGACCTAGGTCATGAATTAGGTCAGAGATACTGCATACAGTAGAACCTTGTTTTTACGCTTTTCAAGGGACTTCAGTAAAATAGTGTGAAATGCTGGAAATAATGTTTTAAATGGTAAAATACGCTTACTGGATCAGCCTTGCATTTTGATAGTTAATTTGTGATATATGTACATAATATGCCTCTAAATACTCACCAGGAAGTTTATTATACAATAAAGGTTATCCAAATCTTTGCTATTTTAAGTGCCAGCCAGAACTGGTAATTTTATGGGAAGTAGAAATTTTTTATGTAATTTCATTCATTAATAATCGAGGACGCTACTGCTAGGCTATCTAACACATTTTCAAAATTACCTGAACCGCTTCTTCTTCTTTTTTTTTTTTTTTTTTTTTGTGGTTTTAGGGTGCACAACTGCTGTGGTCATTAGCGCCCAACACTGCCCATAGTAAAAAAGAACCGGGGTTAGAAATTAAATGGCTTTTGCCATATTTGCACGCTGTATAAAAAGTAAAACTCTTAACTGATTGCGGGTCATCAGCTAAAATGTCAGACATTTCAAATGGGAAACACAGATCATGACGGAGACGGTTAAAAAACGGACATTGCACTAAAAGATGGTTCACAGTAAAAGGTGCATCACAGTGCTCACATAAGGGAGCAGGACCACCATGTAATAAATGCTGGTGGCTGTAACGGCAGTGGCCAATACGAAGCCGGGCCAGAACAATCTCCTCTCGGCGGGAGGGTCGAGATGACGTTGACCAGAGATCAGGCACAGGTTTAATGGCTCGCAATTTATTCCCTGACAGGGATGACCAATGTAGATACCAACGGGAGATAATACGCTGGGAGATACCAGCGCGAAGGTCATCAGAGCTGGTGGAAAAGGTAGATAGCCGAGGAAGGAGAACTGCTTCCTTGGCAGCCGTATCCGCAGCCTCATTCCCCAACACTCCCACATGGCCAGGGACCCACAGAAACGTCACCGTAGTTCCGCTCGTTGAAAGAGAAGTAAGGCAATTGCGGATGCTTTGTACCAGGGGATGGGCCGGATATAGCATGCGAAGGCTCAACAAAGCACTCAAAGTCCGAGCAAATGACAGTCTTACTGAGCGAGTTTCGCCGGACATATTGTGTGGCTTGGTATAATGCATACAGCTCAGCTGTAAAAATGGAACTCCACTCAGGAAGACGATATTTAAAAGAGACGTTGCTAAGTACAAAAGCACACCCAACACCCTGGTCTGTCTGAGCCATCAGTGTAAATGAACAAATTGTCATCAAATTTAAACCGGAATGCGTGAAATTCTCTCTGGTAGACGAAACTAGGTGTGGAGTCCTTTGGAAGAGAATGAAGATCAAAGTTAACACGGACTTCGGGGCTTCGCCACGGTGGAGAGGTGCTCTCTCCAGTCGAGAAGATAGCAGGCATTGTAACGCCAAGCTGGCCGAGTAGCGAACGCAAGCGTACTCCCGGTGGTAGCAGAGCAGACGGGCGCAGAGCGAAGAGACTGTCAAGTGAGTCGTTAAAAAAAAACTGCGTATGTCGGGTGTCCTCGCATGGACGACAAAGGACTAGCGTAACAGCTAAGCAGGAGTTCCCGACGGTAAGAAAGGGGTAGTTCGGCGGCCTCGGCATAGAGGCTCTCAACGGGGCTAGTATAAAACGCTCCTGTCGCCAGACGGAGACCTTGGTGGTGGATTGTATTAAGGCGGCGCAGTATGGACGGTCGAGCCGAAGAATAAACGATGCTACCATAGTCCAGTTTGGACCGAACTATGGTGCGATACAGATGGAGGAGAGTAGACCTGTCAGCTCCCCACGAGGTGCCACTTAACACCCGCAGCACATTGAGAGAGCGGGTACAGCGAGCTGCCAAACGGGATATGTGGGGAGACCAACGTAACTTCCTGTCGAGAACAAGTCCCAAGAACGTCGTGGTACCCACAAATGATAGTACTATGGGGCCCAGACGAAGGGACGGGGGAAGGAACTCCTTCCACCGCCAGAAGTTCATGCAGACTGTCTTGTCAGCTGAGAATCGAAAGCCAGTGTCCATACTCCACGCGTGGAGAGTGTCTAGGCACCGCTGAAGGCGCCGCTCCAGGAGACCCGTTTGCTCAGAGCTGCTGTAGATCGCGAAGTCGTCAACAAATAGGGACGCCGACACTCCCAGTGGAAGGTGATCGGCTATAGAATTGATTGCCACTGCAAATAAAACAACGCTCAGGACCGAGCCCTGGGGGACTCCGTTCTCCTGATTAAAAGTGCTCGATAAAACCGAACCAACACGCACTTTAAAAACACGGTCTGTTAAAAATTCGCGGATAAAAATTGGCAGGCGACCCCGAAAACCCCATGTATGCAGAGTGCGGAGGATTCCAATCCTCCAGCAGGTGTCGTATGCCTTTTCCAGATCAAAGAACACCGCTACTGTCTGGCGCTTCCGTAAAAAGTTATTCATTACTGAGGTAGATAGGGCAACAAGATGATCCACCGCAGAACGGTGCTTGCGAAACCCACATTGGACATTAGACAGGAGATGTCGCGTTTCAAGCCACCATACCAGGCGCCCGTGAATCATGCGTTCCATAACCTTGCATACGTTACTGGTGAGGGAAATGGGGCGGTAGCTGGAAGGGAGACATTTGTCCTTCCCAGGCTTTGGTATGGGAATGACTATGGCTTCACGCCAGCGTCGCGGAAAGGTGCCTTCTATCCATATGCGGTTGTAGGTGGCCAGTAGGAAGTGCAAGCTCGTTGGTGAAAGGTGTTGCAGCATCGCCATGTGAATGCCTTCTGGTCCTGGAGCGGAGGACCGCGAAGACGAGAATGCGTGGTGAAGCTCTCGTACAGTAAACTCGGTATTGTAGCATTCACGGTTCTGAGAGGTAAAGGGCAATGGAGTCACCTCCACCGTCCGTTTCCTAGCTAGGAAAGCGTCAGTGTAATGTGAAGAGCTAGAGACCTCTGCAAAATGTCGACCCAGTGCGTTGGCTATTTGTGGAGGATCGACGACGGTGTCAGTTGCGACACACAGACCAGGAATTGGGGAATGAGCCATAGAGCCCGAAATTTTTCGAAGGTTACCCCAAATGATGGAGGAAGGGGTAGACCTATTAAAAGAGCTCGTGAATGAGCGCCAACTGGCGCGTTTACAGTCGCGAAAGAGGCGACGACAATAGGCCCGCAGCCGTTTGTATCGGATGCAGTTGTCGAGCGTGGGCCGTTGTTTGAAGATTCTAAGGGCACGTCGCCGTGCTCGCAGAGCGTCACGGCATTCCGCGGTCCACCACGGGACAAGGGGACGACGTGCGTGGGAAGTCTTGCAGGGGATGGAACATTCCGCGGCTGTCAGAATAACTGTGGTAATGTGTTCCACTTGGTCGTCTATACTAGGATAATGGTAAGTACCAAAATCCGCCAGTGACGTGTAGAGCTCCCAGTCCGCTTTCGTTAACTGCCAGCGGTGTGGATGCTCAAGGGTGTCAGGCATCATTAGGTGAATTACACACGGAAAATGATCGCTCGAATGTGAGTCTGAGAGAGCAGACCATTCAAGACGCCGTGCCAGCTGAGCAGTGCAGATAGCTAGATCTATATGGCTGAAAGTATTTGTGGTGTCTGAAAGATAAGTTGGTTCACCAGTGTTAAGGTAGATGAGCTGAAGGTGGTTCAGTATATCTGCCAGGAGGGAGCCCCGTGGACATGGTCGTGGGGAGCCCCAAAGGGGGTGGTGGGCATTGAAATCTCCCACCAACAAAAACGGACGCGGAAGCTGGTCAATAAGATCTAGGAGATCTGATCTAGTGACGGGAAAAGAGGAAGGAGCGTAAATATTGCACAGTGTGAAGACAAATCCAGGAAGGTATATCCGGACAGCAACAGCTTGTATTGGAGTACACAAAGGGATCGGTGTACTGTGTACGTCATCCCGAATAAGCAACATTACGCCCCCGTGGACTGGAATTCCTGCCACTGGAGGAAGGTCAAAGCGAACGGTAGTGTAGTGTGGGAAAGTAATTCGAGTACCAGGGAGCAATTTCGTCTCCTGTAGAGAGAAGATGATTGGATGATATGTTCGCGTTAGAAGCTGCAGTTCTGTCCAATTCGACCGGATACCACGAATGTTCCATTGAAGAATATCCATAATAGGATAAAATGAGATGAAGGTGGACATCAGCCCGACGAAGGCGGCGGGCCACAGTGCGAATGTTCGCAACTGGTGGTGACAGACAGGAGGGTCTTGCTCCATATTCTCAGAGGTTACCACAGCAGCTGCGTGAGTGTGGTCGGCAGCCCCATCTTTGGCTGATGCACCTGGAGAGACTATAGGCTTCCAGGGGATGCCATCGTCACATTGTGAGGTAGGAGGGGGGAGAGTTTTCCCCCTATTTGATTTCTTGGAGCCCTGGTGAAGCTCCTTGGTTGGCTCAGATGTTTTGGTAGGGGTGCGGAGGAAATCCTCGCGCGAATGCTCTTTCTTAGCCTTTCGCGTCTCTATCTGTGGTTTCACAGCTGAAGATGAAGATTTGGAAGAGGTACTCACACTTTTCGTTGAACGTGACGCCGTTGTCGATGTAGACTGTTTGACAACTACTGTCGTAAACTGTAGGTCACAAGTCTGTGTGGCCATATCCCGTGTTGGTGGAGGCGTTGCAACTACAGTACTGTAGTTACCACGCGGCGGGGTCTTGGGCTTACGACTGGCGTACATCTTACGTGCAACTGGTATGGGAACCTTTTCCTTTACACGGATTTCCTGGATGGCTCGTTCATCGGCAAACATGGGACATTCCCGGGAGGAAGCAGCATGATTCCCGTTACAATTGATGCAATGAGGGGACGGTGGTGGACAAATCACCTCATGGGCCTCTTTACCACAGGTGACACATATGACTGGGTTCTTGCAAGACTGGCTTGTGTGGTTAAATCGATGGCACTGATAACACCGAGTAGGGTTAGGGATATAAGGTCGTACTGTGATGACCTCATACCCTGCCTTGATCTTCGGCGGCAGAGCCACTCGGTCGAAGGTCAGAAACACTGTGCGAGTGGGCACTACAACATTGTTCTATTTTTTTGTCACTCTGTGTACTGCGACGATGCCTTGAGCTGCCAGATATTCTTTCAGTTCATCCTCAGTCAGACCGTCCAAACTGGCCGAGAAGACTACCCCCTCGGGAATAATTGAGGGTTGGATGGAGCTCAACACGAACCGGGTAGCTGTGGAGCAGAGTAGCCTTAAGCAGCCGCTGTGCCTGGGAGGCACTTTCTGTTTCTAACAGTAGTGTTCCATTACGCAGGCGGTTGCAGGTCTTAACTGGGCCGGCAATGGCATCAACCCCTTTTTGAATAATAAATGGGTTCACCGACGAAAAGGATTGTCCTTCCTCAGTACGAGTCACCACAAGGAACTTTGATGTCTGTAAATTTTTCTGTTCAGACACACTATTGTCTAGTACATCAATTTCTAAAGGCTCTTTCCATTTTCTTTTTTTTTAGAATCATCGCGGTTGTATCCCCCACGATTGCCAGTGTCTCCGATGGCACGCTGCTTCCTGCTGGGGGCCCCCAACGGAAGCACACCCACCTTGGGTGATTGTTCACACCCCAGGTCACACCTCCCGATCTACAGACGAAGGGACCAATCGGCGAATTGGGAAGGTATCAGCACAGGCAAACGCCCCTCCCCTGGCCTGGCCTTAACCAGGGGGTACGCACGCACCCTACATGCCAGCCCGGGGCTGGGACTTACGCCTTCAAGTGCGTACAGGGAGGAGGAAGAGAGAAATAGTAGGAGGAGAAGCCTCAAATGCAGACGCGGAGGCAAGGTAAAGAAGTGAGAGAAGAGCTGAATCCAAAAGGTCAGAACTTCGGTTCCCCGAAGGATGCACAGACTCGGTCCCCAAGAGGGGGGAAAAGGACAGTAGAAGAATCGTCGTGTAGCACGGAAAGGAAAGAGTGCTACAAAGGCTGGGGCCCCGTGCTCGCCACGCACGTACTCACCACAGAGCAGTGAGCCCCCTTGGGGGACCTGAACCGCTTCGATTGATATCGTTGGACGCCGCTGCCAGGCTATGTAACATCTTCAAAATTACTGCCTTTTAACGCCATTAATTATTTACGTAGGCCTAGTAAAACTCCTGAATTTCCATTCTTTTTGTATTTTTCGATGTTTCACATGACAATATTAGAGAATTTATTTGCGTTCTCGAGTGCAAACATATGCATAAGTATTTTTGTGACGTTTATATAGGATCGGCATCTCACACTATTATCGCTTTTTTGAGGTTGTGGGTATTATGATACCCAACTATGACAGATAACGTTCTTTATTAATCAAAAATATGTATCACAAAAACAATGCAACTCTTTATTCTCACATCAACAAAGCAACAGGTTCCGATTGTTTGAATACACTCCAGCCATTCTGGCAAAAAAGCTAGCGGAAAGAGGAACTACACCACCACAAATTGGCGTTATTCTCACGTTAACAAACCATTCTGTTTGTCTTAGTAAACGCCATGGGATCTGACAAAGAAGCTGGTGCAAAGAGGAGGAACATCCCTACAATTCAGCGTGTCTCAAGTCATCTAGCCACGTACTACCAACAACGAAACACGAAATATATGTTTGAATAAATGCAAAGTCTCAAGAAACACGACCGCGAATAATTTTTAAGGGCTATACTTCAAGGGAAAGCCATGCTACCGTCTATTTATGTAGATTACATCATTTTTTTCTTCACAAACAAGCTTTCGAAAAGCATAAAACACAGGAAAAGTGTAAATATGTTGACACAAAAACGAGGGTGAATTAACATTGTGAACTTAGGAAATTTGACGGGACCTACAAAAAATTAAAAAAAATTGGTGTAAATGGTGGGAAAACGTAAAAACCAAGGACGAAAAAACGAGGTTTTACTGTATATACAATATTACTGATTTCCACAATCCTCGAACACCATCCTCATGACCTAGGTCATAAATTACCTTCCCCTTCCTTTCCCATTCCTTTTCTTCTTCCCTTCTCTCTTACTTTAAGAAGGAACCCTGTTCCGAAAGCTTGTTTTATTTTTGTCCTTTTTTCTTTCAGTGTGTGCCTATTGGCCGTACAGTAAACTGGTAAGTACTGGCCAGCCAATCTCTTTTGAAAAATAATTAATGAGTATGTTATATTTTTCATTCATCACTATAAACATCTTTCAAGGACATATTTTTGAGCTGTTTTCTAAAATACTCAATTTCTGGTCGATTGACTACTCTCGTATATGCATATTTAGCAGTTTTCATAATCTGCTTCGAATCTATACTTAAAACAAGGAGCTACATATCACGATCTAATAGGCCAGTGCCCCCTATGTAAGTTACTTGCAATCAACCCAGACAGTTTTCCCTTCACTTTCCTGTTGAGGTGTAGGCCATGCCAGTGTAGTCCCACCTACAGATAGCATCAAAAAAATGTTCAAATGTTTGTTAAGCTTATGGGACTTAACTACAGGGTCATCAGTCCCTAAACTTACAAACTACTTATGAACTACTTACAACTAAAGACGGCACAAATATCCATGCCCGAGGGGGGATTCGAACCCCCGACCGTAGTGGCCGTGCGGACCGTGACTGGAGCGCCTCAATCCCCTCGGCCACCGCGGCCGGCTACAGATAGCATCCACAGAAATCCAACCATATCTGACATAAGCAGCCTTTACAACTCTAAGTTTACTCTTCTCACAGGAAAGTTCACAAATGAGGCTGATCGTGGCATCTCAAAACAGACAACACACTCGTATGGTTCGTTGGTGATGCTATCTTCACAAGGTAAGTCTCTATAGAATATTAAGTCTGTCAATGCTATTTCCCGGACCACCCAATATAACCATAGTATCCCCTTCGTGAAATGTTTTCACAGAACCTATATCCTCTATTACTCGCATTCAGTTTGAAAAAGTTTGTGAACTGATACTCTAGAACTAGCTCTTCCTGAAGTAGTCAGCCAACACTTCTACCATGGGAACAAGACTTTCTTTCTCTTCACAGATTTCTCTATGTTTTTGAAATCTTTTTTGAAAGTTTGTTGTACTGTTTCTACAGCTTCAGCTACATGAGGCTCATATTTTTGACTGAGGCAATAGGTCAAATCTATTTTTCAGATTAATGACAAAGCTGTCTGGCACAATCCCAAGCCTGTTCCCACTTCCCACCTGTTCACCTTTCTCCCTCTTTAACCCGCTAAGATTCTCCCTTGCCTTATCTAATTCAGCTTGAAGAGCTGAAATTATCTCCTCCTGTTCCATTATTTTCCTATCTCTATAGAAGATCCTACAAAACAACTGGTGAGCCTCATTAATGTCCCTTTTCCCACAGCACTACATTTGCCCCAATGAAAGAAATCACCACAACTATCACACCACACCCTGGAACTAATGATCCTATGGCATGCTACACACTTCTCCCTATGGTTAAAAAAAAAAAAAAAAAAAACAGAAATTGTTCAAACTTGATTAAGTAGGACTAAAACATAAATGTTACACCAAGAGGCACTAAAAACTGTTCATATAAATATAAATAGAATTAACTGAAAGGATACTGAATAAAAGAAACTCATTCACGAAAAACAAATTAGGTCTCTAAACATGGAATACTACACACTTTTGCTAAATCAAGAAATTAAATATTCGCCGTTTTCCGTTTATTTGTGCTTGATAGACTTTATGAACCTTAACTGCTACATCCACTCCCATGAACCACAGACATTGCCGAGGTGGGGTGGCTTGCGTGTCTCAAAGATACAGATAGCCATACTGTAGGTGCAACCACAGCGGACGGGTATCTGTGGAGAGGCCAGACAAACGTGTGGTTCCTTTCAGTAGTTACAGGGGCAACAGTCTGGATGAATGACTGAGCTGGCCTTGTAACATCAGCTAATGTGGCATTGCCACACAGTTACAGCAAACAGCTGAAAGCAAGGGGAAACTACAGCTGTTATGTTTCCCGAGGACATGCAGCTCTACTGTATGAACATATGATGATGGCATCTTCTCGGGTAAAATATTCTGGAGGTAAAATAGTCCCCCATTCGGATCTCCAGGCGGGCACTACTCAGGAGGAGGTGACCATCAGGAAAGACAATACTGGCATTCTACGGGTCGGAGTGTGGAATGTTAGATCCCTTAATCGAGTAGGAAAATTGGAAAATTTAAAAAGAGAAATGGATAGGTTGAAGTTAAATATAGGGGGGATTAGTGAAGTTCAGTGGCAGGATGAACAGGATTTCTGGTCAGGTGAGTACAGGATTACAAATACAAAATCAGTTGTGGGTATCACAGGAGTAGGACTGATAATGAATAAGAAAATAGGAATGCGGGTAAACTACTATGTGCAGCACATGATCGCATTATCATTGTCAAGATAGATACGAAGCCAACACCGACAACAGTAGTACAGGTTTATATGCCAACTAGCTCTGCCGATGATGAGGAAATCTAAGAAATATATGAGGAGCTAAAGGAAATTATTCAGGCAATTAAGGGAGAGGAAAACTTAATTGTCATGGGAGACTGGAATTTGGTAGTAGGTCAAGGAAGGAAAGGGAAAATAATAGGAGAATATGGTCTGGGCAAACGGAATGAAAGAGGAAGCCGCCTGGTAGAATTTTGCACAGAACATAATTTAGTTATAACAAACACCTGGTTTAAGAATCACAAAAGAAGGTTGTATACATGGAAGAGACCAGGAGATACCAGATAGATTTTATAATGGTAAAATAAGAGTTTTTGGAACCAGGTTTTAAACTGTAAGACACACCCAGGGGCAGATATAGACTCTGACCATAACTTGTTGGTTATGAACTGTAGGCTGAAACTGAAGAACTACAAAAAGGTAGGAAAATAAGGAGATGGGACCTGGATAAATTGAAGGAACCTGAAGTTCTTAAGAATTTCAGTGGGAGCTTTAGGCAACAATTGGCAGAAACAGGGAAAATAAAACAGTAGAGTAGGAATGGGTAGCATTGAGAGATGAAATAGTGAAGGCAGCAGAGGACAAAATAGGTAGGAAGGCAATACCTACAAAACATCTTGGATATCACAGGACATACTAAATTTAATTGATGAAAGGAGAAAATATAAAAAGGCAGTAACTGAATCAGGCAAAATGGAGTACAGACAACTAAGAAATGAGAGCACTGAAAGACCTAAGTTGAAACAAGGCCCCTGGAGTAGATGATATTCCCACAGAGCTAATGAAGTCTCTGGGAGAACCAGCCATGACAAAATTGTTTCACCTGGGGTGTACAATGTATGAGACAGGTGAAGTACCCTCAGACTTCAAGAAAAATGTTATAATCCCCATTCCAAAGAAAGCACGAGCGGACAGGTGTGAAAACTACAGAACCGCCAGTTTAATAAGTCATGGTTGCAAAATATTAAAGCGAATTATTTACAGAAGGATGGAAAAAAGGGTAGAAGCCAACCTCGGGGAAGATCAGTTTGGGTTCAGGAGAAATGTAGGAACACGGGAGGCAATACTCACTTTACGGCTTATCCTAGAAGATAGATTAAGAAAAGGCAAACCTACATATCTACCTTTTGTAGATTTGGAGAAGGCTTTTGACAATGTTGATTGGAATAAACTCTTTCAAGTTCTGAAGCAAGCAGGAGTAAAATATAGGGAGCGTAAGGTTATTTACAACTTGTACAAAAACCAGACAGCGGTTGTCAGAGTTGAAGGGCATGAAAGGGATGCAGTGGTTGGAAGGGTGTAAGACAGGGTTGTAGCCTTTCTCCAATGTTATTCAATTTTTACATTGAGCAAGCTGTAAAGGAAAGCAAGGAGAAATTTGGTGAAGGAAATAAAGTTCAGGGGGAAGAATTAAAAACATTGCGTTTTGCCGATGACATAGTAATTCTGTCAGATCCAGCAAAGTACCTAGAAGAGCAGTTGAACGGAATGGACAGTGTGCTGAAAGGTGCATATAAGATTAACATTAACAAGAGCAAAACTAGGGTAATGGAGTGCAGTGTAAGAAAATCAGGTGATGCTGAAGGAATTAGATTGGGAAACGAAGAAATAAAGGAGGTAGATGAGTTTTGTTACTAGGGCAGTAAAATAATAAATGATGGTCGCAGTAGAGGATATAAAATGCAGAATGGCAATGGGTAGAAAAGCGTTCTTGAAAAAGAGAAATTTGTTAACATCTAATATTGATTTAAGCATAAGGAAGTCTTCTTAAGGCATTTGTATGGAGTGTTGCGTTGTATGGTAAGGGAGACATGGTCGATAAACAGTGCGGACAGGAAGAGTATTGAGGCTTTTGAAATGTGGTGCTACAGAAGAATGCTGAAGATTAGGTGGGTGGATCGCGTAACTAATGAGGAGGTACGGAACAGAATTGGGGAGAAAAGGAATTTCTGGCATACCTTGACTACAAGAAGGGATCAACTGGTAGGACACATTCTTAGACATCAAGGAATTGTGAATTTAGCATTGGAGGGAAGTGTGTGGTAAAAACCACAGAGGAAGACCAAGAGATGGATACAGTAAGCAGATTCAGACAGATGTAGGTTGCCGTTCTTATGTGGAGATGAAGAGGCTTGCTCAGGATAGGGTATTGCGGAGAGCTGCATCAAACCAGTCTCCGGACTGAAGACCACCACAACAACAACAACAACAACAACAACTGCTACATGCAGCGAGAGAAGAAATAGAAGAATGGTTAATTAGATACAAGTTTTACTAACTATTTAGAACAATTCATGCACGTTAAATTTAGCCTACAAATATGTGCTATAGGCGCAAGAAGAAACATACAATGTTTACACCATTTTATCTCATTTAATATTACACTAAAACTTACACTAATATAACAACACTTATATTTATAACAACTCAAAAAATTTAAAGATAGCTTAAAATCGACCATTTTCGTGATTATTTACTGCAGTAAATACTCTAAACGAACACACAGGCACAGTGTTACCAACTTCAATGCATAGCTGTTTACTGTAATCTGACATTCAAACTAAATTCATAGAAACAAACCATGTCACACAATGAATACATCAATTATAATTAAAAAGAAAGTGACAGAGGGAACACATGCTTTGAAGATCAGAGATTTTCCTCACTTTTGCTGCTGAAAATTGTTAAATAACTGAGTATTTAAATTTCAATTGCCATGCTATGATGTCCCCTGAGGTGGTCCAAAAATATATGTGCATACATTTGATCAAAAACATTTTTGTAGATAATATCGCAGAAAAGTGAACTGAAAAATATACAGACACTACAGTTAAAACAACAACAACATATCAATGATGATTAATTACAAAAGGGCACAGATAATTACTATTATAGATAAATGCCACTGAACCTATGATAAATTTTCTTTTTGTCCTATTAGTGATTTGGACACTGGAGACGAAAGTGGTAAAATGCAGGGGGCTGTGGCACGTACAGCTACATCGCCTACCTATAGTGAAGGCGGTTCATGATTGTGTTATTTCAAAAATTAGCTCAGAGAGACAAGGAATTACTGAACAAACAGAGACACGAACAACATGAAATATTAACCCTTCGACTGTGCTCAACAAGCTGCGTTCAGGCGAGGAGTCTTCACCATTCGGGTAGCCGCACCTAAGGTCCAAAAGTATTGGTACTTTTATATTGTTCACAATGGCCTCAAGGCATTGTAACATTATTGTTTTGATGACAGGTTGTAACAGTTAATGATGAAAATTATCATGAATAGTTTTCATGTCCACATGTGTATACCAACTGACAATTAAGAATTGTATTCCCTGTTAACAATGTTGTTCCTGCAAGGCTTATTTCTGGAACAAGATTTTGAAATGTATTATTAAAAGAAAAGAATACTGGGAAAGGTGATTTTTGTAAAAGTAATGGTCATATGGTCAAGCATCTCCTCTCATAAAGTCTTTGGGGGGAAAAACTGGTTGTTTTCACAGAAAGCATTTTTGTTGCCAATGGCATAGAACTATTAGCAACAACAATCGCAGAAAAGCATGCTGAAACATGTCAGATTATGAAGAGAAGCATGAAATGTTGTGAGGCTCAAGAAAAATTACATGCTCAAGGGGTTAAAGCAACAGACAGGAACAACAAGGAACTGTTAAAAGTGATCAGAAGTGATCAGAACATGGAAGAACGAGACAAGAGAACCATGGGTAGGCTCAATCAGAAATTAAATGAGGTTCGAAGGGAAATTAGTTCTATGAAGTAAACTATGATGAAATTATCAATAAAGTCAGTACTTTGTCCACAGAAGTGGAGGCACTAAACTGAGATCGAGGTTGAAAGTAATTGTGAAGTTATCTGGGCACGCATAACAGGTCTAAAAGAAGTAAAGTTAATAGTTGGTTGTTTTTACCGGCCCCCCAGTGCTGCTGTAGCAGTTTTAGAATCATTCAAGGAAAGTCTACACCAGGTAGTGCATAGGTATCCGGGCCATGCAATATTAGTCGGAGGTGACTTCAACCTTAAGAGTATAGATTGGGACCTCGCTAGTTACACTTCAGGCGGTACAGACAAGCAGTCTTGCGAGCTACTTTTGGACACATTCTCCGAAAACTGTCTTGAGCAGTTAAACCGGCAACCCACGCGCAATGGAAATATTCTAGACCTTATAGCCACAAACAGGCCTGACCTTATTAATGATGTCTGTGTAGAGACAGGAATTAGTGATCATGATGTCATCATAGCGTCGATGGTGACCAAAGTTCATAAACCAGTCAAGAAGGCTAGGAGCGTGTTTTTGTTGGGAAAAGCCAACAAGCAAATGTTACGATCGCACTTAGAAAATGAATGGGCATCGTTTAATTCTGGGACTATGGATGTAGAGGACTTGTGGACTAAATTTAAATGCATTGTTAATGATGGGTTAGAGAAATATGTGCCAGTAAAGACGATTAAGGATGGAAAAGATCCACCGTGGTATAATAATAATGTTAGAAAGCTGCTGAGAAAGCAAAGGCTGTTGCACTCTCGATTCAAAAAAGAACACGCAAATGATGACAGGCAAAAGTTAGTAGAGATTCGTGCGTCTATAAAAAGATCGATGCGTGAAGCATACAATAATTATCACAGCCATACCTTAGCAAAAGATCTTTCCGAGAACCCGAAAAAATTCTGGTCCTATGTAAAATCGATAAGCGGGTCAAAGCCCACTGTCCAGTCACTAGTTGATCATTCCGGGGCAGTAATAGAAGAAAGCAAACGGAAAGCTGAAGTTCTAAATTTAACCTTTAAGAAATTTTTCACGCAGGAGGACCGCACAAATATACCATCATTTGATCAACGTACTAATTCCGAAATGGGGGACATAGCAATAGGTATTTCCGGGGTAGAGAAGCAGCTGAGAGAGCTAAATACGAAAAAGTCTGCTGGTCCGGATGGAATACCAGTTCGGTTTTACAAAGACTATTCTGCGGCATTGGCCCCCTACTTAGCTTGCATTTATAGCAAGTCTTTAATTCAGCGCAAAGTTCCTAGTGATTGGAAAAAAGCGCAGGTGACTCCCGTGTATAAGAAAGGAAAGAGAACTGACCCATACAATTACAGGCCAATATCGTTGACACCAGTTTCATGTAGAATTTTGGAGCATATTCTCAGTTCCAACATAGTAAATTTCCTTGAAACGGAAAAGCTTCTTTCCATGAATCAGCACGGGTTTAGGAAACATCGTTCATGTGAAACTCAGCTTGCCCTTTTCTCACATGACATCTTGCGAGCCATGGACGAAGGGCAACAGGCGGATTGTGTTTTTCTCGACTTCAAAAAGGCGTTCGACACGGTGCCACACTGCAGACTGCTAACGAAGATACGAGCTTATGGAATAGGTTCACAGATTTGTGACTGGCTGGAAGACTTCCTAAGTAATAGAAGGCAGTACGTTGTTCTCGACGGCGAGTGTTCATCAGAGACGAGTGTATCGTCAGGCGTGCCCCAGGGGAGTGTGATAGGACCGCTATTATTTTCTATCTATATAAATGATCTGATGGACAGAGTAAGTTGTAATTTGCGGCTGTTTGCTGATGATGCTGTGGTGTATGGGAGGGTGTCGTCTGTAACTGACTGTAATAGCATACAGGTTGACTTAGACAAAATTTCTAGTTGGTGCGAAGAATGGCAGCTAGCTCTCAATGTAGAAAAATGTAAGGTGATGCGCACGAGTAGAAAAAACAATCCTATAATGTTCGAATACAGCATCAGTAGTGAGCTTCTTGATGCGGTCGCGTCGTTCAAATATCTAGGCGTAACATTGCAGAGCGATATGAAATGGAACGAGCATGTAAGGACAGTTGTGAGTAAGGCGGACAGCAGACTTCGGTTTATTGGGAGAATCTTGGGAAGATGTACTTCAACTGTAAAGGAGACCGCGTATAAAACGCTTGTACGACCACGTCTTGAGTATTGCTCAAGTATTTGGGACCCGCAGCAGATCGGTTTGAAGGAAGACATAGAGGCGGTTCAGAGGCGAGCAGCTAGATTTGTTACCGGTAGGTTTGACCAATGCGCGAGTGTCACGGAAATGCTCCGGCAACTCAATTGGGGATCACTGGAAGAAAGACGACGTTCTTTTCGTGAATTTCTGTTAAGTAAATTTAGAGGGCCGGAATTTGAAGCTGAGTGTAGTACGATCTTGCTGCCGCCTACTTACATTTCGCGTAAAGATCACAAAGACAACATAAGAGAAATTAGGGCTCGTACGGAGGCATATAGGAATTCTTTTTTTCCTCGTTCAATTTGGGAGTGGAATAGGAAAGGAAATGCCTAGTAGTGGTACAGTGTGCCCTCCGCCACGCACCTTACGGTGAATTGCGGAGTATGTATGTAGATGTAGAACATCAGACTCTAGATAATCAAGTAAAGAAGTTAGCCACTACTGTGGATAAGTTATCTGATAATATGCACCAAAAAATACAGAAGGAAGTAAAAGTAGCTTTAGGAAACATGGAGTTAGAAATTATTATAGGCAAAGGTGAATCTAAACATGAATTAAGGGAAGAGTTGAGAAATGTGAGAATTACACATAGTCTGCACTTCCTACATGGGAAAGACAAGTTAAAGAATTTCTGTCTTAACTTAAAGATATGTACTGCATGACCAGCCCTCACATTAAATAATGTGTATTCTTTACCTGTACATAAGAGAGGATAACCTTGAGTCAGTATCAGACAGACGGTAGTTCTACAGAAAACAATTATTGATTTAATACAAATCCACCTAAACTTGTCTCTCATCCAAATAACATTTCAGATAGACCAAATACCAAAATGAGTCATTTGATTAAAATTGCAACAGGCAAAAAGTATTGCATAACATCTATAATTTGGAACGTCTAATGAATGTAAAGGTTCAATATATCCCATAGTGTTCTTATGAAGTTTTAAAAATACTTTGGTCAAGTCATGGTCCGACAGGGAGAGATATGTTTATATGGGCATCCAAAACTATTGCACAGTGTGAGAGAACAGAGGAATTTGAACAACAATTTTTGGATAAGTTCTGGTAAAAACCTGTACAAGAACAGTTATGAAAACTAGTTTGTGATCTCGAACCACACAACCAAAAGAAGGGAAATCTACGTAAATATTTTGAAAAAAATATATAAATAAGATTAGACACTGTTATGAGCCAACACTGATCTGTTACGAATTTTGAAGTCAAAGCTTTTGGTTCAGACGTGTAAATAATTAATGTACACATCAGAGCATGAAATGAGCAACTCCTTGTCAGCAGCTGGTGTGTTGGATTTAATCCAGAAACATATAAGATAATAATTACAATCAAACATAAATTATAAAAATCAAAATTACAGGATTAATTATAGAAAGGAAAATGGTAAGGGGAAACGGGAATAATTACCCACCTGGTTTTAACAACAGTACTTCAGAGGGAATAGGAGGCCAAAGTTCTGCAATGGCAGAAATTTTAATCAAAACAACAATATTTTTAACAGAAAAGGACCTAGTGACTAGTTACAATTCATATCCTGATAAGAATATGTGGCCGGGTCAATACATTTGCAAAATAGCAACCATAACCAATGTTTTTGTAGTCTACAGTCCGGAGACTGGTTCGATGCAGCTGTTAAAAAGATCTACATACGAAATCCAGGTGGCAGAAATGATTTGAGAAAGATGGTAGAAATGAGGTGGAGGAAACAAGCAGAAATTTGTCAAGATTGTTGTTGTGGTTGTTGTTTGGATGTTTTAGGGGGACAAAACTATGGAGGTCATCAGTCCCCCATTCCATCATTGGGCATCACAAGAAAAGGCATGAAAGTGTAAAAGAGCTCAGTTGAGAACAGCTAGGGGGAGGAATATCCCCAAGTCAGGAAAAGGACAACAAAGTCGGCAAGAGACAATGAAAAATGTGACAATCACACAAAGTCACCGAGCAACAACAAGAAATGAAATGTAAAAGCCGATGTCTATGGCTGACCAATTGTGAGACTAAAAACAGGAAACAAATGGAAACCTTCGATCGGAGGTCATGAGAGGACGGACACAGACAGAATACCGAAGAGAAGCTTTAAATGGAGCTGTAAAAATCACTGTCCCGAAAAAAACTGAAAACAGTATCAGCCATTTGGCATCATCACTTAAACCACGGGATAAAAGTGCAGGAAAATTAAAACTCCGCCGCGGAGTGGCTAAAACAGGGCATTCCACCAACATGTGGGCCACCGTCTGGTGGGTGCCACAGCGACACACAGGCGGGTCCTCGCCTGAAGGAGATGACCGTGTGTCAGTCAAGTATGGCCAATGCGAAGCCGGTACAGGATTACGGAGTCCCGGCGGCAGGCCCGCATGGAGGAACGCCATACAGCTGTTGTCTCCTTTATAGCCCTGAGTTTGTTGGACATTGTCAGGCTACGCCACTCGGTAGACCAAAGCTCACGCACTCTATGTTGCAGTACTGTCCGGAGATCAGAATCCAAATGGCCGATTTCTAAACCAGGCGCATTAACAGCCTGCTTGGCCAGCATATCAGCACATTCATTGCTCGGAATACCGACATGACCCATAGACCAGAGGAACACCACTGATCGACCGAACCTGTAATGGGCAGACAGGGTCTCCTGAATTCCTAACACCAAAAGAGAACATGGATAGCACTGGCCGAGGGCTCTACGGCTGCTCAGGGAGTCACTGCAGATAAGGAAGGACTCACCTGGGCAGGACCGGATGTGCTTGAGAGCACAGGAAATTGCCACCAGCTCTGCGGTACAGACACTGCAGCCATCCGGCAGAGAGTGTTGTTCAACTTGGTTGTCATGAATGTATGCAAAACCAACCCGGCTCTCAACTTTCGTACTATCTGTGTAAACCAGGTCGTGTTTAGGGAATCGAGCTACGACTGCTAAGAACTGGCGACACAGAGCTTCAGGAGGAACTGACTCTACGGGTCCATGGGCAGCCTAGTTGGTAGCGTCAAGATTGGTTTGTGATCATCAGAGGGGCCAAGACCCTACATAAGCTGTAGTGCCAAAGAGTAACTTCTGTGATGATAATGCTTAAATCCAAGTTTACATGAAATTAGCTTCTCCTAGGTGTGCAGATGTAGTAACAGAAGGCAGCCAACCAGAAGTGGTGTTAAGAGCACCAATGAAAATCTTTTAATTTTGGTTTGTAAAGAACACTACAATTTCCTCGAGAATGGTTTTACCTGGAATTTGTGACATTCGTTGAAAAAAAGTCAACGTTTTGCAATGATATGAATATTTTTTATAGTAATATAGTGGCACATTCGTAGGAAAAAGCTCAATGTTTCTGACAAATTTCAATGTAAATGACATTGCACCAACCGACACTTTTGCTCAGAAAATCACGAGAAAAGTACCCAGTGAACCAGTCACTACATGGTTGGCATCCACAAAGTAAATGCGAAGTAAAATTGCTGCTGGAGGACCAAGAATATGAAATGGACTGCAGTAAATGGTTCAGATCCATTTGGACTTTAATAACTAACAACTTGTGCTATTGAATCACTTATTATTGATAACATTACATTATGAAGTAGTGTACAAGGCGTGGGCCATGCACCGAGCTACGGCCGCTAACCAGCCGGTTCCATTCACAGCTGCCGACACCCTCAATAGTGGCGAGGGTACCATTTGGCGCCCTGGGAGGGCTGGCCTGCTGGTTCCACAGGTACCTGACAGGAAAGGAGAGGGCAGCACTCTCCAGCAACTCTGTCAAATGCAGCGACCAAACAACATGAGTTTTTTCGCCCTGACTGGAAAGTATTTTAAATGTTAAGAAATGTACGTTATTAGATTAGGTAAAGAAACAATAAAGGTGATACATGAGTTTTGTTACTTGGCTGGTGTAAAATAATATACAATGGTCGTAGTAAAAATTATATAAAATGAAAAATGGCAATTCAAGTGCTGGAAGTCTTTCCTGAATGCATCTGTGTGGAGTATTGCTTTGTACAGTATGGTAATGAAACAAAGACAATAAATAGTTCCAACACGAAAAGTAGAGAGACTTTTAAAATGTGTTGCTACAGAAGGACTCTGGGGGTTAGGTGGTTGATTGCATAAATAATGAAGAGGTATTAAACAGAATTAGACTGAAAAGAAATTTCTGACATACCTTGACTAAAAGAAGGGATCTACTGGTAGGACACATTCTTGAACATATAAGAGTCATAAATTGAAGGAACGTGTGTGGAATAAATATCAAGGAGCGAGATCAACAAGAGACGAATATGTATGCAGGTTCAAATAAATGTAAGATGCCATTCTTGTGAGAAGCTGAAGCTTGCTCATGATAGAGTAGGGTGGAAGGCTGCACCAACCAGTATCTGGAATGAAGACAACATATATTACTGATGAATGAATTGGGCATTGACTAAAGACTGCATCAACATGGCGGCAATGACATACATATTCTTACTCTGTGTACAACGCTGGCGCAAACATTGGCCAATATTTTTGTGACAGCACCCACACATTGGAGCCAGCAGTCAGTTGAATTCATTGAGAACAAATGTAAACATAACTGACACACAAATTGAGGTCAATTCAATAACAGTTTTGAGTGTGATTAACTACATGTATGTAAGAGATTATGGGGCGAGTTGTATCACTTTCTACCTAATTTGAAATATGAAGTCATTAAGTTGCAAAATATGTTACAAGTAATTGATACACATTATTAAAACTTAGAACTGCTACTTTAAATTATTCAACTATATATATATATATATATATATATATATATATATATATATATATATATATATATATATACGTAAAAAATAGATGAACACTTACCAGGCGAAGGGGCACAGGCAGTAATAGCAACAAATAAACACACAGACACACACACACTCAAAAATGCTAGCTTTCACAGCCTAGCTGCTTCATCAGGCAGAAGGGAAGGAGAGGGAAAAGGAAATGATGAGGGATTTAAGGAAGGGGGTAAGGAGCCATTCCAATCCCGGGACAGGAAAGACTTACCTTGGGGGAAAAAATGGAAGGTAAATAAATGCACATACACCCACACATTTACACAGACACAAGTACACTTAGGCAGACATACTGTAGTTCTACAGTATGTCTGCCTAAGTGTACTTGTGTCTGTGTAAATGTGTGGGTGTATGTGCATTTATTTACCTTCCATTTTTTCCCCCAAGGTAAGTCTTTCCTGTCCCGGGATTGGAATGGCTCCTTACCCCCTTCCTTAAATCCCTCATCATTTCCTTTTCCCTCTCCTTCCCTTCTGCCTGATGAAGCAGCTAGGCTGTGAAAGCTAGCATTTTTGAGTGTGTGTGTGTGTCTGTGTGTTTATTTGTTGCTATTACTGCCTGTGCCCCTTCGCCTGGTAAGTGTTCATCTATTTTTTACGTATATTTTTTTCCTGTTAGGAATTTTTCCTCTATAATATATATATATATATATATATATATATATATATATATATATATATATATATATGAAAAAAAAAAAAGAAAAGAAAAACAGATACGTTTTGGAGGGATGCTTCACCTACTCAAGTTTCTTTGGTACTAACGCTTCGATTCCTCACTACAAGAGACCGTTTTAGAAGCCTACACTTTCTTTTTAAAATAACCATGTAATTGATATCACTTGTAGCACTTGAAGCTTGTAAAGGAATATGTGAAACTTGATCGGAAATATTAGATAACGTTAATTTTTTAAAAATTTTCAGTAATTATGCGTGTAAATATTCTAAAAAGTTTTTTATTTCATTAATTGCGCCTAAGTCTTGACATGGCATTTCGATTTTTGTGATTGCTTTCACAAATGAAACATTTTCTGATACACTTCTATTATTTAAAAAGAGATTTTGAAACTTTAAAATAAATGGCGACGAAGAACAAATATAGAAAGAAACAGTTTTGAGATGAGCAGACAACAATAAGTGAACGATATACCCACATTGGCCAAACATCCTTTGATGTTCAGTCAAAATACTGACAAGCAATGCTTCAATGGTTCCAATGCTATTTCACCAATCCACACATTGGACGAACACTGTTGGTGCCAATGTTGGCCCCAATGTGTTCACCTGGCCTCAGCCAAAAATATGACCAAAACAATCACGAAAAATACCAACAAATACTCAATACACAATCAAAAATTAATGTTAAACCAATAAAAGGAGACTAATGGGATAAGCTCAGGAATGTGGGGGTTTTGGGCAGGGACATTAAATGCAGAAAACAACAAAAAGCCAACTGGAAACACAAACGTAAAATTTAAAAAATACTTAAATATTTGGAAAAAAAGGACCAAAAATCTACATGAAATCGAATAATTTAATTGGCCTACAATTCACATCAAATGAAGACAGCGATACCAATTCACCCCCCTCCCCCGCAACAAACAACAAAGAAATACTAGTATCAAACACTTCAGTCATTTCAAATGTTTAATTTTAATGTATTTTTCATCATCAAGACACCGTTGTATTCTTATACCTACAACCAAATTGTTGTCCCCAACCTAACCAAGACCTCGGGCTACACGACAGATTAGCCCGTCACAAAAAAAGATTAATGCCTTTCACATTCGTTGCACTCGCCAACCCCGAACCAAACTGTTGCTCTCTAACGTAACCTAGACCTCAGGCTATGCTACAGATCTTAGTCACCACAACCGTTTCTCACTTTTCACATTTTCTGGCGTTGCAAAAAGTGATGATCACACACCACCACCCACATGCAATATGGTACGTTGTCAACCTACACACACTTCAGAAATGCTACTGAAAACACTTGTTACAGGGATCTGAACCATACACAACCTCAACTGTCACCATAATCAATTGCTGACGTGGTCTTCAGTCCAGCGACTAGTTTGATACAGCTCTCCACTCTCCTCGATCCTGAGCAAGCCTCTTAATCTCCTTGTAAGAATGGCAACCTACAGCCATTTGAATCTGCTCAATATCGATTTTTATCCCACAATCTTCCCTCCAATGCTAAATTTATCGTTCATGTTTCACTCCCATACAAGGTAACACTCCACACAAATGCCTTCAGAAAGGAATTCCTTATGCTTAAATTAATATTCGATGTTCACAAATTTCTGTTTTTCAAAAATGCTTTTTTCCCATTGCCATTCTGCATTTTATATCCTCTGTACTGTGACCATCATATGTTATTTTACTGCACAAGTAACAAAACTCATCTACCACCTTTATTGTTTCGTTACCTTATCAAATTCCTTCAGCGTCACCTAATTTTCTAAGATTGCACTCAATTACCCTCGTTAATGTACATTTTACGTGCACTTTTCAACACATTGTTCATTTTGCACAACTCCTTATCCAGGTCATTTATTGTCTGACAGTCATCAACAAAACACAATGTTGTTATTACTTCACCCTGAACTTTAATTCCTTCACCAAATTTCTCCTTGCTTTTCTTTATAGCTTGCTCGATATATAGATTGAATAACATTTGAGAAAGGCAGCAACCCTGTTTTACTCCCTTCCCAACCACTGCATCCCTTTCATGCCCTTCAACTCCGACACCGCTGTCTTGTTTTTGTACACGTTGAAAATAACCCTCTATTCCCTGGGTTTTTTTTTTTTTACTCCTGCAGATTTCAGAATTTGGAAGAGCGTATTTCAATCAACATTGTCAAAAGCATCCTCCAAATCTACATAAGCTAGAAATGTAAGTTTGCCTTTCCTTAATCTATCTTCTAAGATAAGCTATAAAGTGAGTACTGCCTCCCTCGTTCCTACATTCTTCCTGAATCCAAACTGCTCTCTCCCGAGGTCGGCTTCTACCAGCTTTTCCACCCTTCTGTAAATAATTTGTGTTAAAATTTTGCAACCATGTCTTAGTAAACTGATGATGATATAATTTTCACAACTGTCCGCACCTGCTATTTTTGGAATGTGGATTATTACATTTTTCTTGAGATCCAAGAGTATTTCGCCTGTGTCATAAATCATACGCACCAGGTGAAATAGTTTTGTCATTGCTGGCTCTTCCAGAGACCAACAATTCTGATGGAATGTCGTTCACTACAGGGGCCTTGTCTCAACTTATGTCTACAAGTGCTCTGTCAAGATCGTCACTCAGCACAGTATCTCCAATTTCATCTTCTTTGTCTTCCCTTCCTACAACATTGTCTCCAAGTTAATTTCCATTGTAGAGCCCCTCTATATACTCTTTCCACCATTCAGCTTTCCCTACATAGCTGAGAATTGGTTTTCCATCTGAGTTCTTGATATTCATACAGCTGTTTTTCTTGTTTCAACAATTAAAAATGACATAGGCCCTAACTGTAGACTGGGATACCACCCGTCTGCTTTGACCCATGACGTTATCAAGTTGTTTGAAAACCAGTATACGGGATATCTTAATACTTCTGTATTGTAGATACATATAATCTGTAGTTATTATAGGTATCGATCACAGGTCTTAGCCCAAAAATTCGCACCTTCGGCGCTCACATACGGAAAGAAATCTCTCGGTTAACATACACCTAACCATCTGAGAGAAGCTACAGATCACTTTTTAAACACAAAATATTAATCTGTTTTGTTTTTAAACAAATAACCGTCTTTAACTCAACCATCACATAACAATTCTTCTACAAACATGCACGCACCTCAAAACTACCGTACTGCGATGACATCAAGGGTCAAACCTGACGGGCGGTATCCCTGTCTACAGGTGAGCAAAAAATTTACAGTGGTTAGCTATTGTCTCAGTTCCACCTATTCCTTCCAATGGGCACCTACTGCACTACTGAAGCATCAAATACCAACAGTCTGCTTTGACCAATGACATCACTAACTTTTCACAACCCCATACTTAAATATCCAATGTGCCAACCACAATAAAAAAAAACCGGCAGCAAACACATGGATAAGCAAATTTAATATTCCTCTATAACAACAAAATGAAACTTATATACTGGTACAGCAATCAATATATACAGTAAGTATAACTGCTAATTACGTAACCCTCTCTGAATGCAGTTTTACATTCTGGTGTAAAAATGGATAAATTAAGCATACTATTTTAGGTCAGCTTTGTCTCATAACATTACGGTAAGACATGGTGTGTAAACAAGAAGAAAAGTGAATCCTGACACTAACAACCATATTGTTGACAGGACGTTAAAGCTTTAAAAATACTTTCAATGTTTCTTTAATGTCTATATTAGTTTTGGAGTGTAGGTTGTGGTGACAGACCTATAGCTTAGGACTATACGGTAGTTCCATTTATGGTTCATAGGATTGTTGTGGGTACTCAAAAGCTGTATAGAACATTTAAATTAGGGCTACTCCCAACATATTAACAGGTTGCCAGTGAAGACTAGGGAGGCAACTAAATATTTCATTTGCCATTAAAATTTGGTCTCAGTAATTTTGCCAGTATGAAACAGCTGACAATGCTAATTAAATTGAAAGCGGGGGAGAAGATAACTATGTATAAGTAAACTGTTGCTACCGCATGTTAGCAAATATTTAGATTATAATTTTCCAACATATAAGAGCAATTTAGTTGGTAAATGCGTCGGGAGGTAAAGTAATGAAGAAACGTTGACACCTTACCATATGATCGTTGTAAAGCGGTGCAGAGGCTGCGTTTAGATTGGCTTCATCGTGTATCGTATTGTTTGCAGGTAAAGCAGCACTCAAATTTAGAGACACGGTAGCATGATGAGCGTCGCTGGAAGCCGAAGCCTGTTGGTATTTAGAAATAGGCCTACATTGTGGCTAATTAAAAACATGATTGAAAACAAAACATAGCTTACATATGTTCCATGAACTAATAAACAATGTATATTGATGGAAAATAGGTTGACAATGGTTCATTCATACGTGGATGAACAACATCCAGTAAATATTTGATGACAACGAAAACTCAATGCAAACAAATTGATCTTCCAAAATAAGGATTGTATGTATCATTTACTCACTGTGCCATACGTATTGGTTCCTTCCATTTCAATTACTTAAGCTACACTAATTAAAAATACTGTTAATTTATATTACAACTGACACTAAAACTATAAATAATAACCAGTTCCCTTCCCAAATCGATGGCTGACAGCCACAGACATTATACAATAACAAAGATGTAGCAATATCGAAAGGCGCGTTTGTACAATAGAGATCTCTTACGTGCGAGTGCTTTCCTTTCGCATTAAAACTTACATTTCTGCAGAGATACAAACGCAAACACATAAACACGCGCACGTTTAGTATATATAGTGCTATATGTTTATTCGTCCAGTAAATCGTACATACATACAATGTATAAAGTTGTTGGACGCTGTTTCACAATGGAATAGGAGGCCTGTTATATAACTATATTCTATACATAAAATGTTCTGACAAAGTGTAAAAACAATTCTTCATATTTGAAACTTTACAAGCTTTTTAAAATGCATTTACATGCTTTGTGTTCTCAACAGGTAACTTATTGTCGACTGCTACACAAGAATGATAAGCACCCTTTCGAGATACATTTGTGCCGGAATAATTGACAAGACTATGTTTTTTTCTCTTGATCTTGTATAGTGCTCATGCGCAGCAGCATTTTAAATAAAGAGATCCTCTTCCTCCATCGAACTTGTTCAATCTCAAAGTGAACGGTAAACGTTTTCTGTGGGTTTAGGGCAAAACACACTAGGCCGCTCCCCGCCGCATTGCGCGGTCGCCGCCGCTGCTTACAACGCACTGGTCCGCAAACCGCCTCGAGGTGCGGCGCGCGGTTCTGCGATTTCCGCGGCCTTCACCGCACTAGCCCGCCCAAAGCCGCGGTGTGCGGACTCCTTCTCTCACCTGATCTGCCGCTCCCGTTGCAGAACTAGTTCTCTCGTGCTATCTATAGGTCTTTTAATTTTGTTGTTGGTGTCGTCGGAAATTAAAAATAAATGAAATTGTCTGTGGAGGGTGTTGTGGCCATTTCAGTACATATACGACATTGAAGACACGAAAGACATTGCAAAAGCAGAAACTATATGTGCTAAGTGCATACTTTTTTGCAAGAAAAAGTCGCTTTTTACAGGGAGTTAAGAAACTATGGGAATACAGTTTTAACTAGAGCAGGACGTTATCGTCTTCCTTCGACGAACTATTTTCCTAAATCGGACGAATAAAAACTGGAGTGGCGATAATTTTTAAGCCTTTTCTAGACCATGATAAAACATGCTGCTAACAGTTGGGTGAAAATGTTATTATTCTATTTAAATATTTTAATACCAGAAGGTTTCACAGGATGAAATACACATCTCAACAAAAGAAAAAATTTGTTTGTAACTCAATACTAATTGTTTACATTATTATGCATGTAATTATAGTCACTTGTTTATAAATGATTCTATATATGAATCAACTTCCTGCAGATCTTATGTCTGCAACATTTTCATGCATATTTGAGTGGCATCTCTAATTACTTTCACGACATTAATTTTCGCTATTAGCTCGAAATGTTCAGGTACTCTTTTAAATTCATTCAAAAATAATAACAGAAAGTGATGCTCAGGGTCATCATCTTTCCTTTTATTTCAGTACCCCAAGAAGCTGTACTTCTATGTTAGTTTCTGTGTCATTACCCTTTATCTTTATTACTCTTTATTATCTTAGCCCAAATGTCTGTGTGTGTGTGTGTTTGTGTGTGTGTGTGTGTGTGTGTGTGTGTGTGTGTGTGTGTGTGAGGTCTAATGCAACCAAACTTTGTGGTTATCAGTCGCTAGACTTACAAACTAGTTACTCGACAAACTTTAACTTACTCTAAGGAGAACCAAACACCAATGCCCAAGGGAGGATTCGAACCCCTGACTGTAGCGGCCGTTCAGACTGTGACTGACGCGCTGCAGATCGCTCAGCCAAAGTGGCCGCCCCCTAAAGTCTCACGTCAATCTTCAGTAAGCTCAACTTTTGTGTCTTGCTGTATTACATCAGTTGAACTCAAACTGTCATTTCTTGCAATGACATTGGCAAGAAACATTAGCTCGTTCGATTAGACTGACGTGGATTTCCATGTAGCGCTTAATCCGCAGTTGAGTTTCCCATATCCTTTCATAAGAACATAGCTTTTTCTGTTTCTCTTATGACAATTCGTTTACTACATATGTGTACTATGTCTTCCCACATTTTAAGCTTTAAAATTCTGTCACTATAATTTGTTCACCTTCATATTCCAGACTGCTGGACGATTTACCGCTTCAAGAATACTTTTTTCCGTATCGAAATCCATCGCCGCTTTATCGTGGCAGAAGTCCCATTTGAAACGAAGCAACGTGTTGTCTCCACTTGCAGGTAACCGTGCCAATTGTCGGCGATCGCGCCACCGCAAAACCGCGTGGCTGTCGAGTTTTCCGCGGCCAACAGTGGCGCCCGCTCACCCGCGCGGCGATGCGGCGATCAGTGCATTGTCTTCCATAAGGGACTACAGAAATTGGCAGCCGCTTACTCGCCAACCGCCGTGGGAGGTGGTCAGTGCGTTGTTGCCCTTAAATTCAGTCTGTTCTATGAGAGCCACTCTAAAACTTCATCTGTGTTGACATTTTCAGGAGTGATAAGATATTTACAATTTTTTGCTTCAATACACAGACTGGTATCATCTACAACGAGTACTGCTTCTGGTCTTTTTATACATGGGGGAAATTATTAATAAATGAGGGCAGATTAATAAAATATTTAAGAAAAGAAATGGCCCTAAGATAGAGCCCCATGTTACACCATGTGGCTGTAAGGATGGCTCCGTTAGGTAATTCTGAGTAGTGTTATCATGTTTGTGTTTGACTTCTGTAATCTGAGATCGATTAGTTAAGTAGGAATTCAGATACTCAATTTGACACTCATCGGACACTACTAAAATCAAGTTTTTTTAAAGAAAACCGAATGAATTGTAACATCAAAAGCTTTAGTTAAGTCTAAGAATATAACTGACATTTTGAAGTGATTGTAAATTGTGATTAAGATTTACTTCACAAGGTACTAGTCTGTGTGGTATTCTGAGCCCTGAAGCTATATTGGCATACAGATAAAAAATATATTATTCTGATTGAAGAATTTTTAGCTAAGCTAGAAAGAGTTGTTCAATAATTTTTGAGCCAGATAACAGTCCTACTGCTCTGTAATTTATCATTACATGGGAGTCAACTTTCTTATAAAGTGATACGAGCTGCGCAGTTTTTGGCAGATCTGGGAAAATGCCCCCTTACAGTGAAAAATTGCTACTGTCTAATGACGGTGTGCGAATAAAGTTTGCTGAAATATTGATTATATGCACAAGGACCGCTCCCTGAATTGCTGTTTTTAATTAGTATATTATTACAACTAGCTCATCCATATTATCAGGTATGAGGAATATGCCTTTTTCAATGATCTCACACTTTGAAAGTCCTTGATTGTGTTTCACTCTAAGTTACCAAACTTTTTAATCATTAAATCTTTACAATTGTTGCAAAGCGAAAACTGAACATATCAGCACCAAGTTACGATCAACAATAAGGCGGTCATTAGAGGTTAGAGTAGTGTTCTTATGGGTTTCCTTCTTCCCAGGAAGTTTTTGCTCAATTTTCCATCATGCCTTGGTCTTGTTTGACGATTCCCTGACATATCGGCCATTCTCTCCTTTTTTATGACCTGTTTGAGAAATTTTTTGTACTCTTTGAAGTAACATAATGAAGAAATTCTGGATCACTGTTTGTTTTTTAAAGTTTAAATACAGCTTTCTTCATGTGGCGGGATAGTCTCCAATTGTATTCCAATTTTTCTGTTTCATTGTGTTCTTGCATTTCACTTCCTTTTTAGGGAAAGCTTTTTGGAAAATTTCACTGAATTTTACTCAGAGTATCATGCCATGATTCCTTCCAGCAACATCAGAAACTATCCTATATTTCTCTTGCTGAAGATCCTCTCAAATATAATAGATTGATTCTCAGGTTGTATAGTAACCATTTACACTACATATCTGTCTGTATCGATGCCAGATGACCTTAAGGTAATTAGCAGGTAAGAGGTTAAATATTGCCCCAGATCTCCTTTCTGTTTAAGTATTGGGTAGCCTGTCACTAGGAAGTGGCAGAGATTGTATTTGAATCACAGATGCTGCATGGATAATGTATATGGAAGAAAAAGAATCATGGAATCTTCATTTTATAATTTCTATGATAAGCTGATTGGCTTTTGTCATTACTGCTCCTTTAGCTGTAGAAGTACATACTAAGACACCGATGTATGAAGTGTCTAACTGTACTTGTGGGAGATAAATCCCATTGTATTTCATTCAACTGAACTTGTGGGCTACAGTTATTTAGTAGGTAATGTCAACATATCAAGAATCAGTTATTTCTTTTTATATAGTAACTTTAGTAAGGAGAAGAAGTCTGACTGTACAATCAAGAAGAGTACATCAAAGTATAGAGGAACAGCGTAGCTGGTCCTCTGGTACATGAGCTATTGTTTTGGATGTACATCTAAAGAATTCTACAGAAATTATGTGGTGGGTGGTGGGTCTATAGGAGAGTAGAACAAGGTCACACTATGTATGTTTCGAAAGCGAGTTCATTAGCAGTAAACAATTATTATTAACGAGGGAAGATGTACAGTTATTAGCTAAGCAGGCTGCTAGTGAAGTTTTGAAATCTGAAAAAGGTAATTTCACAGAAGAAATCCATGCAACATTTTCTGGGAAGGTATTAGAAATCTCTGATTACTTCCAGAACTTCTGAATTGTTATAAAGTAATGAAAGATTAGAAATTCTCGAATTCACCTCCAAGTCTGAATTTTCCCAGATATCTAAAAGAATATCTGATACTGTTAACAAAATAAACTTAATTGAAAGTAACCAGAATATTTTCGAATGTAACCTGTCAGACGTTGAAGTAGACAACTGGGAACAAAACATCAACAATGATGTTTTTGTTTATGGTTTGAGAACAGTGACAATAGAATAATTAATCAAGCACAGATATTAACTTCTGCTGATACGTTGCCAAAGTGTGATATCTTAGAATTTACGTCAAGTGATGAATTACGTCTTCAAGCTTACAAGTCTAATGTCTTAACATCTGATGAAAAGGAACAGTTGTATGACATCTTAAATAGGTATAATGAGATATTTTTAAACAAACCAGGTTCTTTGTAGGTTACATTTGTGAATTTAAAATGAAAGACAAGACATTTTACTGTAAACCATATCCGATTGTTTCCCTAGAAAAGGTAACACATAACCGACTTCGCCAGCCAAGTGAAGGAGCGGCCACTCTGGAATATAAGGTTGTAGCGGCCTGACTGCCTTGCAGCAGAAACAAGTGAACGCCGAGCGGCAGACAGCTAGCACAAGGCAGCGGCGTCAGATATCTGCCGACGCACAGAGTTCTTTTTATCGGCAAAAATCGTCGCAGCGGCGTGGCGTGCGCCGAAGGACAGTAGTGCGAGCTGTAGGGCTGAGTGGAGCGAGCGTATTTTACCTCCTCAGTTCCTACGCGTTTCCGCGGATCACGTGGGTCGAGCTGAACGCGAGCTCCCCACACATACACGCACGCGAGATATAGTGCTGTGCCGTTCGACCGTCGCGAAACGCGGTATTTATCGCACCGCACGCAGAAAACGCGCGTTACCCGTGGTCACGCTTCCGTCGCCCGTGCTTGTACGACCGGCCAACGACCTCGATCGCTGTGGAGTGTACGCCCTTTGGGACCAGATCAAAGAACTAACTATTTGTGCTTTTAATTAATTCAGTGTATGTTTAACACAATAAATACTTCCATGCAGTCAATGTTATTTTACATCTTTTTCGTCACCACCGCCTATAAACTGTATGCTCTGATTAAAAATTACTTGCTAGTTGACAGTTCACGGGCTGGAGGTACCTTCCTCCAATCAGAGGGCCCAGACTGCCCCCTGTTGCCGAGCTGCAGCAACAGGTGGACAGCTCGAGTCCATTGTTTGGCTAGTGTTGTGTAGAAGCGTGTGTTTTAGCTTAGGAACCGTTTTCGTTGCTGTCGTTGTGCGTGTATGTTGTTATTTGGTGTCGTCGTAATGTCTGGAGTGCTGTTGTGATGCATACAAAGCGAGTCTTCTGGAAGACAGTGTGACGGAACTTATCATTCCTTTCAGCGGTTCATCCACCTCGGAAACTTCTAGTGATTCGGAAATGAGTAGTATCTACCCTCTTTGCGCTGATGCAACAGCTTGCAGTTAGCAGTCGGTGGAGGTATGTACGCGCAGAAAATTTTCTTCATTTTAAACGGTGGGCTTCGTTTTGCAATGTGTGTGTCGTGTCTGTGTCATCTATAAGCTGTAACTCGTCAGCTCATTGAGGACAGCTTCATGTAACTAATTACGGTGACAAATAATTTTTTGTTTTTGGCATTGACTTCTGTTTCGAATTTGCTCGTAGATGTTAGTTTTAATCGTCGAGTATTGACATGCTGACAGTATTCTACATTCAAATGTTAATAAAGCTTCATGAACCAGCCACACAGCGTTAGTGTGTTCACTATTTCACTTAATCTCTAGCTATAGCGACTGTTAGATTCAGTTCATCAAGGGGTCTTTTAACACTAGAGAGTTAATAAAGCTATGGAATAGTGGTCGTAGTAACAATTTACAGTGGTAAACGGCGTATTCACTATGGCATGTCTTTCTTTATTAATTTTGAAAGATTGACATTCAGTGACTGCTTAATATGAATCAGCGTTATCAGATTACGAAAAAATGTAAAAATATATATTTTACGTTTGTTGCCTGACTGTATCGTTGCAGCCCAACTATTATTACTTCACTGGTTTTAATAACAGTTTTGCTAATTGTATTAACTGATATTTCAGCACTAAACTGCCAATAATCTCAGTTATGCTACACTTTATATCTCATCCCATTAAAGATTTTTGGTTATCGCTCATCCCATTAACGAATTTTGTTTGTCTCTTGTATATCACATTAATATTTTAATCAGTAAATAACACAAAACAATCTGTTCTTTTACATACATTCACAGACGTATTTTTTCATACATTCTCAAACGTATTCCGTCTTTTTCATTGCATTCGTTGTAGCGAAAATAATTGCAGTACACGCTTTCTTTTTGGTGTTCAACATCATAGCCTAGTAAAATCGCATTGTCAACAGTAACAGTATTATTGATGTGGACAATGTTAACAATACCTAACTGTGAAGTTCATCTCAGTACATTTAAAGCTTGACTAATTAGTATCGTCAACAACTACCGGTACTGAATGTGTGCAAATCGCCAGCAGTGCTTGGCGCAGCGCCGCCTGTATGGAGCGCCAGCTCTCAGCCGGCAGCTGTTGTGGCAACACTGTAGCCACAGCTGACAAACCTCAACTTGCAAGTAATTTTAATTGGACTATAGTTAGAAGTGTCGATAATGAACAAACGCGCTTCAAGGTAGATGATTTTAGATTGGTGAGAAACTTTCAGCTTAGCTACAGCATGAAAAAACAAACAAGTTTTTTCACAGATGGTGTGGTCCGTACAAGATCATTGATAAACCTCATCCTAGAACTGTGCATCTGCAAGAACCTAATACAAAAGCAAATGATTATATAACATAAATATTAGTAAACCTTGTTATGATGACACCTCAGGCTAATTAGCATTCTATGCTAATTAGGGACTTGATGATCAGCAGGTAGCCAGTTATTTGTCCTATTCCTTCCATTTCGTTTTCAGTAGGACAAATCTTTATTATTTTTTCTATCATATAATCTTTTTTGCCCTTACGCTATCATTTTTCTTATTCGTAACTAGGTTATCAGTGTTGCAGGGATTATAAACACAATTTACATAATTATTTATGATGACATCTGGAATGTTTAATGTCTCTAAATATATACTGATATACTCTAATAATAACCGATTGATGGCCTGTAGCTAAAGATTGAGCTTCATGGAGCAGAAGCGAGAATTGTGGGTACATCCTTTCAAGTAGTTAAATGGATATTTGAGAATGGTGTTAGCATTTTCTGATAACTTGAAGCACCATAGGAGATTATATTCTCTTCTCGATATGATCATTAGGTTTAGTCAGTGACCAAACATTTTTATGTGAAATTTTATATATTTTATAAACAGAGTTATTATACAAACAGGATGGGTTTGTATATACCTTTGATGATTTGGGAGGTTTTCAGTTACAGCCCGGTGTGCTGTGTGCCGGTGTGTGTTAGATGACATGCTGAATGGATCAGGAGTTCCTGGAGTGGGGGTTAGGGATGGGTTACCTGTCTTTTGGACTTTTTCTTACTTTCTTCAGCTCCAATTTCTAATCTTTTTCTTCCTTTCTCACTACTCTTTTAGTCCCCTTTCCATATTGCATTAGTCTCTATCGCTGAGACCCTTCTTATTTCTGTGTCAAGCTTTTGTTGTTGACTACAACCTTCAGTGTATACTCCTGAGAGGATTTGCCTGAGATTCAGATTGCGATCACTACACATTAACACAAAGTTACACAATCCATTCACACAAACAGATTATACACAAGATTTACAATATCACACACCATTTCCAACAGTACAAATAAGCTACACACACATATGCAAGGTATTAGGTTTAAGTAATACGAGCTCATGGAAACTATGTATGGGAAGCAGGTGAAGAGAACCAAACACAGTCCTTACAAGTGGTAAGAAAATTATTGAGGAACAACAGCAGTGAAGCAAATACTTCACTCATTTCCAAGTCAGGGGGTAAAGAGGAGGAGGAATAGTGGAAGTTATAGTAATGAGTGCACATTCGTAAATCATTATCCTCTACAAATGAAAATGATCAAGCACGCGCCTACTTAGCTACAAGGAATAATATAAATGTCAATGGTACTGTACTCGTTTCACGGGCAGTAACTAAAGTTGTTTTCTAATGTTTATGTCTGATTACCACACTCGGAAATCGGCACATATTCGGTTATAAACAGCCAATTGTTTGTGTAAAGGCAGAATTGAAATGTCACTTGCAGGTTTCAGCTGCAGTGATTTAAACTTTTTTCTTAGGTTCCTACCTTAATAGGAACTCGGAAATCACAACACACTCCGAAATAGATCGCTGGCAACGTCTTTGTGAGAAGGAAGAACGTAAATAATATTCTTTTCAGATGTACAAATTTAACCTGTACTGTTAGGTTCCTGCATAACGAGACACTTGGATGTCGCAATGTAATCGTAAAATAACTGCCGAATACTGTATAGCCTACTTGTAATACATTAAGATTACGTTCCCAGATTGTGTTACGAAAGAAAAAATATTTCAGTTCTCGAACCATAAATTTTTCTTAATATAGATTACAACTTAACACATCTAACCACAAGACCAAACTGATACCAAATCAACAGTTGGAGAGTTCTAGTCATATGTCTTGCTTTCGGTTTCATCGTTCTTGCATCACTGATAGATATTTGTTCTTCATTGACATTTAATGAACTAAGGTGATGCAAGTGTAATAAATCTTCAATGTACTATCGGCTTAAGATGGTATATTGTCATGATTTGCATCTCACATTTCGTCTGTAAAGCAGAGACCGCAGACACTACTGCTCCAAGTGACCACAGAGACAATACAACGGACCTTCCGGCAAATTACTTCCATCGGCACTCTCGGTATTTAGCGTCCACTCGTTAGCGGCGGTAAAATACCAACCGGAAGTGCCCTTAATACGGCAGTCAGAAGTATAATATCTGTATCTTAACGATCTTTGAATAGTCTACACAATGCAAAGTGACAGCTTAGGATGCAAGCAAAGCAGACGATCATGCTATTTTGTCTTGACAATCGGTTAGTGTTTACTTCAGTCTGTTCATTACTCGCGAAATAGCTTGTGTTTTTTTACGTATTGTTTTATTTTCTCTGTTGTCTGAGTGAAAAAGAACTGTTTTACAGACAGTACAGCACGGATCTTTCAGTGACATTCTTTAAATTGTGTACCCAGCTACAATCTATGTTGTACACAGAGCGTGTTGGCTTCTGTCTCGGAGTTTTCAGCCCATGTTTGTTTGATGATGCAACTGACGTTTCGCCAACACCAATTAAGGGTCAGAATCGCTAGCACTATTAAAGTTTCATATTTCATTGCTCTTGGAGGGTGAAACTTGGGCAATGTCAGCAGCTCATACTGGGCGAAACGTCTGACAAACATCAAACATCGACAGAACGGACATATCAACAAATGGCCTTAATAGCTTTAAATGTACATTAGATAAGATTTCGGGACACATCTTTACAACATCTGTATTTCCTAGTAGCTTGAAGATCCGGTAGCTGTGACAGTTATTTATTTTATAAATGCCAATACCAATAGATTGCTTGGATTTTACCTACTTTGTACCCACAATAAAACATTTTAATGCATACTGTGTCATTATTTCATTTTGAGCCCCCTTTATTGCAGATGGAGAAGAAGTTGCTTATAAAATATTTGTATTACCACATTACTCAGACAAATCTGAGTTAGGGTAGCAACGTTTCCTTTATTAATAATCCCACCAATGAATAATGTCTACTGTCAAGTCTCAAATACAGAAATATTTACCCTTCTCAGTGTGCTTTATTAAGTGACGTTTACCACCCGAAAAGATTATTACATTTACAATGG
The DNA here is from genome assembly GCA_026315105.1 of Locusta migratoria. NCBI lineage: Eukaryota > Metazoa > Arthropoda > Insecta > Orthoptera > Acrididae > Locusta > Locusta migratoria. The sequence continues at coordinate 25,363,341 of CM048749.1, read as the reverse complement.
TTTGTTATTAGGACAGTATTTCCCTAAACACGCATTCTGAAATCGCCACATATTAGAAAATTACTATCCAAATACTGTAACTGTTCTGTCCTTTGTTTTCTAATCAGTTTTAAATGTAAATAAAAGACAGAAACGAAGAAATAACTTTTAATACATTCAAAGAAATTCAATAAAAATGTAAAGATGAAATAAAAAATTTGAAGTAAGAGGATCTGAACCAACACTCATATACATAACAAATTGCGAATCCACAATGCTATCCATGGAGGTAATGCTATCCATTACACTACAATCACTGATGTGCAAGTTGGCATTAATAATATTTATACCTAAACTTGAATGGTTACATTGTTGATTTGTTACAAAACTGTTATTTATTTGTAAGGTAAGCGTTTTTGTGATTACTCTTCAAGGCATCATAATGGAATACTGCAAGTTTTAAGTTCACCATTTCTGAATAATCTAAATTTAAAATGGCGCCTTTCACATCACGCCAAAGATTCTACCCATGTTGTGTATTGTCTCTGGTCCAGAACGGAAGCAGTATTTTTCCGTCACTAACCTAGGTCTGTCTCGCGCAGTAAGCACTTGGCTGTTCGAAAGATTAGCTGTCGGATGTTTATGTCACGCGACCAGTCAATTTGTTTCAAGATGTCTTCTTGTTTCATTCTGCTCTTTTCTGTGCTCTGTTACTGCTTATTTATTTCGTTGTTTGTGGTTTCTATTATTTCGTTGCTGTCTTTTGGTGAACATAAGTGATTCGCACAAAACGTTCCAAAAGTGTGAGGAATGCAGTTCCGAGTTCAATATTAGTTAGAATCTCTACACCCAGTATGAAGTTCATTTATCTGAGAACATTCATGTGTAAAAAATGGAAAAGGAATTGTCCATAATGTGGAATTGCGTTATCAAGATGCAGTTCCTTAAAACGCCATCAAATAAAATGTTAATCCACTATGCTCCATTCAGGTAAGGTCCTACCCTGTAATTCTGTGACATCTATTTACTTGACATGAAACTGTACTGGACAACGAAATACTGCCATTATTGTAGATAGCTTTGGTATAGTATTTGAATGAATAAAAGATGATAAAGTAATTGAATTTGTCATCTTTTTAATGCAGTGCATTGAGAACCAAATACGAAAAAATGTATGATTGTATCATGCAACGGAATTTCTGTGTAAAAACGAAGTAATCTGATATTGTCGATGTTTAACTGTCACGTTTGTTATGTCAAAATACTTAACACGCGCGTGCACACACACACACACACACACACACACACACACACACACACACACAAGCAGAAGCAAAATTATTTATGAACATCTGTAATTTACGAGGATAACTACAGATTATTCATTATCTAGCCTTCAAAACATAAGTAATAACATATCCTGTATACCGGTTACTGACATGTTGATGACATCATTAATCTAAGCTGACGGATGGTATCCCAGTCTTCAGTTATGCCCGAATTTACTCATTATAAGCATATCTGAAAAAAGTTAATCGAGTATTTCTTAATCATTTAAGTCTATTGCCTGCTTTGCGACAGTGCACAGCTTACACCTGAGATCGTGAATGTATTGACAGTCATCCATAGTGCAGGTTATGTTGGACAGTGACAGCTATTTTGGGCTGGCGAAGTCAACAAATGTGCATGCGAAATAAGTCGTGGTGGTAAGCTGATCTGCAGTGTAGGACAGTGCCAACGTTTTCGCCACATTTATTTTGAAATGTTATTCACATTTCATTAAAAGAATTAAAAGTTCCAGATAATCAAAGGGGCAAAAAAAAAAAAAAAAAAAAAAAAAAAAAAAAAAAAAAAAAAAAAAAACACGTTTCCCTTGAGTATTTTTGGCAACCTCTGTACATGTAAAGTAAACTAAGGAAATTGCACAGCTCATGTTAAACTGAATTCTTCAATAGTTTCAACAACAAATTCCGTTAGAAGCAGGACTTCACCCAAATATTCTAAGCACCTTGACCGCAGTGTTGTGTTTACATATGGGACAGTCACGTGATGTAAATTTCTGGCAGCTAAATGTCCGAACAGCCAAGTGCGTACTGCCGCGAGAGAGACCCCACTAACCTATACTCTCGATAACAACATATTCGTAAACAAACAGACGACGATTTGTGATGTGGATGAATATGACTTGTTGCAACTAGTTTCACTCATAGTTGGTCTGTTAGGTACTTCTTTAATAACTAACTCGGAAATCGTTACATATTTTAAAATAAGAAGTCAACAATATTTATGAAGGGAATGTTAGGCATTTGACTGTCAGTAGTTATATTTTAATTCACGGGTTTCGGGTTTCGTTACTGTAAATGTTAATACCACAGTCTAACATATACAGTCACGATGCTCACTGCTGTAAACATTGTTACCAACTGACAGTTGCTGCGACACTAGCACTCCTAGTGGTAGGCAAGCTGCCGAAGTAGTAATGTTTGTTTATAATCGCTTTTGTACATAATTAACGAAATACTTACTATAATTTTTGCGTTACAAGCATTATTAAAATATCGAGAGAAAACATAATACGGAAATTAATATAAAAACAGCCTCATTTAAATGATTCAATGGTATAAAGAACAACTCTGTCATGAACAAATACTTAAGAATATGTGTAAATTTGCAGCTTATTCCACTGAAAGTAAGTTGCATATAAACATAATGGTATAATAAAATTGTACTATGGCCTGTTCTTACTATGACAGCCAGTTTTTGACGTGTATCAATTCGGTACGGAATCTAAGGATTCTCACATTTTTAACGTCACTCGTCTTTCTTATACGTGCACATTCTTTTAAGTGTAAGTACTTTAGCTTTAAAAAACCAATGTTTTGATGATTCTTGCCGTTTATGGTTCAGATGTAGCAACAATTGTGGAATTTGGTTCTTCTTTGTTGGAAAACAGTTTGGTTGCTTTCATCGTTATATTGCCGTATCTATGACGTTTTTTCTTCAGCTACAGCTGTGATGGGTGTTTTGGTATGTTAAATACATATTTATTGCATTCTATATACGTTTCCTATGTTCCACCCTCGCCGATTTGACTGGAATTGTAATGAAGAGTACTTAACATTCCTGCGTAGAAATTGACGTCTCTCTGCTAAAGAGCATGTTTTCTGGTGTTTTGTACGCGTTTTTATTTTTAATAGAAAATGAAATTACTCATTTAAAGCCTGTATGTTACAGGATGATAGTAAATTAACTGACCTGTAATGTACCGTTTCGTACCTTATCAGGTATCTTATGAAACCCAAGAAAGACAAATGGAGGGCTATTTTAAATTATCTATTTATAAGGCACTACATACATTCCCTAATGTAAAAACTATGCTGAAGTCAATCTAAACGATACTATTCGCACTCATTAACTATCGTATTCAGAAACGTAGCTTGTCGACCGCTTGGAGCGCTGCTATTCCTGCGTGTAACAAAAATCTGTGGGAGTGTCGTCACTGTATATGTTAGACTGTGGTAATACTACCTGATGTGAATGAAATCAATACATGGTCATGCCAGTGTATTCATAATCATATAAATTATACTTTTCCATTATGTCTGGTTTTTGTGTACCGACACAGTACATTTTCGATTTGTGCTCAGTTATGGAACTTGACAACCAATTTTATGAAACTAATTGAATGTTGATTTGATGCCACACAATTTCAAATTATTTTGGTGACAAATGAAATTACTTATACGATCCACGTGATAATTGTGAATTAAGAAATAACTGATGACTGCCTAATGACCTTATAAAACATTATATGTGATTGTGGTCCTCCACAATTTACCGAGTCATTAATAGGGAAGAGTGGGGCGAGTGTGGACACTTTTTATGTTTCATGTTTTATCTTGAACATATTTGATGCAGGTTTTTGATATTAACGGTCTTGGTATTAAACAGACCCTATCCTGAAAGAAGCAGAGAAGTAATTCTTTATGTGTTCAATATTCTGACCACCAAATGAAAAAAAAAAAACAAAAAACGAGATGTCTGCAATCTGTCCACATGTACGACACACACACACACACACACACACACACACACACACACACACACACACGTGCACGCCACACACACACACACACACACACACACACACACACACACACACACACACATACACACGATTGCACATTCATACACCACTCAAACTAGGTGAGGTTTGGGATAGAGATGTAGGAACTGTAAGGTATGAGGAAAATAGCAAAGTTATCATAGGTTGAGGCCTGCTTGATTTCGAGATTGGAGAATGTATTGTAGGGATAACTCCCATCTGTGCAGTTCAGAAAAGCTGGTGGTGGATGGGAGGATCCAGATGGCCTGGGTTGTGAAGCAGCCATTGAAATCAACCATGTGCTCCGCTGCATGCTGTGCCACAGGGTGTTCCACATTGTTTTTGGGCCCAGTTTTGCGGTGGCGATTCATCCTAATAGATAGCTGGTTGGTGGTCATGCCAATATAGAAAGTTGTACATTGTTTGCAGCACAGTTGGTAATTACGTGGCTGCTTTCACAGGTGGCCTGGCCTCTGATAGGGTAGGATAAGCCTGTGACAGGGCTGGAAGAGGAAGTCCTGGGTGGGTGGATTCGACAGGTCTTGCAGTGGGGTCTTTCAAAGTGGCAGTGGGCTGGGTTTTGGAGTTGCATAGGGATGGACTAGGATGTTATTGAGGTTGGGAGGGTGATGGAACACCACTTTAAGAGGGATGGGAAGGATCTTGGACAGGATGTCTGTCATTTCCTTGGCAAAGGTTGTAATTTAGTTGTTCGAGTCCAGGGTAGTACTGGGTGACAAGGGGAGCGCTCTTTTGTGGATGGTTACTGGTGTTAGGAGGAGGATTTAGGATGTTTGAGGATAAGGCATGGGAGATCAGTTTGTGGACTAGGTCAGAAAGGGAGTTCTTGTCACTGCAGATATGCCGTCCACAGCTGGCCAGTCTGTAAGGGACGGATTTTTTTATGTGGAAGAAATGGCAACTGTCAAAGTGTAGTTACTGTTGGCGGTTGGGAGGTTTAATATGGATGGAAGTGTGGATGGAGCCATCAGTGAGGAGAAGGTTGACATCCAGGAATGTGGCATGGTAGGTTGAGGAAGACCAGGTGAAGTGGATGGGAGAGAAGGAATTGAGGTTCTGAAGAAAAGAGGATAGGGTGTCCTCGCCCTGAGACCAGATCATGAAAATATCATCAATGAACCTGAACCAGGCCAGAGGTCTGAGGTTTTGGGATGCTAGGAAGCCCATGGCTGTGACTTGGATTTGATGGTAAACTTTCCGCTCAAAGGAAAAGTAGTTGTTAAGCAGGATGAAATTGGTGAGGGTCATGAGGAATGAGGTATCAGGCTTGAGTTCAGAGGTACGTTGGGAGAGATAGTGTTCCAGAGCGGCAAGGCCATGGTCATGTGAGATAGTGTTCCAGAGCGGCAAGGCCATGGGCATGTGGGATGTTGGTGTATAGGGAGGTGGCATTCACTGTGACAAGTAAGAATCTAGGAGGCGCAGGGGTGGGAATGGTGGAAGAGTCGGTGAAGGTAGTGATTGGTATCCTTGATGTGGGAAGGTAGATTTTGGACACCTGGTTGGAGGTGTTGGTCAACTAGGGCTCAAATTCGTTCGGTAGGAGCACAGTAAACAGCCACAATTGCGCATCCAGGATTATTAGGTTTGTGGATTTTGGGGAGCATGTGGAAGGTGGGTGTGAGGGGTGCTGCTGGGGTGAGAAGGGAGATGCATTCAGGGGAGAGTTTCTGGGAAGGGTCATAGGATTTTAGTAGGGATTGGAGATCTTGCTGGACTTCGGAGATGGGGTCAATCCAGCGCAACTTGTAGGTGGAGGAGTCAGAGAGTTGGTGGGCCCTTCTGCCAGGTAACTGTGATCCATAACTACAGTGGTGGAACCTTTATCTGAAGGAAGGATGATTATGTCAAGATTAGTTTTAAGGTTTTGGATGGTTCTTCTTTCTTCTGCTGAAAGGTTTGTGTTCTTGGCAAGGGACTTGGGAAAGGATGGTGAGGAAAAGTTGGTGGTGAGAAACTCTTGGAGGGTAACCAGAGGGTGGTTAGGTGGGAGTGCAGGAGGATGTTTGTTGCTTGGTGGTATGAACTGTGACAGGCAGGATTCAATATTGGGGTTAGGTAAGTTACGGTTAGAGGGATTGGTGGCAAAGTAGTGTTTCCATCATAGGGATCAGGAAAAGAAGAGTAGGTCTTTAACAAGATCAACATGATTGAACTGGGGTGTAAGACTAAAGGTAAGACCTTTGAATAAAATGGAAACTTCAGTGGGGTTTAGGTTATTTGTGATTAGGTTGATCAAAGTGTTTTGGGGTTGTTTTGGTTTTGGATGTTGTGGAGTGGTGGTAGGGAGTTTGGGGGGATTAGGGAGGTTCAAGAGAGCACCTAAGCATGATATGGGAGCTATGAGGGGTTCAGGAGGAGGAACGCTGTGGGTCAGATAAGGATTGGATATGGTTGCTCCAAGGTGGCAAATGTCAGCAGGCCGGACAATTTGTGGAGGTGATGTTTGGAATTCTCCTCCAGTTGCTGGAGAGCAAAGGATTCGATCTGGGAAATGGGATGCAGGTAGTTTTGGTTACACAATAGTAATATCTTATGGAGGGAGAGAAGGTAGCTAAGGAATTTATGAGCCATGGAGAGCTGATTTTGTAGGACTAGGTTCGTGATGGATAAGGATTGGCGGAATCTGAAAAGGTGCAGGTCATTGTGGAAGGAGGGGTGGGATCCAGACAATGGAATTTTTAAGGTTAGGCCGTTGGAAGAGATACCATGAATTAGGCAGCATTTTAGGAATAGGATGTGAGATTGGGTTTTTGGCGAGGGAAAGGGACAAATAATGTCAGACCGCTCCATTACTGCCTCGTCTGGGACAACAGGGAACAAAAATCCAGATCCATTTTTCCTCAAAAAGGAAACAAACACTTCCGATTTTCCATCTGTACTTAGATTTTATAATGGTAAAACATAGATTCCGGAACCAGGTTATAAACTGTAAGACATACCCAGGGGGTTAGTCATGAACTGTGGGCTGAAACTGAAAAAACTGCAGAAAGGTAGGGAAATACGGAGGTGGGACTTTGATAAATTGAAGGAACGTGAAGTTCTGGAGAATTTCAGAGGGAGATTTAGGCATCAATTGACAGAAACAGGGGGAAATAAAACAGTAGAAGAGGAATGGGTAGCATTGAGAAATGAAATAGTGAAGGCAGCAGAGGACAAAATAGGTAGAAAGACAAGACCTACAAAAATCCTTGGATATTACAGAAAATACTAAATTAAATTGATGAAAGGAGAAAATATAAAAATGCAGTAAATGAAACAGGGAAAATGGAGTACAGATGACTAAGAAATGAGATTGACAGGAAGTGCAAAATGGCTAAGCAGGAGTGGCTAGAAGGCAGATGCAAGGATGTAGAAGAATGTATAAATAGGGGAAAAATGAATACAGCCTACAGGAAAATAAAAGAAACATTTGGAGATTAGAGAAACAGCTCTATGAATATCAAGGACACTGATGGAAAACCAGTTCTCAGCAAAGAAGGGAAAGCTGAAAGGTGGATAGAGTACATAGAGCAGCTCTACAAAGGAAATGAACTTAGAGACGATATTGTAGGAAGGGAAGAGGAAGAAGATCAAGATGAAATAGGAGATACTATACTGAGAGATGAATTTGACAGAGCCCTGAAAGACCTAGGTCGGAACAAGGCCCCAGGAGTAGATGACGTACCCTCAGAGCTACCAAAGTCTCTGGGATAGCCAACCATGACAAAACTATTTGAACTGGTGTAGGATGTGTGAGACAGGCGAAGTACCCTCATACTTTAAGAAAAATGTAATATTTCCCATTCCAAAGAAATCAGGCACAGAGAGGTGTGAAAATTACAGAACCATCAGTTTGATAAGTCATGGTTGCAAAATTGTAACGTGAATTATCTACAGGAGAATGGAAAAGCTGGTAGAAGCTGACCGCGGGGAAGATCAGTTTAGATTCAGGAGGGACGTAGGAATCCGGGAGGCAATACTCACTTTACGACTTATCTTAGAAGATAGATTCAGGAAAGGCAAACCTACGTTTTTAGCGTTTGTAGATTTGGAGAAAGGGTTTGACAATGTTGACTGGAATACACTCTTTCAAATTCTGAAGTCAGCAGGGGTAAAATACAGGGAAAGGAGAGTTATTTACAACTTGTACACAAGGCAGACCGCAGTTATTAGACTCGAAGAGCATCAAAGGGAAGCATTACTTGGGAAGGGAGTAAGACAGGGTTGTAGCCTTTCGCCCATGTTATTCAATTTGTACATCGAGCAGGTGGTGAAGGAAATCAAGGAAAAATTTGGAATAGGGATTAAAGTACAAGGGGAAGAAGTAAAAACATTGCGTTTTGCTTATGACATTGTAATTCTGTCAGAGACAGCAAAGGACCTGGAAGAGCAGTTGAATGGAATGGACAGTGTGTTAAAGAGAGCGTATAAAATGAACATTAACAAGAGCAAAACAAAAATAATGGAATGCAGTATTAGAAAATCAAGTGATGCTGATGGAATTAGATTAGGTAACGAAACAATGAAGGTGACAGATGAGTTTTGTTACTTGTGTAGTAAAATGACATGAGATGGTCACAGTACAGAGTATATAAAATGCAGAATGGCAATGGGAAGAAAAGCATGTTTGAAAAAGAGAAATTTGCTAACATCGAATATTAATTTAAGTGTAAGGAAGTCTTTTCTGAAGGCATTTGTGTGGAGTGTTGTCTTGTATGGGAGTGAAACATGGACGATAAGCAGTGCGGACAGGAATAGAATAGAGGCTTTTGAAATGTGGTGTTACAGAAGAATTCTTTTAGATTAGGTGGGTAGATCACAGAAATAATCAAGAAGTACTGAACAGAATTGGTGAGAAAAGGAATTTTTGGCATACCCTGACTAAAAGAAGGGATCGCTTGGTAGGACACATTCTTAGACATCGAGGAATCGTAAATTTACCATTGGAGGGAAGTGTATGGGATAAAAATCGCAGAGGGAGACCAAGAGACGCATATACTAAGCAGATTCAAGTGGATGTGGGTTGCCGTTCTTATGAGGAGATGAAAAGGCTTGCTCAGGATAGAGTAGGGTGGAGAGCTGCATCAAACCACCCTCCAGACTGAAGACCATAACAACAACAACAACACTTTTAATGTGGCCTATATAATGTTTAAACAGTTCTTCATCATCTGTTAACTTTTGTAAAGTTTGGCCTTCATCATCTTCTGTTTCACAGTATTCTTCATCCTCAGATTCCAGCACACTTGATGGAAGGCTTTCTGATTCAGTGTCTGTATCATCATAGATTATATTTTTTCCAGGTATCTTCAATTCCCTCTTGTACTGGAATAATGTTTTCTTCAAAGATGGTCTCAGTGTAGTCACTGCTGCTGCTTCAAGCTCATCTTTGACAGGAGTGCTAGTGTAAACTGCTGATTTCTTTTTCCTTCAGTTTGCTTCTTGCCTCGGAGCTTTTGGGAAGGGTCTACATACTTCAGGAGTTCGTATTTACGTTAGGCCTGCACCTGAAGTGGAATGTGGAGCATCACACATAGTTGCAGGTTCTCTATGTGAAGGTGTATCACAACTTGGCGTAGACGCTGCTGGCTGCTCAGTTACCTCAGAGGGCCTAAAACCCTCTTCATTGTATGCCAATCTATTAAGTGGCCACAACTGAGCCACCTCGAAGCAATATGTCATACTTTTTTGTGTAAATGAAAGTGGAAATGGTATTCCAGAAAACATACCAATCTCTGAAATAGTGACTGGGTGACCATGATGCATTCTCATCCAGTCAGCCATTGCTTCTTTTAGGTATCATTTAAATGGTGCAATCACTGTGATATCTAATGGTTGCATCCTGTGAGAACAATGTGGTGGGAATGTCAGTAGACTGATTTCAGCATCCCTTGCTGTATTTATAGCATCAAGGCTGATGTGACTTGCATAGTTGTCAAGAATTATGAGTAGGCGATTTTGAACAACACGTATGCTTTGCTAAATGCTTCAAAACGTCAAGGACCAATTCACTTGTTATATATCCACATTTTTTAGCCAATCCAATACTTCCATTTGGTGTACCATCTCGAAATTTACCTTCATATGGACTCGTGGAAAAATGAAAACTGGTGGTGTGGCCATCCCTGAGGCTGAACAGAAAGTATACATGGTGACATTCCCCCCCCCCCCCTTTCTCGTGATGCTACCATTCCTACTTGCTTCTTCCACTTTCCATGATAACTTTAGGAGGCTGCATTACGATAGGAATTTCACACTCATCCAAGTTCATTATCTTGTCTGGAGTTAAATTTTTCTAAAATATTCAAAAGGCTGTCAAAGAAAAATTTAATATTTACTTTATTAAATGCTGCATCCCTTGCAAAGCTTTTATTTTCATTTCTACAAAGGGGTAGCTTCTGTTGCCTCTGTAAAAATCCATACATCCAATATTTTCCTGCCATGTGACATTCATCCAGCTCCTTGGGTAGTTCATTTGTTCATTTTTTAGCATACATGTATGCCAGTTCACGTCCTTGATTATATGTGAATCGATAACGTAAATTTGGCGCCTTCATGAAGTATTGAGCTAATAATTCCTCTTCAGGATCTGTGAAGACCTTTATAACTTTGTATTTGGAATTTGGATTCTGTTGTATTCAGTGTCTGCATTTCTTCTTCGTCTGAATTTCCAGAATCACTTCTATCACATGAATCAGGAAAAAAGTAACTGGGTGCTGTATAACGAAATCAGGGAAAATAACAAGATTTTATTAACTGTACAAATATAACTTATTTGGCTTTGATAATTTGTTTGTGAAAACAATAATATTGTGGTAACTAGATGTATGGACACTTATGTTGACAGCTCTGTATGCTTTCAGCTCTAGATTCCTTTGCTGTGGCAATGCATTTCTGCAGCATAGACTTATCAAAGCATATTTGTCTGCTGTTCGTCGAATACTTCCCTTTTCGAACAGAACTTCTTTTCTAGCTCTTTGAACATTTCTTTCATCAATATTAGCTCTTTCGATTTTGTCAATGTATGTCCTCTCTTAAAATAATTTTAACAGTAAAAATATCAGGCTGAAAAGTACTGTAAAACAGACTTTTAATAATTTAACATTCTCGTTCTCTATTCTATTACTTAGGGCCTATATAATAAAACTAAAAGATTGTAACTTTGACAAGACCAGACTGGTTGAACTAATTCGAGTGTGCGTTCGTAGCGCGGCAGTTTGTGCATTACGTTCAGCGACCCGAGCTTGCAACGCTGTGAGGTTATTGTCTGTCGATGAACTAACAGCTGCTACACTCGCAGACGGGCTGTCTGTCTCGAGGCAGTACGCACTTGTCTGTTCGGACGTTAAGCTGCCACAAATTTACGTCACCTGACTGTTCCATATGTAAACACAAAGCTGCAGTAAAGGTGGTTAGAATATTTGGGCTGCAGTCCTGACCCTAACGGAATTTGTTGTTGAAACTAGTGAACAATTCAGTTTAATGTGAGCTGTGTAATTTCCACCTCATGTTGTAGTCGTTCATCTACAGTAAACAAATTGGGGTCAAAGTTAAGCAATAAGCCGTCAATGCAATTTTCTTAGTTTATATTGCATGTGCAGAGGATGCCCAAAATACTCAACCGAAACGTGTTTGTTTTATCTGGAACTTTCAATTCTTATCATGAAATGTGATTAACATTTCAAAATGAATGTGGCGAAAACTTTGACACTGCAGATCAGCTTACTATCATGACTTATTTTGCATACACATTTGTTGGCTTCGCCAACTCAAAGTAGCTATCATTGTTCAACATAACCTGCAGTATGGATGACTGGCAATACATTCTGGATTTCAGGTGTAAGCTGTGCATTGTCACATTTGGCCAAAACAGGCAATATCCTTAAATGATTAAGAAAAACTCGATTAACTTTTTTCAGTTATGTCTACAATGGATAAATTCGTACATGTAGTTATTGAACTTAATGAAGTATAGCAATTCATCTTCTGAATACACAATTGGGCATAACTGAAGACTGGGATACTATCCATCAGCTTAGGCTCATGACGTCATCAAGATGTCGGAAAACCGGTATACTGGATATATTAATACTTATGGATTGTAGGCTAGATAATAAATAATTTGTAGTCATCCTCGTAAATTACAGACGTTCGTAAATAATTTTGCTGTGCTTGTGTGTGTGTGTGTGTGTGTGTGTGTGTGTGTGTGTGTGTGTGTGTGTGTGTATGTGTGAGTGTGCGCTTGTGTGTGCATGTTAAGTATTTTCACATACCAAACGTGACAGTTAAACACTGACAATATCTGACTACTTCGTTTTTACAAAGAAATTCCGTAGCATGACAATCACCCAATTTTTCGTATTTGGTTCTCAATACACTGCAGTAAAAACACGACAAATTCCATTACTTTATTTATAATCTTTTATTCATTCAAATACTATACAAAACATGTCTACAATAATGGCAGTATTTCGTTGTCAGTACAGTCAAGTAAATAGATGTCACATAATTACAGGGTAGGAAGTTACTCGAATGGAGCATAGTGGATTAATATTTTATTTGATGGCGTTTTAAAGAACTGCATCTTGATAATGCAATTCCACATTATGGTCATTTCCTTTTCCATTTTTCGACATATTCTCGGATAAATGACTGAGTGTAGAGGTTCTAATGCATATTGAACTCGGAACTGAATTCCTCACACTTTCTGAACGTTTTGTGTGAATCACTCATTTTCACCAAAAGACAGCCACAACGAAATAATAGAAAACACCAAAAACGAAATAAGCAGTAACGAAATTAAGCTGGAGCGCTCAGTGTGACAGAAAAGGGCAGAATGAAATAGGAAGACATCTTGAAAGAAATTGAGTGGTCACACGACATAAACTTCTAACAGCTAGACGTCGAAACAGCCAAGTGCGTATTGCCGCGAGACAGACCCTGCAGACGGGTACATCTCCACAATACGATCTGCGGTTTGTGCAAGAGCATCGAGATCACCGGCGCACACTGTATTTTCTGTGCATCTGGTGGAGGCGCGACAGCCAGATATTGTGTAAAATATCTTTGCTGACAGCAATATTTGCTAACGTCCACAAGCGGCGCAGCAACTGTGAAGGTGTACGATTACTTAACTCTTCAGTACGAAGTAGCTTCTCCAGGCATTTCGTCTGAGACTGTGACAACCGGGTGATTAAGGCATTCTTGATTGTCGTGATTATTGAATATCAATCGGTACTTGGTGGTGAAACCAGAATATCTTGTACTTCTGTAGCCAAGTTTTCATTCAACGCTGCGACGACATAGCTGTTTTTAGTATCATCATCGGTTACATGAGCTAACACAAATTGGCTATCAAGTTGGGCGGACCATAGTACAGGGTTTTGTCGCCAGAATTGTGGTGGTTTGACCGCGACAGTGTTGATTAATGCGTTTGTAGGCACATGAGCAACCAGTTGCGTATCTGGCATTGGGTAATGACACGGACGAAGCGCGGCGCGGCTGACGCGGTTGTTTCCAATGTAATGTCCGAAACGGAAATATACGAAGCGTCGATTAACACTGAATGTCACGTTGGGCTCACCAAAAATGTACTTAATTTGCAACGTGTAATTAACGTACGACAAGTACAAAGATAAGAGACATAATACGATGAACAGAGTAGGCATTGAAGGCTGACGTGTACTCATTTCCACGACCTAAAAAACATTCCATTCCAAAGATAAATCACGACATGTAGTCAACCAATTAGAATGGGTGTTACATCAACGTACGATTCTATCCCAAGTGAAAAAAATCTTTCCCAGAGATACTACCTATAGGCATTAGGCAAAGATCTAAAACGTTCATGCTGTGTGGATGTAGAGATGCCAGCTGTTCTGAGTAATCTGTATACACTTGCAATAGAAATTAAAGCTATCCTGTTAGGATCTTAGTTAACCACATACAATGTAATCGTGCCATATTCAGAAACAAACTACCAAATATTGGCGATAGTAAGGAATATCAGTGTAAGCACACTCTGGGAAATTGTGACATATTCGATACTAAGGGGCAAAATATTTGGGAGAAACAAGAAATATCAGCCTTTCCATACCCTCGGTAATCACGAAACATTTTGAAATAAATAGCCTAATATTTCTGACTAGTGAATAGTGTAGGCGTAAATATCATTGATACAGTACTCATTTCACTTATCAGTGATGTAAACGTTCCCATAGTTTTGTCTGTAACCATATTCTCGAAAATCGCAACATATTTGAAACAAAGGAGAAATATTTGTGAGAAGGAAGAACATAAATGTCATTGCTGATCATACCACTTGCAGCAACAATTTCATTCTCTTTTCTTCAGTCACACTTAAATCACCAGTTACTAACTCCTGAGAGAGCACATAAGAGTGCTGGATAACATAATACTGTTATGTGAATAAGAAAATACCACAATGTGTTGTAGATAGATAACTCCAACAATGTGTTACAAACGATATATATATATATATATATATATATATATATATATATATATATATATATGGGACGAGTTTCAAACGCAGCACCTCTCACTTGGTTGTCCACCACTCTACCCATTACGCTAGGGCTACTTGATGTCATTGCTGTATTCATGTTTTATATTGAGAGGTGGTGGTCCTATTTTTGAATTATTTGCTCCATTTTTATTTGGATAAAATAGTTTGGATTTATTCCGGAAGGATATCAATAGTATTATCTTGTTTATATTCAGTTTCTTTCATTTTGTCTTGTAATTATCAGAGGATAGGAGTTAGGGAGGTAAATTTCTGTTCCCTCAAAGTATGTCTTCCGAGGCGGAGGGCGCTGGCGACACCCGCAGGCCAGCAGGGCCTGCTAGGGGATGGGGTCGCTGGCGGCATGTTCTCTGATGTTGGTTTCAAGGCATTCTGCCGACACCGCCCGGAGGGCAACCGCTGGACGCCATCACCCATGGTGAAACAACTCTGTCTGTAGACGGACATTTATATATGGACTGGGCAAGTCTGTGGCTGACCTGAGTCCAGGTATTTTGTTTACCGCTTCGATGCTGCTTTTGTGTAGGGAGGCTCTTCAGTCATGACGTACCAGTAGGGCGCTAAAGTACAATGAGCAGAGGCAGTAAAAGTTGGCGTTGTTCTGGTCTGCACGTGCACCCGAGGTTTGGATCGCCAGGGGCGGGCGTCTGTGAATGTTTGTGTCAATTGCCAGAGGTGATTTCTGGGGAAGTTAGAGCGGCGCTCTCGCGACGGGACGCTGGCGTCTGCTAGACAGTAAAGTCATTTCAGCGACTGCCGATTCGTTCCAATGGTACGCAAATTGTATGGATTTCTGAGAAATGCTGGCTTACGTGCAGAATGCAGCGTGGGACAGTTTTGTGGAGAAGGAGACTGGCATGTTGAACAATAGCTATCGTATTCCATTGGTTTGACCATTAAGAAAAATTTGTGATTGGCTTGACGTCACCGATGGGAGGGGTTTGAGAAGAAGATTTTGGAGTTGTGGAATTTTGCTGTGGAGAGAGGTGACTCTGGTGTTGGTGGCGCTGCTGGCTGCATCGTGCTGTTT
This sequence comes from Locusta migratoria, assembly GCA_026315105.1. NCBI lineage: Eukaryota > Metazoa > Arthropoda > Insecta > Orthoptera > Acrididae > Locusta > Locusta migratoria. The sequence goes on along the minus strand of CM048749.1, from coordinate 25,347,678 downwards.
TGGGGGACTCTGATCTGGGCCGCGCTCCTGACCGGATCACGCTGTTTTGAGTTGTGTAATTATCGGTGTTAACTTTGAATTATTTCAGTGTGCTTTCTGCGCACTCAGGTGTTAGTACTGCATGGCTACTATAGAATAAACTGAAACTTGTAACATTCTGAAGTGCATGTAATTTATTGTGTATTTTATTGTCTTTCAAAACTGATCTATTTGTAAATTATATATATATATATATATATATATATATATATATATATATATATATATATATATGTGTGTGTGTGTGTGTGTGTGTGTGTGTGTGTGTGTGTGTGTGCCATATGGTCACATGTGTTGTTGTATCAGGCAGGTTGTAAGATAGAATTTGTGAATATAGTTTTTATTCAAATTTGTGCCTACCTCATTTCAACCACCTTTAACCGTAAATATTTTGGAGGGAAAATTCTTCTAAAGATAAGTAGGTTGGGGGGAAATATTTCCAATACACATAGTGTGCAATTGAAAAGCTTGCATGTCACCACTGCATACAGTTAGTAACGGATATATATTTTTTTCTAGTTTTTTTGTAGCTAATAAATAAAAGCTAGTGGCGACCCTTAAATCAGATTTCCACAGAGGTAGAAGCAAAATGATTACATCACTCCAATAAGGAACTTAGTTTCACATATAACATTCTTATTTTAAAGACCACATACTTTCAATATACCCGTTCCCACATGTTTTTTTCTCAATGTTAATTTGATTTTAATTACATTTATTTATAATAAATTGACCGAGGTGACTTTGTTATTCATCTCTAATGTGCTGTTGCCCTGAAATGGCTTACTGCCAGTTATAAATCTAAAACTGTGAGATATACAGCAAATCAAGATGGCGTCTGTGACATAGAAGGAACAATTGAATATCGTTTTGATGTCACTTCCCAAGTCGTCATTGGCTAATGTAACAGCCAATTTCATTGGAGGGAAAGAAATTTTTGCTTGGGATATAAGAATTCCTGTTTCATCAACCAATGGAAAATTTCGTTGCGAATCGGTTGGTGTTTTCAAATTCGAAAGATTTGTTTTCCATTAACTCTTTCCAGAAAGAAAAGAACTGTACCTCTGAAAGGGTTATAAATAGCACAAGAGAAAATTATTGCCAGTTAGGCAAACTATGAAACTTTGCGTGTTGCTTCCTTTTATTTCAACGATATTTCCTGATAATTAAAATTTCGTATTTGTTAATTTAGTTCTGGGAAATATTTTAAACCTGCGAAAATGAAGTAGGTGCTGGCTGAACATTTACACCTGTGGAAGTTGAAATATTCACATGCTATATAAGTAATTTACAGTTCGTTCTACCACTTTCCAACATAATACTCATCTTTTCAACATTGCGATGTATGGGGGGTTCTGCTCGCTGCAACATTATTCTCCTGGGGCATCGAGGTAGAAATAAATACTCGCAGGTACAATTTTTCACTTCTTTAATTTGAATCAAACTTCTTCTCCACCAAAACATAACAAATTCAAAACAATGCAAGAGAACTTAGCCGACAGTACTTCCATTTAAAAACAACAGACTGACATAGCTTCCAGAGCACTTGACAAATGCTAAAACTCGAACTCCCACACGCAAGGCGGTGAGGCAAATATATAACATCGGCAATAATGGCATTACATTATGCATTGTTCATAACAAATGAATATACTGATTTACAATTAACAAATATAACAGAAAAACATTTCATGTACACAACAATAATCACAATATAAAATAAAAACTATACATACAATAATTTTTGATGATACATTTCTTTTTGAATTGAAATCTCCGAGCTTGCTGTTTGACAACAAAGTGCGATGTTAAATGTCAATTAATTAGTTAATGAGTACATCATATGTGTTCCTAACATATACTGAACTATCAAATATCGTCCCAAATCTGAAAATAGGTTCACAATCTCACGTCAGTCAATATATACAAAATATCACAATATTGAGAATCTGGACTATTTCATTAATTACACAATTAGCTGGTCTACACAACTTGTTTATGAGACTAACATATATACAATGCTATTTATTTTGATGTCTTTATGCTTTACAAAAGTTTTTACAATTTGTCTGTTTATTTAATGAAATAATGTACAATGACGAAACTATTGTTTATAGAACTGTCTGGAAAGCATCTAAACGAATCTCTTAATTAAAGAAATCTATCACTTGTTTTAATCACAGTATCACCGAGACACTGTCCTACACTGATTCCTAGGCTGGCTATTTCGTTTGTAACTTCACAAGCAGAATGTATCACTATTGAACCACACGATTCCGGATCCGATGCAGACGGCATCGTACAATAACATTGAGATGAGAGGGCCTGGCAGTATCGTCACAAAGTGTAAATATTTTTCATCAGTAAAAATCGAAAGAAATATTTTTACTCCTACACAGCAAACATCGATACCAAATATATTGTCTTGTGTATGTCTGTTGATTTTATATTGTGGAAGTAATTAAAATCTCGAGTGGTTGTCCATTCTAAAATAAGATTAAAATAGAAATTGTGGTTTCATACTGCGTTACTTGTTCGATACTGGTAGAAAATCAAATGGTATAATACATTTTCAATATCTGAAAACAAATGAATGAATAATTGACATCTGCCGAGTAGAAGGTTGCATTGTTCATTCGTGGATTGATACATTGAAACATTTCCACATAATGTGTTCCATTTAATTGACTCCCCATGAACAAAATAATGTTGACAAGCTTCAAACTGTTTTTTGGGTGTAGCAAGACACTCCACTCGCAATATGCGAGATACCAGGCATTATATATTGATTTAGTTTTATCTGTATTTAAAATTCTAAGTGTCTATATTGTACGTGAGGCCCCAAATATGTATTACTGTGTACTGAGATGTGCTTCCACTGGCCCTGGCGTCCACAGAATGAATGAAACTTTCTATGTAAGAAAGCTTAGCAAGTGCTAGGCGCGCCTCGTTTTGTTTTGTGTCGTCGTTTGTTTCAAACGCTGGGCGTTGAATTTCTCTGGGCGAGAAGTAGGTTTGCCAACTGCTGAGCAGAACCCAGTCTTAGCAAAGACTCCTAATGTACCTTGCTCTTAACCTCCTTGGCTGGGAGTTGGTCAGGTTACCTGCCTGACAAACGGTGACGCTCTCTGGGCTCTTCTCCACTACCCCTCCTTGGTAACGCTTAGGAGGTGGTCGAGAGACCTATTCATTCTCTTCTTGGTTCCTGGTAGGGTAAGTACCTCTGGTTTTGGTTCTGCTGTGGCCTCCTGGCTCGACTTAGTTCAGGCTCCATAGACGTACATATGCCTTTTCGCAAGTTTAATTCCGGGAGTAGCAGCTATGCTATGTGTAGTAGTGAGATTTTGCTTAATTTCATACAGGATTGCTAATTTTATGTCGATTTTGCGGGAATCTGATTCCGAGGCTCTGATGGTGTTTCATTAGCATAGTCCTTGCACTTTATAACTTTTAAATCATTTCTTCGCCTGTTTAAATAAGTTCAGTGTCTTTCGTGTTCTTATCGTAGTTGAATTCAAATATTTTTGGGTCTCGCGGTGCCTATACCGTTCGTACTTTGTCGACAGACGCGTGGTCGATATCAGACTAAGCCTTCAGCTTTTCCATCATTCAGTGCACATGAGTGATTAATAATTGTATAACTAATATGCTAATGTGTCTCCTAGTGAGTGTAGCGTGATAATTTTCTCCGAAAATTGTCCATTCTAACTTGTAATCTGTGTATTTGTCGGCCCACGTATGCACCGATTAGCGTGTTCCCTGTCGTGGTTATTACCATTAAATAGCTCATTTTCCTATGTGTAGGAAGAACCGTTGCACAACGTATATCATGTTTTTAATTTTCATGAAATAGAATTATTTAATTTCTCTGAATTTTTGTCACCGAACTCTGTATTGTGCTGTAGCAATATATAACCTTGCGTATCTAATAGATATCATTCCTCTGATCAGGAAGAATGGTTACACGATATATTTTGCGATCTTATTCTCTTCAAAATCGTTTTTGTTAACTTTATGCATATTTTGTGTTCTGATTTAGTAGAGTGCTGTATTGATATAATAACCTTAACCTTCTGTAGTTATCTTCTCCCTGTGATAAACCAACGCCAGAGCGACCGTTTTTAGATATTATTCAAAGAAATCTTGATTTAATGTATAGTTAGAAGTTCTAGGGAACTTTAACTTCCGCTTGTACACCGCACTTTGTGGTCTTAAACCAAGTGCGTTTGTTTCTAATAGTTTATCATGAGCCTAAGCCACTAGCTTGACTCATTATGGAAGCGAAGTACTATTACATTGTGCGTGAGTGAGCCTTCGATCTGCATTCTCCACATTGCTTGGCTGTCGTCTTGGTAACGTGCCTTTATTCGTAGAACTGTTTTCAAGTGGTACTTTGGCTATTCGGCTCTCAAATACATACTTTGGAGACAACGTTCACTTCTTCCTTCCATGTGACGGAAGCCATTTTGATTTGCCGTATATCTCTCAGTTTTGGTTTTATAACTCGCAGTAAACTGTTTCAGCGCAACGACGAATTACAAACCATCTCTGGATGGATTTACTATAACTAAATGTAATTAACAAATTAACATTAAGCAACAAACTTGTGGTAGCGACTATAGAAAATTTGAAGGTAGTAGTAATATCGAGTTGCTGTGGTGTAACAGGTAGCGTACTAGACTTCCAAGCAAGAAGTTCTGGGAACGAAACACACTCGATGCAATTTTTTTTCTTTAATCTTAACGTTTGCAACACATTGTGGGAGTTATTTATCCACAACACTTTGTGGAATTTTCTTATTCACATAACAGAATTATGTTATGGAGTACTCTTCTATGCTGTCTCAGGAGTTAATAACATCGATTTGATGATTTTTCTGTGTGACTGAAGAACAGAAAATGAAACTGCTGCTGCAATTGGTGCGATCAGCAATGATACTTATGTTCTTCCTTCTCACAAATATTTCAGTTTGTTCCAACTATGTTGCGATTTTCGAGAATATGGTTGGAGACAAAACTAGAGGAACGTTAAAATTGCTGGTACAGTAAGTGAAATGAGTATCAATGACATTTAGGCATACACTATTCACTGGTCAGAAAGATGTGGCTATTTATTTGCGAATATTTTAGCGCTTAGTTTCGAATATATCGCGATTTCCGAGAGTGCGCTTACACCGATATTCCTTGTCACCAGTATTTGGTGGCTTGTTTCTGAATATGTCACGATTACAGTGTGTGCGGTTAACTAAGATTCTGATAGGATAAATTTAATTTCTGTTGCAAGTGCATACAGAATATTCAGAACAACGTCATCTGCTGGCATCTCTACACGTGCTTTTAATGGGCAGTCTTCAGGCCTATAGACATTTGTGTTCGTTGTTCTCTTTAAGATCTTAAAACGTAAACAAAGGCATTTAACTGTAAAAAAAGTATTTGTCGTAATTATTTACAGCACGTTAGCTTTGAAATTGCATTGTTCAATGATACGCGAGCTAAGTGTCTTGGAATTCAAACGCGAAACTTCCACTTTTCCAAATAATCGCGAGTCAACTGCAGCATTCTGGCAGGTGGATTGTAGTTTCGGAATAGGAAAGTACAAACAACATTTTACTTTCAACTTGGAATATAAATACATAACAGGTACGGAAATGCAGGTAACACTTTCCAATTACACAACTAAACAAGTAATGAACAACTGGTTTAATTCGTCTGCTAGAATGGCTACCGCAGACTTGACAGCCACAGATATACATTTATCGTTGCCTCCAAAGTATGTCTTTGAGAGCCGAAGTACCACTCGAAAACGGTTCTACGAATAAAGGCACGTGTCTTGGTATATTGGAGTCAGGTGCTTGGTAAGTACCTGCATGGCTTGGCGTATGAATCTGTGTGTGAATGTGCTGCAATTCCTCCGTTCCCCCCTATTAAACATGATGCTAATTAAACTGTACTCAACTTTGCTGGTGGGCAATTTTAGCGCCATGTAATTGTGGATATTTAGAACATTTGTAAGGTGTGTTTTTTTATTGTAATTAAAAAATGGTCTTCCCCAATTGTTGTTCTTGTTTTGAACAATAAATAAATTTGTTAAACTATAATCCTTTGTGCTAATTTAAATTCCCCCCTCATTTATTTTGGATTAATGTGGGGTAATTTGTTCATGTATCTTGTGTCTCTGCTCCCTTCTGGAGGAGAGAATATTTGCGTTTCCATTGCCAACATTTATGATTTTTGATTTAGATCCATGACTGCAGATGATTATTTAATTCTGTGCAGTTTCCTCTAAAGATTACAGTAAAGGTAGAACCGTTTGCTTAACTTATAGAATCAGAGTTTTGCTTAAGGGAACTGTATACTTCCGCCGCTGTGTGAATATCGCCATAAATAGATTTTGTGAGCAAGCAATCAATTGTTAACTTCACAAACACAGTTAGTTAACAGCCAAAACAACAGCAGGCGAGTTTCAACCTGTAACACTTAAATATCTACACATATATTTTTATAATGACTCAAGGTAGCAGTTTGGCAGAATTACTTATTTAGTTATTTTCATTTTGACTCTCATCGGAAGTATCTTTTATATATAGGCCTACCCAGTTTTACATTTCATCCTCTGTATTAAATTTGAGTTTTATAACTCTGTTGAATAACAGAAGTTCAAGCTTTGGCTATGATGTGTCTGGGAGGGATGAATGTGGAAGAATGCACTTCGTGTGCCATTCTGCTTCAGATAATGTCTTAATGTTATTTTCGTTACAACTGCTTGAATCTTATTCAGTGTGTGGACGTCTGTCTTCCACGGATTGCACCCTTAATGTCTGTGCGCCAAATTTGGTTGAAAACAACCAGGAGTTTGGGAGATGCTGGATTAGTATTTTTGAGTTGTGCCATATAGTTTACCATTTTTAATTATAGTTTTCCCATTAAAATTTAGGTGCAGGCATATCAGGATAATTCTTGAGAATTTTCGAAGTTCCCTAAACATTTTTGCACAATTTATACGATTTAGACTCTTTGTACCTGTTCTTTCACCCAAATTCAAGTTAGGCCAAAAATGAGGTGTTCAGATATGTTACCTTAGATGCAAAAGTCAGTTTTTCTTGTAATACGTTCTGGTTGCTTTCTTGGAATTTGGAGAATGATCCCAACTTTTCCACATTTTCATCCAGTATTTACAAACTTTTGCAAATGATGCTTTCTGCAATTAATCAATTGCAGAAAATTTTTATGGTGCCCATCACTATTGGAAATCCATAGTTCCTACTTCAGAGTAACTTTTCTTTCTGGCTGCTTTTTCTCTATGTGGTTTTGGTTTGTGGAGGGAGGTTGCAAAGTCCCCAAACATTTGTGTTGTTAAACACCATATTAGTGGGAATAAGATATCCATCCATTTGCCTCATTTCTCAAACAAGGTATCAGATCCATCATACTGTTTACAAAGAGTCAATTTGTTTCCTTTTCATTTTTAAGTTAGTGAATTGTGAGCATGTTGCATAATTTATTATGGTACTTAAACATTGATGCATGGTAAAGTGTTAACACTAAAACTGCTTTTCTAACTTTTTCTAAGTCTTGTACGTTGCTTGTAATCTAAACATGAGGAAGCAGAAGGTTACAAATGCAACACTATTTCTTGAAACTATTACAAGTACTGACTTGTAAGTATGAGAATGTTGAAAATAAAGTAACAGGTAGGATAAGAAGAATGAATGTACTTAACACTATGTTCGTGGTAGGGAAAAATGGACAGGAAAAAAAAAAAAAAAAAAAAAAAAACCACACACACACAAACGTATGTTCACACAGTGTTGAGCTGATGTGGCTTATGGGATTAATCACAGCAGAAACTTGCTCGTCTTTACTGCTTCCTCTTCAAAAGACCAAGGCTTATTATTTACTGTATGTATCTCAGAGATTTTCTTATAATATACTCAGCACAAGGTAAAATTGTTCAAACTTACACTGGGAAGCAATGCACAGCATTTACTGCAAATATAATATGTGCAAAATGTCAGGACAAAAGCAATAACTGTATCCAACTACATTTTCACTCCTAAAGGCAATGCAGTGAAGACAGTTTAACTTTGATGTAGTACACTTATATTTTCAATGAAAATAAATTATTTTTAGGTTCATAGTTGTGAAAATTCTCAAATTCTCTAACACACTGACGGCCGTGTTGACCACCAACACTCACTGCAGGTCAGCACACTTGATGTGGGGGCCACTACAGTCTCATGTCTCTCAGTGTGCCAAATATGGCCTGACAGGGAAACACCCAACAAAAAGTGTATGGCAGTTAAAGTGTTAGACATACTTTTGCACAATTCCATAGTTGTAACCCTCTCTTTATCCTTAAGGATTGTTCAGTGAAACTTAAATTTCTCCAGAAAAGTTTGGCAAACACTGAAAGATTGCACAGTGCACATATACTGCTGTTTAAATGACTCAGCAGTTCTGTAACATTTTTTTGTATGTAAAATTTAAAAGCGGCTTGTTAATTTCAAATAACTGATCCTGGCAGGGAACTGCCAGATAAAAGACGTTTGTTAAATTTCAAATCACTAATCCTGGCTGGAAACCGCCAGATAAAAGAGCTGCAGTTATTTAAAACTAACAAGTCCTAGCAAAAGGGATCCAAAATAAGAGATTTGCGCAATGGAATACATGAGGTTTCCTCCAGGAAGCAGAGGGAAACCATAATAATAAAACCGATCTGAGGTTAAATTACAAACAAAGGAAAATTAAACTAAGTTGGTTTATTGCCAGTTCACATGGAAATGAGGGCAACACCGATTTTAAATACACAATAAAAGTGCATCCCACTGTAATTTACTAGGTACTAATTTTGTTCACACACCAAGAGGGGTCAAATAAGCAAAAACGAGGATGTAAAACATATAAGAAACAGGAGGATTGGTAGGACATGGGATACAGTCATACACAAGCGCATAGCTGTGACAGTTACTCTCACATAAGACTGCGACATGAAATACAGCACAATGCACAACCAGGCAGATAAGCTGATTCTGCCAAGTTACGATATTCAGAACCACGTGCACTATGTTCAACTTCCAATACCCGGAAGGGGCCACTAAATTTCACACAAACCTTACACACGAGTGAACTGATAACGTAAGCAACCATTATATCTGTTGAGGCGGCATAGTGAAAGGAAAGGCAAGAAATACAACCTACCGAAAGTTAAACACCACGTGGGCAAAAGATGTAGGAAATTGGTTAATTCAATAAATTGTAAAGGAAATAAACTAAGTATCACGTTTAACTATTCAATGGACACGGACAGTAGAAGAGAATAACACGAAACGGGCATTATAGAGCATTTAACGAAGTTACAAATCACAAAGATAGAATTTACCGTTTCACGATAAAGTTTAGGGATCACGATATCAAAGTTTAGAAGGCAGAAGGACGCGGAAAGATATTACGGAAATTGTAAGAGGTAGCATTATTACAACGCCTTAAGGGCTGGAAAACGCTGAACAAAGAATAGGTCTTTGTTCCACATGCCGTAACGGACACCAAACTAAAGTCACTAGTCATCATTTACCGTTTTAACAGATATCAAACAAAGTCACACCGGAAAACATACACGATAGGGATACGCAACATTCCCGGGAATAACATAATACACACATGCCTAAAGCACACGTAACGTACTACTGCTACAAAGCGTAGCATGGTCCTAGCTATGGCTCACCATTTAGACCATACGAACATCTTACCTAAGAGAGAGTGACGACGCCACTCCGATACGTACGAATCCTCGCGCCAAAGCTCTCAAAGAGCACGGCGGAGACATACCGTACTTGCGCAAAGAGTCTAACTGCTCACACGAGGTCGATCGGTGCACACCCGACTAATAGCAGTGTCTCTAGTGGAAAGTGTCTGAACGAGGCAGGCGCGGAGCACACGCCAAAGCTCCCAGTGTTAGCTAGTGGAAACAAGGCACAAGCGAACGACGCACAGAAGAGTTCCCTGGGGTGAAACGAGGCAAGTGCAGAATACAGTAGAAGCGTATCACTCACACACAGGGTAAATAAAGGGTGGGGAGCATAACTACATGTCAATGCAAGTTAATACTTTAACTTATAGTCAATAAATCAATAAGTTTTTAAATTGAAAATAGTATTTAACAAGTCCAAAGCCACTGTACTTTCAAAGGGAGGTGAGCAAACATTGAAATAAATGAAAAGAGGCAGAGAGCCGTCTTTCAAATTTAATCAACACTATTACTTCTGTTGTCATTTCTGTGTTGAGTTTTATGACTGGCAGTTGTTTTCTTTTTGTAGAGAAGTTTGTTAATTATAGGAGGAGGTGGGATGACTGTTAAAACAGAGTAGTCATGTATTAGGAAAGAGAAATATGGAAGGACTAATAGACAAGTAGATTTATGGATGTGTGTGTGGGGGGGGCTGTTTTGTTTCTAGTATGGTTTTTAGGGTTCTTGAAAAAAAAAGACTAATTGGGATATATGACAAGTAGGGCTGTACTGCTCCCACACATTTTCATTGTATAAGGGGTTAGGGAAAAGGGGGAACAATCATTTTGTTGTCAACTATAGTTTAGAGTTTAAAATTTACTTGACTGCTGCATGTACAAATACCACAGAGAGTGGTTGGAGGGGAGGGAAACTCTTAAAATTGTTGTTGTTTTATACTTAATTCTTTGGTTTGGAGAGTGTTGTGGGTTTTGGGGTGGGTTGTTGTTGTGTTTGTTTGTGTATATGCCATTTTTTTCTCTTTGTGTGTGTGGCAGGGATTGGGATCGCTTTTCGTTTTTTGGATTTATTGGAGGTTAATTTAAGATTTTGAAAGTTTCTTTGTCATTGTTTGATGTTGAGGTGTGGAGGGGCTGGTGGGGCATTCTTTATTTGAGTTGTTGATATCTTCGTTATTGTTTGATAGGGGTGGGATGATAGGTATCATTTTCTTCATTTGAGGTGTATTATAGGAAAACTGAACTTGTTACCATTTCTGATTGTTTTTCTTTATTGGGGAGGGGGCAGCTTTGTCGGCATTGTTTCTTTCAATTCAGGTGTACTATATGTCCACTGACGTATTTGATACTGTACTGTATGAGGTGCTGTGATTTTTGTATTGTATGGTTTCTGTGTCAGATGTGGTTCTAAATATAGATTTCCTTTCTTATTTTGTTCTTTTGTTATTTAGTATGTCTCCACTCAAAACCCTCAAGTTCTAGATTTTGTTTTATGGAAATCTTAGTGTGGGTGTGCAATTGTCAGTTTTTCATGATATCATCAAAATATTGGATCATTTTGAAGTATGGGATTGCTACCATGTTGGTGTTAAATGAATCAAAGCAGATATGTTGTATCAGTACCTTCAATATTGTCCCGCCTTGTCTTTTCTTTACTACCAGTTTCAATGTAATCAATGAATTTTAAATGTTCAAGTAGGTCTGGTAATTGTATTTCTCAGAAGTTAATGAAATAGTCATGAGGTTGGATATTTGAAAAATACAAAGCCTCAAATCAAGTAACAATACTGTAGATCAAGCATACAAAAATATACACATCTCACAAACAATTCATATGAATGTACATTATGAACTGAAGTAGGGAGACATAAAATATTATATTTTCATGTTGTCTAGATTTAAAACATTGATCCATATGGATATGTCTTGAATAATTTTATGCAGATTGTGTGAGAACAAATTTAAAATGCCATTACCTGCTACAGAATTAACCATTGCATTCCAGTAAGCCACATCACATGACTATGTCTTATAACATGTTCCCATCTGTATAGCCTAAGAGTAGAATTTACAATTAAATTCTGTTTCCATATTATGTGTGAATATCATCTGTTCCATTACACAGCAACAGTTCAATAATCGAATAGATTATTTAATGAACAACAAACTGACTCCTCATACAAAATAACAAGCTACAGATTTTGTTTTGGTCATCTACACAAAATAATTTGATTTACAGTAACATGGTGTAGATGTATTTCATGTTTGGACACCCATAAGTAAACATTTGAGAGATAGGGGTGTAATGATATTCAAAAGTTTAGAAAGTCTTGGCTTCCGATGAAATATCTTTCTAGCCTTATGTAACTGAGTGTAAACTGTTTTTCAGACAATAATGGAAAAGAGAAGAACTGCTAATGAGACCACTATTTTCGTCAGCCAGCTACCTACTTAGAATTATGGCTAGAACATTGTGTTCCACTATTTCAGATAAAAAACATGTTATTTATATTTTGGAATGCATTATCAAAACTGAATAAATGGGATGAAACTGAGGCCCTACTGATAGTGCAACACACAATTTAATATGTATTGTCGTTATTCAATAAAAGCTCCGTATGTGTGGTAGAATGTGGTGGAACCTCCACCAAAAAAGTCTCAAGTTTTTTGTAACTTAGGAGAAAATTGTTATGCATGAAAGTGAGTAAATTTCACCCGCGCATGTGAAAAATACCGAGTAGCACCGTGGTTTGGAACCCACGTTTAACTGTAAGTCCCCCTATAACTGGCTGGGTAAGTCAGTTCGAAGGTCGGAGGAAGGCAATGGCATACCACCTCCAAACAGGACCATGCCTAGTAAAGCACTGTGGTGTTCAAACCAATCTTCAGTTTGTTGACTGCTTTACCTTTTACCTAATTTTAATGAAAAAGCAAGTCTGTGGTACACAGTCCTGTAACATAGCCAAAACGTAACTTTCACACCTTTTTTATATGTAATTTTTTTCCTGTTTCACATATTTCGTCCATAAACACAAAAATTGGGTGGAGAAAGCAGAAAATGTATTTAGGGATGGGGAAGACGCTGAAAAGTGTTCTGATGCATAGTAGGTACAAGTATCTTACATAAACTTCCGGATATGCAAGGCATATCCATTGCATAACTTTTCTTGATAACAACAAAATTTCGACACCGATCCTGAAATTTGCGTACCGGTAGCGTTTTCGATACCTTTTTCGTCATTAGAATCGATATATGTTGATAACCAGTACAGGTTATCAAAATTTAGTTCACTTTTTATAGAGAGACACATTCATGAATATTTTACGATTATTTTGGACTCATCACTTTCGTCTACCACAACCAGATGTTTAGCCAACCTTCCAATCCAACCAAACACAGGCGTGATTTTGTACAGTAAGATATAATTTTTTAATATGGAAAGTATTTTCACACTGCCAAATTTTTTTCTATCTGAAAGGTCGATTTCGTTTAGCTGCTCTGGGTGGGCTTCAAAGATCATGCACTTCTTAGGTATCTGAAAATCATACTCGCTGCTACAATCTTCCAATATAAAGGCAAACATTTGAAGCTGATCTAACAACACAGAACAAATAAATGTCGCACACCATAATTTCCTTAAACATCGATACAAGGTTAATAAATATAAAGTTGGGCAGTAAGCGCTCTGCTCTGCCATTAGCTGGCGCTGTGACGTCATTGTGGCACTTCTCACTCCCAAGCAGCCTGCTCAGGCATAGTACGCTATGGCACGGATTATGCAGTTATATCAACTTTTTGATGATATATATTGTTTCTACCTTAAATGCAAAGTGCTATTCTGCTGTAAAATGTTGCACTCAAGACAGCTGGGTCACATTCTATTTAGATTAACGCCTTATGTATCAGTAACATATCAGATCACATACATATTGTCAATGTCTATAATTTGAACTGCTGACTTTAAAAGACCAGGAATATTGTAATACATTCTTATCAAAATACATTAAAATAATAACATAAGCATTTCAAAGAACGATTTAGATGAAAGAAAGGAAATTTACGCAGTATTTTCAGTCTCCAGTAAAGATGTCAAATAGTGTTATAGATATACAAAGTCTTTGCATCAACCGTCTTGTAATGCTTAATGACAATTCTGCAGAAGTTTCTACAATCATCATCACACACAATACATACTTGGAGTGCATTTCTTAGTTGCAGATGGCACACTGATATTCGCACTAGTGCCAGGTAAGTCACATGATGGTGCTGCATCTGCCTTAACCCTCTCATTCCCAGTGTTGTTCCTCGACAACAACGTATTAAAAGCTGATTTATACTCTATTTTGTGTATCAGTCCTTAAAGTCACAATATTGTTGATGGACAACATGTTTGTAGTACGACATTTTACCGCTTGGTATGGCGTGTAGCCACTTCTGAGGCATTAATCTGTCCATCTTGGAGGTTGTGTTGCGTTACCGTCTGTATGTGGCTGTGAATATGAGTGTGAGTGTGGTTCATGTTATTTTATTTCAGCAGTGAATTGTCTTGTCGTTTGTGCTGTGGCGAAAAGACGTCCAAGTAATGAAATACCTCAATACAAATGTCTGTGTTGTGCATAAAAAAAACAATAGTTTGATCAAAAATTTTAAAACACATATTTTGTTGTTTGGTGCAATGTATTAATACAGAAAACACTGAATTTTAATTTTTCAAAAGCTGAATTCGTAATGTGGGATTGAAGGCGTTAAGCACTTTTTACGTGGCAAATTAAGCTATTCCGATTGTAAATCCCTTACATAATCGCTTTCTTTGAAATGCCAGGATAGTAATCAACAATTTGCAACGTTTACAGTGTCTTTCGTATAGCATTTGGAGAGCTACACTTTCTTTAACGTTTCATCTCGAGTAAAATATGAAACTTGATTTCAGTTCCCTTCGACTTCTGACTGTGTGTATTACAACCTGTAATAGCACAGTTTGGCAGTGTATAAATAATAATAAAAGTATTTCAAAGAATTACAGCAGAAACACTAGCACACGCGCGAACTCAGTAAAGGTACCACCGTTCTAACTTCTCATATTTTAAACATACAGAACAATCACTCTGGAATTCAATATACTTTCCATTGTAAACTTTCTACTTCCAGCAGAAACGGTAAAATACACGCTCACGATTTAGCATTCAACAATACGCTTTGTTTTGCTCGAAGTGTCCCACAGTGATGTCATGCGCAGGGTGGCGAAAGGGCATTTCCTACTGCACATTGCTTACCGCGCTCGCCTGCATCGATATAGGAGTCCTTATTCTGGTATACAAAGGTCAAAGCTAGACACAAGAAGCTGCTAGTATTCTACGGTTTCCATTGGCTAACTGTAACCTCTATCACTATTGCCTGATTGGAAGATGCAGTTAATATCTTTGGAATTGAATGAATTTTAGGTCGAGGAAATAAACATTCAATAGAGGCTGATGTGTTCCACATGGAAAGAGTTGTATATTTCCACTGGTGATATTTTCGCTGTGGTTGGCACTACCTCGATGACAACATATTCGTAAACAAACAGATGACGATTTGTGATGTCGATGAATATAACTTGTTGCAACTAGTTTCACTCACAGTTAGGTACTTCTTTAACAACTAACTCGGAAATCGCTACATATTTTAAAATAAACAGCCAACATTATTTATGAAGGAACTGTTAGACATCTGACAGTGAACAGTTATACTTCAATTCACGGATTTCGAGTTTTGTTACTGTAAATGGTAATGCTATTTGATATGAATGAAATCAAAACAGGGTCATGTCAGTGTGTTCATCATCAAATGAATTGTATTTTTCCATTATGTCTGGTTTTGCACACTGACACAGAACATTTTCGATTTGTGCTCAGTTATGGAATTTGACCACCAATTTTATGAAACTAATTGAATGTTGATAAGATGTCACACAATTGTAAATTATTTTTAACACAAATAAAATTACTTGTACGATAAAAATCATAATTGTGAATTAAGAAATAACTGATGGCAGTCTAATGCCCTTCAAGAAAATTATATGTGATTATGGTCCCCCGCAATTTACCAATTCATTGATACACATAATTCGTCACTCATGACTGGACAGACTGTGTTAGTTTTACTGTATTACATAGATAACCATTACTTATGAGAACACAAATGTTGATGGTACTTATTTCAATCATATTAGAGCAGTTTGCTTAGGTGCATGGTTAATTACACACATGTAAATCGGTACATGTTCATGTATAAGCAGCCAACTAGTTGTGAAATCGCCACATATTCGAAATAGGCAGCCAACTATGTCTATGTGAGAAGGAAGATCTCTCCTGTTAGGTTCCAGCACATTTTCACTCTGATATATCGTAACAAATAGGAAAAGAACTAGTGAGTACTGTAAAACAGACTTGCAATAAATTACGATTCTCGCTCTGTATTCTATTACATAGGGGCTATATAATAAAACAAAAATATTTTAGCTTTAACGGGATTCGCACCAAAAACTTTCTTTCCCTTACTTTCATAGCATAAAACACTAACTACAAGACATTTTTTTTTTGTTCTTCAGGTACATCTATGCGTTCCAGTCGTTCATGCAGTTTGTTCAAGGTTGTTCATCGGCTATTTGGCCCAGCTTTTCATTACAGAGGACGTTCAGCCCCCTGACAGGGCATGCTGAGCCATGGCTCCTGGCGACCAAAGTGGGTGTATTGGTCATATACATCCTGCTTAGACCTTTTATGGTTTTTTCATAATTTATTGATATTCGATTGCAATTCATATTTAATGCACAAAAGTGAAGCGTATGTGACTGATCTGAAATGTACCATTTCACTTAAAACAGTATATTGTCATGATTTGCACTTCAATATGTCGTCTGAAAAGTTATCAAAGAGCAAAGGCCAACAGTGGAAATACTCTCCTCGTTCTGAGAGAAATGCATCAGCCCACGGCCCCTACAACCCAGGCTGGAGTGGTTTCACTGTGGCAACACTGTTTGGTTGGCCATCTAGAAGTAGGCTACATGTGTGGTTACTACTTGTTTACATCGCTCTTACCTTGTACGTTAGTACACTGCGTTTGTCGAAAAGTGAGATGCTGCCTTTTAGAAGAAAACTCGTATTAACGACGTATTTCCTCACCATACTTGAGGTATGTAATAAGAATTTAATTACAAAGAACTGTAAGTATGTTTTGAAATTGAGATGTGAAGAGTTTGAGTTAGCAACATGTTTCAACGGTTTACATGTAGGCCTACTATTTGGAATACAGTACTTTTATTGCACATTCTTGTAGTTTTAACGTAAGATATTGGCCGGTCTGGTTGCGTTATGATATTATATTGTCATTTAGTTTGCAGATTGAAACACGTCCACATAATGTGTTCCATTTAATTGACTCCCCATGAACAAATGTTGACGAGCTTCAGACTATTTTTTTTTTTTTTTTTTTTTTTTTTTTTTTTTTTTTTTTGAGTGTAGCAAGACACTCCACTCGCAATATGCGAGATACCAGGCATTATATATTGACTTAGTGCTATGTGTATGTAAAATTCTAAGTGTCAATGTTGTACATGAGGCACCAAATATCTATTAGTGTGTACTGTGATGTGCTCCCACTGGCCCTGGCGTCCACAGAATGAATGAAACTTTGTATGTAGGAGAGTTTAGGAAGTGCTAGGCGCGCCTTGTCTGTTTTGTGTCGTCGTTTCTTTCAAATTCTGGGAGTTGAATGTCTCTGGGCGAGAAGTAGGATTGCCAACTGCTGAGCAGAACCCAGAAAGATTCCTAATGTAGGTGAGGTACTTGCGGAAGTAAAGTTGTGAGGCGGCATCGTCAGTCGTGTCGGGACAGCACAGTCGGTAGTGCGCTTGCCTGCGAAAGGCAAAGGTCCCAGGTTTGAGTCCCGGTTCCGGCACACAATTTTAATCTGCCAGGAAGTTATATTCCTAATATAACTTGCTCTTAACCTCCTTGGCTGGGGGTTGGTCAGGTTACCTGTCTGACAAGCGGTGACGTTCTCTGGGCTCCCCTCCAGTACCCCTCCTCTGGTGTGATGCACTAAGAATTTTATTTTTAATACAAACTTGAACTTTTAAATCATCTTGTACAACAATACTATAAACAATAGAGGTATTCCTTTACACTGTAAAACATAGAAGCACACAAACGAACTTTCTACAGACAGTTTCCACTTTGAACTATAGTCACTACTCTCCTCTATCTTATTCAAAAAGTTCTGAAATCATGTTATTGAAGCGTTTTCCAACTACTGATTTTGTTTTTCTTCCATTACCTTCTTACAGCAGGATCAGCACGATAATGAGCACTGGGATTATTAAAATGTTTCGGCAAACCTGCATCTTGTTTCATCAGTGTTCTATTTCTAGCAAATTCTTGCATTTTGCCTTCCTTGTCGAAAAAACATGTACATTGATTTGATTGATTTGATTTGATTCTTTCAGGGAAGCCAAAACAGTCTTGATCTAACCCGCCACTGCCTGCACCGAAACTAAGTTTATTGTGCGGTATCGCTCCCTGTATGTCTAGTAAAGCCAACCAATGCTCTTGAACAGTGCAAGGAGTCCCTTTACCAGTTCTTTATTAGACACAATTTCTTCTGGTCTGGTTGTCCCAAATGTTCTGTGCCTTTTACTCTCCAATGCAATGCATTCGAAGATCAGATGTGATGCAGTTTCAACACTGTCATCACAGATCCTACATTTAGGGTCCTCTTCTGTTATTCCCATTGTATGTAGGTGTTTTTTGAAATTCCCATGGCCTGTCAGCAATCCAACCATGAGTCTAATCTCTCTCCTGTTCAAACCCAGGATTGCAGAGCTTCTTTTAAAACAAGGCTTTGGCATTATTACCTTGCCATGTTTTGGTTGATGGACTTTGGTCCAATATTCTACGTGCTGTCTTCTGAGCCAGTTACGTAGCTCCAATTTGATCACTGCCTTGGTGATTGTCAGGACAGGTTCCGGTCCAATAAATGGAGCCTCTGTCCCCATCCTGGCTAATCTGTCGGCATGTTCGTTGCCACTGATCCCCGAGTGGCAAGGGACCCACAATAGGTTTACTCTATTGCTTTTCCCTAGCTCCACCAGAACCCTGTGGCATTCTGCAACAATTTTAGACCTTGTTGTAGGAGCTGCCAGTGATCTCAGGGCTGCCTGGCTGTCTGAATAGATATAGATGCTACGATCTTTGTAGCACCTACGCAAATTCTCCTCCACACATGCCCTGATGGCAGTGATTTCGGCCTGGAATACTGAGGCCAGTTTCCCTAGAGGGATGACGCCCTCCAGTCTTGGCTGCACCCCGTGTACCCTGGCCCCAACGCCTTGGTCTGATTTCGACCCATCAGTGAACCAGACAATATCCCCCGTACGGTGTCAAACTATTTTCTCCCACTGCTCGCTACTTCCAATTGTTATACTGAAAGGCTTGTTGAAGCAGTATGGGGTTATAATATAATCGGATGGCATTTCCCAAACCTTTCCTATATTTACCTCACTCACTATTTTAGTGTGTGATTCTGGATATCCCAAAGAGTTCCAGTTGTTGACAGATTTGAATCTGTAGGCACCAGCTGCCACCTCCATCTTGACCCAAAGGTGTAATGGGGGCATATCCAGCATGGTTTCCATCCCAGCAGTTGGTGTGCTGCTAATTCCGCCTGTTATGGCTAAGCAGGCTAGTCACTGCACCTTACCAAGCTCCTTAGCAGCAACCTGCTGTTCTACCTTCTTCCACCACACGACCGCCCCATAGTTGATCCTGGGTCTAATCACAGTGGTGTATATCCAGTGCATACCCTTGGGGCTCAGGCCCCAATTTTTGCCACAAGGTCTCCTGGTACTTACTAAAGTACCTTTTTCTTTGGAGCAAATATTCCTAATGTGAGGGGTCCATGTCAGTTTCTCATCTAGGGTAACCCCTAGATATTTCACTGTCCCCTTCATAGGTAGCGCTTCGTTGAAAAGCTTTAGATTCCAACTTGAGTGTTGGATATGCTTCTTTGTGAATGGTACAACAACAGTCTTCTTAGGACTAACCCCCAGATCCTGTTTTCTGCACCAGTCTTGCACAATGTCCAAGGCACCTTCTGCCATATTCTTCACTGTGTCAGCAAATTTGCCAAGTATTACTATGACAAGATCATCTGCGTATCCTTGGCAAAAGTATTGCGTAGAGTTTAATTCTCCAATGAGATCATTCACCACCAGATTCCACAATAAAGGGGAAAGAACTCCTCCTTGCGGGCAACACCTAGTGGTGTTGATTACCATTTTTTCATTCATCATGGAAGCCTCTACCTTTCTTCCACTGAGCATGGCCCTAGTCCACCTACATATAGTGGTCCCTAGGTCATGCACCTCTGCTGCCCTAACCACAGAATCAAAGGTCGTGTTGCTAAAAGCCCCCTCAATGTCCAGGAAGATACAGAGGGCTATTTATTGAAAGTGTAGTGCTTTCTCCACCTTCCCAACAAGTTGGTGGAGAGCTGTCTCACATGATTTACCTGGTTGATATGCATGTTGGTTTGAATGTAGAGGAGCCCTACTTAACCTCCTTTCTCCAACATGCACATTAACCAGCTTTTCCAATGTCTTAAGAATGAAGGAGGACAGGCTGATTGGTCTCATATCCTTGGCCTTGGTATAATCAATTCTCCCTGGCTTTGGAATGAAGACAACCTTCACTGCCCTCCAGGCATTGGGAATGATTCCTGCTGCTAGGCTAACCTTGAATAACCTGCATAGGAATCTAATAAGATTTTCTCCCGCTTGTTGCAGAAGAGCTGAAAGATTCCATCGGGGCCAGGTGACTTGAATGGTTGAAGTGTTCCCACCGCCCACCGGACCTTACTGAAATCGACACACTCCTTGGCCAGATCCCAGTCCTCTTTGCGAATACCTGAGAACCGTTGTTTCTCATTCTGGTCTGAGTTATCCCCCAGAGTATATTGAGGAAAGTGAGTCTTGAGGAGCAGTTCCAGTGTTTCATGTGCTGTCTTCGTATACTCCCCATCCTCCTTCCTCAATGTTCCATGTTCCTCCTGGATTAGTTGGTAGTCTAGTGAGAATTTTATGAAGTCTTGCTTGAGCAGCCATGCCCTCCACTTCCTCACAGAACACCTTCCCGGATGCCTCCTTTGCCCGTCTGATGGCAAGGTTGTAATTGACAAGGGCCTCACGATACTTTGCCCATTGTCCATTGTGCCTCGCAAGGTTAAACAGTCTTCGTACCTGTTTCCTTTGCATTTCCAGGTTATTATTCCACCAAGGCACACTCCTATTTGTGCACTTTTTAGTGATTGAGCAGTTGTCCTGGTATGAGGTTACTATAGCAGAGGTTACGGCCTCTGCTACTTCCTCAAACTCTGCTGGATTCCTTATCGAAGTTTTAATTTCCGATAGGCTGAAGTCAAGGTCTCTCCTATATGTCTCCCAGTCCGTTTTCCTGGGATTCCTATTGGCCATGGTCTGTCTGGTTCCCATTTCAACCTTGAATTTAATATACATGTGATCTGATGAAGATAGCTCCAGGACCACATGCCACTGTTTGACGTAACTTCCCATCATCATGGAACCAAAAGTTATGTCAATTACTTCTTTCCTTCTACTATTCCTGAATGTAGGTTCATCACCCCTTTTCAGGATCTCCAAGTTGTTAGATAGGAGAAATTCAAGAAGGTGCTCACCTCTACTGTTGGTGTCCATGCTGCTCCACGATAGATTGTGGGCATTGGCATCACATACCACCAACAGTTCGTCACCTTGCCGGTGGCAGGCTTCCCTCAGTCTCCTCACTTCCAAAGGAGGAGGAGAGCTGTCTTCATAAGGAAGGTATGCCGAGGCCAAAACAATTTCCTTCTTGATGCCTTCCTTACGTTGCTGCATCCTGATGGTCACCAAGTCCCTGGAACAAAAATCCATCATTGGTATGAAAGGTATTCCATTTCTAACATAAATGCATGTTCTGGAGTTTTTTTAGATTTCTAGCATAAATCACTTACCTCCAGTACCACTGAAGCCCGATACACCCCATTTGTATAAATTGTATCAGGGCCATGTCCACCTCCTGTCTCCCCAGGCGACGGCTCAGGGCAGCAGTGGCCCCTTTACTGTGCTGAAGGTTTATCTGCAGCACTTCCAGTCCCCATCTTGCTGCCATTATTGCCTTTAAGGACTTTGATTACCCTGACGGCGACCTGTGAGAACCCTAAAAACAGTGTCAGGCCTTGCTCTCGCATTGCCTTCAGGGACTTCTCAACGACCTCCACCACCAGGGTTCGTCCTTCTGGAACGACCTTTTGGTTAATTACCCTCCTCTGTTGAGACTTTTGGGTTCTGGGCCCTTATTTTCTCGAACAGAGTCTTTGGAGAGACATCCTTAAGGATCTTTGGTACCCATATAGATACCTTTGCGGTCTCCAGGAGTTCGGCTGCTGTCTTGACCAGCAGCTTCGCATCCTTCCACGGGGATATCATGGGAACCTTGTACTTAAGCCATTCTGCTGAGTGCTTCCCCTCGCAGACAAAAATGAGGGCACCGCGATCTAGATAGACCCTCCTGAATTTGGGTCCTGGACCAGCGCCCCCCCCCCCCAATCTCTTCAAAGAGGGCCATCTGCACGAGCTCCTCCTGATGCGAGATGATGCTCACCAGTGGGTATCCTTCTTGGACAACCACCATTCTAAAGACCGAGACTGCAGTACTATAGGTCTGTTGCCCTATTTCCTGCCTCAGCCTTTTAGGATCACGTTTGTCCAGAGAGGAGGGAGTCTTAGATTCCTCCCAAACCCTCTTGCCACCTGTCTTTGACGTCGAGGGAGTCTGTGTATCCCCTTTGACCTGAGGCAGTTTCTTTTTGGAGGTTTTGGGCTCAAGCCGTTTGATTCCCTCCACTTATGCTTAGGAAGCCATTCTTTTCCTTCCTTTTGCTTCTGTTTCTTGAGAAGTTTCCTCCTCTGAGCTCCAGACAAGGTCTTAATCCTAATCTGGTCCAACTTCTCTGTTACAGTTCCCACTTCTTGCTCAGGTCTAGACCCTGATTCAGAAGTAGGAATGCACTCCATCGGTCCTGATCCCGATGTCTTAGTATCTGAGATCTCAGATTGCCCCTCAGATTCTTTTAAAATACTTTCTTTCTCCGTGTTCATCTTAGTCCCACGAGATTTTGGGATTTATATGGTCCACACCACGATAACCCTGCGTGGTGCAAGGCTACTTACTCAGGGAGGTCGCCCAGTATCCCTGAGGCTCCGTTCGAGACACATCCACCCATGTGCCACGCACCCCTCGGCACGGATCGCATCACACCTTCGGTTGGGAAAGGAATTGTGGAAAGGACTGGGAGAGGATAAGGAAGACAGGACGTTGTGGGACACTCTTAGTCTGATCCATCAGCTGAGGCCTTTCCTCTGCTTCACACGGATATGCAAGCCTCTCCACCCGCACGAACAGTGCTTCGTCAAGGTGGTGTCCCCCGGAGAGGAACATCTACATTACTGAGCTCCCTTTCTTCTAAATGTTTGATGCAAACAACTGCATATTTTGAAGGTGTCCAGTCTTTTCGTGGAATTGCTTTACGCCATGCAGCTGCCTTGTCTTCATCAGTTGGAAACCGGAATACAGTTATGTAGCCTCTTTCTTTAACGGTCATCTCATAGTCGCTGAAACATCCTGGGCGACAACATTTTGGAGCCTTCTTGAAACTCGCCTGCTGCTCTTTTGACTGTTAACTAGCCGTGTTTGTGAAGTTAACAATTGACTGCTTGCTCACAAAATCTAATTACGGCGATATTCACACAGCGGCCCAAGTATACAGTTCCCTTAAGCAAAACTCTGATTCTATTAGTTAAGAAAACAGTTTTACCTTTACTATAATCTTTAGAGGAAACTGCACACAATTAAATAATGATCTGCAGTCATGGATCTAATTCAAAAATAAATGTTGGCAATGGAACACAAATATTCTCTACTCCAGAAGGGAGCAGAGACACAAGATACATGAACAAATTACCCCACATAAATCCAAAATAAATGATGAGGGGAGAATTTAAAAGAATTATAGTTTAACAAATTTATTTATTGTTCAAAACAAGAACAACAAGGGGAGACCATTTTTTAAAATTACAATAAAAAAAACACATCTTACAAAATATTCAAAATATCCACAATTATATGGCCCTACTTCTAACTATACATTAAATCAAGATTTCATTATATAATATCTAAAAACGGTCGCTCTGACGTTCGTTTAACACAGGGAGAAGATAACTACAGAAGGGTAAGGTTATTAGATCACTATAGCACTCTACTAAGTCGGAACACAAAACATGCAAAAAGTTAACAAAACAATTTCGAAGAGAATAAGCTCGCGAAATATATAATGTAACCATTCTTTCTGGTCAGAGGAATGATATATATTAGATACGCAAGGTTACAGTTTGCTACAGCAAAATACAGATTTCGGTCACAAAAATTCAGAGAAATGAAATAATTCTATTTCATGAAAATTAAAACCACGATATACGTCATGCAATGGTTCTTTCTACACAGAGGAAAAAGATCTATTTAATGGTAATAACCACGACAGGGAACACGCTAATCGGCGCACATGTGGGCCGACAAGTACACAGATTATAAGTTAGAATGGACAATTTTCGGGGAAAATTAACACGCTACACTCACTAGGAGACACATTAGCATATTAGCTATACAATTATTAACCACTCATGTGCACTGAATGATGGAAAAGCTGAAGGCTTAGTCTGATATCGTCCACGTGTTCTGTCAACAAAGTACGAACAGTATAGCATCACGAGTCACCAAACAGATTACAATTAAACTACGAGAAGAATGCGAAAGACACTGAACACATTTAAAAAGGCGAAGAAATGATTTAAAAGTTATAAAGTGCAAGAACTATGCTAACGAAACAGCATCAGAGCTTCGGAATCAGATTCCAGCAAAAATCGACATAAAATTAGCAATCCTGTATGAAATTAAGCAAAATCTCACTACTACACTTAGTGTAGCTGCTACTCCCGGAATTAAACTCGCGAAAAGGCATAAGTATGACTATGGAGCCTGAACTAAGTCGAGCCATGAGGCCACAGCAGAACCAAAACCAGAGGTACTTACCCTACCAGGAACCAAGAAGCGAAATGAATATCTCTCTTGACCACTGCTTAACCGTCACCAGAGGAGGGGTAGTGGAGGGGAGCCCAGAGAGCGTCATCGTTCGTCAGGCAGTTAACCTGACCAACCCTCAGCCTAGGAGGTTAAGAGCAAGCTACATTAGGAATCTTTGCTAAGACGTGGTTCTGCTCAGCAGTTGGCAAACCTACTTCTCGCCCAGAGACATTCAACTCCCAGAATTTGAAAGAAACGACGACACAAAACAGACAAGGCGCGCCTAGCACTTCCTAAACTCTCTTACATCGAAAGTTTCATTCATTCTGTGGAAGCCAGGGCCAGTGGGAGCACATCACAATACACACTAATAGATATTTGGGGCCTCATGTACAACATAGACACTTAGAATTTTACATACAGATAGAACTAAGTCAATATATAATGCCTGGTATCTCGCATATAGCGAGTGGAGTGTCTTGCTACACTAAAAAAAAATGTCTGAAGCTCGTCAACATTTGTTCATGGAATTAAATGGAACACATTATGTGGACGTGTTTCATCACCCCTTCCTTAGTGAGAAAAAATTGACTGTACTCAAATTTATCATATAATTTTGAGGTTCAGGCACTTTTTTATTTACCAGGTTGTCCTTAGAAAATCAAGGCGTAAAATAGAGCATGGGCAGGGTGGAATGGCCTCTTATATAACTAATACAAAACATAAATCCATCTAAGAAATCAAAAGAAAACAACTGGTGTGTTTGCTGGTGTGGTGTTGGGGACATACAGCAGTGTAATATTAGTACATAGGTCATATAAAAACACATCATAGACCATATCAGAATGAAAAAAAAATGAGACAAGTATTTAAACACACTTGTTGTAGTCTGTCACATTCGTAGGTGTGTTCTTGCTCGAAGACTAAATTTAAGTCTCGATTTTCAATATTAGAAGTTTAAAAACATAACATCAGGTCCACTACAATCTTGTATCAACACTTCTTTGTGCATCACACACGTCTGTTTCGGTTATAGTTATCAACACGACTTTTGATCGCCACACAGGTTTAACACGATTCAGTTCTAGGGGCTTGGGGAAGGACTTTCTTCCAAAGCAACTTGGAGGACACTACTGACCACACTGTAAGTGTATTTATACTGCTTGAGTGTCTCTGACAGTAGATCCGGCACCAGCACAGCAGCATCTTGGTAACGTCGCCTCGTGCCTGACTGGTTTGGAGAACATCTCGTTGTCGCCATGGATGGAACACCAGCTTTCCTGAGCATCAGTGACAGTGACTTTCCAGCTGCATCGAGTTTTCACCCGTGGTATCGTCTTGCGTTATGTGGGGCTGTTACCTTGTTACCCTCTTCTGCCCGCACATTAGCAACAGACGAAACTAGTATTGCACAAATGGACTGTGCACTTACTGGGTGACAGGTTATGCAGCTCTTCTTGCACAACACAGCGAGGGGCTATGTCAGTTTTGTGGTTCTTTGACAGCTCATGGCAAGCTGATGGTGTGAGGTACGCGATCGAGCTGTAGTCCACGTGAGATCTCCGCTCTCGGAGCCTCTACTGCAGAGCCAGGAGTTGATCGCCAGGCGCCCGTTGCTGGCACGTGCCCTCAGTGTTATCAGCAAGGGACGCCTCTGGATGGGACCGGGGTCAGCTGGCCTCTGGGGTGGTTGTGGCTGGGGGGGGGGGGCGTGTCTGCTTGCGTCACGATGGCCGGCGGCGCAGCAAGGATGGCGAGCGCCATCTGGCACAGCTGGTTACCGGCGGCTGTCCGTCGACATCACAGCGGGCCTCCCCTGGCAGCCGGCAGTGGGGCAAAGGGCCGCCGGTGGCCGCGCTGGGCTTTCGGGTGGCGAGCAGGCCGGATCGCGTTGCGTCGTGCTGCCGCTGTTGGTGGCGTGGAGTTTCGCAGGTGTCTGCGCAAAACTCACACTTCACAAGATTCTGAATGTTGAACCTCGTCGCCTGTAATTTGTCAATTCTACAGGACGACGTTCCTCAGATCTTTACAATTACATATTTAAAAAAAGCTTAAAATATATATGACCTCACAATGGTTGTTTTAATAAAACAAATAAAAGAAAAAAACCTAGTTATCCCTACGTGGCCAATACATACACTGATTCACGCATACAGGGAGGCAGCAAACAGAAGGCGCGCGAGCGGCAGAAGCGCGGAATTAAAATATGGCTGAGCGGTAGTGTTACAAGCAAGGCACTGCAAACATTGGCAAGACGCGTTGCGCTGCTACTTGTCATGCATTATCTACCCCTTAACCCAAGCTACATTACTGCAACTAGCTACCATCTAATTATTGGCGCCATTCCTTCTCTCTTGCATCCTGAGTTGTCTGAAAATGGAGAACAAACACAGGCACAAACACTTTGCGTCTCCCGGTAGCGGAAATTAGATTTTTTTTTTTTTTTTTTAAGTATTAGTGAATTGCTATCTCGTTCCGGTCGTGTGTTTACTTCTATACCAATCCTCTTCTTGTCTTTCCCAATTACACATTATTCAGGTACGGTCTGAACATTACACTGGAAGATTTCATTACTGGATGTAATACGAATGGTTACTTATAGCGCCCAAGTTGTAGAAAATCTAAGAATCATTCCGATTCATTGGGCCCTTTTTCAAAGTCAAATAACACGACTCGAGAGCCAGGGGAACCTTTCCCCAAAATTAATTACGCCAACTCCACTAGTGCGGTGGAAGCCTGTACTGGCACTACAGTGGCGGTACCGTCATGGTACTAAATAAATACTATGACTCTCTGGAGATCGTGCACTGGACACCTGCCGCGTCAATTCTATTGCACTTCCCTCTACCTAAATGGAGGTACTTAACAGAATCCTACAGCAAGGACATTGCAACACATCTAATGACTCCACTTACTCGGTACAGACAGTACCGGGAAATGACCCTTCTCGCGTCCATACATGCGACCAAAAGACAAGAGCTTAGGAATTTCAAAAACATTCAAGTTTTTGAACAAAACTTAGCAGAAGTCGTACCGACCAGTGCTCCAAAAGACACAATAGCTGGCATCACCACACCGAAGGAGCAAACACCAACTATTTGCGCAGAATCGGGAGGCATTTACGCATCTACTGACAGAACAGTACAAGTACAAATTACTCATCCGAGCTATTGAATTGCACGCAACCCTGAACATGCTACGAAATACAGACAAACCCTTATGATACATTTTTCATGGTACGTTGGTTGACACGGTACACATAAATACACAAGACAACAACAAAAGAAACAGTAGAAATGGAACTTATAAATTCAATAAAATATACACATTAATACACTTATTCTATATAGAATATTAAGCCAGAAACGTGGTGCACACCACATGACTTCTTGGTCCGAATGGTCTCTAGCTCAACAGCATTTTCATGTGCAATTCTTTTCATTTGTTCAATTTCCTCTGCTACCTCGTCTTTGTACACCCACGTTATACCATAAGGCTTGACAAAAAACTTAGTATGTTCCCACACTTTGAATCGATAACGAAAGTTCTTAATGGTACCAGGGGGATCAGAAAAATCTGAAGCATGTTTATGCAAAATTCGGGACAATTCGCCTTAGCCAGAGGTGGAGCGTCTTCTATCGAACTGACCATTTGCTCAATATCGGACACAATGTCGGCTTGTTCATCCGAATTAAGCAACAATAGCGTCGGTTGACCGAAATCAGAGTTTTCCGGTCGGCACCATATATCGCCCGATAATCGGTTAGGAAGTCAGAGAGAAAGTGACAAGAGGGACCATCGGAAATCAACGTCGTAGTGCAATCGTCAAATTTTAACTTTATGTTTGACCCATCATGTAACAGGCGAACTTCACCTTCTCCAAAGTTCAGTGTGGCCTGGTGCGCTACTAAAAATTCAACGCTGAGCAACACGTCCACAGCGATCGACGGCACAACTATAAAATTGGCGACGAAAGTATAGCCTTGGCAGTTAAACTGAATTTCGGCCTGCTTCCTAACCTCCATGCTCCTTCCAACCAAAGCTCCTTTAACCTTGGTGCGTTGAAGAGGTAGCACTGGCCAAGAACCTACTGCCAGGCATCGGTTAAAAGCATCCTCGCTCATTACCGATATAACACTTCCTGTGTCTAACGTACACGGTAATTTCACGGCCTGAACTTCAATTTCCAGGACGGGTTGTACTATCGCCCCTGTCGTGTGCGTCTCCTCCTCCAGAAGAACCTCTCGTAGGTCGTCAAATTTTAAATGGTTTACGCGAACCGTAGTCGCAGTCACAATCGATTCCTCCGCTAGAAAAACCTCGCGCATGTCCGTAATTTTTGTTGCCGGTTCCGTTGCCTGTTCGATTAAGTTCACCGTATGTTCAGCAACGGAGGGAGGTCGTCATTCCTTCGAAGTCGACGGACCCAGCAGACTTTCGGGTTTATTGTGTCGGGGGTCAGGTGATCGCACCTTGACGCCTTACGGAGGTGTCGGCGGCCTTGTCTAGTGTACACGGTTTTGATGGCCATTTCTACCATTACTGTTACCCCATCGTTTCTTTTTGCGCCCTGATTTTCTGGCACGGAACCTTTCCTTGCCTGCCATGTGCCGTCGTAAGGACTCGGGCGCTCGTTTTGCCCTGCCAAGCTCTGCGTACTTGCATTGCTGTCCGCGTCATGCGGACGCGGCGGTATATGCTGTCCCTGATACCCGTTCCTTTTAAAACTGTCGCTCGAATTTTAACTACTTGCCGGCGGCTCATAATCAAACTCGAGCTCATCTAGCATCGCCTGAAATTGCTCAAGGTCATCTTTGCAATCTTCCGGCAATGATGGCGTTGCGCAATCTCCTCGGCAACTTCGTTAAGCAGATTCTAATTAGTTCAGGTATCGGTATGGAAAATCCAGGAACTGGTTCTTCATAAGCATCACCTGCACGAACTCACTAGGGGTTGAGTACTGGGAAGGGTTGTAATGTGGCATCATTAAGATGCTATGTTTCAGGCGATCCTGGTGGGTTTCAGATCAGTAGGACGCGAGAAAATGCTCACGGAACCCCCAGTAATTGAGGCAGTTTCTTAGCAATGCGCGCATCCTTGTGGCGGGCTCGCCTTCAAGCAACCCAACCACAAAGTCTACTTTATTACCCTCCAGCCAATTTGGAGGGAGGCTGTACTCAAATTGATCCAGCCAAGCGCGGGGGTAGATACCGGTGGGAGCATTACGAAAGGTTTCGAAATTTCGCACGGTGAGAAACTGGTTGTAGTCAAAGGCAGGAGCTGGTTCTCAGCCACTGCGGTTCGCCCTGTTCGGACAGCCCACCGGACGTGGATGATGCGCAACTTCATCATCTTCAAAAGCCGAATCGGCGTTCTTATCAGATTCGGCGCCGCGGCCACAGCAAGCATTACTGACCGCGTCAGACGGCCGCTTATCCGTCCGCTCAGGCACGGTAATTGCGTGGCTACTAGGCGCGGGCTCTCTGTCGGCGACCCACAATTCATTCATTCGGACGGTGATGTCCCCGAGCTGGTTCTTCAATTGAACAATCTCAGACTCCACCGTACCTACACGTCCTCCTACGGCACCAACAGAAGAGATTACTTCATCAACGCGGCTGGCCACTACACCGATGCACGCATCAATAGGGTATTTGACTGTTTTCTGGAAATCGTTTTAAATTGTTAATTATGTCATATTATGGTCCGAATATGCTTTTTTTAACTCGTGGATTTCAGTACTTTTTTTTTAAAGGAAATGAAATTCAAATAATTTGAAAGCCCACTGAAACGCTACATTTGAGTCACATGATGCGTGTGACGTCATACAACACGCTGCTGCTGCTCTCGTTAAGATAAACAAATACCTGTATATTGTTTGGGCCGGGGCCTCGTGTTTCGGCGTTAACGTTTGCATAATGACCTACAAATATTGCTTAGTTCTGCACTGTACCAATACATCTGTCAAGACTCCAGAAAAATTGTTCTTGCAAGTACCAAAAAATGAGAAGATACGCAAAAAGTGGTTGACATTGGCGCGAAGAGATCCAGATGAAATAGCGGCTACTTAATGTGTATTTCTGTTCGTGGCTTCGAGTGTGGACGAATAAACGAAAATGGATTAGTTTGTAGTGTCAAAAGTAGTGACACATTCATATAAAAACAAATCTTGAATATGTAAGGAAAATACTGATATAAATGGCAGAAAGTTTACACACAATCGCAAGCATTCACTCACAAAAACAACAAACAAGATCACTGTAATTTCGGCGCTATAAATTTATTCCATCGTGTCTCGCTCGCAATGTTAACATGAAAGTGACATGCCTTTGGCTACGCGAAATGTTCGTTGCCAAACTACGAGCGATATGAAAACACCGCCGACGCAACCCGCTGTCCCTGTTTTAGACTATAGATATATTGTATAACTATACACAAGGTATTTTTGCTGTATTTTACAGGTTTTGATGTTTCACTTTGCACCAGTATTAAAGTAGTTAAATAAAATTACTCCCTTAACTGCGTGCTTTACTGGGTTAAATTTTACTAACTAGCCCGGCGGCTTCCTGTGACTATGTTGGCAACAGATGCTGAATAGCGAGAATCATGAGACGTCTCCATTAGCCAATCGCGTGACAGCGCAAATATTTTGTCGTGAAACATTTGATTTACGAGGGCAGTTACTTTTACTGACCGGACAAGGGTACATACAAGAATCATAGAGCAGGAAAAACATTATTTATTTACCTCATGGTCTGTACGATAAACTAATCTAGTCATTCTATGTGGTCTGAACATCTGGGCGAAGATTTTCTATCTTGTTGTTGACGTTGCCAACATAATCAGTCAAGGCCGCTTGGATAGAAGATAAAATTTCACCCTTTATTGCATAATATGGTGACTTCAGATTACGTCTGCTGTCAACAAATAGGGTACTTTTTTTCCAATGGCATAAAATATCTCTCGAAATAATTAGCTTTAAAATGTAGGTATGCGTTACTTACAATGCAGTTTTCATGTTTCTTATTGCTGGCACGTAAAAATTTGCATTGTTTTTAAAGAATAATAATAATTGCATCAACTTTAGGGAGGTTTCCGCTGTCAGCCTTCACATAACCATCTTCCGTTGTCGCATAAAAACTGTAAACGCCTTTAGATCACGAAAAAACTGAACTTAAAGCTGCGAAATGGAGGAAACGCGTACAATAATACAGCTCCGACTTCTAGTTGCTGCGCTGTAGCTGTTCTATGACGTCACCAGTGCTTCAGCCAAATAACGGAACGTTTTCGATCACGTGATCTATTCGTGAAATTTGATGATTTTTAAGCTTTAAGGTACGTAAAAATAACAGATGTTTTGTAAGAATTATGAGCGAAAATGCTGTCTGAATGTTATAATCATTCAGAATAACAACAATTCGAACCATATTTTAAACACAGGAACATAACCCTATTGTATCAACTCGGTTACTCACGTCACCGACACGTGCTTCTGCATTGTCGACGGGCGTTTTCACCTCTCTAACGCTCGTTACAATACTGTCGGCGCGCATCTCTATCGCGTCGACCCTCGCGTTTACCGTGCCGATCTCTTCCTGGTTTACTCTGATGGCGTCGGCGTTCTGTTCAATCCTTCCGGATACTAACTTCGCCATCTCGTCCAGGTGACCGAGAATCTCGTCCTGTCGCGTTTTTACACCGGCTATCTCTTTTTGAAGGGTGATCATATCCTCCTCTTGCCTACCGAGATTCTCTTGCACTTGTGTTTTTACCCTGGCTACTTGTGTTTTAATTCCACCTATCTAGCTTCGAATTTCAACGAGGTGGGCCAGTAAAATTGCTAGATCGTTGTTCACGGGAGCTGCCACTGGTGCTGGGGCGCATGGAGAATCCGGCGTAGCTGCCAGGCCGGCCACTACTTTGTCCCCAATCAGACGTGATTCCCTTTCAAGCGCTACCATATTAGGCGCGCCACGGCTTCCGGTGAGTGTAAGCTCTGGGTTTCCCATGTTCTCAACCGACAGGGCTCTCCGAGAATCTAACACCATGTTACTTTCAGTTTCACGCGACCTGTCTCTTTTACTCTCTTGCTCTTTCATTGCTGCGCGCCTACGCACTTCAATCGCCGAAGCTGTAGAACTATCCATTTCAATCTTACATCGAATACGACGATGGAAACACAAAGCAACAGCCTAGCAACCCATGTGGTAGAACACGGATGCTTCAATAAAATTTCACACGCAATTCACACGTTCTTAAAGGTATGAAAATTGCCGTTAATAAATACACTCCCCCAAAATACACAAAAATATACTGCTGAAAGAGAAAGACACAAATTTAAGCTCTTGCAGCACTATTGTACTCACACACTCACACGTATGCAGTTGTTTGCATCAAACATTTGGAAGAAAGGGATCTCAGTAATGTAGATGTTTCTTTCGACAAGGAAGGCAACATGCAAGAATTTGCTAGAAATAGAATACTGTTGAAACAAGATGCAGGGCCAGGGATATTCCCAGGTTTACCGAAACATTTTAATAATCCCAGTGCTCATTCTTGTGTTGAGCCTGCTGTAAGAAGAGAGAGACAACTTAAGGTAGTGGAAGAAAAAACAAAATCAGTGGTTGGAAAACGATTCAGTTACATGATTTCAGAACTTTTTGAAATAGATAGAGAAGAATAGTGACTATAGTTCAAAGTGGAAACTGTCTGTAGAAAGTTCGTTTTTGTGCTTCTATGTTTTACAATGTAAAGGAATACCCTCTATTGTTTATAGTGTTGTTGTACAAGATGATTTAAAAGTTCAAGTTTGTGTTAAAAATCAAATTCTTAGTGCATCACAGCTGTCTTGGATATTTCCTGGTCAGAAATTTAAGAGGTAGTCTCAGCTGCAAAACGTGTTGGCTAGGTATGTTGACACAGAGGATTTAGATTCTAGTAGTGTAATATCTGCGTTAGAAAGGATGGCATTTTCATACATGAAGCCTCTGGCTCGTGAACAAACTGTAGAAGAGAAAGTAAATAAGCAACTGCTTTTTCTATTGGAACAGATATCATTTGTACTAAAGAAGAAATGAAATTATGCTTTTGAAATAATTTTGTTTGTGTTCCTTTTATATGAACAGTCACCCTCGAGCTACAATGTTATAAGACATAATTTATTAGCTTTGCCACATCCCAAATACATGCAAAGTCTGTCAAGAAAGCTCTCTTTGTCCCCTAATGTTCCAAGTGAAAATAGAAATTATTTGGGAACAGCTTGCAGTAGGCTAAGTGACAGAGAGAAATATGTTGTTGTCCAGCTAGATGAAATTTATGCTCATGAGAAGCTTTCTTTTCGTAATGGCACTGTAATGGATTTTGCTGAAAATCAGTCTGCTTATAGTGCAAGAACAGTGTTAGCTATCATGATTTCACCTGCATTTGGACATTTGAAAGAAGTTGTCACTTTATTTCCAGTAAGAAACCTAACAGGCTTGGGGCTATTAAAGCTTACTTTGAAAGTACTGGCATTTGTTTAAAGCTTTGGGTTCAAAGTGCTCCTACTAGTCTCTTATAATAATAGACTGAACAGAAATATGTTTGCTATGTTGAACAATCAACCATCAGTTGACTTCAATACACCTTTCAGTCTATACGCTTTTGATTTTGTACATATATTTAAGTGTATTAGAAACAACTGATTGAACTTGAAAGATGTTGACAAAACATTTATTATACCTGACTTTGATAATCCGGTAGAAAATGCAAAGTTTTCTGTTATTAGAGACCTGTACAAAAGTGAGAGAAATAAGTTAGTTAAAACTGCACCTAAACCCAATCATAAGTCTCTCTATCCTCTTAATATAGAAAGACAGAAAGTTAGTTTAGTTGACACTATTTTCCATGAAACCACAATCTCTGCTCTGAAGGTAAGTGATAGTGACTCAGGTACACTAATGTTCCTTAAAATCATTCACAAATGGTGGAAAATAGTTAATATTCGTAGCCCAATGAAAGGAACATTGAAGAGGAACCTGTTGGAATTGCCATTTTCCTCTGTAGATGATGAACGTTTGAAATTCATTGACAGTTTTCTCAAGTGGTTAGAAGTGTGGAACAAAATGAGTATTGCAAATAATGGCTCAGGATTTCTATCAAAGGATACATTTTTTGCAATGCATCATGCAACTAAAACAATTAAAGAAGTAATTGTACACTCATTGAATGAACTGAAAGTGCCATTTGTTTTACCTGGCAAATTTGAACTGAGGGTTAGAAAACTGCTCCAGTTCATATAGACAGCTGTCAGGTGGGACTTACAATGTTTCAGTGAAGCAGATTTTGGAACCTGAAAAGAAAATCAGGACCAAAAAGCATTTATGAATCCATTCTGCAAAGTATGGTAGAATTAAATTTGTTGTTAACTCACTAGAATTTGTAAATGCAAAGGAACCTACTGAAGTTGTGATAATTGAGCAAGTATTTCTGGTTTCAGTTTTAAATGAACATTTCACAACAGATTTTGACATTGAAATGTCTGCTCTTATTTATGTACGTGGATATGTTGCACATAAGGTCCTCAAGTATGTTGATTGTAGTTGGTGTTCCTTGTACATTACTAGTGGAACAACTACTGACAAGTATTTTAACAGTGTTGATAGGGGTGGTTTAAGTGTTCCATAAGAAGTGACATTGCAGTTAGGGTGGTGTATGTTTAAAGTACTCCAAGTATTGATTAGCCCACACTTCGAGCCCACGCGCCTACACCAAAACAACCAAAAAGTGTTTTACCTCAGTATATGTTGTGAACTTATCAAAGTTGAAGAGTCACTACAAAATGATACTGTGTGTGTTTGCCAAACTTCATCTTTCAGTGTTCTGAACATGATGTTGCCATAATTTGCAAATATTCTTATATCCAATTACACAAAGTTGAGGAATGACAGTTGCAGAAATAATAAACTGGTAAATAAAAGAAAATTTTCCACTCTCATGTAGCATTCAATATTTCCTATGTATGATATTTAAATAAAAACAAATATATTTTATCATATTGTTATTTAAAAAGATCTCTTATCCTTTTATCTTAATCTTGTCTGACCAATGCTACAATTTAGAGCTTTGACTATGTTGCTTTTTGCCTGCTGCAGACTACAATTCAGGCACATTCTTATGTTTCTCTATTGAAGGGCTTTATAGGTAACTATTTCACAGTTAACTAACAATTATTGATTGTGAAAGTATGTGAAATTTCATGACTTGTAGTTTCCATGATTACTTTGGTACTGCTGAGCTGCTTAATCTATTGACTCTCTTTCAACCGTCCCAGCAACAGTCTTTTACATAAGAAAATTTCAATACATTTTTCTTATAATATTAGTTTGTCATCACATTAGGTTGGAGGTAGACTTAAATAAATAATAAATCTACAGTCTGGTAGGTTTTTACAGTGTGAGCTGAAGATCTCTATTTATTTTCCCTTCACAACTGATACAAAACAACCAACAAAAGTTCAAGATATGAAATCTCTCCACACAATCATCATTGAGGTTAAGTGAAGCTACACCTCAAGATCAAAGTAGTAGGTATAAAGGATATGTTGTAGAATAAAGTTTTGAAATATTTTTCTTAGAGAAGATGATTAAGTAGGCAAAAATCGTATAACGTTTTATAGCAATCAGTACTATAAAATGTGAATTAGAAAAGACAGAAATTGGTATACACCTTTTAACAGGGTGACTTTCTTATATCAGCAGTGTAATGTAATAATGTTGGCAATGAAATATTCACTTTAGGATAATTTATTACCCTGACAGGTTCACACCAGAACCTGTCAGTGACGGAATAGGAACAGTATTAACTCTTCCATGATAAATTTATGTTTTTCGAATTTCAAAGTGCATTGCAAACATCGGCACACTCCGCCGCTGATAACGTAAGTAAAATTTTACCCTTTATGACAGTATTGACATTATTGTTTATGTTCATGTAATTTTACACACGCAATAGGTGGGTGAAATTATGGAAACGGAAGAAATGATTTGTTCAAAATATTATATAAATTTCGAATTACGATCATTTCAGCCAACCAACGCTTTTTTCCAAACAACAATGATTAATATTCATAGAATATATGACTTCAACTGCGATTGGGCAAAGCTGAAAATGTGTACCCAGCCGGGATTTGAACCCGGGTCTCCTGCTTTCTAGGCAGTTGCGCTGACCCCTACACCACTGGGGACACAGTGATCACCGCACCTGCAAGGACTACCCATGCACGCCTCCCGTCAGATACAAATTCCCAGCTTCGCCCTGCCCATAGTACTCAAACTCCTAGTTTAACTAATTCCCGTAAGAGTAAGGGCTTCAAGCTTGCCCACCCCTCCCCACTAACGATAGGATCATTGCCCGTCACCGGCATATTATATATATACATGTGGCGTCTGTTCGGAAAGAAACATACGTCACATTCTGATCCTGCAGCTGTTATTATTTAATATTCATAGAATATATGACTTCAACTGCGATTGGGCAAAGCTGAAAATGTGTACCCAGCCGGGATTCGAACCCGGGTCTCCTGCTTTCTAGGCAGTTGCGCTGACCCCTACACCACTGGGGACACAGTGATCACCGCACCTGCAAGGAATACCCATGCACGCCTCCCGTCAGATAAAAATTCCCAGCTTCGCCCTGCCCATAGTACTCAAACTCGTAGTTTAACTAATTCCCGTAAGAGTAAGGGCTTCAAACTTGCCCACCCCTCCCCACTAACGATAGGATCTTTGCCCGTCACCGGCATATTATATATATACATGTGGCGTCTGTTCGGAAAGAAACATACCTCACATTCTGATCCTGCAGCTGTTATTATTTAATATTCATAGAATATATGACTTCAACTGCGATTGGGAAAAGCTGAAAATGTGTACCCAGCCGGGATTCGAACCCGGGTCTCCTGCTTTCTAGGCAGTTGCGCTGACCCCTACACCACTGGGGACACAGTGATCACCGCACCTGCAAGGACTACTAAGCACGCCTCCCGTCAGATAAAAATTCCCAGCTTCGCCCTGCCCATAGTACTCAAACTTGTAGTTTAACTAATTCCCGTAAGAGTAAGGGCTTCAAACTTGCCCACCCCTCCCCACTAACGATAGGATCATTGCCCGTCACCGGCATATTATATATATACATGTGGCGTCTGTTCGGAAAGAAATATACGTCACATTCGCAGTTGAAGTCATATATTCTATGAATATTAAATAATAACAGCTGCAGGATCAGAATGTGACGTATGTTTCTTTCCGAACAGACGCCACATGTATATAAACAATGATTAAATTTACGCCTTACGCTGGTCGTCTGCGTGTTTACATCGGCAGTTAGTCTTGACATGTAAAATGATTTAATTTACCGATTCTTATATTATATAAAATATTCCGCTGAAGGGATACTTGAAAAAGTAGCAACAAATGCTATATTTTACGCCATGCAAGTGCCATAACATGACGTCTTAGGTATTTAACAAATGATAGTGATCTGTCTTGCATTTAGTGTGCTCTGTCGACAATAGGCCAACGAGAGGCAGTCAGTGCAGCGTTGCCAGACCGAATATTCCAGCATGGTAGTTGCAGGAGGCCGTGATCAGCCCCTAATGTCTACCGATAAACAGCAGAGTAATTATTTAAACCGAGAGAATAAACATGCATCATAACTCACTATGTTTACATGCAACACATATTCCGGAAGACGAAAACCGATTTTCGTAAACACTTTTTCGCTGTTGTGTTTACATGTTATAACCTGAATTGGATTTCCTAGCCCACTTGAAATGGCAGTGGAAAAGCAGCTGCTTCAGTTCCTGATTTAGTCAGCACAATCATTATTTTTCTTAAATACACATATTCATGCTCACTCTAAAATTTATACTTTTATTTCATGGTAGAAAATGTTAATCTGTCCATGTGCCGAAAAGTCATCACAAGAAAACACAATCTGATAAGCCAAAAATTCTTCAAATTCAGATGCGTTTACTGGGGCACGAAAATCGATTGTGTAGCTGGAAAACAGCTTTACAGCAGTGGATTTCCAGAATCGATTTTGGAGTGTTTACATGACCAACCAAATGCAGAATTGGGAAATCGGATTATGAAATCTGGTTTTGGGAGCCCATGTAAAAGGAGTGACTGATGCTGTGTAGGACAATATCTTTGTACACATTGTGAAGATACTTTGCAATTAATTACGTGGCACACAATCACTTTACGAGTATTACGTTTTTAATTCATATACATTCTGCTAAAACCTTTTATGGTTCTATCATAATTTATTGATATTCGCTTGTGATTGACACTTAATGTACCAAAGCGAAGCGTTTGTGACGAATCTGAAATGTACCATTTCCATTAAAACACCATATTGTCACGATTTGCATTTCAACATGTCGTCTGAAAAGTTTTCGAAGAGCAAAGGCCAACAGCGGAAATATATGCATCAGCACAGGCGTCTAGGGACACATGACATTAGCGGCGGGAAAATACCAACCGGAAGTGCCTGTAATTTCACAATCAGAAGTATAGTATCTTTGTCTTCAAGATCTTTGAGTAGGCTACGCAACGCAAAGTGACAGCTCAGAATGAAAACAAAGCAGACGATCATGCTATTTTGTGTTGACACTTGGATAGTGTTTACCTCAGTCTGTTCATTACTCACAAAATAATTTGGTGTTTCTTTAGGTATTACGTAATTTTCTTTCCTGTCCGAGTGAAAAATAACTGTTTCACAGACAGTATGTATCTGTCAGTGACTATTAAAATACTTATTTTTTAAAATAAATATTCAATAAAAACGTTCTTTAAATCGTGTACCCAGCCACAATCTATGTTGTGCATAGGCCCCACTGGCATCTGTCTAGGAGTTTTCAGTCGACGTTTGTATGATTTTACAACTTACGTTTCGCTACCACCAATTTAGATTCAGAGTACCTAACACTTTGTATTTTAATGTTAATTTTATACTTCATTGCTCTTGGGGGGTGAAACTTGGTCAATGTCAGCAGCTCATAATGGGGCGAAACGTCTGACTAACTTCAAGCTTCGACAGAAAATCTCGGGACAGATGCCAACCGACAACATGTCAAAAACAACGGCCATAAAAGCTTAAAATGTATAATATATGAGAGCTTGGGAAACGTCTTTAAACATCTGTGTTTCTCAGTATCTTGAAGCTCCAGTAGCTGTGACCGTTATTTATCTTATAATTGCCGAAACCAATAGATTGTTTGGATTGTACCTACCTTGTACCCAAAATAAAACATTTTAATGCATACTGTGTCATTAGCCCCTGTTCTGTAAATGAATAAGAAACTGCTTATAAAATATTTGTATTAATTCATTACTCAGACAAACCTAGGTTAGGGTATCAACGTTTTCTTCTAAACACACACTCGGAAATCGTCACATATTCGGAAATCACTATCCAAATAACTGTTTCGTCCTTTGTTTTCTAATCAGTTGTAAATGTAAATAAAAGATAGAAGCGTAGAACTAACTTTTAATACATTCAGAGAAGTTCATTTAAAAACGTAAAGACGAAAAAATATATTATGAGACAAAAAGATCCAAACCTACACCTATGCATAGTATAAATTACGAATCCACAACACTATCTATTACACTACAATGACATAACCTGAAAGAGTCTTCCGATGACTTATACACTTATACACTTGAATAGTTACATTGTTAATTTGCTACAAACTACTATTTATTTGTAATGTAAGCATTTTCGTGATTACTCTTAAACGCATCATAATTGCATTCTAAATGTTTAAAGTTCACAATTTCTGAATAAGCTCAATTTAAAATGGCACCTGTCACATCGTGCCAAAGATTCTATCCGTGCTGTATATAGTCTCTAGTCCAAAACGGAAGTGGATTTTTCTGCCGCTAACGTATACTGTCTAGGGACAGTAGTGCGTCGGACCCCAGTCACCTGTACGAACTAATAGATGTCTCTACCGTCATGCTACCATGATGCTATGCGAATCCAGGGCTTCTATTTATCATTCCTGCTGTTTAATATTTCTACCTTCGTATTTTGAAATTCGAAATATGAATCATTCTAAGACTTCAGTATTACTGTAATAGAAGTGTGTCTGTAATATTCCATGATATTTGTGTAACACTGCACTAGTAAAATGACAAGTAAGACTTTCCAGCAGTTTAAAACTTTGAGTTCGAAACTTAAAAGACGCAACATAAAGCAGAGGAAAGCGGAAAGCAGAGCTGAGGTTCTACATGAATTTCTGTTTTGTTATTGAGAATATTTACGTATTAGTTTTTGAGTGTCATTTGCATGAGAAAGAATGGCACTGGTGTATTTGTTATTATTTCACAGATGGTGACACAAAAGATTGGCTTTTAGAGGAAACTGAATGTGTTCTTTTTTCGTTGACAGTGGCTCCTGAAGAATTGGCGGTATTATGCCAATTTAGCTTACGGTGAAAGTGACGTGGCACTAGATGCTTTGTTTTGTAGGTTTAGTTAGTAATTTTTTGGTGGTATTATAGGTGCTAGGAGCCAACGCCTGAAATGGCAGAGCTTAGGGGAAATATATGTATATAAGGAAAAGATCAACAAGAAAGAAAAAATGCAAAATAAAAGAAAAAACTAAAAAGAACAACAGATGTGTGTGTGGGTGGTGGTCTATTTCTTGCTTCCAACAATATTTTTATTTTTCACCTTGACTCCCAAAAGTCTTCTGACCCATTAATTAAATACAATTTACAAGTTACGATATTCTGGCACATTTGCAAGTACAACTGCTTTTTCTTAATAGTGCGTTTATTCTATTTAGTGAACATGCCATGAAATGTAGTCCAAAAAATTGTAAACACTGTCTTCTGAACTACAGTTCCTGCACATAAATTGTGGACACATTGTTATAGTGATTATTGCAACTGATATTTTTACTAGAAAATACAGATAAAGCTCTTGAGATCAGTTAAATGGCTACAGTATTAGCACAATTATCTCACAAACAGTGCATATAAGATGCAAGAACGCTTATAACAGCTGGTGCAAAAAAGGAACAAGGCACTTTAGTCTCATTAAGAAATTACAGCTACCACAGATCTCTAGTACGTAATTTGTGTATAAAATTATTTAAATCAGCATGGAATTTACAACATTAATTATTATTTTTGTGTGTCGTTGCCACCGGTTGTCCCAGGTGTCGGTGGCTGAGTGGATAGAGACCGACACAGGGAAATAGGATGCCTGCATTTGTGGGTACGGAGTCTGCAGTGATCAGCCAGTAGGACAGCAGAAACTAGAAACACTAAGCTAGATTAGAACAAAATATATATTTCGTAGAAACATTATAATACTTAAGTATTACAAGTTTCGTGACTGCAGATTAGTGAAATGCTTATACATATTTTAACTAGGTAGAGGCCTGCCTACTGATGGGAGTCTGTTCTAGTGCCTGTCCTATTGCCAAGTGACCGATACGGTTCAGTGATGGCCACGAGCGGGGTTGCAGCAGAAGGCACTCATGGCTGACGTCTTAAGAACGCCACGCCGTGCTTTCATGGCGGCGTGTAGCGAAAGTACATGGCGTGCATTTATTGACTTGTGCAACACCACAATTATAGGGTGCCTTCAGTGTATGTGCATGTAGTTCACGAGACAATGTTTACAATTCATTGGCCCGTATTTCATGGTATTTTCACTAAAGAGAACAATAGCATTTTTTAGAGTAAGCCCTTGTATACGTAAATATGTCGAAATATCGCAAAATGTATATTCCTTTTAACTAATAACGGTGTAAGAAAACTTTTAGCAGTCAAGGTAAAAAAGAAGGGAAAAAAACCCGTCAGGACCGAGAAACGAACCGTAGACGATGATCTTCAGCTCTTCAACATGATGTGTTTATCCACTGCGCTACAAGGAGCTCTGTTTTACATTACCATCAATATTAAGGGTTATTCACTAATATGGCATTTATTGACTGTAATTTACAACTAACTGTAATAAAAACGACATGTTTTTGATAACTCTTAAGTGTGTCGTTACTTTGAATATCAACATGCGAGTTATGAGGAGAAAATCATGAAAATACGAAAGGGAAGATAGCGTCTCTACAGGACAGAGCTTGCGACCGTAGTGACATCTATTGCCTGATACGGGTAAAAGCCAATTCACACTGTCCATCACATCATGTCATTGTTCGTAACAACATACCGCAATGTATTTCTAATGGCGGCGTTCATACTGTCCATCACTGGACTGTCAAGTCACGTCAAGCTTTCTCGCGAAGAATGTTTTTACAGAACGGCCGTCTGCTAACATCAGAAGTTAACCTATTTTCGTCATGCGAATTAATGTTGCAGTCGACGATTGCACTGTTTATATGCAAATAAATCTTATTCATCTTTATTTTGTTGTAATACTTCGTTTTAGGGGTAAATCTCAAATGTTTCATGACGACTTAAATAGTTTGGTCAATTGAGTCTCCCCCTAAAATCGAGGTATGATATCTGAAACCAAAAAATGGTTAATGTTACTTAACATTGTAACAGAAAAGACTGAAGCAAACTGTTTATTAGAATAAGATTGTAATTTGATTATGCATTTCTCATTAAATAACATTTTACATGAAAAGTCAGTTCTAACGAAAGACAAAAATCAGTTGACGGTATTAATAATGTCAGCGGGCAAATCGTAGTGGATAAAGTAAACTGGGGATAATATGCTCTTATAAGTATTGTTTGATGTTTTTATATGTTTATTTTTTTTGCTTGAAAATAGATGTCGATGTTTTGAAATGTCGTTTCATTTCCCAGTAAGTTGCCCAAAAACATACACTGTAAGGTTTTTTTTGGCCGTCAATAACATTTAGCGTTGTTGTTCCCTCAATTCTAGTATTAAACTATGACTTTCTACATAACAGATCGCCACTCATAACCTCACTTTCAAAATTGCAAATTGACGCAAACATCGCAGTGTGAATACAACTTGATGTGACGGTGCCGTGACGTGACGTTGACGTCACCGACAGTGTGAATTGAACTTAACTGGGGTCTGACACACTACTGTCCCTAGACGCTACTTGCATCAGCCCCTAACGTCTACTACTCTTTAGCATTTCATCCAATATCTTTGTCAAAGAATAGAACCAATATATCATCCAATCTTTTCGTCCAATAATTTGATAGTGTAACACCGGTCTTAGGCTGAGTCGCACTGTCTGTCACGTCAACGTCATGTCATGGAACCATCTTGTCAAGTTGTATTCACAAGTGCGTCACTATCCGTCATGTCAATTCGCTTTTTCCAGTACCCGTTTTTGAAGTGAGATTATGAGTGGCAACATGCTATGTAGAAAGTCATATTATAATACTGCAATTGAAGAAACAACAACGCTAAA
Source organism: Locusta migratoria (assembly GCA_026315105.1). Taxonomy (NCBI): domain Eukaryota; kingdom Metazoa; phylum Arthropoda; class Insecta; order Orthoptera; family Acrididae; genus Locusta; species Locusta migratoria. Next base: position 25,303,318 of record CM048749.1, on the reverse strand, counting down.
TGTTATTGATTGCCAAAATCAACTTTACAATGTATGTTTTGGGCTAACTTAATGTGGTAAAGTGCTGGGAAATGAAACATGTCAAAACATCGACGTCTATTTTCGAGCGAAAAAAGTAAACATACGAATCACGAACACATAAAACAATAGTTATGGGAGCATAAATAGAGCCTGTTTACTTTATCTGTTATGATTTGCCCGCTAAAATCTTTAATACCATCATACATAACTGAATTTTTGTCTTTTATTAGAACTGACTTTTTCATTTAAAGTGTTATTTAATGAAAAATGCGTAATCAAATTAAGGCCAATTCACACTGTCCGTCACGTCAACGTCACGTCACAGCACCGTCACGTCAAGTTGTATTCACACTGTCTGTTAGTGTCCGTCACGTCAATTCGCCCATCTCAATTCGCGATGTTGAAAGTGAGGTTATGAGGGGCGATCTGTTATGTAGAAAGTCATAGTTTAATAATAGAATTGAGGGAACAACAACGCTAAATGTTATTGAGGCCCAAGAAAACTTTACAGTGTATGTTTTTCACCAACTTACTGGGAACTGAAACAACATTTCAAAACATCAACGTCTATTTTCAAGCGAAAAAGTAAACACATGAAAACATCAGACAATACTTATACGAGCATAAAAAGCGCCTATTTACTTTATCCATTACGATTTGTGCGCTGACATTATTAATACCATCATAAACAACTGAATATTTGTCTTTCATTAGAACCGACTTGTTCATTCAAAATGTTTTTTAATGAAAAATGCGTAATCAAATTACCATCTTATTCAAATAAACAGTTTGCTTCAGTCTTTTCTGTTACAATGTTATGTAACATAAACCAGTTTTTGGTTTCAGATATCCAACCTCGATTTTAGGGGGACACTCAATTGACAAAAATATTTAAGTCGTCATAAAACATTTGAGATTTACCCTTAAAATGAGGTATAACAACAAAATAAAGATGAATAAGACACATTTTCATATAAACAGTGCAATCGTCGACTGCAACATGTAATTCGCATGATGGAAATAGGTTAACTTCCGACGTTAGCAGACGGCCATTACGTCAAAACATTCTTCTCGAGAAAGCTTGATGTGATGCTGACATGACGTGACGGTCCGGTGAAGATGATGTCATGTGCCGTGCATACTCTCGGGACTCTTCGAACACTAACCTGCAGCCTGCAGTTTGCATATCATGTGTGTGCTCACTTGTTCTGTGTAGCATAAGAGAGAGATTTATTGTGCCAGCGTCTAAAAGTAAATTACTTTCTTACGTTTAAGGAATTGAAGTGTTCGTGTAATAGTTTGTGTATTTCCGTGTAATTCAGTTTGAAAATTTTCATATTAAGTCTGCCTTTATTTACAGGCGCGGAATTTTTAAAGTTCGAACCTCCCGCATCTGCAACTACTCTTCTAATTGTACAGTTACCTGCACAAGAATAGTAATCACCTACACAGGAATCGGTGTGGAGCACAGACGCCACATTAGCATTAACCCTAGAACGGTTGGGCGAAAAAAGTTTCATGAACGGTCGGGCTGGGTCTGAGAGACCCAATATATAAAACACTTTTAAGAAGTGACAAAAAGTATATTTTCATAAAATGACTATTTTTTATTTTATTCAGAAAGTACTAAATGATACAGTGACATTATTTTACCTGTCTGAATTGTACAATAATTATAATAAAATAAAACTGAAAAATATACAACTTTGTATTACCAAATGTTAGTAAACAGAATATACAAGAAAATTTCATTGAAATATGAATATAAATGAGAATAAGTACAATAACTAAGAAGCAAAAATGTTGAATTATCACTGCATAAATGGAAATTGTGAACGTATGAATACTTTGTGAGGTAAAGGCCTCTAAAATCGTCGCTTTTCAAAACATTCACCGCAAACTATTTCTGCATGTGCCAAGCATAACCACAACTTGCAAACTTCGCAAAAGAATTTTGTTTTGCTGTCTTTGCATTCGTAGCATCTTCCCCTTCTCCCTGATTGTGGATCTTCAACTATGCCTTCTTCTTGGGTGTCGGAGAGGTTAGAAGCAAGCCTGCGAAATTGTTGCAGAAGGTTTGCCTGGGTTGTGTGCATTTTCAAATATGGTGTTACGAGAGACTTCCATAGAGTTCTCAGGTACTCTCTCCTAACTGAAACATTTCCGTTGGCTTTGAACACACTGTAGTCATTCAGAGCTGCAAAGTTGAACCTCTGAAAAAGAGAGACAGAGAGGCCAGCGTCTTGTTCCTCTGGCGACTGCCGCACATAGCATCAACAATGGGTCTGGCAGACCCGTGTGCTTTTTAAAAGACTGCCAAACAATGACTAAACAATGAAAAACCTCTTTAAAGTTGTCAATGCTTTCTCTAGGGTGTTTGTTTGTATAGTCTATGGGACTTAACTACGGGGTCATCAGTCACTAGGGTGTTTCTGGAAACTAGCAGACCGCTCGAGTCAAATCAGCAATTATAAGAATATAAAATCAATGAAACAAATACCACTGGGTCCACAGACACAGCCCGACCGTTCTAGGGTTAATAGAGTTTTACGAGAATAATAAAGAAACGCCTGAAAATGTTCTACAAATTCATCTTCCGAATGTTGCTGAACCACATATTCACTTTTCTGCCTTTTATTTCGGAGCAAAATTTCATCGAAATCCTCATCACTGGACACAAAATCTGAATCTCTAAACATTTAGAACAAATGGAATTGGAAAATGCTCTTGTAACTATAATTGGTTGTGTGGCCATCTTCCGCAGCAGCTATTAAAATCGAGTATATTACATAATCCAGCTTATACTGACTGCAATTAAAGACATTTGTTTTACACTAGATGCGTTTCATTTTTTATTTTAAAAGCATCTTCTGTGGTCTGTAAATGATGTAAAGGTTTGTTTTATATTCATAGATTGAAAACAGTTGTTAAAAAACTTTATGCACATCAGTTCTGTGTTTTTAAATTTATATACGGTCTACTCACGGTGTTGTCTCTTCTTTACATCTCACTGCTGTTTTTCCGACTTGTTGGCTGGGTTGGTTGGTTCCTGACGTGTGTTTTTCGGTTTGTGTGTCACTTTGCGCCTGTTTTTGTGGCGTTTCTTCCGTTTCATTTATTATCACTTCAGTTCAAACAGGCGAAAAGTTTTGTACACTACCGGAAAATGCACGTCAGGAACCAAACAACATCAGACAACAAGACGGAAAACAGTAGTGAGATGTAAAGAAGAGACAACACCTTGAGTAGATCGAATATCAATTTTAAAATGCATAGGACTAACGTGCACAAAGTTGTTTTTTAAAACTGTTTTTAATCTATGTATACAAAACAAACTGTACAACTTTTATATCATTTAAGGCCAATTTACACTGTCCGTCACGTCACAGCACTGTCACGTCAAGTTGTATTCACACTGTCGGTCAGTGTCCGTCACGTCAATTCGCCCATCTCAATACGCGATGTTGAAAGTGAGCTTGTGAGTAGCGATCTATTATGTAGAAAGTCATAGTTTAATATCGAATTGAGGGAACAACAACGCTAAATGTTATTGACGACAAAAGAAAACTTTACAGTGTATGTTTTTGGCCAACTTACTGGGAACTGAAACAACATTTCAAAACATCGACGTCTATTTTCAAACGAAAAAATAAACACATGAAAACATCAGACAATACTTATAAGAGCATAAATAGCGCCTATTTACTTTATCCAACACGATTTGCCCCGCTGACATTGTTAATACCGTCGTAAACAACTAAATTTTTGTCTTTCATTGAAACTGACTTTTTCGTTTAAATTGTTATTTAATGAAAAATGCGCATTCAAATTACAATCTTATTCAAATAAACAGTTTGCTTCAGTCTTTTCTGTTGCAATGTTACGTAACATAACCCATTTTTTTTGTTTCATATATCCGACCTCAATTTTAGGGGAACACTCAATTGACAAAAATATTTAAGTCGTCATGAAACATTTGAGATTTACCCCTAAAACGAAGTAAAACAACAAAATAAAGATGAATAAGACATATTTGCATATAAACAGTGCAATCGTCGACTGTAACATGTAATTCGCCTGACGAAAATAGGTTAACTTCCGATGTTAGCAGACGGCCGTTCCGTCAAAACATTCTTCTCGAGAAAGCTTGACGTGACGTGACGGTCCGGTGATGGACAGTGTGAATGCCGCCATTAGAAATACATTGCGAAATGTTCTGATGGACGGTGATGTGACGGACAGTGTGAATTGGCCTTTAGAGTCCACTGAAGATACTTTTAAAATAAAAAGTGGAACGCGTCTGTTGTAAAACAAATGTCTTTAATTTCAGTCTGCATAAGATGATTTACCTATTATAGACAATTTTGCTCTTCTAATTTTTAGAGGTGATTTCATACAAACAAATATAATACTTATAAAATAAAATACTAATACATCAATATACACAAACAAATAACGAACTTCCTTTACAAACAGTGGAAGAAACGCAGAACGACAGAAGTAACATGTACTACACTTATATACTACAACGCTGTGGACTTCCGAAAACTTTGAAGAAAGGCGCTTCTTATACCCCCACTACAAGCCTGATAGTTATGCGCATGTGCGAGTCTGGCTGCATGAGCTGCAGGGAAAATTTCCTCCTGCAGCTCCTGCCTGCATGAGCTGCAGGCCTGCAGCTCTTCAAACAGCCGGCAGGCTGCAGGAACGGCGCCTGCAGCTCTGCAAACACGACTTTTCCTACTGCGCATGCGCTGCAGCATGAATGCAGCTCTTCAAACGACCCTAGTGCGAATGCCGCCATTAGGAATACATTGCGGAATGTTCTGATCGACGGTGACATGACGTGACGGACAGTGTGAATTGGCCTTTACAATCTTATTCAAATTAACAGTTTGCTTCAGTTTTTTCTGTTACAATGTTATGTAACATAAACAATTTCTTGGTTTCAGATATCAGACCCCGATTTTAGAGGGACACTCAATTGACAAAAATATTTAAGTTGTCATGAAACATTTGAGATTTACCCCTAAAACGAAGAATTACAACAAAATAAAGATGAATAAGACACATTTGGATATAAACAGTGCAATCGTCGACTGCAACATGTAATTCCCGTGACGAAAATAGGTTAACTTCCGATGTTAGCAGACGGCCGTTCCGTCAAAACATTCTTCTCGAGAAAGCTTGACGTGACGTTGACGTGACGTGACGGTCCGGTGACGGACAGTGTGAATGCCGCCATTAGAAATACATTGCGGAATGTTTAGACTGTCGGTGACGTGACGTGACGGACAGTGTGAATTGGCCTAAACGTCGTACCTGACGTAGAGTTTATATTCGAATCTGAGTTTATAATCACCTGTTGGCCACCCTTGATCTATTGGCAACACTGAACCCAGCGATCTTCGGTTAATGTAGAACAGCTGTACTGTGTGATGAAGGGATTGGCTGTCTGAGCGTCAAATGTTTCCCGGGTTATTTTAGTGCTACATGAAAAGGAGGAAGTTTGGTGACTGGTGACCAGTGAGCTCAAGGAAGGTAAATTTGAGATCGCTGCTGGTGACATAGTATTGCGAAGTGACTTGTGTGGATAGCAAGATAAGCGCTGTATCTCAGAGTGCGCCTGTACTGTGTTAATGTTTGTAGGCATGTGCAGTTGTCTTTCTGCAATTATTTTCAATTCATTTTGTGCTTGCAAATCTGATTTGCGTAGTAAATTTTGTAAATTTGCAATCAGTACATTGATGTTAAATAAAATAGAAGTAATGTATTCTACTTTTGTCGCAGTTCCGGAGATCTTACGCAGCGATAAGAGATTCCAGGTCAAAGATCAGTTTCGGAATAAACGAAAATGCCTCTAAATACAGGAGAAATCATGAATGCCCTAGCCATTGTCTCCGAACACGAACATATGCGTGTTGCAGTCAAGGAATCCGCTAAAGGAGGAGTTATTACTGGTGTATCAACCGTGTGCGGAGGTCTCCTACTTGGACCTCTTGGCTTGGCACTTGGTGAGTCAGACGTGCAGAATGACATACGCAGTTGATAAGTGTTATGTAGAAACATACAGATAACTGTCACATTAACTAAGAGAGACGTTCATATTCAGTACACAAACGATAATCATTAGTTATCTGTGCATAATGATTATACATTTCAGCAATACAAAACAGCCCGTTCCACCCGTCAGCATTGATGTATGTCCTTACGGGTGGAGACGTACTAAACAGAGAAACAACAATCCGCGTAAAAGTTCATTCCGAAAAGCAATATGCATTAAAAAAACTTGCCATTACTCACAAAGAAACTTCTCTTCACCACAGTGTTCTACAAAAATAGTTGCCTTTAGTGAAAGATCAGTTTTAAGTGGTTACTGTTTCGTAGCTGAAATAAATGGCACAATGTCAGTAATTACATCCTACTCGTGGTATCCTGTGCTTCAGTTGACTCAATATTTCGTGCGCTGTATCTATGTTAAATATAATGAATTTAGGTCTTGGTAGAAGCCGACCTCGGTAAAGACCAGTTTGGATTCAGGAGAAATGTAGGAAGGCAATCCTCACTTTACAGCTTAGCCTAGAAGATAAAGGGAAGGCAAACCTACATTTTCTAGCTTCTGTAGATTTGGATAAGGCTTTTGACAATGTTGATTGGAACACACTTTCAAATTCTGAATTCATAAGAAGTAAAAATTAGGGAAATGAAGGTTATTTACAACTTGTACTAAAAGCAGACAGCAGTTATCAGTGTAGGGCATGAAAGGGTTGCAGAGGTTGGGCTGTGTGTAAGGCAGGGATGTCGTCTTTCCACAATGTTATTCAATTTGTAGATTGAGAAAGCTTTAAAGGAAAGCAAGGAGAAATTTGGAGAAGGAATTAAAGTTCAATGTGAAGAAATAAACATTTCATTTTGCTGATGACATTGTAAGTCCTTCAGAGACAGGGAAGGACCTGGAAGAACACATGAAAGGAAAGGACAATGTGTTGGAAGGAGCATATAGGCTGAAGAAGAAGAAGAAGAAAGGCAAAACAAGGGTAATGGAATATAGTCTTAAAGTTGGGTGATGCTGAAGGAATTGAGTTAGGTAACAAATCAAAGGTGGTAAATGAGGTTTGTTATTTGTGCAGTAAAATAACATGGTCACAGCACAGAGGATATAAAATGCAGAATAGCAATGCAAAGAAAAGTGTTTTCGAAAAAGAGAAATTTGTTAACATTGAATATTAAGTATAAGAAAGTCATATATGAAGGCATTTGTGTGGAGTGTTGCCTTGTATGGGAGTGAAACATGGACAATAAACAGTGCGGACAGGAAGAGGATAGAGGCTTTTGAAATGTGGCGCTACATAAGAATGCTGAAGATTAGGTGGGTGGATTGCGTAACTTATGAGGTGGTACTGGACAGAATTTGGGAGTAAAGGAATTTCTGGCATACCTTGACTAAAAGAAGGGATAGATTGGTAGGACACATTCTTAGACATCAAGGAATTGTGAAGTTAGCTTTTGAGGGAAGTGTATGGGGTAAAAATCTGAGGGAGACCAAGAGATGAATACAGTAAGCAAATTCAAATGGATATGGGTTGCTGTTGTTGTGAGGAGGTGAAGAGGCTTGCTTAGGATAGAGTAGGGTGGAGAGCTGCATCAAACCAGTCTCTGGACTTAAGACCACAACATGTCTTGTAATCGAAGAACAGCAGTAGAAATAATTACCAATAAAACCACCCAGTGTATATTACAAAGAAAAGTGAACTATTAGTATAAAGTTATTTTCTCATATATGATGTGGTTGTGGACTGTGTATCCCAAGAATTGTGTGAAATCCAGTACATAACATGGTGCACTGACAGAAAGCTTACACCCTTCCAAGACAGGTAAAATTATACTTACTGACTCTGCGGTATAGTGGGCTGTTATTAGCTAAAAGCACTAAATGCTCTTTGAAGACTGAATTGCTTAGAATGAGAGCCATTGTGTTAACCATTAAATTAATAATTAATGCTGTTCCTGATACATGCTTCATGTGGTCTCGTATGTACCCTTGTCTGGTTAGTAAATTACCATCATGAACATTTTGTTGCTGATGCTGCAAGTAAAATGTAACCCAAGATTCCATGGAATTATATTAGGAAATAAAACTGAATATTGAATATTATTAGATTTTTGCAACACGATAAAGTGGAAATCGTGACACCTTTGTGTCTAATTACTGCAAACTATTACAGGCAATAACTTACCAGAGTTTGGTGATGGAAAATGTTAACAAATCTTTGGCTAGTTTTTATAGTTTTACTGACACGTCTTTTAGCACAATATTCTAGTGTCAATAGTGAGGAAGAAAATATGCTGCATGGCAGTGTGTAATGAAAGCAATATCGAGTTATGAAGAATCTCTTTGAAGAAGGGGGGGGGGGGGGAGTTATAGCCACTTTAGCATAGTGACTGCTTCACAGTACATTCACTTCCATAAGAAAATAATTTTCAACATCAGTCTCATTTTAAGAATGACTGTGACATTTCAGAAACACTTAAGTCTTCATGTGATTTAGGAAGGAGTGGGAGAAATATTAATAAGCCATAAATCCTGACTATCTTCTTTCTTTAAAATTTCACATTGTAGGTAGGTGTGTGGTTTTTAAAGTAGGCCTAATCTATTTGTCTTTATCCATTACTCATCAAAGGATCATATCACAATGATATGAAGACCTTTGAATTGTCAAAAGGTGTATAGACTATGCAAATTAATGATAAAAAAAAGCAACACACAAAATACTCGGACACTTTGAAGTTAGGACAGGCCAGTTGTAGCCTTCATGAAGAAACTGTTCTGGCATTTCATTACTGGCCTAGAAAAGTCCAAATGATGATAATGGTCAATCAGAGCAACTCCGTTTTCCCCGAATATAAAATTAGTATCTTAACAGGTGCACTGGCTCAGTTGTTTCCTGTTGTACAGTATTGTTTGATATACATCTTTTACCTGGGCAGGAAACTTTAAATATAAAACACAGTTCCAATCTTAAATCAAGGATTGCACTTAAGGACCCCCCAACCCTGTGCCCCTTGCATAAACTCTGTTCTGTTCAGAGACCAATCCCATGCCCACACTTTTCTACACATTCCAAGTAAAGACTGACTCAGCATCTCACACGAGTGAGAGAGATGTTGAACTCCTGAAAAATGCATTTTAGATCTTGACAAATGACCTTGTGAAAGCAGTAACCTGGGATCACACATTGAAATGTGACAGTGTTGCAATTCCTTTCCATTACTACCCCACAGTGAAGTACTATAAATGAATGTTTTGTTCTTGCCATGATGTGTAGATTCTGATTCTTTATTCGCCGTTGACCACATGTAGTGGAATAGGCTTTGCATATACATAATAGAATACATTAATTTTTTAATACTTAAATACTGGTACAAGTTATTTATCTGTATTAATCAATTTTCCAGGCAGCAGTACAATTACATTAAAATTCTATTTCTATATTAGAGGTGTCTAGAAATTCTTTTACACTATAGAATGGGTTGTTAACCACTGGTACAATTTGTTTTTAAAGTTATTAAATGGTGTACATGTTGTAGTGTGGCAACTTGTTAAAAAATTCCAAACAGTTTATTTTGTTGTGATATATAGAGGAAAAATTCCTAACAGGAAAAATATACGTAAAAAATAGATGAAGTACACTTACCAGGCGAAGGGGCACGGGCAGTGATAGCAACAAATACACACACACACACACACACACACACACACACACACACACACACACACACACACACACACACACACATAAACGCTAGCTTTCGCAGCCTAGCTGCTTCATCAGGCAGAAGGGAAGGAGAGGGAAAAGGAAATGAGGGTTTTAAGGAAGGGGGTAAGGAGCCATTCCAATCCCGGGACAGGAAAGACTTACCTTGGCGGAAAAAATGGAGGGTAAACAAATGCGCACACACACACCCACACATTTACAGACACAAGTACACTTAGGCAGACATACTGTAGAACTGTAGCAGTATGCCCCTCAACCACTTATATATCGGTAGAAACCTGGGAAAAGCCTGTGCTTTGCACTCAAAACTAATGAGAGCTGTTAGCTGAGTGTTTTTTGGTGTCGGGAGGACATCTGAGAGTTCCACACTCCGGTAATTCAGAATAAAATAAAAAGATCAATAAAATTGTTAACCATCAACATTTCTGACTCTACTATGTCAGAATAAGTACGCACATTTCATGATTTTAAAAATAGTTTAAAGATCTCAGAAATTAAAAATGTTTGACTACTACATCAAAATTGAGCTGAAAATAGCCAACTTTTGAATGTGTCGTGTAATTTCAGCAAACTCTGGTTTAGATGATAGAGTAAGCTATCTTGCTATCATCTTGAAAAGTCACACTTTTATGTATTTAATGACTGGTTTCAACTGATTTAAATTTACAATGAGAATATAAAGAGATAATCATATTCTCCACAGGAACACTGAAAATGCAAGCAGCTTGATTTACCCGTCATATATTATAGTGCTATCGATTTATTGTACAATGTGGATCAAAAAGATTACCTGGCCTGAATAATTTAGAGTCAAAGAACAGAGCAATTGCCATGCCCAAACTCATAAGTGTGTGTGTGTGTGTGTGTGTGTGTGTGTGTGTGTGTGTGTGTGTGTGTGTGTGTGTGTTTGCTGACTCCAGCACTTTCTGCAGCTTCAGCTTGGTGTCTACATCATCAAATAGAAGCAATACAGTAGTTCAGGTACAGTATATGTTAAAATTCATGGCACTTTCTCATGTACCATTTATTTTGGAAAAAATTATTGAGCACTTAGAAACGGTTAAGGTATAAGAATTCCACGCGGGGTACATTTACTGCTTCTCACATATGTTTCTTTGGGTTAGTGGATAGGATGATGGTTTATGAACTCAATGGGTGTGCATTCGAATCTCACTGGAGTCAATTTAGTTTTAGATCTCCTGCAAGTAATACTTTAAATATAATTCGCTAAAAAATGTGTAGTTGTATGCTTTTAAAGGTTTTTAGAAGATTCTATTTTATAATAATCTAATCTCTAATAACACGGTGTTCATGTTAACAATATTGAAAGTGTATGCATATTGTTTGAAAGTAATTTGACTGTCATGTGGTGTCTCGGTAGTTTTCAGCTAAGAGAAAAGTATTGGCTGCTCTCAAAGAACCATTATCCAATGATCAAGCTGTGGACAGACTGGCAACCCCCCAGGGGGGGGCTCATGGTTCTTTCGTGAGTACGTGGGTGGCAAGCATGGGGCCCCGAGCTAATGCAGTCTTCCTTCCTTCTTTACTTCCCAGATTGCATTTCCTTTCCCCCTTCCATCCTTTACTATCCTCACTCCTTCCCCTCCCCACCGGGGGACTGATAAACTCAGTTGTTTAGTCCGCCTATCCCAAACAACAAACCCAACCCCAGACTGGCAATTCTGAGTTTCTGGGAAAATGTCGATTGGAGGAAAGTCATTTTCACCAATAAATGCACAATTGAGTCCACAACAAGAGGTCCTGTTGTTTACCACACTGATAGGCAATGATATGATGTCCTCCTTGTGACTACACATGCTAGAAGTGGACATGCAACTGTGAAATGTTGGGGCTGGATGTCTTATATGGAAGCAGGAACCTTACAATGAATGCAATAAAAGTTCAGTTCAACATGCTATAAACATTTCCTTGAAAATGTAATCATTCCTGGAGCTTGTCTTTGGTACCCCAAAGGACATCTCATTTACCAACAAGATAACCAGCATTAGAATTAAGAGCTGGTTCCAAAGGGGAATAATATTATTCAATCCCTACCATAGCATCTAAAGTCACCTGATATCAATCCCATAGAGAATGTATGGGCTAAACTTAAGAAGAAGACTGTGCTTGATAATTGGCCGTATCACCCTCCAAGAACTGAAGATCCATTGCAGGATTTGGTTTATTCTTCATGGGAAAGAATTGCCATGGATGAGGCCTTTTCCACAGACTTGTAGATTCTATGCCTTGCAGCTATACGTAGCCTACATTATATTTTTATTTGAATGGAGTGTCACACCAACATCAACCTTAAGTCGAATACTACTACTGACAGTGGCGTAATTATTGGGGGGGGGGGGGGGGATAGAACCCCCACACCAGAGAGAGAGAGAGAGAGAGAGAGAGAGAGAGAGAGAGAGAGAGAGAGAGAGAGAGAGAGAGAGAATTCGTATAACAGCAATCTAGTAAAGGAAACTTGGTGTTTTGCCATAAGCTTTCATTGGATGGGATTGAATGAGTTTCTTCAATGGAAGTAGTAGATGGTAGTCTGTCTGGAAACTAAAATTTTGCTCGTCAAGCAGATCTATCTCCCCCCCCCCCCCACTCCCCAAAGCCAAGTCCTAGTTACGCCACTGACTACTGAATGTTGAAGAATTAATATTAATCTGGAAACAGATAATGGAAGGTACAGCCACACATTCTTGTGAACTGTGTGTACGGACTTGGAAAATTATGCTTATCTGCTGATAAATTTACCTTAGCTTAACACTATAGATTCACCATGTGGCACTCGAAGTGATTACATATATGTGCATCCACATTCATTATTTTTACTATGACTGTCATTTGTCTCGTTTAAAGATTAGACTATTGCAAAGTGGAATATGTTTAAGAATATGGAATCTAGAAAAGCCTGTAATTGCAAAATTCATAGCAAATTAATGATAAAAAATATTACCTGCACAAGTAAAAAAAAAGTTGACACCAGTGGTAATTGAACTCACGCATCTTGTGTTCATAAACCATCAGCCTACCCACTCAGCCAACGAAACATATGTAAGAAGTGGTACGTTGTAGTAAATCTACCCACTTGGAGTTCATATACCTCAACTACTTCTACGTGCTCGAATAACATTTTCCAAAAATAAATGTTGTGAGTTAAGCTGCTATGAATCTCGACAAATACTGTATATTAACTATTATATTCCTTCTGTTTGATGTAAACACAAAGCTGAAGCTCCAAAGTTGCTAGAGTTAGCAACTATCACACCTCAGAACTAGCAATGCTCTAGCCGGGTAATCTTTTTGTCCCCAATTGTGCAGTTTGCCAGTAATTTACATAAATATTTTGTGATATGAGCAGTCAAGCTCATGAAAGCTGGTTTCTCTCTTTCAGACTTTATGTAACACTAAAGTCTTTTATGTATTTAAATAATGTTATATTAGTAAGGAAGTGGTTTCAATTGGTCAGTTTTTACTTAAAGAAATATCTCCTGCTAAGATGTAAATGATTTTGGAATAAGAGTGATTCAATCGGGCAGTGTTAAGATTTGCGCAGCGAATGGTCGATTCTTTGGGAGAGACTTGAATCATGACGGTCTGTCACCTTATCAGTAGACCATCTCCTTAGACTGGAAACAGCAATGAGATAGGTCTTCTCTAAGTAGCAACATCGATCTATGTAAGGCGTAAGACACCGCTTGGTGTCGTCATATTTTGAGTTCTCTTCATGACTGGGGCCTACAATGCTCCCTACTGATTTTTGTCAGTTTTTATATTGCTGCCTGTTCGGGGTTAGGGTTGGCTCTTCATTCAGCCCCCCCCCCCCCCCAATCCAAGAGAACAGCATTCCATAGGGTTCTGTGTTAAGTGTAATGCTCTTCCTAATCGCCATCAATGGGCTGGTGAGCTCTGTTCGGCCACTTGTCATCCCTTTGCTGTATGTGGATTTTTGTGTATGGTACAGTTCCCACTTGGTAGCCTCAGCTGAGTGCAAGCTCGGAGGTGCCATTTGGCAGGTTTCCACGTGGGCCCCTCTCACATGGTTTTCAATTCTTCCCTTCTAAAACAAGGCAAACGCATTCTTGTCGTTGTACTATAGTGCACCCTGATCCAGAACTCTTCTTGAGTACTCAGTGCCTGGAAGTTGTCACAGCACTCTTTCTTCTTGATAGATAACTGACTTGGCTGCCCCATATTCGCCATCTGAATACTACCTGCATGCCGAAGCGTAATGTCCTCAGTTTCCTAGCCCACTCATCCTGGGATGCAGATTGTGCAACATTCCTTTGTGTCTATCAGACTCGGATTGTCCCGATTAAATTATGGGTGCCAGGTTTATGGCTTGGCAGCCCTTCTGTCCTGAAACTGTTAGACCCAGTTTGCCACTGTGGTGTCAGATTGGTTACGGGCACCTTTGGACGAGCCCTGTCCAGTCTCCTTGCTGAAGCAGAAATCCCCTCCCCCTCTTCAGATTAGGTGGCATCTGCTTTTGGTGTCTGGGTTTCAACCTCCTGAAATTCACCCTCAAGTGGGGTTACCTGTCAGATTGCGGCTCGCCTTCTTTTGTAGGTGGTTTCCATCTCCCTTTCCTTGACAGTACTTACTGTCCTGTAACACGCGTGCACGTATTCCCTTGTATGGTGCCCCGGCCACATATCCAGATGCCTCTCTTCCAAGGTCCGAAAGCTTAAGTCTCCCCCATAATCTTCCAGTGTGTTGCATCCAGTACTTTGAGTTTCAGGATGTCACGGTCTTATGCCCTGATGGCTCTAAAGCTACTGGTCATACAGGTTATGGTTTTATCTTCCAGCGGTATGGAATGCCATTCTCTGCCAGAATCATGTAGTGTTTATGGTGGAATTGATGGTCATTAGTAGGGCCCTTCATTTTACCAAACATGATTCTCTGGACCATTTTTAATTTGTACAGACTACATAATCAGTCTGCAGGCCATTGACCGATGCTACTCTTCCCATCCTTTGACACTTCTGTCCCTGATCTCCATGCTGACCTTACTCAGTGCCTGCTGTGTTGCCTTTCTGTGGATTCCCAGTCATGTGGGTACATTCGTGGTATCCGGTCGAATTGGACAGAACTGCAGCTTCTAACGCGAACATATCACCCAATTATCTTGTCTCTACAGGAGACAAAATTGCTCCCTGGTACTCGAATTACTTTCCCACACTACACTACCGTTCACTTTGACCTTCCTCCAGTGGCAGGAATTCCAGCCCACGGGGGCATAATGTTGCTTATTCGGGATGATGTACACAGTACACCGGTCCCTTTGTGTACTCCGATACAAGCTGTTGCTGTCCGGATATACCTTCCTGGATTTATCTTCACACTGTGCAATATTTACGCTCCTTCCTCCTTTCCCGTCACTAGATCCGATCTTCTAGATCTTATTGACCAGCTTCCGCGTCCATTTTTGTTGGTGGGAGATTTCAATGCCCACCACCCCCTTTGGGGCTCCCCACGACCATGTCCACGGGGCTCCCTCCTGGCAGATATACTGAACAACCTTCAGCTCATCTTCCTTAATACTGGTGAACCAACTTATCTTTCGGACTCCACAAACACTTTCAGCCATATAGATCTCTCTTTCTGCACTGCTCAGCTGGCACGGCGTTTGAATCCCCCCAGGGGACCCACAGTTCTTTTGTGGGTACGTGTGGTGTGCGCACGGGGCCCCGAGCCGGAGCAGCTTCACTTTCCCCTCCCGGTTTCTGCCTTCGCCCGGAGACGGGCATCCTTTGCTAGTTCAGGTCGTTTTTTGTAGTAGCTTCTCTCATTCCTTGGTTTTTTCCTTTCCAAACCTTTGCTTCTGTCTTTCTCTCCTATACTCTCCTAGCCTTCCTCTCCTCCTCATTAGTTTCCGCTTCTGTGTTTGACACACTTCTTTCCTTCTTTCTCTTCATTTCCTATCTTCTTCTTCTTCTTCTTCTTCTTCTTCTTCTTTCCTCCCTGTGTGTGTCTGAAGGCTGACCCACGCATTATCATGCTTAGCAGGTGACGAGGTAACGCGTAATTCCCCGCCCCGGGTAGACAAGCAGGGCATGTACGTACCCCTTGGTAAAGGCCAGGCCCAGGGAGGGGTGATTACCCGAGCTGGTACCTTCCGAACATGCCGATTGGTCCCTCCGTCAGTTCTTGGAAGGTGTGACCTCAGGTGTGAACAATCACCTAAGGCGGGTAAGCCCTCGGAGAGGGCCCCCACTAGGAAGGAGCGCGCCATCGGAGACGCCGGTAATCACAGGGGACACCTCTGCGGTTACTTCCTTCTCTTCTTCAGTGACGTTGACCCAGAAACGTAAGATTCGCCTCAGCAACAGAAGACTCTGCCTTATTTACTGAAATTTCTTGTTGTGTCTCGCACCGACGGAAAAGATTTCATTTCTGTCAATCCTTCCGTTATACAGAAAGGTGTTGATGCAATTGCTGGCCCTGTTAAAACCTGTTCGCATCAGCGGAATGGCACATTGTTGCTGGAAGTGGACAGTGCTTTCCAAGCCCAGAAACGTATCCGGACTATGTTATTACACACGTTTCCAGTCAAAGTAGAAGCGCACCGCACACTCAACTCGTCACGTGGGGTAGTTTTTACGAGATCCCTTGACGGGTTGTCTGATGACGACATCCGGTCCTATATGTCCGATCAGGGTGTGACAGCCATCCACAGGGTGATGACAAAAGGTAGATAACCAGCTGACACCGACTCTGTGTTTTTGACATTCGACAGAGTTGACCTCCCGTCGAAGGTCAAAGCAGGGTACGAAGTTATCTCAGTCCCCCCTTATATTCCAAACCCAACGCGCTGCTACCAATGCCACAGGTACAACCATACCCGTGAACATTGCCCACATGCAGCAAAATGTCACTTGTGGTAGAGACGCCCGTGAGGGGGATTGCCCACCTCCGTCCCTTCACTGCCTTAACTTCAACGGCGACCATGCGGCTTCCTCTCGTGACTGCCCTGTATATAAGGATGAAAAAATCATTCAGCAAATTCGGGTCACGGAAAAGGTATCAACATCTGCCGCTCGAAAGTTGTTGGCGAGTCGAAAGCCCACTGTCCTCCCAGCGGGTACATACAGTAAGGTCCTCACCTCAACTCGACCTACTAAGGATTCCAGTACCCAGACTTGTGATTTCACTTTCGCTGACACAGTTGTGTGATCCGCCAGCCCGAAGATTGCCCGTTCCACGTCCCCGCTTCCTCCTGCTGCTTCTAAGGTACAGTCTTCGTCAACCACTAGTAAACCGCGGGCACCTAAACAAGATGCCCGGACCTTGAAAAAGGAACCCGTCCGTGAGGATTTTCTGCGTTCTCAGGCTTCCCAACCGTCAACTGCCTCTTCCCGCCGTCACTCTTCCAGAAGAGCTGACAAGAAAGAGTTTCTCTCCTTCGCCGCCGAGGCGTGACCCATCTGTCGCGCCGTCCAACAGTTGCCGGCCTCGGCCGTCTTCTGTTTCACCGGGACGCTCCGTTTGCCGGGCGCCCGGCCCTTTACCGGCGGTGGAAACTGCCCCCCCTGATCAACTCAGGGAGGTGGCAGGCGCGTCGGTCGAACCAATGGAACGTGACCCTTTGCCCCCAGACAGCGATAGCAGTGCTCCCTCGAAATCCGGTCCTCAGCGGCCGTCGAGGTGACCCCGCTTGCTAGTTGGTTTTTATCCTTATTTCTTCTCTCATTTTTATCATGGCGCTCCTTCAATGGAATATTCGCGGCATTCGTTCTAATCGGGAGGAGTTAAAACTACTCCTTCGATTGCACTGCCCGTTTCTAGTCTGCCTCCAGGAAACTAAGTTGCGTCCACGTGATCGTGCAGACTTTCCACACTACACCTCTGTGCGGTTCGACCTGCCACCCGTGGAAGGTGTCCCAGCCCATGGAGGGGTTCTGATGCTCCTTCGAGACGACGTCTATTACCATCCCATTTCCTTGCACACTCACCTACAGGCAGTTGCCGTCCGCATCACCTTATCCACATTTACCTTCTTCCTCTGTAATATATATTCGCCATCGTCATCTGCCCTTACTAGGGCAAATGTGCTAAACCTTGTTGACCAGCTCCCTTCACCTTTCGTGTTGGTAGGCGACTTTAATGCCCACCACCCCTTATGGGGCTCTCCGGCACCTTGTGCGAGAGGCTCCCTTTTGGTGGACCTTCTCCACCACCTCGATCTTGTCTGCCTCAACACCGGTGCACCGACCTTCCTTTCTGACACAACACACACTTATTCCCATATAGACCTCGCAATATGCACTCCTCAGCTTGCCGGTCGGTTTGAGTGGTATGCACTTTCTGACACGTACTCGAGTGACCATTTCCTTTCTATCATCCACTTCCTACATCATTCCCCATCTCCACGTCCCACCAGTTGGAATATTTCTAAAGCCGACTGGGGGCTTTATTCTTCGGTGGCTGTTTTTCACGCTCAAAATTTTCCCAACTGTGACAGTCAGGTCGACTACCTCACAGAGGTTATTCTCACAGCTGCCGAACGTTCCATACCTCGTACATCCTCTTCTCCACGTCGTGTCCAGGTCCCTTGGTGGGCTGCAGCCTGCCGCGACGCGCTTCGAGCCCGACGCCGTGCTTTACGCACCTTCCGCCGCCACCCAACTTTGGAGAATTGCATCAATTACAAACGTATGTGAGCGCAGTGCCGTCGTATCATAAACGACAGCAAGAAAGCTTGCTGGACTGCTTTTACTAGTTCTTTTAACCGTTTTACTCCCTCCACGGTTGTCTGGGGTGGCCTACGCCGTTTGTCCGGCATCAAGGTCCACTCCCCGATTCCTGGCCTGACCGTGGAGAATGCAGTCCTCGTGGACCCCTATGACGTTTCCAACGCATTGGGCCGTTTCTTTGCGGAGGTTTCGAGCTCTGCCCATTACCACCCTGCCTTTCTCCCTCGCAAACAGGTAGAGGAGGCACGGCCGCCTTCTTTCCGCTCTTATAATCGTGAAAATTATAACGTCGCCTTCACCATGCAGGAGCTAGATTGTGCTCTCGCCCTGTCCCGGTCTTCTGCTCCCGGGCCCGATTCCATTCATATTGAGATGCTGAAGAACCTCTCTCCTGCGGGCAAGTGCTTTCTTCTTAGTACCTACAATCACATATGGACTGAAGGTCATGTTCCCACAAGTTGGCGTGAAGCCATTGTTGTCCCCATCCCCAAACCAGGGAAGGACAAACACCTTCCTTCCAGTTATCGCCCCATTTCTCTGACGAGCTGTGTCTGTAAGGTGATGGAACACATGGTTAACGCTCGGTTGGTCTGGCTCCTCAAATCTCGCCGCCTCCTGACTAATATCCAATGCGGTTTTCGTCGACACCGCTCTGCTGCTGATCACCTCGTTACATTGTCGACCTTCATAATGAACAACTTTCTAAAGAAGCGTCAAAGAGTTGCCGTGTTCTTCGACTTGGAGAAGGCATACGATACCTGTGGGAGAGCGGGCATTCTCCGCACATTGCACAGATGGGGCCTTCGGGGCCGCCTTCCTCTTTTCATTCAAGCGTTTTTGGCGGATCGCAAGTTCCGGGTACGGGTGGGTTCTGTTTTGTCAGATACCTTTTGCCAGGAGAATGGGGTACCACAGGGCTCCATCTTGAGTGTGGCGCTCTTTGCCATTGCAATCAATCCGATTGCGGATTGCCTTTCAGCCGACGTCTCCGGATCTCTTTTTGTTCACGATTTCGCAATTTATTGTAGCGCCCAGCGGACGTGTCTCTTGGAGCGTTCTCTTCAACGCTGTCTTGACCGTCTATATTCCTGGAGCATCGCAAACGGCTTCAGATTCTCCACTGAGAAAACTGTGTGTATCAACTTCTGGAGATACAAGGAATTTCTTCCACCTTCTCTACATCTCGGCCCTGTTGCTCTCCTTATCGTGGAGACTACGAAATTCTTGGGACTCGTGTTGGATAGTAAACTTTGCTGGTCCACACACGTGTCCTACCTGGCTGCCCGTTGTGCCCGATCCCTTAACGTTCTTCGTGTCCTCAGTGGCACGTCATGGGGAGCGGATCGTACCGTCCTGCTTCACCTTTACCAGGCCATTGTTCAGTCAAAGCTCGACTATGGAAGCCTTGTGTACTCTTCAGCACAGCCGTCGATTCTCCGCCGTCTCAACTCTATCCACTATCGTGGATTACGTCTGGCGACCGGTGCATTTTATACCAGCCCTGTTGAAAGTCTGTATGCTGAGGCTGCTGTATTACCCTTGACCACTCGACGTGACATACTCTTGTGTCGGTATGCATGCCGCCTACGGTCGATGCCCAACCATCCATCTTACCGATTATTTTTTTGACGACTCACTCGATCGCCAATATCAGTTGTCTGCGATTGCCTTGCTTCCACCGGGAGTTCGGTTTCGCCGCCTGCGACAGCGGCTCGATTTTACCCTTCCTTCCACCCTTCGGTTGAGCGAAAGCCCATTGCCACCGTGGCATCAGGCCCAGGTTCACACTCACCTTGAACTTAGTTAGCTCCCCAAGGAGAGCACTCCGGATTTGGTATACCGCTCGAGGCTTGGCGAACTCCGTTGGCGGTTCGATAATGCCATATTTATTTACACTGATGGTTCCAAGAGCACTGCCGGTGTCGGATCTGCCTTCGTCGTCGGGGACAACTGTTTCCAATACAAGCTCCCTGACCGGTGCTCGAACTTCACGCCTGAGCTTTTTGCCCTCCACCAGGCCGTTTTGTAAATGTGCCGCCACCACCAACCTTTCTATGCCATATGCTCGGACTCCCTTAGTGCCCTGCAGAGTCTTAAGGACTCTTTCTTGAACCATCCTCTCGTGTATTGGATCCAACGCTCCCTCCAGTTGCTAGCAGATGACAACTGTCACGTTTCTTTCCTGTGGGTCCCTGGCCATGTTGGTGTGCCCGGGAATGAGGCCGCCGACATAGCAGCCAAGGCCGCAGCTCTTTTTTCCTCGCATGGCTACCTTTTGCATCCCATCGGACGATGTTCAACGGGCTCTTCGCTGGAGTATCGTGTCGTCATGGCACAGTGTGTGGCTTTCACTGTACAACAATAAATTGAGAACTGTAAAACCGATCCCGACCGCTTGGAGGACCTCCTCACGCCCCTCTTGGCGGGAGGAGGTCATCCTCGCCCGGTTGCGGATCGGTCACTGCCGTTTCAGCCGCCGTCAGTTGCTAACCGCCGATCCTGCACTGTTTTGCTCCTGCGGTGAATTGCTGACTGTGCGACACGTTCTATTGTCTTGTGTTAATTTTGATCATCTCCGTGTAGCCCTTCACTTTCCGTCTACTCTGGAGGAAATTTTAGCTGATGACACACGAGCAGCTGCTCGAGTTTTGCGTTTTATCAACTTGGCCAATTTATCAAAGGCTATTTAACTCTTTTAATTGTTTTTTATCCTTTGTTTTTAGCCTTCTATTGATATTCTAACTGGCACTTACTAATTTTTTTGAGTTCTAGCGAATCTCTGTTCTTGTCTGGGCGCTAATGACCGTAGAAGTTGTGTGCCCTAAAACTACAAAAAAAAAAGAGTTGTGCTGGTACAATGGTTTTAATTACATATTAGTTTTTCCTGTATTACTAGTGGAATGTCTTTAGCCAGACTGCATCTTTTCTTACACCCCATTTTGAGCCAAAGGGACTGGGTCCCTTTCTACCATCTACCTACCTACATTGGTATGACTACCAACCAGTTGCCTATGGTCACTGTCAAACTTTGCCTAAAAGAGAATCACCACTCTAAAACCCAGCATGCAGCTGAGTACAGCATTGATTGATTTCAATAGTTGCTTTACAAACAGGGAAATAGAGATTCTCACATCCACTACCACCTCTTCTGAACTGTGTACATAGTTGTCCCTGCATTACATTCTATAGTCCTGTAACCACCCTGGCCTTAACATAAGGCTGTGGTTATATTATAGTGGTGCAGCAAGAGCAGAATGTCGCTACAAACAGAGCAGACCAGTGGTGGCAAAACTAACCAGTGCGTAGGATTACAGTGGTGCCGCGACGATAGCTGTTTGTTTCTGAATGCAGCAAGCAGAGCAGTCGGCGAACTGTAGTCGCATTCGTGCAATGCCAGAAGCTGTCAGCTGTTGCAATGGTGTCAGCTGTTGTGCTCGGTACTGTTGTTGGTGCTTTTGTTCCTATTGTAGGCCACTATTGAGAATATGGCTTCAATGGACACTTTCATAACAGCCGTTACCAGTCATTATCCTTTGCGACCAACCCAAACGAATTATTCATTTTGAACAAATTATGGGATTGGTTGACCGCAGTACGATGTTAAGATTGTGTGTGTGTGTGTGTGTGTGTGTGTGTGTGTGTGTGTGTGTGTGTGTGTGTGTTTTACAGCTGTCCCACATGAACATTATATACCCATTTTGTGAGAAATACTTGGCAAAAGTGTCTTGTTCAGTTTCATTTGAAGATCTGTTGAAGTTCATCGGACAGAATGTGTTCATTGTCAGACTTGATAATGATAAAATACTATTGGACTTCTATACATGAAGTTGTTGTTTAACTACAGTGTGTGATGTGATGTGCCTTAGTAAAATATTAAGATGATTTCCATGCTTTGGTATCTGTGGTCTACAGAAACAAAGGCACTAATAAATATATGAAATCATATAAGAGCCAAAATAGGTTTTGCACATGAGATTTGTTCTGTTAGTTATGTGTGGGGAAATTCTTTGTTAGATAAATGATTAGATGCCTTTTTGTTGCATGAAGATGATATGGACACATCAGATGTTCCCAACATTACCAAAACAAAGAACAAAGATACTGCTGCACCACAATATGAAGACATGGGTTCAAAGTTCATGTACAAGATGATTAAATTTCATATTGTTCATTTGATTATTTGTTTTGCTTCTTCTTTACAATATTTGATTTATTTTTAATTTCATGAAAGAAAAAGGGGTTTTCATAGATAAATGTAGAAATTAATATTTAAAGTCCAGGTTGGAATTCAACAATATGAGAATACTTTACAGCTCACTGCAAAGACTAAAGAGGAGCTGCAATAGGCACATAACACTCAACCAAGTGTGCATTAGCCTTCATTAGAAAAGAAAGCATTCACATGGGCACACTTCAGTTATACAACCTTGATAAATTCATGCTGCAATTGTTAAACTTCGTGTTATGAAAGGATGTAAATAAAATGTTTTTATTTTCAGGTGGCACTTTTGGTGGAGTCACTTCTTACATTTTATGTAAGAACAAGTTCAGGCCTGTCCCAAAAATTTTAATGGAAGATCTTACGGATCGCCAGAAGCAACAATTGGCTGGATCTGTTCAAGCTGTTATTAATGACTTAAGAGTTGAAGATGCAGCTATGCTTGCATCATTGATACTTGCTGACAAAGCTCTATCAATAACAGTTCTACAGCTGGTAACAAATTTTCTGAAAGATCAAATGAGTGTAGAAGTGACTGGTCCAAGCTACCTTCATTAATGTAATTTTTTGCGTAATTATGTATTTTTATTTCACTGTTACCAAATGATTTTAATCAGCTGTATCACACATAGGCATTTATATTTTTAGAATACAATAACTGTAAATTTGACTTTGGTAGGAATTTACAAATTGCACAACCCGGCAATTTATGTCAAGGTATCATTTTAAATATTGTTGCATAGCTTTACCATTGATAAATGTATTTTTTCCAAAGAATTCTATTCTTATATGATTACACTTATCAGTATTTGATATGAACTGTGATATAAACTGTGATATGTTTAAGAAATGAGATTTCTATAAAATCATGATTTTATCATTATCCAACAATAATTATAATAATTTTAATACTAAGTGTGAAATGATTTGATACTGCAGCATCAGAAAAATGTCAATATTATGAAAATAAACTAAATTCAGAAACTATTTTGTCAGTCTTTGTAAATTTTAGTGAAAAGTCTTTTGGATCACATGCTAATATTTTTGTCTTTGTAAGGGAAATGGGAAGATTTTTGTTCCTTCTTTAGCTCTCTGGCACTTGATACCCTGAGGAGTTGTAATACTGAAGTGAACAACACAAAAGTTCGAAGTTTTTGTGTGTTCTTTGGCTAATATTCATGAGAACTCACGATGTTTTTCGATGTGTCAATAGGTTTATACATAAAAATAAACATAGAAAGGTTTTACCAACTGGATTTTTCATTATCTTAATCTACAAAATTTGATAAATGTAGCCCAATGACACGCATGTCTAACCAGAAATTCATTTATTGAGGGGGATGAGTTATCAAGTACAAAAAATGCAAAGTTTAATCTAGCTTTCATTGATAAAACCTTTTAAATTCCAAATGATTATACAGGGGTTAAGCAACAATATTTGGATGGTATTTCACTGTTCAAAGTAAATGTGGCAAGTAGTGAGAATATGTGAGATGCTGCACAGACTTCTTACCTCTTTTGTAAAATTGTGCTTTCACTTAACAGTTCATCAAACTTTCATGTGCTCGCGTGTTTATTAATTCAGAATTGTTTGACAGATCAGTGCTGATACTTTGATTTATTAGCTTGTGTGTATATTTTTCAGATTCGTTGTTAATAAAGAGCTTAGTGTTGTACATATTTTTCAAAGCTCACTGTTTATCAAACTTTTGTGTCCTCAATCACATATTTAGTCAGCTTCGCTTCAATGGAACAGTTTAGTGTTCACGTGCGTATTCTTGGATTCCCACAGTTTAAATCACAACAGTCGTACTTATTTGGAACATACATGGGTTTTTAGAATGGCTAGGAACTGTGACTGTTGCGAACAGATGCAGGTCGAGTTGGTGACTCTTCGCCCACAGTTTCAGGCGGCGTTGGCTTCGCTGGAAAAGCTTGAGACTACAGTGGGTGGGTGCCGCTGTTGCGGGTCGCTTGCGGGGGTTCAGCAGAAGCCCTGTGCCCTCAGATTGGCCTGCGGATGTGGCCAGCCCGATCACAGCCCACGAGGGGTTCGCCTCCCAATCCGTGGTGGATTGAGAGGTCTCCTCACTGCGTGTAAGGTGATGCAAGACTTCCCGGGGGACCAAAGTGGAGGTCTCCCTGGTTATCTTACACTGTCTGTGGCAGAGGATGTTCCTGACGTAGATGGTCACTTGTCCTGTACTCGCCCCTCTGCCTGCAAGATCCAGCCACTCACGGAGGGTGGGTTTGTTAGTAGTTACGAGCTCTAGCATTAGGTGGGTGATGGAGTCCCTATGGCTGCTAGGGAGGGGAAGAAGTCCAATGTGCACTCAGTGTTCCTACCAGGAGGCCAGGAGGAGTCATTCCAGACGTGGAACGGGTCCTGCTGAATGGCATGAAGAGCACAGGGTGCAGTCAGCTGCAGGTGGTGGCTCATGTTGGGACCAATGATGTGTCACTGTGATCAGAAGAGATTCTCTCTAGTTTTGAGTGGCTATCAGAGGTGGTAAAGACTGCCAAACTTGCTTGCAAGATGAAGGCAGAGCTCACCATCTGCAGCATAGTCTACAGGACTGACTGTGGACCTATGGTTCAGAGGCTCAGATGGTTCTGTGACCGTGTGGGCTGAAGATGCCTCGACTTTGGCCAAAGGATGGTGGGTTTTTGGGTTCTGCTAAATAGATCCTGAGTCCACTATACTCAGGAAGTGGCTACACAGGTAGTGGGGGTTGTGTGGTGTGGACTGGGCAGTTTTTTTAGGTTAGAGGGCCTCAGGAATACAGAAAATGGGTTTGTCTCAAAGGGTGCAGGTCAGACTCTGGAAGAATGCAGATCTAGGAACCATTGGAGTAACAGTTGTAAATTGTTGTAGCTGTGTTGGGAAAGTTCAGGAGCTCCAAGTGTTCATTGAAAGTACTGAGGCACAAATCATTGTAGGTTCTGAAAGCTGGCTGACGCCAGGTATAAGTTTGGTTAAACTTTTTACACAGGGTCAAATGGTCTTCAGAAAGGATAGAATAAATAAAAAAAGGGGGTGGTGTGTTTATTGCTGTTACAAATGGTTTATCCTGCAGCAAAATTGAGGCAGATAGAGGCAGATACTTCTGTGAGTTAGTATGGGTAGAGGTTATGCCTGACAACCGTAATAAATTAATAATTGGTCTTTTTATCAGCCCCCTGACTCAGACGATGCAATTACTGAAATGTTCAAAGAAAGCTTGAATCACATTTCAAACAGGTACCCGAAGCATACTGTTAAAATCAGTGGCGATTTTAATTTACACTCTATATGTTGGCATAATGTAGTCAAAAGTGGCAGCAAATATTAAACACTGTCCTAACTAGTTCTGAATGCTTTTTGCTGAAAACTACTACAAACAGTTAGTTCATGAACTCACTAGAATAGTAAATGGTTGCGAAAATACCCTTGATCTCCTTGCAACAAATAATCCTGATATAGTAAAGAGCATCAAAACAGATACCGGGATTTGCGAATATAGAGTTCTAGTAGCGAGACTGAATATTGAAATTCCTAAAAGCACCAAAAATAAATGAAAAGTGTGTCTATTCAATTGAGCAGATAAAAATTCGCTTCACGCTTTCCTGAGTGACAGTCTCAAGTCTTTCAAAACTTAAATTGAGATCAATTGTAGCTTACTTTCAAAGACATAATATAGCAATTGAGAGATTTATACCAAATAAACTAATAAGAGGGGGCTACCCCCGTGTTACACAAAACTGGCCAGATAACTGTTGCAGAAGCAAAGGAAAACGCGTGCAAAATTTAGACACAGAATCCCCAAGACTGGCAGTCTTTTACAGAAACTCGCAACCCAGTGCGGACTTCTATGAGAGAAGCTTATAGTAGTTGCCAGAACGAAATCCTGTCTTGTAATCTTGCAGATAATCAAAAGAAATTCTGGTCATGTTTTTAAGTACACTAGCAGCAAAACACAAACAATACCTTCACTACGCAATAGCAATGGTAATACTAACGATAACAGTACTGCTAAGGCAGAATTGCTAAACACAGGTTTCTGAAATTTGTTGACCAAAGCAGTGAACACTCCAGAATTCAAACCAAGAACGGCTGCCAGCCTGTGAAACTTAGGTGTTCCTGGAGTAGTAAAACAACATAAGTCACTAAACAAGAACAAATCTGGGCCAGATTGTATACCAACTAGATTACTCAGAGTATGCTGATGCAATTGCTCCATACTTAGCTATCATATACAACCTATCACTCGGTGAAAGATCCGTACCCAAAATCTGGAAAGTTGTCAAAGTCACTCAAACACTCGAATATTCAAGAAAGGCAATTGGAGTGATTCCTTAAATTTCAGGCCAATCTCCTTGACGTCAATTTGCAGTAGGATTTTGGAACATATACTTTGTTCGAACATTATGAACTATCTCGAAGAGAACGACCTATTAATTAATAGTCAATATGGATTCAGAACGTATCACTTTTGCGAAACATAGCTTGCCCTTTATTCATACGAAGTGATAAGTGCCATCAACAAGGGATCCCAAATAGATTCTATATTTCTGGATTTCCGGAAGGCTTTTGACCCTACCTTACAAGCGGCTTCTAATGAAATTGCGTGCTTATGGACTATCTCCCCAATTGTGAGATTGGATTCAAGATTTCCTATCAGAAAGGACACAGTTCATAGTAATTGACAGTAAGTCATTGCGTAAAACAGAAGTGATATCTGGTGTTTCCCAGGAAGCGTTATAGGTCCTCTAATCTTCCTTACTTCCGTTAGACTGTTTGCAGATAACGCTGTTGTGTCGTATATTGGTTAGTGAAGTAAACAGAGGATCAAAAGCAACTGTAAAGTGATTGTCTTAATTTCTACATGGTGCAAAAAATTAGCAATTGACACTAAATAAAGAAAAGTGTGAAGTAATATACATGACCACTAAAAGAAATCCGGTGAACTTCAATTACGTGATAAATCAGTCAAACCATAAGGTCGTAAATTCTACCAAATACCTGGTTGTTAAAATTACAAACAACTTAGACTGGAGAGAACACACAGAAAATACGGTGGGGAAGGCGAACCAAAGGTTATGTTTCATTGGCAGAACGCTTAGAAGATGCAACAACTTCACTAAAGAGACTACATACATGACACTTGTGTGTCCTCTCCTGGAGTACTGTTGCCCAGTGTCGAACCCTCACCAGGTGGGACTGATGGAAGACATTGATAAGCTTCAGAGAAGGGGAGCTCGTTTTATTACGATAAAGGAGGAAAGCGTCATGGAAATGTTGCATGATTTGTCGTGGAAATCTTTAAAGAAACGACATTATTCGTTGCGGCAAAATCTATTTACGAAATTCCAATCGACGACTTTTACATCTGATTTTGATAATATTTTGCTAGCACCCACCTACATAGGGAGAAATGACCATCCCAATAAAATAAGAGAAATCGGATCGAAAATGGAACGATTGAGGTTTTCTTTTTTCCTGTGCACTATTAGAGAATGGAACGGTAGAGAGAGATGTTATGAAATTGGTTAATGAACCCTCTGCCAGGCACTTAAATGTGATATGCATAGTATCTATGTAAATGTAGATATTTATTTGGACTATGCATGTTTTTAGAATGACATTTTTCACTCTGCAGTAGGTTGTGTGCCAATACAGAACTTTTCTGGTGGATTAAAACTGTGTGCCAGAACCGGGATTCAAACCTGGGACTTTCGCTATTCACGGGCAAGTGCTCTGATTGAGCTATCCTGGTGTTCTCTGCAGGAGAATTTCTGTGAAGTTTGGAAAGTAGGTGGTGATGTACTGGTGTAAGTTAAACTATGAGGATGGACCATGATGCATGCCAGGATAGGTCTCAGTAGAGTGCTTGAATTTGAATGGCAAAGGTCCCAGGTTCAAATCCTGGTTCCGACATGGTTTTAATCCAGCAGGACAGTATATTATGCAGGGTTTGAGGTGTAAAGGACGAAAAAAAGAAAAACAAACAGATCTATATATTTAGATCACAAGGAAAACTGAAACTGGAATGTTGCATTCATTTGTTGCAGTTTGTTAAAATTTTCTTCATTTATTTGGGAGTGATGAAATTCACATAACACCTAGATCGGACAAGGTGGCATAGTTTGATCACCAGGTTTACACATTAAGATTCATATTGTACAATGCACACAAATGTCACCAATGTGTTTGTTACCTGTAGTAAGATTTGGTTGACCTCTTTGTGGTTTCCATTTGATTTCTTGCAGCTACTAATAGAGTAGTTGTATGGAATAAACTTTTAATATGTCCTTTCCTTACTCTTTTCTTTTAAACATGACTGGTTAAGGTTTGAATAGCTCAGACCTTTGTGTGGAGGGAGGGGGGGAGAGGAAGAATGAAAGGGAGTTTTGAACAGATGTTCCACTTCACAGCCCAAAACTTACGGTGTGACCATGTAAGTTTTAGTATGAACCACCACAAGATCATCTGTGCTATGTCAGTTCAGATTTACGGATTATAATTATTGAACAGAGGGCCAGTAATACTGTTCCTCTGAAAACAGCTTCTTCTTGCACAGGCTTGGAAAGTCAAAATTACTACAAAGTCTGGGCTATTACGCCATGGTCTAGTGGATTTATTGTCGAAACCCAACGTTTCATCACCGACTGCAGAGGACATTCTCAAGGGGGATCGTGGCACTTTCTATGTCTGATACACACCCTGGCTCGCTACTGACTAAGCCAAACTCCGTTTATGAGGGCTCACGCGCAGAGGTGTGACGTCAGATGTTTGACATGCCCGCGCAATTTGTCGTTGCCGATTGCCACCGTCCGTTAATATTGTCCCATGGTGGAAGATTGTTACATTTCTTCTTCAAAACCGGAATTCAGATTCCATTTAGTTTCACACCCTCCTCCATCCTATTGAAATTATTGGGGTGTTTTACAATTTCTACAACCTCTCTGTACAGTCTTTCGGGGTATCCATTTTTGGCTGCTAAAACCTGAGTCTTATCAAATTGAATAAGGTGGTCCCCTGGTTGAAAACCATGTTCAGCAACAGCTGATCTGCCAGAATCTCCCCTTCTACAGTTCCCCTTGTGCTCATCTAGACATTTTTTGGCTGTTCTTTTTGTGGCACCCATGTATACGTCTCCACAGCTACACGGAATCCTATAAATTCCTGCTTTTTCCAGTGGTCTGTGAGCATCCTTTGCTGATTTCAGGTGATCCTGTATCTTCAGAGTAGGTTTGTAATAATTCCAACATTCCGTTTCATCAAAATTTTACCGATGCGGTTGGTGACCTTCTTAATAAAAGGTAGGAAGACTTTAGATTTCACAGGAACCCTTTCATCGTTTTCAACTCTGTGTTGGTCTCAAAGCTTTCCTTATCTCTGTAGACTAATAACCATTCGTAAGTAAAGCATTACTCAGGTGTTTCAATAACGTGTCGAGTAATTCTGGTTCTCAGATGTTCCTTCCACTGTCCGCCAACGTCTTTATAATGCCCCGTCCACCATGGGATGATATTAACGGACAGCGGCAATCGGCAACGACGAATTGCGCGCACGTGTCAAACATCTGACGTCAGACCTCTGCGCGCGAGTCCTCGTAAACTGAGTTTGGCTTAGTCAGTAGCGAGCCAGGGTGTGTATCGGACATAGAAAGTGCCACGATCCCCCTTGAGAATGTCCTCTGCAGTCGGTGATGAAACGTTGGGTTTCGACAATAAATCCACTAGACCATGCCATAATAGCCCGGAAATTTTTAGTAATTTTGATCATTCTGGCCGTGAAAGTTTACATTTTACAGGCTTGGAAAATCTTCACAGAAGGTATCAGCTGGATAATGGAGGAGACTTGTATTTATGTAATAATTATTTGCACCAATAAATCAAAGTACTTCAAAGTTTATCACGTTGGTTGTCGCGATGTCAGAGGCGAGCCAGAGCTGCCTGCTGTGGCCGTTGGTTATAGTGCTGAATATAACATAAGGGATTATTTGAACCCAGCTAATACATTTCAAAGGAATAAACTGTTTTTCGTGAAGTTCTGAATGTTTCATTCATCCCAAGACCAAAGCTCAATATACAACAGTCAATAATGAGAGCATATATCTCAAGTTCATAGATCACCCAAATAACTTAAATATATTTCTTCGTCACCGAGATTATTCCAAATATAAATCCACTTTTCAGTATCAAAGGGACTTGTGGTTTAACTGCCCAGACAAAATATCAGGGACAGTACTTATGCTTAATACTTCAAAATAACCTCCAAAAAATAAATTACTTGGACATCTTGGATCGTTCAGGAGGAATGTAGTGTAACTTGTTACACTACACACTATGATCACTTAACCA
This sequence comes from Locusta migratoria, assembly GCA_026315105.1. Classification (NCBI taxonomy): domain Eukaryota; kingdom Metazoa; phylum Arthropoda; class Insecta; order Orthoptera; family Acrididae; genus Locusta; species Locusta migratoria. The sequence goes on along the minus strand of CM048749.1, from coordinate 25,272,254 downwards.
CATCAGATGGCTGCTACCTATTCGCTTAATGTTGCAGATCTTTGAGCATGAATCTTTCACTGTTTATTCTTTCCCCCTTCCCCCACATTTCAGTATTGCACATTCATAGTTTTCTTGTCTGATCCGTGTTAAATTTTTGACGGGGTATCCACTGGGCCATATCTTCTCATTTCCAGATCTGATTGTGATGAAATAAAGCCTACACCAAGTCCGTAAATATATCATACTAAAGTTATCCATGAAAATTAGACTAGTTATTATTGCACCAAAAATGTCAACCCCACAGAAGTTTGTCCTATCTGAAGGTCTCACCTTCAGCCTCTCACTTGAACCAAAACATGCAATACAAAGTTCCACTATACTGGCTGACTACTATCACAGAACTACTACTCTAACAATAACACTCCGGGACTGATGTCCTATCTGTTTAGTCCCCTAAAAACCAACAACACTCAGCCTACTGGCTGAGTATTTATATCTTGGGAAACAATTGCCTTTTTTGCAAATAATTACATCAATATTTCATAATAGTTTACAATAAAAGATGGATGAGTTAAACCACTCTCCCTATCCAATGTTCCTCCCCTTGTAACTTATCCTGTGGCAAAACCTATAACCTATCCCATGCATACTCCCACAACCACATACTCCAGCCACAGCATAGGAAAAACCTGTACCATTCAAGACAGGGCCACATGGTAAACAACCTATGTTATCTACCAACTAAAAGCTTTTTACTTTTTATGCTAGTACGACTACCAACAAATTGTGAATGCGCGCATACACTCTCGAGAAGTTGACTGTGCAGTGTTCTATGGAGGCTGAGTGAAACTATTTAACAAGGAGGCTTTGAGTCAGAGCAGTCACAATCGTCTTTGTATGTGTAAGGAAGCATTTGTACTTTACACATTGCTTTCAAGTACATGGCTTTCTTTTGCTTGTACTGAATTAGTAGTAATAGTAGAACATTTATCAGAAGACAAAAGTCATAGAATTATTATTAAAACAAGTGTCCCACGTGAAACAAATATTCATTTTGGATGCATTTACCCATAAATGAGAGAGATGAGATAGATAGATAGAGGGAGGTAGAAAAACTTCAAAAGTTTGGACACCGTAAATTTTGATGTGTGTTCTATGTTATTGGAGCCAAATTACAAGTTAGTTTCCCTATACTTGCAGACTGTTTCCGGCACTATCAAACCTTTTTAGCGAATTTCTGTAGTTGGAATGGATTACATACATATGTGGTTTTTTTCTGACTTGCATTAATAGAAGACAGTTTCTGTATCTGTGGAAATCTGTGTTCGATTGATAGGTATATTTCTTAACTTTAAATGTCTTATCGTGCCTGTTGCTACATTATAGAGCTTTTTAAGACATCTGTTGCAACAGTTGTAAAGTGCTGCCAGCTCCACGACTTTAGTTTTCATCTATCCATATTTGAATAACAATCAAAGCAGGCAGTTGAAATAAATGCAGTGCTTAGCAGGTTGTTCCAGTCTAGTGGCACATGGTGACATGCACTGCAGCACCGTTTCTTTTGAGCTTCTAGAGAATCGCTCGAGCACCAGCAGCTTGAGAAATTCTTGGTGGGCTCAAGTCACTGTGCCTCACACTCCCATCCCTAATCTTGACAGAGAGTAAGGAAGGGTTTGGTGGTGTAGGCATGGCAAGTTATCTTAGGTTGAGGCCAGGATGCTTGTGGTTCCATTGCAGGGAAAGTATACAATCAAATCTGTAGCATAGCCATAGTCACCAGTATGGCATCCTCGTGTGCTAACCTGTACATGATCTGTCTAGAGGAAACCTTCCTAGCCTCCCCAAACCCCTGGTCTGGTTCAGGTTCATTGATGATATTTCTATGATTTGTCCTTCCTGGATGTTAACCTCCACCTCACGGATGGCTCCATCCACACATCCATCCACAATAAACATACCAATTACCAACAGTACCTGCCATCCATTCCACATCAAAAAATACCTCCGATACAGCCTTGCAACCCATGGATGGCCAATCTGCAGTGATAAGTCCCCATACCCAATATACCGAAGGCCTCACAAAAGCCTGTACAGACAAACATTACTTTCCCGAACTAGTCCGCAAACGATTTCCCATACCATATCCCTGCATACCACCAATCTTTCCTCCAACCCACAACCCCACTAACCAATCACAAAGGAGTGTCTTTATCACCCAATATCATCCCAGGCTGAATCAATCACATCGTTCGTCTTGGCTTCATCTGTCCTAATGCCCTGAAATGACACCTCCTACCCAAGATTCTTTGTGTTCCTTCTAAAGTGGTATTCTGATGCTCACTCAAGTTCCACAACATCCAATGACCATCCCTATGCCACTCCCAATCACTAACACTTACCACAGAAATTGTAGTGCTGTGGAGGACCCTGATTCAAAACCTGCCCAATTGACCCACCCAGCACTTCTTCCATTCCTGTCTCAGGCTTATCCTACCCTGTCAGAAGGTTGGGCCACATGTGATTTACCAACTCTGCCTCAATCATTGCACAGCATTTTATGTAGGCATCAAATTGTGGCAAAAAGAAAGATGGGCCTCCCTGTGGCACAGCATGTGAATGATCACAACACTCCACATTTCAATGACTGCTTTAGTAATCCCCTCCACCACCAGCTCATTTGGACTGCACAGGTGAGAACTGTCCCATCAATACATCCTATAGTCCCGCAATCATCCTGGCCTCAACCTAAGATGATCTCTACACCCTATGCCTAACATCCCTCCCCCTTCTCCACTCATTATCCTGTATCCCTTCAGTTCATGTCTTCTTTCTGACTTTTCGCCCCTACAATAACCCCCTTAATTCCTTTTCTATTTATTTATATTTTTTCTTTTCTCCTTATTGCTCCTGTACACCTCCATTTTATCTGCTTCTGCCCCATCCCTTCACTGTATTCAGTGCTGCATTTCACATTCCTGCCTATCAGAGCCTTTAAATCCATTGCGCAATGCAGAACTTTCCACCCCTACCCTTAACTGCCACCCTTGCCCCCTCCATTCCCCTCCTTACTCACTGCCAAGGTGCTTGTAGTGCAAGAGATAGTGGCCAGAGATAGTGGTTTTTATTGAATAATTGTCTAAGTGGTTATGCAAATGCATGTGTTGCTTTTTTCATATGAAGACCACAGTTGAAAATTTAAGTTATAAGAAAGTGATTGTCTAGTTTTTTGTGTCTGTCAGAGGCTTAGTGAACCTCTTTGCAGTGAGTTATCTATCCTCCATTACTGACATTCCAATCGGATTTGTGTTAGGGTTTCTCTCTTTCCCTTCTGATTAAATAAAAAAATTTTACCTAACATCCCCCCCCCTCCTCTTCCCAGTCCCTCGGCTCACCATTATTTGTTTCACTTCTCTTTTCTGCAACCTGTTTGGTTTACAATTGGCATGGCCCAGAACTTATCACACAGTATCTCTGACACCCATACACCACTCATCATGTCATAGTGTAGCTTCCGTTCCCTGGTACCTTTTTCTTTTCTCCTCTCCTACCTAATGAAGAACACTGTTCTAAAAGCTAGTATCTATTTTTTTTCCCTTTTCTCCATTTCTTTTTTGTGACTGTTGGTGGTACAGAACTAAGGTAAGTAGTGTCCAGCTGATTTCTTTAAAAGAGTGAGTGAATTTTACAATTGAAATCATCCCTCCCCAACACAGTGTATATGTTGTTACGGTCTTCAGTCCGGAGACTGGTTTGATACAGCTCTCCAACTTACTCTATTCTGAGCAAGCCTCTTCATCTCCTCATAAGAACAGCAACCCATATATATCTGAAGCTACTTACTATAGTCGTCTCTTGGTTTTCCTCTGCAATTTTTACCACACACTTCCCTACAATGCTGCATTTACGATCCCTTGATGTCTAAGAATGTATCCTACCAATTGATCCCTTCTTTTAGTCAAGGTATGCCAAAAATTCCTTTTCTCCCCAATTCTGTTCAGTACCTCTTAATTAGTTACACGATCTACCCACCTAATCTTCAGCAATCTTTTGTAGCACCATATTTCGAAACCTTCCAGTCTGAACTATTTATCGTCCAAGTTTCTCTTCGCATAAATGCCTTCAGAAAAAATTTCCTTATGCCTAAATTAATATTAGAAGTTACCAAATTTCTTTTCTTCAAAAATGCTTTTGTTCCCATTGCCATTCTGCATTTTATATCCTCTGTACTGCGACAATCATATGTTATTTTACTGCCCAAGTAACAACTCACCTACCACCTTTATTGTTTTGTTACCTAATCTAATTCCTTCAGCATTGCCTGATTTTCATAGACTGCATTCTATAACAATTGTGTTGCTCTTGTTAATGTTCATCTTATACCTTCCTTTCAAGACACTGTCTATTCTGTTCACAGAATTACAATGTCATCAGCAAAACACAATGTTTTTATTTCTTCACCCTGAACTTTAATTCCTTCTCCAAATTTCTCTTTGCTTTTCTTCACAGCTTGCTCAATGTACAAATTGAATAACATTGGAGAAACACTACAACCCTGTCTTACTCCTTTCCCAACCAATGCTTCTTTCATGCCCTTTGACTCTAATAACTGCAGTTTGGCTTTTGTACAAGTTGTATATAATCCTCCTTTCCCTGTACTTTAGCCCTAATTTGAAAGAGAGTATTCCAATCAACATTCTCAAAAGCTTTCTCCAAATCTACAAAAGCTAGAAATGTAGGTTTGCCTTTCATTAATCTATCTTCTAAGATAAATCATAAGGTGAGTATTGCTTCCCATGTTCCTACATTTCTCCTGAATCCAACTGATCTTCCCTGAGATCAGCATCTATCAGCCTTTCCATCCTTCTGTAAATAATTTGAGTTAAAATTTTGCAACCATGACTTATTAATATTAAACTGATGGTTCTGTAATTTTCACATGTCTGTCTACTTTCTTTGGAATGTGGATTACATTTTTCTTAAAGTCTGAGGGTATTTCCCCTGTCTCATACATCTTACACACCTGGTGGCTGGTTCACTCAGACTTCAGTAGCTCTGAGGGAATGTCATCTACTCCAGGGGTCTTGTTTCGACTTAGGTCTTTCAGTAGTCTGTCAAATTCATCTCTCAGTATAGTATCTCCTATTTCATCTTCATCTACTTCCTCTTCTCTTCCTACAATATTGTTTCTAAGTTCATTTCCTTTCTAGAGGCCATCTATATACTCTTTCCAACTTTCCGTTTTCCTTTCTTTATTTCATATTCATACAGCTATTTTTCTTGTATCCAAATGTATCATTTTTGTGTAGGCAGTGTCTACTTTTCCTCTACAGATTTGCATTTGGCTTCTAGCCACTCCTGCTTAGCCATTTTGCACTTCCTGTCAATCTCATTTATTAGTTGTCTGTACTCCCATTTTATCTGCTTCATTTACTGCATTTTTATATCTTCTCCTTTCCTCAATTAAATGTAATATTTCCTGGGATATCCAAGGATTTTTTGTAGGTTTTGCCTTTCTACGTATTTGGTCCTCTGCTGCCTTGACTATTTCACTCATAAAGCTACCCATTCCTCTTCTACTGTTTTATTTCCCCTCATTTCTGTCGGTTGTTGCCTAAATCTTCCTCTGAAATTCTCCAGAACTTCAGGTTACTTAAATGTATCCAGATCCCATCTCCTTATTTTCCTACCTTTCTGCAGCTTCTTGTTTGTCTTCATAACCAATAAGTCAATATCTGCCCCTGGATAAAACTTGGTTCCGACCCTACATTTTATCATTATAAAATCTACCTGGTACCTTCCAGTGTCTCCTGGTCTCTTCCACGTATACAACCTTCTATCATGATTCTTGAACCCCCAAGTGTTTGTTATGATTGAATTATGTTCTGTACAAAAGTCTATCAAGTGGCTTCCTCTTTCAATCCTTTTGTCCAGTCCATATTCACCTATCTTCCTTCCCTTCCTTTTCTAGTTCCCCATCCCTTAACTGTCTGAATAAATTCTTTTATTCTTTTTTTTTTTTCTGAGACATTTCTTCAATCTCCTCATCAGCAGAGCTAGTGGGCATTTGATAATTAAACAGTATGAAGTTCACTGCAAACATTGACCATGCCAATGCACCAAATGTTACACAATTTTAATCTTAATAATTATGGTAGCAATGTATGTATGCAGTTGGGTGACAACATTTATAGTTAGGCCATAGGCAGAAATTCTCCACGTTGAGATATGCTGTGTGCTTGTGGCTGACGGGAGGCCGGCGAGCAGGCCGACGTTGGTGGCTTGTTCCAGCTTAGGATTTCCAGTTTCGTTTCCGGTGAGGGGAGAGAGGGACAATGGCGAGTGCCATATTCTAATACTACTGGCATTTGAAGTAATACAATGCAGTTAGGAACCTTTAAGGCCCTCATTACAAAACAGCCTGCTGATAAATGAACAATACATTAGCTGATATAGTCACATCAGGTGTAATATGTTTAATTGACAATGAAAAGTAATAAATTACCAATGAATACAAGACAGTTACACAACTAGCATGGCAATGTTTGTTTATAAAAATAATGTATTAACTATTTCTCATTTTATTTTCAATTAATCTTGTGTATTTTATCTTGAAGTATTCAGTTAAATCACTTATCTGTGATATAAGAAATTGCACGATTATGATAAATACTACAAAGGATGTTTATACCAATATAAAAACCTAAGAGACATTTATTTAATGTGTAGTATAATTATTTTGATTTTACGTAAAGTTTTAGAAATGTATTGGCTGAGTGCTGTACGTTGGCAAATCGGTTAGAACAGCTCACATGGGGAACTTGATGACGTAGGGGGAAAAACCCCGGCAGTTGAGCTTTTGACGCGCGTACGAGGGCAGGAAGTTAAGATTCCGGAGCATGTGGGGAGGTGGCCGGGTGGTGTCGCTCTGCAATCAGTCGGCATGTGGATCGCGAGGTGGAGGTTATAGATTTGTGTGTGGCAATCGCCATGTGTGGTTGCTCGTTGTAGACTGCACCTAGTGGAATCAAGTCCTACTGTGTGTTGTTGAATATTTAGCCGGTGGAACAAGGTGTGCATCACATTGAATTAAAGTGACTATGATTTGTTAATGTAACACGTGTCATTGCATAGGCATGAACATAAACGGTGTTTGAGACAGCCACATGGTGTGAAAAAATTTGCGACAAATATTCATTTTGTCTGGGGGCTCACGAGCTATAACTTTATTTGATAAATGTGTCAATGTACAGACGTATCAGCCACAGGGTTCTGATATTGTGAAATAAACAACATAAAGTGAACTTTCACGTGTTTTCAAAAATAGTAGTTAGTACACCCTTTTCTCTCATGAACTTGATTTTATTATGAATTTGTTTTGTTAATCATATGCAGGGAAGGAAAGCTGCGAACGTGTGATGATATCCCCTAGAAAATGAGTCAAACAGTTGCAATCACAGTTCCAGTGTTTTGGCATGTTTAGGAATTTGGTTCGCAGCTGGTGGTTGTGAGTTTTAAAAATTAAACTTTCTCTATTTTAAACTTTCACCCCGACCTTCACCCTCGCAATGTGAAAGACACTGCTTTGGTGCTCGTCAGAAATTGCTGAAGCCGTTACAGATTGCAGGCAAGCTCTATAGCAACATAAATGACACCCATCTCTGGACTACCACATAGCTTTTAAATGGCTCTGTGCACATGTTAACAAACATTAGATTACTCTCTTTAACTTTGCAAGCCTGGACAAAGATCAGATGCCTGTATGGTTACTAGATGCTAGCAGGTATATATGAGATTTCTATAACTGGAGCTCTCTGTATGGATCAAGAAACAATTTCTGAGGTTGTTGCTGAACACTACCCTCGCACCTCCTTTATCTCTTACCAATCCACCTTGTGTTCAATGAAACCGGATGGAGCATCATCACACACCACCCTCAGATATTCAACACGTCATTTAGTGAGTGGGAGTTAAACACCCTTGCACATTGACTTGATAACACTCCTGGGCCAGACAGCATCTACAATCAGATGAGAGTATAACACTACTCCCCTCAGGGGCTCGGCATTAATTTGCTTAGTACGGGCTTGGCGAACCCGGGGTCCTGAGCCGTGGGCTGTCTCACCAACAGTCCGCTACACCGTAAGCTCTGAGAGTGCTTAAATGACAATCATTCGGGGCGACGGTGGAAAGTTGTACGTTTCAGAACCCGGGATCTTGGCTTAATCGCCTGGGTCGCGAGGATGGTACAAACGTCAAAAAACCCCTCAATCTCAAGGTGTGCTACGTGCCGAGGAGATCCATGGCTGTTGAGATTGAACAGTCACTAGCAAGCAACCTGCAACCTGCCGCACCTCAGTTGTATAAGGTTTACCCAGGCAAGCGGGGCTCTGCCTGGGTGGACCTCTTTTCCCTAGCTGCTCGTGGGAACACCATGAAAGGACCCCATAACATTGCTGGACGTACGACCGGTGTCTCTAAGATAGGAAGGCCTGATTTAAATGCAGCAACATATGACCCCCACTCGTTCCCTTCCCTGGCCACCCCATGGGAGGAATGTAGGGCTCATCAACAAGGTGAGGCTTATGCCCCTAAATACCTTGTCTGTAGCAGGACAGATGGAGAATCCTTTCAATCGACGAAGCCATTATTTTTGTAGAGCACTTGTAGGACTAGTATGGAGAGGTCGAGGGCTTGTCTAAACTGAGATCAGGGACAGTCCTCATAACGATGTCTTCTCCAGCGCAGTCATGGACACTGCTAGCCTGTGACAAGCTGGGTGATATTCCTGTTACAATAACATACTTGCCAACTCTCCCGATTTAGGCGGAAGTCTCCGGATTTTTCCCCTTTTCTGCCGCCTCCTGATTTTACCATTATTTCTCCCGATTTTTAGCTTTTATCCTGAAACCAAAGATTCGTTTTTTGACCAATGGTCAAAAGTCCTTTGTTCATTTATCAGTTTAATCGAAATTCATAGATATTAGGAGTTGCACTTGACTTGTATGTCGATTACTTCTGTTCTTTCCGCGTATTTCCAAATACACGTGTTGTTTCGATGTTGTGCTCTTTTGTCATTGTACGTAAGTGAAATCACTTCAGTGTTTTTTAATCGATTGGAAACCTTTTGAGAGGATAGTTAGGAAGTTTCATACGCAAATTGCAGAAAGGTAAGTTTCGTGTAAACAGCTATTTTATGTGACTAGAGGATTTCAATTATGTGGTGTGTGTTCCAGTATGGCAAAAAATGTAATTCCTTTAAGCAGTTTTCAGAACATTATTTGTATTTTGCATTCTTTGTCGATGTGTTACTTTCACATCACGTGGTGGAAAAGTGATGAATCGAAATACAGAGAAAATGAAAAGTGTGTGATTAACAATAAAAGACTGAAATTACTGAGAAAAGTGAAAATGATCATGGGATACATGTAGAGTGCTTATTAAATTGTTTATTTTAGAGTACGGTTTACCAATGAAATGTGATGACCATGTGGGTCACTTGCTGCACAAAATGTTCCCAGGTGCCGGCCGCAGTGCCCGAGGGGACTGAGGCGCTTTAGTCACGGTCTGCACGGCCACTACGGTCGGGAGTTCGAATCCCCCCTCGGGCATGGATATTTATGCTGTCCTTAGTCTTAGCTAGTTCATAAGTAGTTTGTAAGCTTAGGGACTGATGACCCCATAGTTAAGTCCCATAAGTTCTACAAACATTTGAACATTTTGTTCCCAGGTAGCAGTGTAGCAAAAAAATGCAGCAGTGAACATTTTTATTTTAATGAAAAAATCAGTCACTTTACCTGGACTGTATTCCACATTGGGTTAATGCTAGTGTTTTTTGTACCCATTATGTAGTGTTGGGAGATGATAAGAAAAGGCTAAAATCGGCTATCTTGAGATTTACAGTAAAGCGCACCACAGTTTTTGTGGGACCATATCTCCAGAGGTTTTGAAGAATCTCCCGATTTTTTAAACCAGGTCTCCTGTTTTTTACATTTTGAATGTTGGCAGGTATGCAATAACACCTCACAAGAGTTTAAACATGGTACAAGGCATTATATTTCATAAAGACCTCCTTTTGCAATCTGATGACGAACTACGAGCAAACCTAGAGTGGCGAGGCATTCATTTTATCCGGCATATTTTTAGGGGTCTGAAGGAGAACAGGGTTGCCACTGGTCCCTTCATCTTGGCTGTAGAGGGTGATTCATTGCCCGAGAAGGTCAAGGTGATGATCTACCGGTGTGACGTTAAGCCCTACATTCTTCCCCCTATGCATTGTTTAAAGTGCTGGAGGTTTGGGCACATGTCGTCCCGGTGTGATGCCAATCCAACCTGCTGGAAATGCGGACGTGCATCTGATCCCAACGTCCCATGTGCCCTTCCTCTAGTCTGCGTCAACAGCAGCCAACATAACGCGCCATGCTCGCCACATTGCACAGTTTTACACAAGAGGAAAATCGTGGAATATAAGACCTTGGGCAGGCTGACATGCTCAGAGGCTAAATGGAAGTATTTGAAACTCCATCCTGCAAACGTGATCACCACCTATGCTACAGTTACTTCGTTATCGCTATCTGCGGCTCCAAGATCACTAACTGTTCAGCCAGTTGCAGTGGGCCAACAAGCCCTACCACCTCCACCCACTCCCCAGATGGTTAGGGGAACCTCTTTCATTGTTGCTCCCAAAACTCCAACTATGGGAGCATTCCATCCCTCCCCCCCTCCCCCAAATACTGGGGACATTGGTCCCCGAGCCAGAGACAGAGCAACCTCCTCTGGTTCCTCTCGCAAGGAAGGGATCGCTTGCATCCCATCCTTCCTCGGCTTTCTCCACTGGAAAAGTGGACCCCAGCAAGTGGCAGACAGTGCCAACGAAGGCTGGTCATATGGCTTAGAGGCCATGTTCAGACCTGGAGACTGAGTCAGCGAAGCCCACCAGATGTGAGAAGTCGAAGGAGCAGCAAGAGACACAACTAGTGAAAAGGCAGAGACCATGATAGTACCTGCACTACCGCCCCATACCTCCGCCACTAAAGACGAGGTGGAAATTCCAGCAACCCCTGAGGCGGACCTGAATCTCGACGGTATCTCAGAAACTATGGACATGGATCCAACAGCCTCAGCAGCAGTGAAAGCAACTGATCATGAGGTATAAAAGCCGTCCTTAGTACCCCATGTCTTCCCAGACCATCCTACAGTGGAATTGCGGTAGATTTTTCAGACACCTGGCTGAATTATGACAACTTTTAAGCACCACACTTGCTTTCTGCATTGCCCTCCAGGAGATTTGGTTCCCGGCAATGCGGACCACTGCCCTTCATGGATACAAGGAATACTACAAAAAGTCGCAGCGTTTATCATAGGGTGTCAGGTGGAGTCTTTGTCTACTTCCTTAACTCGGTTTATAGTGAAACCATGCCCCTTCAGACACTTTTAGAAGGTGTGGCTGTCAAAGTAAGGATACCACATGACATAACTATATGCAGCTCATATCTCCCACTGGATGATGTTGTACCACCAAACATATTAGTTGCACTGATATCCCAGCTCCCACAGCCGTTTTTACTATTGGGCGATTTTAACGCCCATAACCCCTTGTGGGGTGGTGCAATAGCCAGTGGCCGTGGCAGAGATGTCGATAACTTAATATCCCATCTTGATCTCTGACTCTTAAACACCAGTGCCCCCACGCACTTGTGATGCAAGGCACTTTCTCGGCCATTGACTTGTCGATTTGCAGCCCTGGCCTCTTACTATCTGTCAACTGGAGGATGCACGATGATTTGTGTGGTAGTGACCACTTTCCTATCTTTGTCAGTACCCCATCGCCAATGCCCAGGACGCCCCCCTCAATGGGCTTTAAATAAGGCAAACTGGGATGACTTCCATCCTGCTGCTTCAACCTCTTCTGAACGACACGATCGATGTAGTGGTAGAGAATGTCACTAAGATGATTGTATCTGCTGCTGAGCACGCAATCACCCATACATTCGGATGCCCCTGGAGAAAGACAGTTCCTTGGTGGTCTTCGAAAGTTGAAGAAGTTATCCAAGATTGTAGCCGTGCTCTTCAGCGCCATAAGCGCCACTCATCGCTCGATACTCTAATCATGTTTAAATGCCTCTGAGCTCGTGCTCGACAGATAATACAGGTGCAAACAGGAATTGTTGGGAGAGGTACGTCTCTACCATACCGTCACATATGTCCCCTCCCTAAGCCTGGACGAAGATCAGACTACCAGATCCAGACAGCAATTCCTGGGATCTCTATACATGGAGCTGTCTGTACGGAGCAGGGCGCCATCTCCGAGGCTTTTGCCGCGCATTACACTCGTGCTGATGCATCTCCAAATTATCCGCCTGCCTTCCGCATGTTAAAACAGTGGACTGAATGCAAACCCCATTCATTCACCACATGCCACCTTGAGGTGTATAACGCTCTGTTTAGTGTGTGGGAGTTACTCAGTGCCCTTGCGCTCTGCCCTGACACTGCCCTAGGGTCTGACAGAATCCACAATCACAGAAGCATCTATCCGACGCTTCTAAGAGACATGTTCTAGCCTTGTTTAATCGGATCTGGAGTGGAGATGTGTTCCCGTCACAGTGGCGTGAAAGTACCGTCATTCCAGTGCTTAAAGCAGGTAAAAACCCACTAGACATGGACAGTTATCGGCCAATCAGCCTTACAAATGTCCTCTGTAAATTGCTAGAACGCATGGTAAGCGGGCGGTGGTGTTGGGTGCTTGAATTCCGGGGCCTGCTGGCTCCATGCCTAGGTGGTTTCCGTTGGGGGTGCTCGGTCTTGGATAACCTGGTCCATATTGAGTCCACCATCCAGACAGCCTTTTCTCGATGTGAGCACCTGGTTGCCGTCTTTTTCAATTTGTCAAAGGCAGACGACATGACCTGGTGATGCCACATCCTTACCGCCTTGCATGGCTGGGGACTTCGGGGCTCACTCCCACTTTTTATCCAAAACTTTTTAACTCTATGTACCTTCCGTGTACAGGTCGGGGTGTTCCATAGCTCCTTACATACCCAGGAGAATGGGGTTCCCCAGGGCTCCGTATTGAGCGTCCCCCTGTTTTTAGTTGCCATTAATGGCCTAGCAGCAGCAGTCGGGTCGTCAGTATCACCTTCATTGTATGCTGACGACTTCTGCATATATTTTAGCTCTTCTAGCATGTGTGTTGCTGACCGTCAGCTGCAGGGCGCCATATGCAAGGTGCAGACATGGGCCCTCTCCCATGGGTTTCAGTTCTCGGCCGCCAAGACATGCATTATGCACTTCTGTCAGTGTCAGACGGCACACACACATCCAGAGCTTTATATTAACGACCAACTACTTACTGTAGTAGAAACTCACCAGTTCCTTTGTACTGGAATTTGATGATTGGCTAACGTGGATACCACATATTCGCCAGCTTAAACAGAAGTGCTGGCGGCACCTCAACATCCTCCGGTGCCGTAGCAGTACCACTTGGGGTGCAGATCGCAGTACCGTGCTGCTCTGTTACAAAGACCTTGTTCTGTCACGTTTGGACTGTAGGAGTGTGGTATATGGTTCGGCATCGCCCTCGGCACTACAGCTTCTGGATCCTATCCACCACTGTGGCGTTCGACTCATGACAAGGGGTTTCTGAACAAGCCCTGTGGACAGTCTCTTTGTGGCGGCTGTGGTGCCTCCTCTGCGAATCAGGTGGCAACAACTGCTGCCAAATTATGCAGCCCATGTCTATGGTATGCCTACTCATCCCAACTATCGTCTCCTTTTTCCAGATAGAGTACTCCAGATACCAGAACGGCGGCCGAGATCTGGCTTGATGGTCAGTGTCTGCATTTGGTCTCTTCTGAGTAAGTTTAAGTCTTTTCCTCTGCCATCTTTGTTCAAATTCCAGTCGCGTATGCCACCATGGTGTCTACCTCGACATCTTCTTCGACTGGACTTGACACACCTCTCCAAACACTCTGTTCACCCAGAGGCACTTCCTGTCAATTCTAGATGGGTACAAGGACTCCACAGTAATCTTCACTGATGGTTCAAGTGCAGATGGTTGTGTCAGCTTTGCATATACGCATGCTGGACATAAAGAACTGCATTCCCTGCCAGATGGCTGCAGTGTTTTCAATGCTGAGCTGGTAGCCATCCTTCGTGCAGTTGATCACATTCATTTCTGCTCTGGGGAGTCTTTCCTCATATGTAGTGACTACCTAAGCAATCTGCAGGCCCTCGATCAGTGCTTCCCTCACCATTCCTTGATTAAGGCCATCCAAGAATCCCTACAAGACATCGACCATTGTGGGCGATCGGTAGCATTTAGTTGAACTCCACAGGCACGTTGGGATAGCTGGAAACAAGATGGCTGACAGGTTAGCGAGAAAGGCTACCCATAATCCAACCCTGGATATAGGTACCCCAGCTCTTGACATCCGTTCGATGTTACATAGTCGTATTCTTGGTCTGTGGAATACAGTATGGTGTACCCTATGGATACCCAACAAATTGCGACTAATAAAGGAGACAACCAATGTGTGGAGGTCCTCTATGTGGAAACCTCGCAGGGATTATGTCATCCTCTGCCGACCCCGCATTGACCATACTTGGCATATGCATGGCCACATTCTCCGTTGCAAGGATCCTCCTCACTGTCGATGTGGTGCACCCTTGACAGTTGCCCACATCTTACTCAAATGCCCAACCTTTGCCCCTCAAAAGTGGACTTTTAATATTCCTGACTCCTTACAACTTGTTTTGGGTGACAATGCCTCTGTGGCCGATTCTGTTTTAATTTTTATTCGTGTGGATTCTACAATTCCATCTGACGTTATTGAGTATGCTTCATCTAATTATTCTGCACCTGCTTAATATTTTTAGGCAGGCGATTTTAATGTGCTGCAGAGTGGCTGGACGTTCTATTTTTATTTCTGTGAACACCCAACCTGGACCCTCTGGTCTTCTCTTTTAAATCTCTTCTTTCTTCCCTTTAGTTGATTCTTTGATTTCTGACATTTTCCATGTACGGTGTGATGTAGCGGTCTATTATGTTGTCTCTATGATTGGAAAAAGGGACTGATGACCATAGTAGTTTGGTCCCTTTCAAAAGTAAAGTGAACAGCGACAGGCCTACATTTACAGATTTATTATTAGCATAGATATGTTGTACAATTGTAAAATTTTGCAGGAGTATATTGATTTGTATAAGTGCTGTATGTCGGTAAAATCTGTTGCGAAGATGTTTAGTAATAAAGAAGTAATAGATTAAAACGTGATGGTTGATGGGGCGGTTTTCCATGAACGTTACTCTTTACGTCCTCATATCTCATGAACTACGTGTCGTACTGTGATACAATTTCGAACGTACATTCAGCTTTAAAAGTGTATTCTGTCTGCAAAATTTACTGCGAGTACAAATGGTAGTGTAGAAATTATAACATTATATCGAATGCCTTAGTTTTGCTCCATGAACAACGGAAAAGTAGCAAGCGAGAAACTTTTTTCCTTTCATTATTTTGATGTGGTTGTCTGCGAGAAAAAGTCGAATAAAGGTTTGAAATTATGTTTAAAGTTTGTTGCAAGTCGCCTAGTACTGTCATTCTCATATAGTGTATTTATAAAGTCTCGTCGCTTTATGTAGTAGTTTTTTTTGCGATTCCTATTGTTTATGACGTTATATATCCTGAATCATGTGTCGTGTGTGGTTCGTACTCCACAGAAATTGTTACCTTACATAAGGAATATGTGTACCAGATCTGGTAGAAATCGGTCCAGTGGTTTAGGAGGAAATATGCAGCATTGTCGTTTGACGCAGCAGTTTTTCGCACATTTCATTGTTTATGACGTCGTATCTCCTTACGTATGTGTTGTAGGTGATTCTTACCCCGACAGTGATTGTTGCCTGATATTAAGGAACATGTGTACCAAGTTTGGTTGAAATCGGTTCAGTAGTTTAGGAGGAGATGAGGAAAATACATACATACATACAGCCTATTTTATAAGATGTAAGACACTATTTGAATAAAAGACGAAGTTGATCTTATCTGGTAAGAGATTAATTACGGTCAAACATGATACATGTCTTTTACCTTCACATTAAAATTCTATGTAGGTGCATTAGTTATATCAATCTATACCTGTTTATTATTACTGGTTTATCAGTATATAAGTCGTTGTTTACATACCCTTACAGTGTGGAAGGTAACAGAAAAACATATAATATTTACTCCTGGTAAACACACATGTGGAACGTTGTTTTCACAGATACCTGGACCTAGGTAATCCCACAGCTTAAGCGTCAATGCTGAACAATGGGCATGGCCGGTCTCAGTGTATGCAAAGATAACGGTCAATATGGAGAATGAAACTCTAATACAAAATTCAATAATAATTCACCCAATTGACACACAGCAAATTTAAAAATACCAAGGCACACAGAAAAAATTTGGCGTATCTCATGAACTATCAATATTTTTAATATATTGAAAACTACAAAAGTTAATTTTCATAATATCTGAATATAGCAAAATTAAAATTACCAACTTTTGAATGCGCCATGCAATTTCAGCCAATTATGTCATAGATAATAACTTATTGCCTCAAGCCATCATCTTGATAACAACACACTTTTATCTATTCATTTAACGGTTTATTACACTTCTTATAATAATTTATTATGAAATACAGTCAGATCATTGTATCCTCTGAAGTAACTCGGCAATTTCGAGTACAATGATATGCAGCTCATTGTCATGTTCATATAGCTATTTAGTGAACAATTGTCTATTTTACCAATGAATTTACGTAGAGCTCATGAAGGCTGGTTTGTTTATTTATTTCATACATTATTTATACAGCTGCTAATTGCCCACAAGGTGACTGAATGTTTATAACTTTTCTATTTAATATTGTAAAATGTTAAGTTACTGTGGAAGTTGTCAAAAGTAAGTCAAACAAGTCTTTTCTGTTAAGAACTCTTCTACTTTTGGAGGGGATGGCGATTTGCCTGTGAGAGAGTGGCTACTGCAGAAGACTACTGTGGTCAAATAAAATATTTGGGTGGTGCGAGTGGAGAGTTCCTTTGGAGCTGGAGGAATATTTAATGTCTCATTTTGGAAGAATGAAGACCTGCTTGGTTAAATGAAGTGCTTCGTTTGAGACGGTTTTAGAATTTGCGCGGCAAACTACCGTTTTGTTGCAAGTTTAACGTTGTTGGACCTCTAACTTTGTCAAAGGCTAATGTGTGCCAGTTTAAGAACTTTAATTTTTTTCTGATTCCAATCCGGAATTTTAACTGAACAGTATATGTGAGTCTACATGAGAATTTACGAGTGTTGATATGATTTGTCGGATTAAGACTTGAACTATTTTGAGTTGACGATTATTTCGTGTTGTGTGATGGCGAAATGGACTTAGTATTTGAGCATCGGGAGATTGGTGTTGGAGATTTTGCTATCATTCTCATAACTCAATTGATGATGATTTCGTGTGGCAGCAACGTTAATGGAAAACCGCCCGGTCGGGGGTTCGAATTCCCCCTCGGGCATGGATATTTATGGCGTCCTTAGTATAAGGTAGTAGATAAGTAGTTTGTAAGTTTAGGGACTGATGACCCCGTAGTTAAGTCCCATAAGCTTAACAAACATTTGATTTTTTTTTTTTTTTTTTTTTTTGAAAACCGCCCCATCACACACCAGGTTTTAATTTATTACTTGTTTACTACTAACTGTGTTCGCAACAGATTTTACCGACACACAGTACTTATACAAACGAATATATACCTACAAAATTATACATTTCTAGAACATTAAATTCAATAAATATGTCACCATATATATAGCGATGGGTAAAAATTTTTCATAACGTGCAGCACGTTTTAATCAATTTCTTATTTACTACTAAGACACTCCTCTATTCAAATCAGCATAAGAAAATTCCTGTAAGCTGACAGTGCCATGGACAACTTTGAACTGGCTGATTCGATTCACGGTCTGGTTGGATTTTTTTCTCAACTCGGTGACTGGGTGTGGTGTTGTACTCATCATCATTTCAGCACCATTGACACGGAAGTCGCCCATGTGTCGTCAGCTAAAGAAGGCAGGCCGAACACATCCCAGCTGGGGTCAAACGGCCAAAAATGCCACACGATATCATCATCATCATCATCATCAAGTCAGTGTAAAGGTTTATTTCTAATTTATTACTTTTATTTGTGTAAGACCACTTCCGGTAGATAAAGCTTTCTTTTGAATAAACACTATTCAACTGAATTATCTGAGGGTAGCGGTGGAATGGCCGAGCGCTCTAAGGCGCCTTGCTCCTCCCTCGGGTAAGGATATGTGTGTGTGTGTGTGTGTGTGTGTGTGTGTGTGTGTGTGTGTGTGTGTGTGTCTGTTGTTCTTAGGTTAGTTTAAGTTAAGGTAATTTGTAAGCCTAAGGGCTGATAACGACAGTTGGTTAAGTCCCATAGATCAACAAACTTTTGAACTATTCTTTTTTGAATTTTTTCTGATGTTGGCTTCATTTTTGCAAAACTTAGAATAAAACCTCTTTTATTAATTAATTATTACCTGTATTGTATGTATCATTACTATTTCGCAAAGCCGGCCGCAGTGGCCGAGTGGTCTGCGGCGTGATAGTAACGGTCTGCACGGTCGCTGCGGTCGGGGGTTTGAATCCCCCCTCGGTCATGGATGTTTGTCCCGTCTTTAGTATAAGCTAGTACAGAAGTAGTTTGTAAGTTTAGGGACTGATGACCCCGTAGTTAAGTCCCATAGACTATACAAACATTTGAACATTTTGTAGAATAAAGTGAAAAGGGGCTATTTGCTGTCTTTGAGTTGCACGCTGTGTGAATCTATAGCTCAATAAATACGAATTTCCGGCATTTTGTTCGCTTTCTCATTATAATGAAGTATTAAGAATGAGGTCCCACATGGTTCGGTCTTGGGTCCTTTGCTGTTCTTGATATATATTAATGATTTGCCATTCTATATTCACGATGGTGCAAAGCTATTTCTCTTTGTTGATGATATTAGTAATCACTCCGGACTAACATGAGTTAACTGATGAAATTGTAAATAATGTCTTTTAGAAAATTATTAAGTGGTTCTCTACAAATTGACTCTTATTAAATTTTTATAAAATATAATACGTACAGTTCCGTGCGGCTTATGACCTATGAACAAAAGTCTGTAGCTAAGGTAGAATACTCAAAGTTTTTAGGTGTGTGTAATGAAACAGCATTGGAAGCAATACATTGATTGAAACGTTTGAGTTAAACAATTTATGCTGTTACGGCTACTGCAAATTTTGGTGACAAACATCTCAGTAAATTAGCTTAGTATGCCTATTTTTATTCACTGCTTTCATATGGCATCATATTTTGGGGTAATTCATCATTGAGCAAAAATGTTCAATGTTCAAATGTTTGTAAAGCTTATGGGACTTAACTGCGAGGTCATCAGTACCTGAACCTACAAACTAACTTATAGTAAAGACAGCACAAACATCCATGCCCGAGGGTGGATTCGAACCCCCGACGGGGAACGACTTCGCGCTTCGTAGCATAGCGCCTCAAGGCACTCGGCCGCTCCGCCGCGGCAGCAAAATGGCATTCACTGCACAAAAACGTGCAATTAGAATAATTTATGGAGACCACACGAGATCTTCTTGCAGATATTTATTTAAGGATGTAAGGATCATCACACTAGCTTCACAATATACATATTGTTATGAAATTTGTTATTGATAACCCAACCCAGGTCAAAAGTAATAGCTGCAACACTAGGAGAAAGGATGATCTTCACTATTCAAGGTTAAATCTATCTTTGGTACAGAAGGGGGTGGATTATGCTGTTACAAAAGTGGTTACTTACTAGATAATATCAAATGATAGATAGCCAATAAGCATTTACGAACAAACTGAAAGAATTTGTGAATGACAACTTCGGTAATTTGGAAGAATGCTTGCAAGCGATATATATCGAAGGTGCAACTGTTACGGAGTAATATATCGATTGTGTCGGAAAACTAAGATGGCTGAACAACTAGTAAAGCAAACATTACTTACGAACAAGGTGGTTAGAATACTAGCCTCCTTGTTCACGACGGAATAATATCGCAATACTTATGTATCATACATACTAAATATAATCTGTGTTTATCCTCTTAAATTACAGATTACCACAACAGAATGTACCATCGATCACAGGTCTCAGCCCCCCCCCCCCCAAAAAAAAAAAAAAAAAAAAAAAAAAAAAAAAAAACCACCCTCTCTTAAGTTATTCCTCACTATTAGAGTAAAGGTACAGATGACGTTTTAAACAAAAAAATGTTAATCTATAATCTATGTTCTGCTTGAGTCATGGTTCTAGGAATCACGTCCTAATCCTATAGATGACTAACAACTATTATCCGTTGTCAATGAAAGCAGAATTTTTCATCAAAACGAACTGTTACATCCATGTAGTGACTGGCTCTCGAAGTACTTTTCGATTCACGCTAATAAGGTCCAAATTACCACAACTTCTTCTACTCGGTAGTGGAGTTACTACATATAATTTTACAAGAAAATAACAATAAAAAAATGAATGAAGGATGAAAACATTATATGTCATGTCTGTCGTCCATTTGCAAAAGGGGATAAGTCCAAAAATTCCACTTTTCAAGGTCTTTGTGCCATCTTGTCCGTCTTTCCAAGATACACTGAACGATATAAAAATGCTGCAAAAACATAATAAGTCTAGCTTTAAATTCGCTTAGAAATTTACAAATATTTGCAGAATGGGACATGTCCAATGGCAATTCTGATGCAGAAGGGGACAAGTGCACACACCAAACACATAGGCTGCAAATAGGGACAAGTCCTTGGATTAGTTTATAACTGAGGAGGCAAAATGGGACAAGTCCTTCAGAATTATCACTATTTGTTCATTCTGCGGTTTTGTGCGCCAAACCTCACGCAGGACTATTGTTGGTTCGTGACAATGCAAGCATAAGACTGTGTCTTAGTACGTGTTGGTGTTTAGCTGCCTGATGTTAAGTAGGGTGTTTCACTATGTCAGATTTACCTGATGTGATGATTCAGGGTAATATTACACCATCACTGAGAGGAAAAGGAAGGAAGAAACTCTGTTTGCCATCAACATGGAAACGAAGTATAGCAAGAAGAAACAGATGAGCACATTGCAATATCTTTAGTAGTGTATCGAATCTTGGAATTTGTTATTTTCTCTGATTTTACTGTAACAACAGACAAATGGGACTGTTTTGTTGTTGCAGACTTTCCTCTAAATCATTTCCAACGCGTCCCGAATGCAGTCATCCTGAAAACTCACGATTTAAATGTCAGAGTTAACAATGCAAGATGTTCGTAGAGCCAACCAGATGTTTTATGCCACTCCCAACAAGATTAACCAATATGATATAATTCTTCGTCTCAAACACTTTTCATGCAAGAGCAGGGCCAGATCACGTAAGAATTGCTACAGTAAGGAGCTAACCACCAAATACTATTTACCAAAGAGAATTTATGATAATGTGCACGAAGACGTTCAGGCGTGTAAGGATACATTTCTATCCGTGCTACAAGTTGGTAAAAGAAGAGTGGAAGGCGTTTGCAAGAGATATTTTCACACTAGAAACTCCCCAAAAGAAAATCGTGGTGGAGATGTGAGAAGCAGTCATTATGTGGATAAAAAGGAAGCTGTGAAATCCTTCATACAGTCATTGCAGCATGTACAGTCTCACTACAATCTGGCTAAAAACACATCAAAGCACTATTTACCTAGTGAATTAAGCGTAAAGAGCTTGTGGAACATGTACAATCTCCAGAACTAAAACAATGTAGTGGATGATCCACTTTCTGACTTTGAGGAAGTTATTGAGGATGAGCTTAGTGGTATTCTTTAAATCGCTAGTCACCTTGCTGTGAATAGGAGATTCACTACTGTTCATGCATAAGTGTTTAATTTTAAAGATTTTGTGTGTGGCAATAGAACAAATATAAGCAATTAAATAATGTTAGAACAGTCAATAGAAAGTAGTACCATACTACATGTTTGATTTTCATTTGGACATTAACATAATAATTTGGATTATTACATAATTTTTATGTATAAAATGTCATAAATATGGTGTATTTTCTATATTATGGTGTACTGTCTATATTCTAATAAAATTTGGAAAAGAGGAAAGTATAGTTTGCATATTTTTCTTTACTTGATTAGTTCCCTACTGCTGCAATAAGGCGCAAGTCCATCAAAATGTTGCATAGGGGGATAAGTCCAAAATTATTTTTCATTTATTGAGAAAAGTACTAACACAATATTTACGAAAATACATTCCCTGAATGTACGTATCATACAGATTTATTTAGGATGAAAAGGTTATAATAATTCCAGTTTCATCAGTCACAGGTAGTTTTTTTGCGTTTTGCCAACATTTTGTTCTCAATGACTTGTCCCTGTTTGCAAATGGACGACAGATGTAATGTTACCTTTTACTAAACTGACATGTTCCACATGATTACAGAATTTCGTATTCGGGAACAATGAAACGAGTATTAATCTAATCTAATCTTTGGTCTAACCATAACTTCTTTCTATTTGCTACAAAAGGTTTCAGGTGGCCTGTAACTGTCACGGAGATCTCGACAGTGGACTTGAAAAGCTGCGGAACTGCGCTATTTGGCCGGAGGTGGAACGAAGACTGTTAGCAGGGGCAGGGGCAGTGCGACTCTGGCATCATCTCCCCCACGCCTTCCATACCGCCCCGCCTCCCATTACAAGTAACGAGATAACCCTTGCGGCCTCCGGGGACGGGGGTCGAGCCTAATATTGAAAAGGGTTCAGCGGGCAAAGGAAAGGGGGGGGGGGCACGGCAGGCGGCGGCTAATTGCGCGCACAATAACGTGAGTCAACATTAATCTCGCATCAAAGCGGAGCGCCGCCGCACTTGCTTCCTCCGGCGGCGGCGGAATGTGACAGTTATTCGGCCGCCGGCTGGTGGCGTGGCGGTGGCATGTCACCAGGGGGAGGGAGGCTACTCAGCGCGTTTACTGATAGGGTGGCCGTCTCCTAACGGGGCTGCAAATACTTGCCAATTCAATTCATGCGGGGTGTGCAGAGCATGGCTGGGACTTAACATGTGGGCAATTCCATTTGAAATCGGACGAAAAAATCGCACAGACGTGTTGTACGGCCCACTTTAGATTTGTAGTTTTATAAGTTTTTGCATATAAGATGAACATTAACAAGAGCAAAACTAGGGTAATGGAGTGCAGTCTAAGAAAATCAGGTGATGCTGAGGGAATTAGATTAGGTAACGAAGCAATAAACGAGGTAGATGAGTTTTGTTACTTGGGCAGTAAAATAACAAATGAAGGTCGCAGTACAGAGGATATAAAATGCAGAATGGTAATGGGTAGAAAAGCGTTCTTGAAAAAGAGAAATTTTTCAACATCAAATATTGATTTAAGCCTAAGGAAGTCCATTCTAAAGGCATTTGTATGGGGTGTTGCCTTGTATGGGAGTGAAACATGGACGATAAACAGTGCGGACAGGAAGAGGATTGAGGCTTTTGAAATGTGGTGCTACAGTAGAATGCTGAAGATTAGGTGCGGGGATCGCGTAACTAATGAGGCAGTACTCAACAGAATTAGGGAGAAAAGAAATTTCTGGCATACCTTGACTAAAAGAAGGGATAGATTGGTAGGGCACATTCTTAGACATCAAGGAATTGTGAATTTAGCGTTGGAGGGAAGTGTGTGGCGTAAAAACCGCAGAGGAAGACCAAGAGATGTTTACAGTAAGCAGATTCAAACAGATGTAGGTTGCCGTTCTTATGTGGAGATGAAGAGGCTTGCTCAGGATAGGGTATTGTGGAGAGCTGCATCAAACCAGTCTCCGGACTGAAGACCACAACAAGAACAACAAGTTTTTGCAAACATTTTGGACCAAAATAATAATCTAAATAAGAAAAAAAAAATTAATAAGAGTGTCTGAAACCCTTTTAGGAGAAAAAAAAATTAAGTAGTGGCATGTTCCGAACCACTGACCTTAGTCCAGCGCA
Source organism: Locusta migratoria (assembly GCA_026315105.1). Lineage (NCBI taxonomy): Eukaryota > Metazoa > Arthropoda > Insecta > Orthoptera > Acrididae > Locusta > Locusta migratoria. The sequence continues at coordinate 25,248,209 of CM048749.1, read as the reverse complement.
TTGCCCACTACGCTACGGCTAACAGTTAGGAGTTGCGTTCTTTAATCTCATACTATTGTTGGCCGTTGTTAACAGATGCTAATATGCCATTTGTAGACACTAGATTATCATTTATCGTACGAAGGACGACGTGTTTTTGTTAATTCTTCAGTGCGCCATTGCTTTGAAATGAGAACGTGTAAGTTACAATAAGAAAATCATCAAATACGCAACGCAAGATGGCGTATGCCACAGAGAGTTCTGGGCGAGGAATGTCACGTGACATTTCGTTAATTCAATGAAAGGTGTCAAAACTCCGTTATTTTTGCAAATATCTCTCAAACTATACGAGATATGAAAAAAACACATGGGAACAAAATTGTGGTGAATTTTCTCCTCTACAAATTCATTTATTCAATTTTCGCGTCAGATGAACGGTTTATTTGCAATTAAAATTACATTACAAACGGCTTTTTTGGTATTACTAACGTATTTCTTGTCCGAAATATTTCAAAAAGCGAGGTTCTGGTCTCTGGTAGCCAAGAATTATGTCTATAAAATTTGGTGCCGATCGGTTGAACGGCTCGACCTAAAAAGTGGGAACACGTTACAGCCAGACAGACATCGTCAAATCGCCGTTATTTTTGCAAATATCGCTGCAACGATGCAAGATATGAAAACAACATAATAGACCGAAGTTGTAGAGAATTTTTCCCTCTACCAATTAGATTATTAAATTTTCGTGTCAGATGAACGGTTCGTTTGCAATTACAATTATATTACAAACGGCTTTTTTTGCTATTACTATCGTATTTTTTGTCCGAAAAATTTGTAAAAGGGAAGTTCTGGTCTCTGGCGACCTACAATTATGTCTGGAAAATTTGGTGCTGATCGCTTGAACGGTTCGTCTTAAAAACAGGGAACACGTTACGGACAGACAGACAGACATCCCAAAATCATATTTTTTCAAATATCTCTGAAACGATACGAGATATGAAAAGTTGTAGAGAATTTTCTCCTCTACAGATTCGGTTATTCACGTTTCGTGTCAGATAAATAGTTAAGCCGTTATTTTCAGTTAAATTTCGAGCTGTCAAAAGACGATCGCAAAGGCCCACTTTTAGTGTTACTACCGTAACCTAAAGTGGGAAAAAATGAGAAAATTGATCAATTTTTCTTTAAAAGAATTAGTAATTTCTACATGTGTCAACCAATGTAAACAAGTGCCATCAATTTAACCGTTAAATGATTAATATACTTCGAGTTCAAATTCGGCATTATTTCATCACATAAAACTTTCGGACTGCCCCTAACGTTTCGCCTTCGTGGTAAAGCGGCAAGGTACGTAGACTAGAAAGGTATGCCAGTTTGGGCTTCTTCACTGTCATTGGTTAGCGCTGTATTACGTCACTCGGCAGCAAGCCGCTGTATTATAAGGCCGCCGTGAACACATTTTTTTACGTCTTTTCTTTTCTCATTCGACAAAAAACATTGCTTTTAAGCGGTGAAGCACGCTTGTGGTTAATATATACATATACTAACATACAAAGGTCTGAAAAAGAAAAGCTTCAAACTTTTTTAACAACTAGCTAACCCGTCCCGCCCCGCGACTTGACACGGGTAATATTTAAACGTCTTTAACTCGAGAACCACTGAACGTATCGTGATGAGTTTTTTTAATTAAGACCTAAAATAAAGTCCGTGAGAGCACATGTCTCACTTTTATAGATTTCCCACAATCACTATTGATGTAGTCTGAAGCCATTCGGCTCCAGCGCCATCACTCGTAAAAGTTAGACATATGCTCTCCCGGACTGTTTTTTAGACCTTTGTGAGACCTACAATTTAAAAGAAACCTCATCACGATACGTTCAGGAGTTCTCGAGTTATAGAAGGTTAAAGGGACAAGCAGAGAGAAAATGTGCTTCTGTTTTATATAATAACATGATTTCACTCCCTTAGAGTGCGAATTTCGAAATTTTACTATGCCTATAACCGTGACGCTAGTTCATGCAATAAGTTGACGAAGTTTTATCGCAATCGACTGAATGACATTCTCAGGCATAGTATATGGACAGCCGGCCGCGGTGGCCGAGGGGACTGCGGCGCGCCAGTCGCGGTCTGTACGGCCACTACGGTCGGGGGTTCGAATCCTCCCTCGGGCATGGATATTTGTGCCGTCCTTAGTGTTAGCTAGTTCATAAGAAGTTTGTAAGTTTAGGGACTGATGACCCCGTAGTTAAGTCCCATAAGCTATACAAACATTTGAAGCATACGGACAAACAGAGGCTTCATTTTTATGTATTAGAGAAAGAAAACTTTCGTCACAACGTAAACGTAGCAGCCGACATATGGAAAATTTGTTCCCTAACACAAGAAAGCTACTTTCTCTCCGGGCATGGATGTGTGTGTTGTCATTAGGCTAGTTTAACTTAGTTTAAGTAGTTTGTAAGCTAGGGACTAATAACCCAGCAGTTAAGTCCCATAGATTTACAAACATTTATTATTATTATGTCATCAAGGTCTTCAAGAGGCGTGCGAGGAATCGGCATTCCCGTACAGAACAGTGGCACGTTGGGTAAAAGGCTTCAACGAAGGTCTCCAAAGTGTGGAAGACATTACCTTTCTCCACGGCAGACCGTCCGTGCACAGTAGTTCGTTTTCGGAGCGCGTTGCGAAGGAAGCGGTAACACTTTCTGCGCAACCCACCCATCATTTTGCACGACAATGCGCGGGCGCATACAGCGCAAGTTGTGGTTGCTCTGTTCGATCGATGGCCCTGGGAAGTACTGTACTATCCACCATACTCCCCGGACTTGTCTTGTCTTGTGACTTTGATTTTATTCCGACGATAAAGAAACCACTTTGTGGCAGTCCGCTTCAGAACTGCTGTGGCCGAGCGGTAGGTTTCGAGCTTGATGTCAGGATGAGTCGTGAATCTTGGTGGAGCGCCAGAGTACTCTAGTTAAACAGTATTAGAGTTTACAAGTTTATGCAACTGAATACAAGATTCGGCGGGTTAAGCGCTAGTTTGGCAGGAGCTAGATCAGCAGACGATGTCTCCTTCAGCAATGTTAGCACGCTGTCTCGCTGCGTCTTCTACGGACCGGTTGTTGTACCGTTCGGACGGAGGTACCCGTGCCATGAAGTCTGGTGTTGAAGCAAAGACTGCCAGGTGGAGTTCTCTATCCCTCCTCCGGTCTATGCATCTGCTTGTGGGTCCAAGCTTTGAACCACTGGAGTCGGATGCCGTTGTGACAACTGACCTCTTGAGACAGCTGGCAGGTTTAGCACGTCGTCAGGACCATTGGCCTTTAGGAAACCAACCAATGAAGACTGAGATGACCTCAAGCAGCAACCATTTTCAGCGTTGTGAAGGCGGTAGACAGTGGTTCACAATCTCCCTGGACGATGGTCAGATCGCAGGTGTAGTAGTTGTCTCTTAATTCCATCTCCTAGTTGTGACTAGTGGCTACTATTCTGTACTGCTTTATCTGAGACGTAAGCGGGATACATAGATTAAATCATTGGATCGACGACTACTCTCGCGAGTCTCTTTGATTGCAAAGACCAAATGACTACACTTCTAAAAGCAGGAGTTTATACATAGAATCGGCTGAAGCTATAACATATGAGACGGTTCGTAATGATCGAATGTTTCCGACTTGTGAGTGCATCGTTCATTCAATGAGCCGTTTAACCGCTAACGAATCTTCGGTCTTATTCACTCTTGTGACAGAGTTGCGGGTAGTTATGAAATGTTTACAAACTTACGAGTATGCCCTCTCTCTCTTCCGGTCGTCCGTTGTAGTGAACAGTCTGCTGGCTACAGGCTTTCAACTCGCCGACGCAGCGTCTGCAGCCGTCTCGAACGACCTGTTTTCACCCATCTTGGATGGCGACTGCTGGAGCAATTTAAGATTTTAACAAGTTTCTCTGTCAAAATTTTGCGCTATAACAGAACTGTTCCGGATACGACAGGCAGTAGACCGCTCCATTCACACCATCAACAGAACAGGCTCTGCTAACGGTATATATACTACGCCTTCCACATCGCTGGCAATGGGTTCTACACAACGCTGGTGACCACTTTGAACGAAAGTAACAGGTGCAAACATATAACGCTTTCGTATGAGTTGTGAATAAATAGTTGCCACTATTTAAGTTTTTTGACGTAACTGGAATGAATGCACTTTCTAACCAGAGTCTTACGCATATTTAAAGACCGCACGGAAGTTTGCCACCATATCCTGTTTGCCATCATAACCTCTATTCAAATATTATGAATTATCTCGAACAGAATGGTCTATTGATCCAAGGTCAACACGGATTTAGAAAATATCGTTCATGCGAAACACAACTAACTCTTTACTCACACGAAGTGATGAGTGCTATCCACAATGGTTTGCAAATCGATTCCGTATTTCTTGATTTCCAGATGGCTTTTGACACCGTACTTCACAAACAGCTTTTAATCAAATTGCGTGGTTATGGCATATGGCCCCAAATTTGCGACTGGATAGGGGATTTCCTGTCAGATAGGACACAGTTTGTAGTACTCGATGGTAAAGCATCGACTAAAACAGAAGTGATATCGGGCGTTGCACAGGGTAGTGTTATTGGTACTCTACTGTTCATTATTTACATAAACGATTTGGGAGAAGATCTAAGCGGCTCTCTTAGGTTGTTTGCAGATGACGCCGTCATTTACCGTCTAATAAAGTCATCTGAAGATCAAAACCAACTGCAGAACTATCTAAATAAGATATCACTATTGTGTAAAATTGGCAATTGAGTCTAAATAATGAAAAGTGTGAAGTCGTTCACATGAGTACGAAAAGAAATCCGTTAAACTTTGTTTACAAGATAAATCAATCAAAAGTGAAGGCCGTAAACTCCGCAAAATTCCTAGGAATTACTATTGCTTCACAGTTAAAACGCCGACCACGGTGGCCGAGGGGACTGCGGCGCGTCAGTCACGGTCTGCACGGCCACTACGGTCGGGGGTTCGAATCCCCCCCTCGGGCATGGATATTTGTGGCGTTCTTAGTGTTAGATAGTTCATAAGTAGTTTGTAAGTTTAGGGACTGACGACCCCGTAGTTAAGTCCCTTAAGCTATACAAACATTTCAACATTTTAGACTTAGAACTAGAAAGAACACGTAGATAACGTTGTTGGAAAGGCGAACCAGTGACTGCGTTTCATTGGTAGAATCCTTAAAAGATGCAACAGAACTACTAAAGAAATTGCATACACTATGCTTGTCCATCCGTTTTGGACTATTGCTGCCCAGTGTGGGATCCTTATCGGGTTGGTTTGACGGAGGACATCGAAAGAGTCCAAAGAATGGCAGCTAGTTTTGTATTGTCACGATACAGGGAAGACAGCGTTACGGAAATGGTACAGGACCTGGGATGGATATCATTACAACAACGGCGCTTATCGCACAGGTGGGCTCCTTACGAAACTCCTTGCCAACATTCTCCTCCGAATGCGAAAATATATTTTTGACTCCCACTTACATAGGTAGAAATGATCATCAGGCTAAAATACGAGAAATCACAGCTAAAACGGAGATATTCAGATGTTCTTTCTTTCCGTCCGCTATTCGAGAATGGAATGGGAAAAAATGGAAATGAGCGTATGGCTTTCTTGGCCGGGAGATTTTTTTTTTTTTTTTTTTGGCGCCGCGTGGGCGACTTACGTGCCAGCGATGATGAGATGATGATGATTAGGATGACATACAACACCCAGTCCCCTGTCGGGAATCGAACCCGGACCCCCTACGTGGTAGTCAGCGACGCTGGCACTGACGAGTTTGTGACACTTGCGAGGAGTGATACTTGCGCGGAAAGGGAATGTGTAGACACTTGCGGGGAGACCCGGACGCTGCAGGTAGTGAACAGGGTGTTCCAGAAGTAGGGATACACCACCCCTACTCCTTGCCCTCCAGCCGCTACCTGTGCCGTATTCAGGGAAAGGCCCTCCGAGCGAGGTGGAGCAGTAGTAACGGCCCGGTGATATCACAGCCTCATTCAACAGGGAGATAACACGTCATACAAATATCACTCGATTTACAATACAGCACCATGTGAAGAGGAATGTGATGAAATCGGAATTGAGCGCAACCGTTGCTAACTACAATTTCGTATTTAATGCATTTTGAGTCAGAATTCGCATCTATATTCGCATTTATCTTTGGGTGTATTACTACAAATAACTAAAACACAATTTGATCGTGGAATTATATACAATCTCATTATAAAGGTTTTTTGTAGGTGGTTGTGAGCAGCTTTTAAATATATTAGGAATAGCATTACGAAATATAGACAGCTACACCTTATGTTTATTATGAGATATCGATTTCGGCTAATTTCAGGTCATCTTAAAGTCTCAAACAACAGGTGTTACTTATGCAATTTTTCCAGTGGCACTCATAACCTTTAACTGTTTACACACGGGGTCTAACGTTGTTAATCGCGTTAGCGATGAAAACAGAACCCAGAATATTTGCGTCTAAATTATACATATATTGGTGTGATGTCTTATTTCGAAAGAACAGACATCACACCAATACATATATATAGCTCTCGGTAAAATGGAACGGTACGATGTCGTTACATAGCACAGCACTGCCGACTGGAAACGCAGGAGAAGTGCAAACAACGTTCTCTCCTCAGAGGTATGATTAGGTTCGACGTAGACTTCTGCAACATACAGTCTACACGGCAAAGATTACACCAAAAAATTTAACGTTTCGTCTACTTTGGCGATAGCAACCAAATTTTAAAATCGTGTCTACTATGTAAAGATGTAGCAACACAAAACGCTTCAAGTCCAAAACTTCACTGATTTTCGAGTTCTGAATTTTTAATATGTTTTTAATGTTATTACAGAAAAAACATATTTGGGACTCACACTACAATTTTCATATGGCAGAATTTGTAGGTACATTCACAAGACATAAGTCAACGGTTGTGTGCATTCATCTTATGAGAAATATCAATCATTTGTTTTCAGTGTTTATTTCAAATTTCTCTTTTAAGTTTCTTTAATTATTAGTACTTAAATGTGGTTATGAAATAAATAAATTACGTGTATATGTGTAGTCTTATGCGGCCAAACTACTTAGGTCATTGGTCGCTAGACTTACACACTACTTAATCTTACTTAAAATAACTTAGGCAAAGTACAAACAAACATACCTATGTCCGAGGAAGAACTCGAACCTCCGACCGGACCGGCCGCGCAATTTGTAACACAAATTACATGTTTGATAATATTAATGCATAGAAGTATGAAATCACGTCAAGACTACTTCCTGCAAAAATTTCGACAAAAAAAGTTGGCACTGAGTTTAGAAAAACAAAATTCTGGTATATTGGATTTTAACATTTTATCAAAAAATGAATGTTACTACAAGAGTTACAGCCATTCAAATTTACGGGCACCATAACGTTTTCCCTTCCTGAGTAAATGAGCTGTTTCTTATAGTTTCGACACCTTTTTCTTGAATGTTCTGAATATAAATCTTCACACAGACTTCTTGAGGAGGAGAGTGATGCGGATATCTGATTGTAAACCACTGCCTATTACCTTAGACTTTTTTGACTGTACTGAACAGTAGTTCCGCGTATTCCGTAATTTATATTTATACTTTTAACAGGCAATGTATAACCAATTATTGGCTGCCAATTTCGCTTCATTTTTCCTGGAAGTCTTGCAACTTGTTTCTCCCTGTTGGTTTATGCCAAGTTCGGAGTAAAAATGGTTCTATATGACAGTGATGGAAAATAGAATTTATCCTTAGCATTTTTCGGTGTGTGACATTCCCTTACACATTCCCTATTTCATATATTTCTTAGATGTATTTGTAATTCGAATACAGCCAAATCGTTTTGGGGTCTACGAATAAACGCTTTAAGTATGTAAAATACTCATTGATTTATTATTAACGTTTTTTAATTGAAGGTTTAAGGTTGCATCTCCTATTAAAAAGCATAGTAGCTATTTTTAAAGAGATGGAAGTTGCGTGATAGTGGGGTTAACTACATAGCGGTCAATTACATCAATGGATGTAATAATATATTTATTGCTTGCGTAGGTGTCTTAATATGCTTAGTGTTCTGAATAATATGCTTTTAGGAGGTATGACTGTGGAAAGTCATCGTCGTATAGTAGCAGAGACTAACTCTCCAAACATTATCACTATTAAAATACCTTTTTGTTTACAGGAGGAACACTCAACGGATTAATATGTAGTTAGTACAAGTTACTATAGTGCTCTGCAGCTCGCAAAGGGTTGTGCAATTTCACAGAGTTTCGTGTTGTGTTGACAGTGTGGACACTTGACAACAGCAGTGCTAGACTTGTTGGTGTGCCTGTACCCAGGAAAAGGCATTAGCCGCCCCAAGGGCCCCGGGTTCCGCGCAAGTGTCACTCCGCGCAAGTGTTCAAACCCCGGCACTGACCTACGGAGGCGGACATGGAATGGGAGATAAATATTATAATGGTGGTTCGATGAACCCTCTGCCAGGCACCTAAATGTGATTTGCAGAGTATCCCATGTAGATGTAGATGTAATAGACGCTAGACGTTGATCAATCTATCCGCTGTTTGAAGTCGGCCGTTTATGGGATTGTCGGGCTTGCTGGCGACCCGAGGGTGTGGCGGCGAAAGTGTGAGGCCACAGAGCACTGCACTTCCAGGAACCTGGCCTGGCCCCTGGGGTGGCAGAGGCTGCGCTTGCGGTCTGCAGCCACGCGTGCGCCGCCGGCCAATATTTGAGAGAGCCGCGGCGCTGTTTACTCAGCCGCGGTCGCTTCCTAGAAGCGCACGCAGCCCATCGTTCCCAGGTGGCCTCCGCCACTTCACCTGCACAGCAACCCTACCGCCACGCAGCCCCTCCGCCCCGTTTTTACCTCACGACGTTATGACGCAGTGGATCACTGTAGGGCTCCTGGAGATAGACGGGCATGCGCGTTCGACATTTTTGTTCCTTCGGCACGAAGCGCGATTGTCGAATATGGCAGTCAGTACGCTTTCAGCATGGTGGGCTGTGCAGCTCCGAATTGTTCTAATCGTTCAGAAAATGGTTTTCGTGTTTACCCTAAAAGGCGTAAAATATGGTTAATAAACTGTCGTCGTGACAAGGTCGTAAAAACTATGCGAGGTGGGTTAATTCATTTCTAGTTATGCATAATTTCTACACGTTGTAAACCACAGGTTTAGATAGTGTCCTTTTTGCGAAGGTTCCGAAGCTACGAACTATTGTTACATACTTTTATTTATATATACATTGGAATTAACAAACATTATCAACATTTAGACAATAACAATACTAATTACTTTTAAATGATGCATACTGTTTTTCACTAGTTATAATGGCTCATATGGCTCGTAACGATGTTTGAAGCTACTGCAATGTTAACTTTAGTTACAGCTGCTGCGATGCTAATTTTAGTTACTGTATCGGCGGTGTGGTTTCCTAATGTTTGCAACAAAATGTTCGCTTTACGAGGATAAATACTTTACTGGCCGGATAAGGATTCATACAAGAAGCTGGTAAACATGAAAAACTATTTTCTCTCATTCTAGCTGTTCAAGTTTTAAAAGAGCATCAGCACTCTAGGCCGCTGAAGTCGTAAGTAAAATTGACCAATTTTATCACAGACAGAATGTTATTAAAGCCCTCATAGCTGTTAAAATTCCATTAGCTGAAAAGTGTTTTGAAACTATATGTTGTGAAAATGCCTTACTTCGTCTTCGATGACATTCGATACATTTACTTGATTTTTGCGCACAAAACGTATTAAACTAAACTAAAGCGCAGATTTGGTAGTGCCTCTGGTATCCCGTAAAATCGAGCTGTCAAATGCGTAAAAGTTGCTCACAATTGACACCCAGGTGGGCAAATACCAGAAAACATATTTAACTATGCGTCAAACCATATTACAATAATTTATTATGAAGAGATAAATTTCAATCGAAATATCTATTTTCTTTTTGGTCTGGGTATTCGAAATGAAGCAAGCGATATTTCAAAGCATTAACAGCGAGAAAACTCGGCTTTCCATATGCTCACGCTATCACCGCTTGGAACAAAAATGGCGGCGGGAGCTGCCGCTTCAGCAGAAATTGATGCGCATGCCCGTCTATATACAGGTGCCCTAGATGACTGGCATGCGCCACCGGCCAACACCGACGGACAAACTACACTGCCTAGCTGGTATCGCAGCCCCTAGCATTAGCCCGTGTCCTACGTGAGCGACAAAAACGAGCGACATCGCGCGACCGCTTCAAGCGACAAATCACAACCGCACGTAAGGCTACGGGTCTGTCCTATGTGAGAGACATCTATGGCGCCGCACGTCAGGCGCAACAACGAGCGACGTTTGAATCTCAAACCTGCTTGAATCTTGTCGCTGTCACACGTGCTACAAAGTGTCGAGGTTCGTTGAGAATCATCTGCTTGTAGAGGTTATGAAGGATGTCGCACGAATTCTGCGAGCTAATAATCCTTGAAGTTTATGACATTGCAACTGTTTCTAAAATAACAGAATATAATATTGAAGTTGTACATATAATGAAGAAATTTCAATTGGATAAGAAATGTCTTAAGAGAACTAGCTCGTAAATTTTCTTTTGGACTTTATAGACAACTGAAGTTAAATTTTCAAATTCTTTCTAATATGTTAGTCTTCTGTATTTTTATTCTGAGTGATAGCCTAATTTGATTTACAGCATGATTAACGTTTTATGAACAATTACTCGCATTATGTGCTTTATGCATTTCCAGTAACAACAAACTTACTCCAGAGAGAGAGAGAGAGAGAGAGAGAGAGAGAGAGAGAGAGAGAGAGAGAGAGAGAGAGAGAGAGAGAGATAACACTAGGATGTCAAACTAGATGCGTGTAAAATTACGTTTCTGATTAAAATATCTTGATGTAATGGTTTAGTAGAAATTTAATGTGTCTGGTACAGTGGGATAGGTGTGTTTGCTATTAAAGATGAACTATCTGGTTAAAACTTAAAAAATGATATAGTCCACGAACATTCCACGCTTTGTAAATTTAACGCACAGCGCTTTTCTTACGCCTTATTTCCCAGAGTGAATAATACTTTGTTCCTTACTCTGGAACTATCATTATTCTACGGTTTACAGTTGCCAAATATTAGAAACAAATTATCGGTTCTAACGGCCATCTTGTAGCGAGAAGTTGTCGCGCGCACAACGAGCTTAAATTTCATAGTGTGCCGATAGATCCGCCATTTTTTAGGCAAATTGAGCTGGCGTCCGGCATGTTATTTGGGGTATCAGCTGACAGTTGATATGCCACGCCGACTAGAGAATTTTACCTATTTACAGTTTTACGTTTTAAACAAAAATTGTCTATTGTATATGGATGTGGATCAAGTACTATTAGACTTACTCGAAGCTGCGAATTGACGAGCCTGGTAGTAAATGACCTAAAAATGCGATAATTAAATTTCGCCAACCTATTAGTATTACAGCTCCAGTTCGAAGTATAACAGCAGAGATGCCGCTGTGAAAATATTTGCGTTGTTTATAATGCAAATACATGGTCTAAACGAGCTGCCAAACAGACTGAACAGTAATTGTTATGACGAACAATCTTGACCATGGATTTGCATCTGTTGTTATGTACTGGAACAACTGCTTTCATAATGTCTAGTATACACTTATCTCGTGTTTACTACACGTATTAAGTCTACATACTTGTAAAATTGCTAATAAAGGGTTTGGTTGTAAACTTTGGTGGACGAAATTTGAGTACAAAGACGGAAGTGACAACAAAATACTGCAGTTAGAATGCGACTAGGTCATCTGCCACAAAAGCATTTCACGTCGAAATAAAGTGCCGTTAATAACGTCCATTGTTGCCATACTGAAACAAGTAACGTTTGGTACGTGAAATTTCAGTACAAAGACGAAAATGACAACAAAATATTGCAACAAAAATGCGCCTAGATCAGCAGCCATAAAAGCATTCCACGTCGAAATAATGTTTTATTAATAACTTTCGTTGTTGCCACGCTGAAATAAGTGCAGATTTGTTGCAGAGAACACAGACATATACAAATGAAAAAAATTCTGGCTGTTACTACTGCTTCTACACTTTGCACTGGTTGCTCCATGAAGCATTATGAACAAAAATGAAAATATTTTTCGAAGGTTTAGAGACTCAAAAGCGTAGTTTCATCATTACCACAGGAGCGAGAGAAGAAATATCTCAGAAACACACCAACACCAGATAGAAAACTGAGAAATTGTTTATGGTGTGTACTTCAAGGGAATTGCAGGGTAGGTCGTATGAAGCTTCACTTTTGGGAAGCTGAGTGCCATTAGTCAGGAATTTTGTTTGATTATAGACAGATTGAGATAAAAAAGGCAAAACATTTGGTGTTCTTAACATGTAGTACTTGTCGTTTTATCACTTCGATTTGTGCATTTAAATGCTGAACACACTTTAGGCATATTTCAGCAGCAAAATTATACAGGCAATACACAATAAATACAATGTAAATTAAATACAACACTTCAAGCTCAACAACAACATCCGATTGACGGACTACTCTCAAGTGTACTGACCACCAAAAATATGGCGGCCGAGTTTACAAAGGTTATCGCAAAGAGCGCTGTAGCTCGTGTGTCAGCCACTCTATGAAATTTAAGCTCGTTGCGCGCGCACGTAGAACACCCGGCCATAACGCCGAATGTCGCTGCTTGTAGCTTCAGCGTCGCATCGCTGTATGTAGCGCGCTGTCGTTCGCTTTTGTCGCTCACGTAGGACACGCCCTTAGATGCAAAGTGGCTGCCAGGAAACAGAAGCTAAAATCAGTTACATCTACGGTGCATCCACTTTTCGGACACCAACCTGTCCGTCGTCGACTTATATCAAGGAGGAGTTTCCTCCACACGGCAAAATGCCTCACAGATACATCACAGAACACCAGAAGAGAAATGTGGTACTCTATTTATTCAATTTCCTCAGCTTCAGGCTGTTGTCCACGAGCGTTATCGTCCACCTGAAGGAATGAATCTCCTATGGCACCAGCTTAGGTCACACGAAAGGTGGAAGAATCTGTTCTCTATACCTCTAATCAGTCAAAGCGCCATTCTGAACGTCATACGTCCGCCAATACTGACTCCTACCTACATCATGGTGATGTTTCATGCACATAAGCAGCATGGACCAACTGCGTGGTCATCAGTCCGTAGCTTACAAACTACTTAAACTAAGGTAAACTAACTTAAGGACAACACACGCACCCATGCTCTAGGAGTACTCGAACCTCCGACGACGAGTAACCGCGCGCTCCGCAGCGAGGCGCCTTAGACCGCTCGGCTACTCAACCGCGGCAAAAGTTTTCAAACGTAAAATTCTCGAAACCCAGTTCTAGCAACAAATTATTGTAGATTCCATATTGTGGCCTTCTAAGTATACTCTCAACTCGAAATATATCTCTTTTTCGTGTTCCTTTTAATAATTAAAAGAGCCACAGATAAATGACCCGCCTATTTGCTCTCATTAAAAGTACATGTGAACGGTGTCTGCAAATTACTGATGCAAGTTACTTGTCAAACTACTTGCAGAAGTTTCTTGCTTACTTCTTGCGCATATAATGTAAACGCAGCACCAAGTGAACCGCAATAACTTGCAGCAATAATTTCTGCCAGCGACTTGCTAGTGTAAACCCAGCTGAAGATTACCGCATCTATATTACGTTTAACAGTATGCAAACAAAAATAATAAATAAAAGCAGAAGGAGCCAGAAATTAGGATGTTGATGTGCTCTTATACATTGTGGTCGGAAATTCCCGTTACAAACTTCTAGGACTTGTAGAGGGTAGTGAGTACATAACATTTTGAATAAGAAACCATGTACGGAAACGTATCGTTTCCGTTCTAAGACAGTTTCAATTCAGATGTGTAAGTCGTCAAGTTCTGCTTAGAGACACAGCACAAGACATTGAAGAGACACCAGGTGGGATGGAGAGAGTGTACCAGAACATGCTTCGGAGGTACAATGTGTGTAACTACGTTGGTGGTCGCCACGTCGAGCCGCTGTTGTATTTGCTTCAGTACGTTGCGGCTGGTGCCGTAGATGCTGGGTTCTTGTTGTCGACTAATGTAAAACGTAAGCCGGCCGCAGTGGCCGAGCGATCTGCTGCGTGTCAGTCACGGTCTGCACGGCCGCTGCGGTCGGGGGTTCGAATCCCCCCTCGAGCTTGGATGTTTGTGCTGTCTTTAGTATAAGCTAGTTCATAAATAGTTTGTAGGTTTAGGGGCTGATGACCCCGTTGTTAAGTCACATAAGCTCTACAAACATTGAACATTGTAAACCGTAAGGTGTAAGTCGTAATGAAAATGCGTACGTAATAACGGAACGATTCAGTATTCTTTTCAAATTGATTGCAACAATTGTAATGGGCCAAGCCTAATTACATTCCTCAAGTAGGAGTGGATGAGATAATCATCTGAATTGAAACCTCCGTGGAACGGAAACGACTCTTTCCCGGACATGGGTTCCTATTCAAAATGTTATGTAGTCACTAACCTCTACAAGTCTTACAAGGGGAGCCCGCCAATTGTGAAATTCAGATTCGATTCATACTGCGCATAATAAGAGCTCATGGGCAGAGGAGTAATGTGGCAAAGCACCAAGATGCACTTCTCAGCCGTCGTCGAGAAAATCGACAATAAAAAAAAAAAAAAAAAAAAAAAAAAAATGTTGCGGTGAAATACTCTCTACGATTAATAATTTTCTACAGCAGCGGCGTGGCGCAGCGGTAAGCGCTCGGGTTCGTATTCCGAAGGTCGCTGGATGCAACTTTTTTTTATTGTGTGTGTGTGTGTGTGTGTGTGTGTGTGTGTGTGGATACAATTTATTGAAAAGTTCGGTATACATTCGCACATAATTAACAATTAGTGAATTATTAGCTGGAATGTCGCACGAACAAGAGTGATAGTTATCAGAAACATGGAAAGCAGAAAACAGCACGACATCGGGCACATCTGATACAGCGTTTTTACAAGAACAATTGTTTTTTAAATTATCTGTTGGGAAACACACCTGATTGACATACTGAAAAAAATGTTCTATCGTTCGTCAGGTTTGATGCATACCACGCGTATCGTATCATATCGGCAAAAATCGGAGAAGACAATTGGTGGTCGACGATGGATTGGATTTTTATACAATCCTCTCTGGAGCTGATGTCACTGTTTCGCTCGGTTAAAAAAGAACAATGTTGAAGGCGCTTGATAAAATTTTTTACCTGCCGGTAAAAATACACGTCACACGGTTGGACGAGAGGAGTGCACTTTGGAGGAATGACTTTTATAGTGCACGTTGGTAACTTTTCATCGTCCTGAAACATCTCATCGTATAATTTCGGGTACGTTTACACACCCCAAGAATCGACCAGAAGGAGAAATTCTTTATTTTGTACGTATGGTTTCAAAGCATTACGCAAGAAGTCCATGAAGAAACCCGTTGTTAGTTTACCGGATTTGGAGGATGTAATAACAACGTCGGTATACTGATTGCCGGGAATGTGTGTCTATGTGTGTTTGTGTATATTTGAATTACAAAAAACAAATTTAAAAAAGTTGCTTGCAGCGAGATTCGATCCGGGGACCTTCGGATTACGAACCCGAGCGCTTACCGCTGCGCCACGCCGCTGTAGAAAATTATTATATACATGTAGCGTCTGTTCCGGAAGAACAAGCGTCACTTCTGACCCTGCAGTTGTTATTATTTAATATTCATAAAAAATATAACATCAGCTGCGATTGGGCAAAGCTGAAAATGTGTGCCCAGCCGGGATTCGAACCCGGGTCTCCTGCTTTCTAGGCAGTTGCGCTGACCCCTACACCACTGGGGATACAGCGATCACCGCACCTGCAAGGAGTACCTAAGCACGCCTCCCGTCAGATACAAATTCCCAGCTTCGCCCAATCGCAGTTGATGTCATATATTCTATGAATATTAAATAATAACAACTGCAGGGTCAGAAGTGACGTCTGTTCTTTCGGAACAGACGCCACATGTACATATATAATATGCCGGTGACGAGCAATGATCCTATCGTTAGTGGGGAGGGGTGGGCAAGTTTGAAGCCCTTAGTCTTACGAGAATTATTTTCATAACTTCGAGTTTGAGTACTGTGGGCAGGGCGAAGCTGGGAATTTGTATCTGACGGGAGGCGTGCTTAGGTAGTCCTTGCAGGTGTGGTGATCACTGTGTCCCCAGTGGTGTAGGGGTCAGCGCAACTGCATAGCAAGCAGGAGACCTGGGTTCGAATCCTGGCTGGGTACACATTTTCAGGTTTGCCCAATCGCAGTTGATGTCATATATTCTATGAATATTAGAAAATTATTAATCGCAGAGAGTATTTCATTGCAACTTTTTTTTTTTTTTTTTTTAATTGTTGATTTTCTCGACAACGGCTGAGAAGCGCATCTTGGTGTTTTGCCACATTACACCTCTAGTCATCAGCTTTTATTATGCGCAGTATCAATGGAATCTGAATTTCACAATTGGCGGCCTCCCCTTGTTAGACGTTTGTAACGGGAATCGGTGTCGGTGGCCGAGTAGAAAGACCGACACAGGAATAAAGGTTGCACGCTTGTGCAGGTGGTAGGTGACCAGCCAGTGGGACAGCAGAAACTAGAAACACTAGAGTAAATTAGACCGAGACATATATTTCTTAGAGACTTAATAATACTTAACTTTTACATAGCTCAGTACTGCAGAATGCTGATACATAGTTGAGCTAGAGGCCTGCCTAGTGCCTGTCCGAAAGCCAAGTCTTCACTGGTGCCTATCTGATTCCGAAGTCTTTACTGGTTCCTAACTCAGTCCCAAGTGAACGATGTCGTTCAGTGGTGGCCACGAGCGGAGTTGTCGCAGAGGGCGCTCGTGGCTGACGTCGTAAGAACGCCGCGCCGTGCGTGCATGGCGGCGCGCGGCGAAAGCAGGTGGCGCGCACTTTAGACTTGTGCGACACCATAGGATGTACGGCGGCAGCCTCACGGGTTGAGTGAAGTGGTGACGTGTGCAGAGCCGCGCTCTGCCGGAGCGACAGCCACTGGCCGTGGCCGGGCGTATGCCGTGCGCGTCCGGCGCGCCGGAACAAGCAGTTCATCAGGCCGCGGCGAGGGGCGGCCGGGCCTCAGCGGCCGTAATTGGGTTTGCCGGAGTTGTGGGCCTTCGGGGCGTCGTTTGGCGGCCGCGCCCCGCCGCTGTCTTTGTTGCCGACAATTAACACGGTAATTGAGTGGCGCGTGTGTCGCGCCTTGGCGGCCTCCCGCCCCCCAACACTCCCTCACGTCGCACAGCTCCTCCGTCTCACCACACTGCGACCAGCGCCTGCCGCCAGTGCGAATGCCACCCAGCGGTGCTGTAGACGCGAGACGCGCTGATGAAAGTACACTGCTCGTCATCCAGGGTGCAACACCGAGAAGGACTGGAGACATTTACATTATCTCATCGAAAGTATCTGGACACCTGGGTGAAAATGACTTACAAGTTCGTGGCGCCCTTCATCAGTAATACTGGAATTCAATATCGTGTTGGCCCATCCTTAAGCCGTCGTCACACGAAGCGGGTGTCTCAACGTGTGTGCTCAACGTGCCGAGTCCAACGTGCGGCTGAACGCTCGGAGACGGCGCAACTTGAGCATACGAGACGTGTGCCTCAACATCTACATCTACATAGATACTCTGCAAATCACATTTAAGTCCCTGGCAGAGAGTTCATTAACCACTTTCATAACTTTTCTCTACCGTTCCATTCTCTAATAGCGCGCGAGAAGAAAGAACACCTAAATCGTTCCGTTTTCGATCTGATTTCTCTAATTTTATGGGGATGGTCAAGTCTCCCTAAGTAGGTGGGTGCTAGCAAAATATTTTCACATTCAGAAGTAAAAGTCGGTGATTGAAACTTCGCAGACAGATCACGCCGCAATGAATAACGTCTTTCTTTTAATGATTTCCACCCAAATTCGTGCAACATTTCCGTGACGCTTTCCCGCCCGTAACGTGATAAAACAAAAACGAGCTGCCTTTCTCTGAACCTTCTCAATGTCTTCCGTCAGTCCTACCGGGTGAGGGTCCCAAAAGGGCAACAGTACTGTAAGCAAAGAAAATAATTTTGTTGGGGAAATTGGGTGAAAGGTGTTTATTTAGCCGGCCGCGGTGGCCGAGGTGACTGAGGCGCTCCAGTCACGGTCAGCACGGCCACTACGGTCGGGGGTTCGAATCCCCCCTCAGGCATGGATATTTGTGCCGTCCTAGTTCGTAAGTAGTTCATAAGTAGTTTGTAAGTTTAGGGACTGATGACCCCGTAGTTAAGTCCCATAAGCTTAGTTATTAACTGTAGTGGCTGTTGTTGTAATGTATGAGCAACATAACAAACCTGACCTTAATTTCGTGGTTGGTTACGTTAAACTCGTGATTAATGCAATTGGTGTAGTTAAATTTTGAAAATATTAAGCAAGACAATTAGTGTAACTAACAAATGCTATGGCCCTATCTGAAAAACTTTTCAAAAGATCACTCACCTTTCCTTTCCTTACAAAATCTCCTACAGAGACTGTGCACACACAAATAGCAGAAATTAACTTACTCCGTCTGTGCAATACGTATGACCCAATTAGTACGCTAATGGTACTGATAATTTAGAAAATTATGAATAGTAGGATTTTTAACATCAAGTGATTGGCAAGTGGGTGCAGTCCAACAACTAAAGTCAGTATCTGATAAAATTAATTCACTCATCAAATAGGAAATTTAAGTAAATCAGTCTTAATTAATGCTATGCATACGACATTAGTACGAGTTTGGTTCTTTATAGGATAGATGTGGCGGTGGCTATTATTGTTGAACTCAGTGCAAAACGAAATAGAAAAATTATTCATTAAGTCAACTGTCTGTTATCTTCTACCATCAATTTTAGCAAAATTGTCTCTAACAATTAATGACACTCACTTGAATGTAAAATTGTGTAGACATATTATTCATGCATTTTTGAGGATTGCCATACTAATTATGAGTGGTTAAATAGTTGTTCAAATAAGATGGCAAAAGTACTGTCTAATGTTCTTGCATTTTAACAAAACTTAAACATGCATTCACAGTAAATTACAACCAATAGCATTTAACTTATGTCATTTATCAGTCCAGCGACGTGGTACTCTGCAGTCATATAAATGGTTGGTTGGATGTTTAAGGGGGACCAAACATATAAATGGTACAATAATTCATACAGATATCATTTTGATGGTGGCTCCTCCTTTGGCAGCTTGCTAGCAGTTCGCCGTGATGCTTCGCAAATCGCGATGACGCTACCGCGTTTCGGACGTCTGGTACGGTTTCCGAACACGTAACGAATTTATGCCTCAGCAGAACGAACGAATAAATGTTTCATTAAGATCAATTCTTACTTCACTTATGTTCACTGGTTTCACATAAACTTTCATATCGTTGCACTTATAACAAATTATAACTTTCACTTTGTTTTAACTTTATTACTTATATTGTTTGAGCACTCCGCGGACCACGTACGAACGTCTGATCTACGTCACGGGGCGGCAGATACTGCTGCTTGCCTGCTCTCCCACAGGGGAGCGCTGCTATACGATAGAGTCTCTGACCTGAGGAGCCATATCGATAACTGTTCACAGAGAAATATTTTACACTGACAAATTAAACATAACAAATAATCACAGTCATCTAGAAAAATACAAAGTACAAATAAAATAAAATAATACATACATAAACAATTACAATACAGATAATAAATAAAAGACAGGAAATTTTCACAGTTAAGTTACCTACATATATTGTGCATCACGATAATTAATTAAGTCACATAAGAAGTTAGTTACTACATATTCATTATAAACAGGTTCAAACGAATAATATGTTCGAAATGAAGCTCATTCCTCGTTATAATGTAAGGCTTGCCTTAAGGGTTACCTTACAGTACTCCAGGAGAGCACGCACAAGTGTGATGTACGCAGTCTCTTTGCTGGAGCTGGTGCATCTTCGAAGCGTTCTGCCAATGAAACGAGCTACACGCGACCGCAGCGCGCTCTAGTGACAGCTGTTGGCGGCATTAGGTTCTGTAATTTACGAAATCTGTATTTACGAAATCAAAAAGAGTGGAATTCCAGCTTTACCTCTATTAAATCGCTTATTTACGCTCTTGTTGATACATTAATTATGTGCCGTGATATCGGCCTATATAAGTAACAACAAAATATATATGAACATAAGACTCTTATAAAAGTTGCATGTTATGTCACTAACAAGGAAAGTACATGGGCTCAAACAAACATATCTGTATGAACGTTTGGTTACAGTATCTCTACGTAAACCTCAAAGTGCTGGTGGGTGTCGTTTTTATGCAAAACTTCGCAACCATGCTCTAGATAGCACTGTAGATGTAATTGTAGACGCCATACGTAATGCAGATATCTTAACTATAACTTATGTAATAATCATCGTACATGTTCTCTAGCGAACTGTTACCAAAAGCCGTGATGATAGTTGCAACTTAACCTTCTTCTCGGAAGATTGTTGGTATTCACTGCCACTTCTTCCATCGCCTCTTCTCGCACTTACCGTACCACTACCGCTGGCAATGAGTTGTTTGTTATTATCATCTCTATTATCATTGTTATGAGTTTGTTACAACAGTATTTAACATATGCTTATATTTCTGTACCATAACAGATACGAGAAAGCATGCAAATGATTCATCTTCTACACTGATACCATCTTCACGAAGAAGGGTTCTTCGTAACTTCATCTCAACTAATCGCAATATAGTAGCAGGATTGATTAGCAATCGCCGCTCTATCTGACGCTTCACCACACAAATAACGTCACAAAACGCAACTTCGGAGGCACACTGCACCGTCCCTACTGGCGAACCGACAGGTCAATGTGCAATGCGGTATGGCACACGCAGAAGCCTCTAACGGACGAATGCGGATTTTGGTGTATATGTGTTTGTTGGAGCCCAAGTACTTTCCTTGTAAGTGCAGCGAATTATAAGAGTTTCATGACAAACTGCAAACTGTGCGATATAAAATTATAAAACGCCTTCACATGAGGCAATTATTATTGCAACAGTCTCGCGTTTTAGTAAAACGTAGGTCATTCCTCCACGGTCAATGTTACTATTCAGTAAAAGAATGTTAAGAACGTGTAAAATGCAATATGGGAAACACTAAAGTGCGTATTTTACTCTAAGTATGGTGCAAATTGTCCAGTTCATAAAACGAATGCAATAAACTCAATCCGCAGAGGATGCGCACTTATGTTTATATAGCATCGAATATTATGCAGTATACTTCTATGACATTTGTAGAAAAATCTTTGAGTCTATCAGAAAACCCGAATGAAAGAAGAAAAAAGAATTGCTTCTGTGGAGCCTTGAACTGGCACTGTTAGAAATCCATTCCACAGTCGACGACTTTATTGCCTAAGCTACAGCCACTAACAGAAGTGGATTTCCTCAAAGAAGGTATTAGCCGTGTTGTATACAGTACTGGTAGGTATGTCGGTTGCTGACTTGTAACTACAAAAAATGATGTAAACAACAGTCTTCAGTCCGCCCTGCCTTGAAACGGCAGATTACTGTAATACGGAAGTTTTTTAACCACATATAAGACGTTTAGAGTCATTTATTCCAGTGACCGGTATTCGAGAGACTCTCAATTTACTTACTTACTTTTACTTCCTTTGAAATGTCATACATTCATAATACTTAAGTTATATATATAAAATCCATGAAATACGACCGCCAACATGGCGTCTTCATGTCTCTACCGAATGGAGCTGCCCCCCTCCCCGGATAGCCACGTGGTGTGACGTCGTAAGCGTTCACCCACCTTCTTGCTGATCGTTCAGACAATCTTTGAGAATATCTGGCATACTTAATACTTCCAGACACGTTGGGAACGCCTCTCCAACGTGCGGTTCGCGTGTTGTGACGTCAGAAACTCGCCACGTTGGCCACACTCGTTCAAATACACGCTCCGTGTGCCGACAGCTTTAGCCACGATGACAACTTTCACTCACGCATGCATACGTTCAGTGAGGTTGTGGAATGTTTCATGGAAATGGCAGCCCATTTTTCACGGAGGGCCGGACTTAGACTCATTGGAAGAATCCTAAGGAAATGGAGTCCGAAAACAAAGGAAGTGGGTTACAGTACACGTGTTCGCCCACTGCTCGAATACTGCCCGTCCGTGTGGGATCCGTATCAGGTGGGGTTGATAGAGGACGTAGAGAAGATCCAACGGAGAGCAGCGCGCTTCGTTACAGGATCAATTAGTAATCGTTAAAGCGTTACGGAGATGACCGATAAACTCCAGTTGAAGATTCTGCAGGAGAGACGCTCTGTCGCTCGGTACGGGCTTTTGTCGAAGTTTCGAGAACATACCTTTACCGAAGAGTCTAGCAGTCAGTATATTGCTCCCTCCTACCTATATCTTGCGAAGGGATCATGAGGATAAAATCGGAGATTAGAGGCCGGCCGCGGTGGCCGAGGGGACTGAGGCGCTCCAGTCACGGTCTGCACGGCCACTACGGTCGGGGGTTCGAATCCCCCCTCGGGCATGGATATTTGTGCCGTCCTAGTTCGTAAGTAGTTCATAAGTAGTTTGTAAGTTTAGGGACTGATGACCCCGTAGTTAAGTCCCATAAGCTTAACAAATATTTGAACATTTTTTTTTTTTTTTTTTTTTTTTTTTGGAGATTAGAGCCCACACAAAGGCATACCGCCAATCTTTCTTTCCGCGAACAATACGTAACTGGAATAGGAGGGAGAACAGATAGTGGTACTCAAGGTACCCTCCGCCACACACCGTCGGGCGGCTTGCGGAGTATGGGTGTAGATGTGGAGGGCTGCATTGAGGAGAGGTATCGATGTAGGTCGGTGAGGCCTGGCACGAAGTCGGCATTCAAAAACATCCCAAAGGTCTTCTATAGGTTTCCAGTCAGGACTCTGTGCAGGCCAGTTTATTACAGGGGTGTTGTCGTGTAACCACTCCGCCACAGGTCGTGCATTATGAATAGGTGTTCCATAGTGTTGAAAGATGCAATCGCCATCACCGAATTGCTCTTTAACAGTGCGAAGCAAGAAGGTTCCTAAAACATCAGTGTGCGCCCGTCCTGTAATGTTCAAATGTTTGTTAAGCTTAAGGGACTTAACTACGGGGTCATCAGTCCCTAAACTTACAAACTACTTATCAACTACCTTATACCAAGGACGGCACAAATATCCATGCCCGAGGGGGGATTCGAACCCCCGATCGTAGTGGCCGTGCAGACAGTGACTGGAGTGCCTCAGTCACCGCGGCCACCGCGGCCGGCGTTTACAGTTCGTCTCTCGTTTCGGTGAACGGAGTTTACTCACTAGAATCGAGGAATGCGAAATGTATCAATTATAGCTATTTTGATAAAAACCAATATATTGCTGTTCGTTAGTCTCGCTAAAACTCGAGAACGGCTGATCCGATTTGGCTAATTTTAGTCTTGAAATATTTGTGCAAGTTCAGGGAAGGTTTACACGGTGATAAAAATGGAAAAGATGTCCAGAAAATAGAAAATCGGGAAAAACTGAAACAGTTTTTTCCAGTGAGCTATCAATACCGTTCGTCCAATTGCGATCAAATTTTGTACATTTCATGTTGAAAGCAAGAGGAGGGTTCGCATCAAACAAAAATTTGCAAAAGTCGCCCAGAAAGTAGGAAAATTTAGGAAAAACCGAAAGCGATTTTTTCTATGAATAAAAATCAATTGCTACATGGTTGAGTACGCCGCGGTGGAGTAACCGAGCGGTCTAAAGCGCCACACTGTGGAGCGCGTGGTTGCTCGTCGTGGAGGTTCGAGTCCTCCCTGGGGCATGGGTGTGTGTGTTTGTCCTTAGGTTAGTTTACCTTAGTTTGTAAGCTACGGACTGATGACCACGCAGTTTGTTCCGATAGATTTACAAACGTTTGAACATGGTTGAGTACGGCTTGACAGGACAAGGTTTTTTGAAAAATCTACCGGAAAATTGGAAAATTTGAAAAAAAAAAACTGAAAGCGCGTTTTTTTTAACGTGTTTTGATTGAATTCAGGAATGTAACTGACTATTCGCACGACGCAGAGAGGTAATTCTCTGGACTTGTAGAAGGTAGTGAGTACATAACATTTTGAATAGGAACCCATGTACGGAAACGTATCGTTTCCGTTCTACGACAGTTTCAATTCAGATGTGTAAGTCGTCAAGTTCTGCTTAGGGACAGAGAAACGTTGCACAAGACATTGAAGAGACACCAGGTGGGATGGAGAGAGTGTACCGCGTCATGCTACGGAGGTACAATGTGTGTAACGACGTTGGCGGTCGCCACACCGAGCCGCTGTTGTAATGCATCAGTACGTCGCGGCTGGTGCCGTAGATGCTGGGTTCTTGTTGTCGACTAATGTAAAAAAAAAAAAAAAAAAAAAAAAAAAAAAAAAAGGTGACAAAAAGGAAAGTCGCAAAATTCGAACGAAGTTCCTTATTCAATGTGTTTCTAAATGTACTTAACACTATAAGTTGAGAACCGTTCAACCGATTGCGATAAAATTTTGATCATTTGACGTTCGAAGCAAGAGTACATATTAGCAATTGCTAAGCATTGACGGGACGACTAGTTAGGAATAAAAACGTCAATCTTCAGTTATAGGACCGCTATTATTTTCTATCTATATAAATGATCTGATGGACAGAGTGAGTTGTAATTTGCGGCTGTTTGCTGATGATGCTGTGGTGTATGGGAGGGTGTCGTCTGTAACTGACTGTAATAGCATACAGGTTGACTTAGACAAAATCTCTAGTTGGTGCGAAGAATGGCAGCTAGCTCTCAATGTAGAAAAATGTAAGGTGATGCGCATGAGTAGAAAAAACAATCCTATAATTTTCGAATACAGCATCAGTAGTGAGCTTCTTGATGCGGTCGCGTCGTTCAAATATCTAGGCGTAACATTGCAGAGCGATATGAAATGGAACGAGCATGTAAGGACAGTTGTGAGTAAGGCAGACAGCCGACTTCGGTTTATTGGGAGAATTTTGGGAAGATGTACTTCACCTGTAAAAGAGACCGCGTATAAAACGCTTGTTCGACCACGTCTTGAGTATTGCTCAAGTATTTGGGACCCGCAGCAGATCGGTTTGAAAGAAGACATAGAGGCGGTTCAGAGGCGAGCAGCTAGATTTGTTACCGGTAGGTTCGACCAATGCGCGAGTGTCACGGAAATGCTCCGGCAACTCAATTGGGGATCGCTGGAAGAAAGACGACGCTCTTTTCGTGAATTTCTGTTAAGTAAATTTAGAGGGCCGGAATTTGAAGCTGAGTGTAGTACGATCTTGCTGCCGCCTACTTACATTTCGCGTAAAGATCACAAAGACAAGATAAGAGAAATTAGGGCTCGTACGGAGGCATATAGGCATTCTTTTTTTCCTCGTTCAATTTGGGAGTGGAATAGGAAAGGAAATGCCTAGTAGTGGTACAGTGTACCCTCCGCCACGCACCTTACGGTGAATTGCGGAGTATGTATGTAGATGTAGATGTAGAATGCGAAAACAGAAACGTCACTTATCGCGAATGCAGTGCATTTGGTGCAGGAAATATAAAATTGTCAAGGAATCTGAATAAAAGTTTAATTATTTTCTCCTATAGTTTGTATCTTCGCACTATATTTGTGAGTGGCATGCCAACTATTTCTTTAGAGCGTGTACAATAAAACCTATAATACGTCTTGGCGTATCCAGGTCTGGGGGGAGGGGAGAAGTTCTTTTATTTAGCCGAAGTGTTCCAGTTTCCGCTTTCTAGGAAAAAAAAAAAAAAACAACATAGTTGCGCTTGTCCCATTTATATGTATTAGCGACCTTGAGCGCCCCATCATTACAGGTGTTGTCCCCTATTTGCAGTCACAGACTGAAAAATAGGACGAATGGAGTGGACAAAATGTAGAAGTTGTTACAAGATGCTTCACTCAAAGGCAAAAATGGGTGCTATCAAAATTGCTGGTGATACGCCATTGATGTTTGTGGTTCTATAGCAATACTTACACAGTACATGTTGATGATGATGCTAACAGGCTCATACTATTACAAACACTGTTTCACAGTGTTTCGAAATCTCACAGTGTGCGGTTTGCCGCGGCGGACCGGCGGAGCGGCCGAGCGCATTGAGGCGCTACGCTACGATGCGTAAGGTCGTTCCCCGTCGGGGGTTCGAATCCCCCCACCCCCTCGGGCATGGATGTTTGTGTCGTCTTTAGTATAAGGTAGTTCATAAGTAGTTTGTAAGTTTAGGGACTGATGACCCCGCAGTTAAGTACCTTAAGCTTGAGAATGCCGCTGTGGAGTAACCGAGCGGTCTAAGGCGCCTCGCTGGGGAACGCGCGGTTGCTCTGCGTCAGAGGTTCGAGTCCTCCCTGGGTCATGGGCGTGTGTGTGTGTGTGTGTGTGTGTGTTGTGCTTAGGTTAGTTTACCTTAGTTTAAGTAGTTGGTAAGCTACGGACTGATGACCACGCAGTCTGATCAGATAGATTTACAAACATTTGAACATTTAAGCTTGACAAACATTTGAACTGTGCGGTTTTTCCATTCCTAGTTCGGCGTGCACCGCAAGTATCGCTGAATAAAGTGACAGCCTACTTAAGTATTCCGTGTGTCTTTTTTCGGCACGACTCCACAGTTCGCGGCTACTGCGAAATAAAATGTGAATCGTCGCGGAGAGCCGCCAGCGGGGCTTGGGAGCCTCGCAGCGCGTTTAATCACAGGGGCCGACAAATTGGCTCCCGGGCGCCCCGCGCCTCCCCTGTGTAAACGGACCGCCTAATCTCATTTCCGAGAGCGCGCTGGTTGTCATCTTGTCCCTGTTTAAACTTGTTGCTCCCCCAGCGCCCGGGGTGCCTGGCGCTGCTTAACACAACTTAAACATCCTGCTGGGGCGGCATTCATTCTGTCTCCTGCAGTCTGTGTACTTAGCCTGCCGCGGGGAGGGCGTGTGCGCGACGCGCCCACTGATGCGCCGCTTTGATTCACCAACTCTATAGTAACAGTGCAGTACCTCTGGAATAAAAACGCTACCGTAAACACGGGCTACTTGAGCCCACATTTCGAAACGTCTAACATGTCGTTTAAAAATGAGCACAACAGATTTTTTCAGCGACATACTCACCTTGTATTATTAACTATAGTTTATTTTGGATACTTTAACCTGCAGTACGCATTGTTTGTGACGTAGTAAATACTTTTGTTTTTCTATTTTATTTAGGCTACATCTATATCTACATGGGATACTCTGCAAATCATATTTAAGTGCCTGGCAGAGGGTTCATCGAACCACCTTTATACTATTCATCTTCCATTTCATTCTCGAATAGCTGGCGGCAAGAAAGAACTCTTGAATCTTTCCGTTCGAGCTCTGATTTGTCGTGTTTTATGTTGATGATCATTTTATCTATGTAAGTGGGAGTCAACAATGTATTTTCGAATTCGGAGGAGAATGTTGGCGATTGGAGTTTCGTAAGTAGCCCACGCCGCAGCGATAAGCGCCGTTGTTGTAATGATTCCCATTCCAGATCCTGTGTCATTTCCGTAACGCTGTCTCCCCTGTATCGTGACAATACGAAACGAGGTGCCCTTCTTTGGACTCTTTCGATGTCCTCCGTCAAACCCACCTGATAAGGATCCCACACTGGGCAGCATTACTCCAAAAAAGGACGGACAAGCGTAGTGTATGCAATTTCTTTAGTAGTTCTGTTGCATCTTTTAAGGGTTCTACCAATAAAACGCAGTCTCTGGTTCGCCTTTCCCGCGACATTATCTACGTGTTCTTTCCAGTTTAAGTCTGAAATAACAGTAATTCCCAGGTATTTTGTGGAGTTTACGGCCTTCACTTTTGATTGATTTATCTTCTACACAAAGTTTACCTTAAGTAAAAAAAGGGATACATTGGTGGGATACATTCTCAAACATCAAGGAATAGTCAATGTAGCTCTGGAGGGAGGTGTGTTGGGTAGAAATTGGCGAGGGAGACCGAGAGACGAATATGGTGAGGAGGTTCAAATGGATATTCGTTGCCGTTTATGTTAAGAGGTGAATATGTTTGCATAGTATAGAGTGCAGAGGTGCATCAAACCAGTCTCCGGAATCAAGACTATGACAAGAGTATTTTGAGACCATGACTTATTAGATTGATAGTTCTTTTATCTTCACACTTCTCTGCCATTCCTTTGTTTGGAATTGAAATTATCTGCCGCCATCGGATTAAAATTAATGTCACCTTTACAGGTATACCAAACGTGTTTTATCCAGCAGTGAACCCTGTTATAAAGAGTTGTTAAAAATGCAGCTAATCAGCTGCTAGCTTTTTATATACAGGATGTCCCAGCTATCTTGTCCACCCATAATATCTCTGGAACAATAACAGCTCTTGGAAAACGACTTTCACCGGTATCAATGTACGGCTGGGACCCTTGAATGTACATATTTGGAAAAATTCTAAAATGAAAGCAAATGTGTTTTTTTTAACACTAACTTATGTTTTTTTTTTAAATGGACACCCTATATTTTTTCTTCAGTAAACCATAGCATGACAAATCACATAAACAATGGCGTTGATTGCATCGCAATATTCCAATTATATCCCGAGATATTGCAAAAATGTTCAAATGTTTGTTAAGCTTATGGGACTTAACTACGGGGTCATTAGTCCCTAAACTTACAAACTACTTAACAACTACCTTATACTAAGGACGGCACAAATATCCATGCCCGAGGGGGGATTCGAACCCGCGACCGTAGTGACCGTGCAAACCGTGACTGTAGCGCCTCAGTCCTCTCGGTCACCGCGGCCGGCCGAGATATTACGACGCGAAGTTGATCTTGAAATACGCGAAACGCGCGGCTAGCGCATGTCCTGAGACTCAGGCGAGAATCCCATGCTGCTCAGGACGAGCACTAGCCGTGTGTTTCGCCTATTTCAAGCGTCAACTTCGTGTCGAATATCTCGGGATGTAATTGTAATATTGCGATGCAATCAGCGTCATTGTTTATGTGATTTTTCATGCTGTGGATTACTGAAAAAAATAGGGTGTCCATTTAAAAAACATTAGTTTGTGTTAAAAACCACATTTGCTTTCGTTTTAGAATGTTTCCAAATATTTACATTCATGGGCCCCAGCCGTACATTGATACCGGTGATAGTCGTTTTCCAATAGCTGTTATTGTTCCAGAGACATTTTGGGCGGACAAGATAGCTGGGACACCCTGTATACAGGTGGCGTCTGTTCCGAAAGAACACACGTCACATCTGATCCTGCAGTTGTTATTCTTTCATGACATCAACTGCAAATGGGCAGCTAGCTTTCTGCCGGCTTTTCTCGGCTTGTGTCGCGCACGCCCCCAGGTGGGGACGGGCGCGGCCCCATCTGCATGCCAGCGATAAATCGTGGTCCCGACTGCCGCCGACGCTGTCGCCACGCGATGATATCTGCGCAGGCAGCGCGGGGGAGAAGCAGCGGCAGGACTCGCGCATTCTGGCCGCGTCCGCAATTTCCTGGTCCCGCCAGCCTCCCTATCAGGGCTCACCTCGCCCCAACTGCCTCTCCCAGACCTGCAGGGCAAACAAGTCGCGCATCTCAAGCCTTCAAAGGCAACTTTCAGTGTCGCGCCTCTGAATGAGCAACGTAGAAGTAGATATCATCCGAGTACTGAAGCAACTAAAATCACTTAACAAGAACAAGGCTTCTGGTCCGGACTTTATACCCATTAGATTTCTATCTGATTAAGCTGAAGCGATAGCTCCTTACTTAAAAGCCATATACAACCGCTCTCTCAAAGAAGGATCTGTAGCAAAAGATTGGAAAGTACCACAGGTCACACCTATATTCAAGAGAGGCAGTAGGAGTGACCTGCTAAACTGCAGGCCTATTTCATTGACGTAAATTTGCAGCAGGGTTTTGGAACATATTCTGTATTCAAATATTATGAATTATCTCGAACAGAATGATCTATTGGCCCAAGGTCAACACGGACTAGCTCTTTACTCACACAAAGTGACGGGTGCTATCGACAAGGGTTCGCAAATTGTTTCCGTATTTCTTGATTTCCAGAAGGTTTTTGACACCGTACCTCACAAACGGCTTTTAATCAAATTGCATGGTTATGGTATATCGCCCCAAATTTGCGACTGGATAGATGATTTTCTATCAAAGAGGACACAGTTTGTAGTAATCGATGGCAAAGCATCGGCTAAACAGAGGTGATATCGGACGTTCCACAGGGTAGTGTTATTGGTCCTGCTGTTCATTATTTACATAAACGATTTGGGAGGAAACCTAAGTAGCTTCCTTAGGTTGTTTGTAAATGACGCCGTCATTTACCGTCAAGTAAAATGACATGAAGATCAAAACCAACTGCAGAACAATCTGAATATCACTATGGTGTAAAAACTGGCAATTGACTCCAAAAAATGAGAAGTGTGAAGTCTTCCATATGTGTACGAAAAGAAATCCATTAAACTTTGTTTACAAGATAAATAATCAAAAGTAAAAGCCGTAAACTCCACAAAATACATAGGAATTACTATTACTTCAGACTTAAACGGGAAAGAACACGTAGATAATGTCGTTGGAAAGGCGAACCAGAGACTGTGTTTTATTGGTAGAACCCTTAAAAGATGCAACAGAACTACTGAAGAAACTGCATACACTAGGCTTGGAGTATTGCTTTTGGAGTATTGCTGCCCAGTGTGGGATCCTTATCAGGTGGGTTTGGTGGAGGACATCGAAAGAGTTCAAAGAAGGGCAGCTCGTTTCGTATTGTCACGATACAGGGGAGACAGCGTTACGGAAATGATACAGGATCTGGGATGGGAATCATTACAACGGCGCTTATCGCTGCGGCTTGGGCTACTTACGAAACTCCAATCGCCATCATTCTCCTCCGAATGCGAAAATACATTGTTGACTCCCACTTACATAGGTAGAAATGATAATCAGAATAAAATACGAGAAATCAGAGCTCGAACGTAGAGATTCAGGTGTTCTTTCTTCCCACGCGCTATTCGAGAATGGAATGGGAAATAAATAGTATAAAGGTTGTTTGATGACCCCTTTGCCAGGCACTTAAATGTGATTTCAAGAGTATACCATGTAGGTGTAGATGTCGATAACGAGCGCACTGCAGCGTGCTTTTAAGTAGAGGCAAACTGAACTATTGGTTGTGAACAGTTAACAGTTTAGAACTGCACCGTCTGTGATGCCGCAGATGATCTAAATATCGACTTAGTTAGTGTGCTTTTGTACGTGCTGCAGGTAGGCGGACATATGGAAATTTTCGTAGGGGCCGGCACTCGAAAGTGGGTCTCCCGCTTACCAGGCAGTCTGCTTACCCCTGCAGCAGCCAGAGACACTGCTTCACACTGCTGCACGATCAGCTCAGGCACGTACCACCTCTGAGCCACATTCTTATAACTGTTTCTACTTTCCACCATTAAAAAATAAAAAAATAAAAAAATATTAAAATGTTTATAAATCTATGGGATTTAACTACTCTGGTCATCACTCAATAAGCTTACAAACCAATTAAACTAATTTATGCGAAGGACAACAAATACACCCATTATCTTGATAACACACCGCTGCGACTGTTAAAAATTCTTTACTAAGAACTCACGACCGGTTTCGCAAATTAAATTTGCATCATCAGGTACTTATTTCATTCAGGTCTTAACCATAATACGTTACTTTGACTCTAAACTAGCTGATACCCACATATTATGGTTAAGACCTGAATGAGCTAAGCAACTGATGATGCAAATTTTATTTGCGAAACGGGTCGTGAGTTCTCAGTAAATAATTTTTAACAGTCGCAGCGGTGTGTTATCAAGAAAATTAATCAATTTGACTGTGATTGCTCGATGAATAAAGTACTGTGTTTAAATACACCCGTGCCCGAGGGAGGACTCTAACCTCTGACACTTTTTTTTATCACGTCGCGTAATGGCGACCAATAATGGCGTCGTAACATTCAAAAGCATGACTGAAAATACATATAATAAAAATGAATAATTAATCAAGATGTGCAAATAAACCTGACCCAAATTTTAAATTGTGAATTTTGTATTTTTATTATAAAACTAGCTGTAAACCCGGCGTTGCCCGGGCGTTTATTTATCCTACACTCTCGTAATCAACATCCCTCTCTCTGCATCCACATCTTTCTCTCCCATCTCATTGTTCGTTTCCACCTTTCCCTCCAGCATGCACAGAACGAAATTTTATACGGGCAGTTTTTAAGGTAGAGTGCGCTAAACTATACATTTATATGCAATAGAAACGCAGGGTCACATTGAAAAACGCACTTTGTTATTCTCAAATATTTCAGTTTTCTTACATACAACCCTTGCTCTGAAAATAACGAAAAAAAAAAAAAAAAAAAAAAAAGGATCTGTGAAATCGGTCTAGCCGTTCTCAAGTTATGGTACGACCAAGATATTTACGGATCAACTTTTTATGTTGCAAGTACCCTCCCCCATGCACCGTATGTAACTTACGTTAGACGGTTACCTTCCTTTTGTTTTGAAGGTCAGGCGTGGGAAATTCCGTAAAACTGTAGATTTCGTGAGTCTGTAGGGGAAGTATCCTACGCCATGCACCTATCACAAAATACTTTCTTCACTGACGTGTTCTACCTTTAAACTACAATCCTGCCAAATTTCAGCTTCATAGGTGAAGTAGTTCTCGAGATTTCGTGTTCAGTGAGTGAGTGAGTAAAGCTTATGGGACTTAACTGCTTATGGGATTTAACTGCGGGGGTAATCAATCCCTAAACTTAAAAACTACTTATGAACTAACTTGTATTAAAGACAGCACAAACATCCATGCCCGAAGGAGGATTCGAACCCCCGACTGAGTGAGAGTCCTTTCGCGTTTATATAGATATAGTAACATTCAAATCTGTAATGCTGACATTTATTTGATACAAGGCCATGCCTGTAATTACCTAACCAGAAATCCTGTTTATCCAATCCCAATCATATCTAACTTTAACCTATCCATTTCTCTTTCCCAATTTTCTAACTTACCCACTCGATTGAGGAATAGAACATTACCCACTCCGATCCGTAGAATACCCGTTTTGTTTTTCTTGGATGATATCCTCCTGAGTAGTCCACGCACAGAGATCCGACTGGGGGACTATTTTACCTATGGAATATTTTACCCAAGAAGTTGCCATCATCATATATTCACACAATAGAGCTGCATGTCCTGGGGAAAAGTAACGTTTCCTTTTGTTTTCAGCCGTTCGCAGTAAATGCACGGCAAAGCCATGTTAGCTGATGTTACAATGCCAGCTCAGTCAATAATCCAGAATGTTGCCCCTGTAACTTCTGAAAGGCTGTTGCCCCTCTTCAGGAACCACACCATTGACTGATCTCTCCACAGATACCCCTCCGCTGTGGTTGCACCTACGGTACGGCTATCTGTATCGTTGAGGCACGCAAGCCACCCCACCTCGGCAATGTCTGTGGTTCATGAGGGTGGCTTTATATGGTAAGGAATATGTGCACCAAATTTGGCTGACATCGGTCTAAGGTAGGGAGGAAGCTTAGGGTTTAACGTCCCGTCGATGAAATTGGTCTAATGGTTTAGGAAGGGATGTGCAACATTGCACCAACTGTAACTTCTGAAAAGGCTGTTGCCCCTCTTCAGGAACCATACGTTTGACTGATCTCTCCACAGATACCCCTCCTCTGAGGATGCACTTTCGGTATGGCTAGCCGTATCGTTGAGGCACGCAAGACACCCCACCTCGGTAATGTCTGTGGTTCATGAGGGTGGCGTTATCAAGTATGGTAAAGAATATGTGCACCAAATTTGGCTAACATCGGTCTAAGGAAGGGAGGAAGCTTAGGGTTTAACGTCCCGTCGATGAAATTGGTCTAGTGGTTTAGGAAGGGATGTGCAACATTGTCGCGTGATGCAGCAGTTTCTGGTGCATGTCGTTTTTCATGGCGTCATGTCTCCTGAGCTACGTTGCAATTAAGTCAGTTTTGAAGCTAGACCTACAAAAATTCGGGTTGTGATGTTAGTTTGGAATTTAAAAAGAACGTATTTTTGGAGATTTAACCAATCAGGGGAGTGATACAGGGAAAGATTTTTATTTTTATTTTTACTTATTGTCTAACTGGATTGCTACTGAGAGAATTTTGAAGCTAGAATTACAATTCAGAATGGTTGGAATTAGGAGGATGTGTGTTTCGGAGGCCGTTAAGTTGAGGCTGGTGATGTGATAGTGAAGCAAAGTACTTGGGATTTTGGGCACTTACGTGAGGGGGGAAGGGAAGTCCCTGATTGCATGGGGACTGGGTGCCCATCTGGCAGCGGAGTATGTTGGACGCTTGGACGGCTTTTGGAAAGTTCTGGCTGTGGGACAGCATGGCCATGAAGCGATTCTGCTACCCTCGTCTTGGTAATACTCGGTTCATAACAAGGGACATTGCATGGACCAACATTGGGGTAAAAAAAAAAGAAAAAAAGGTGATAACGTGAACTCTCTTATCTCATATATATATAAACCGGCGTCACCTGGGTGAAGTGGCACTTAATATTAATCCTCCATGCACAGTATGGAATTTTAGGTAGACGGTGACCTTCCTCTAGTTATGAATGTTCATGAATATCGGAATGAAACTGTAGAGTTCGTCAGTCTGTAGGAAAAATATGTTCCGCCAAGCACCATAATTCGGCCCTATAGCAAAATACGAGGCGTATTTTTTCAAGTAAGTACCGTTTTGAAATTGAAAAATGTGACGTGCTGACATATTTCAATAATTTTATGCGCCCTGGTACCTACATATGTTGTCTACGCACTAACGCCATTACAGTCTGATTCTTCCTTGTTTACGTTGTGTACTGAGTGTTTAAGATCGCGAGTCCCACCGACTGTGAAATACCGACTGTTTTAAGATTTCTTAGTGGTAAAGGCCTAAAATCGATCGATATTCATCGTGAGATCTGCGTTGTTTACGGAGAAAACATTGTGAGTGATGGAATGGTAAGAAAGTGAGTGAGAACATTTAAAGATTACCTCACAAATGTGCATGATGAACAACGGAGTGGGCGCCTTCGGTCGTTAATCAACGTTTGGTGTAGGAAGGAAGTGGACAATAAGGTGAGAGAAAACATACGCTTCATGATTTCCTCCTTGCGGGATGCCTTTCCTAATGTTTCTCGTAGTGTTTTGTATGACCGAGCAAGACAATGATGATACGGTCGAAACAGTTGCGATGCAGTGGTTAACAAGTCAGGCGGCAGACTTCTATGACGAGGGTATTCAAAAGCTGGTACAACGTTATGACAAGTGCCTCAATATTGACGGAAATTATGTAGAAAAGTAGATTAAGGTACAGGCTTTCATGTAAAAATAAAATTATTGGGATATCTCAGCACGTCTTTTTTAAATTTCAAAACGGTACTTACTTAAAAAAATACGCCTCGTACTTTTTTAGCTGACGTCTTCTACGTGTAAACTACATACCTGCAAAATGTCAGTTTCGTAGGTTTCGTAGTTTACAATATTTCGTGTTTAGTCAGTGAGCGAGTGAGTGACCTTTCGCTTTTATGCACATTGAGACTGAGCCACAGCGAGGCATAGCTAATGTTTTGTTAATAGACGACCGTCTGAAACTGCGTTAAAATCTTTACCGACGTCAAGACTCGGTGCATTAGCTCGACTTCCGTATCGACCAATGCGTGGTTGTAACTGGGAATGTTTCGTGCATTCCTGTCGACAGTTATATGCTGAATATATGTGAATTCTTAACCAAAAGGTTGCTTGCCTTCAAAAAGAGTCAGTAAACATAAATTATTTTTCATATTTCTCCAATGTAGTGACGAATTGCAAACGACGTGAGTGGTAGAAAAGGAAGTTTGTTTCAAATTCTTACACTCTGTCATACTGTATGACTCTCTATCTTGACAGGCACTGAAACTAGCTACTGAGTCTGACGTACACAAATATTGGGCAGGATATCTTGAAATGTTCAAATGTTTATTACGCTTATGGGACTTAACTGCGGGGTCATCAGTCCCTAAACTTACAAACTACTTGTAAACAAACTTATACTAGACAACACAAACATCCATGCCTGAGGGAGGATTCGAAACCCCGCCGGGGAATGGCACCTTGCATGCGCCTCAATGCGCTCGGCCATCCCACCGCGGCGCAGGAAATCTTATGAGGTAAATATTTAGTACAGAGATAAGTGATGTTCGTGGTCACGTTTAAGTGAGTGCGATGATATCACATTTCTACTTAATGATGTGGACGTTAAAACAGATGGGACTAACGATGAATGAGCCATAAAAGCGTGACAGTTAAACTTCTGAGTGTTTGACTGAGATTCAATTTACGATCCACTTGAGAGGGGTGTAAATGGAAGGTGAATTTTATTTGAAATACCGCTGAGTGAATAACCCAACAGCTGCTATAACAGATAATTGCTTGTGAAGGTTTTTTTACATGCGTGTATGTATGTATGTATGTATGTATGTATGTATGTGTGTGTGTACAAAGAGAGAGGAGTCGTCCAAAGTGGATTAGACATCAACTTCACTCAGTGTTTTATGGCAGACGTCGCCAACATTCAGAAGTGAACGGGCCATAAACAACATGGGCTTGCCGTCTGCCCCCTGTAAAGTTGAAGCCTTAGCAGCGGCAACACCTGTCTTCCCTCAGCTTCTGAAACTCAGGTCAGCCTCCGATATCACTGCCGGCGGGATGTTGTGATTTAACAAAAGGGACCCGAGTGGGAATCACCGAGCGGTTCTAGGTGCCTTGTCATGAACTGCGAGACTGCTCCCGCCGGAGGTTCGAGTCCTCCCTCTGGCATGGGTGTGTGTGTTTGTGTGTGTGTGTGTGTGTGTGTGTGTGTGTGTGTGTGCGTGTGTTGTTCTTAGGTTAGTTTATTTTAATATGCAGATATTTATTTATGTGACACGATATATATAAATGGGCCGGCCGCGGTGGCCGATGGGACTGAGGCGCTTCAGTCACGGTCTGCACGGCCACTACGGTCGGGGGTTCGAATACCCCCTCGGGCATGGATATTCGTGCCGTCCTTAGTCTTAGGTAGTTGATAAGTAGTTTGTAAGTTTAGGGACTGATGACCCCCGTAGTTAAGTCCCATAAGATTTACAAACATTTGAATATTTTATATATAAAAATGACCTTGTGGATAACATCGGAAGTTCACTGAGGCTTTTTGCGGATGACGCTGTAGTATATAGAAAGGTTGTAACAATGGAAAATTGTACTGAGATGCAGGAGGATCTACATCGAATTGACGCATGGTGCAGGGAATGGCAATTAAAGCTCAATGTAGACAAGTGTAATGTGCTGCGAATACACAGAAAGAAAGATCCCTTATCATTTAGCTACACTATAAGCATGTCAGCAACTGGAAGCAGTTAATTCCATAAATTATGTGGGAGTAGTCATTAGGAGGGATTTGAAATGGAACGACCATATAAAATCAATCGTCGGTAAAGCAGATTCCAGACTTAGATTCATTGGGAGAATTCTAAGGAAATGCAGTCTGAAAACAAAGGAAGTAGGTTACAGTACACTTGTTCGCCCACAGCTTGAATACTGCTCACCGGTGTGGGATCCGTACCAGGTGGAATTGATAGAGGAAGTGGAGAAGATTCAACGGAGAGCAGCGCGCTTCGTTACAGGATCATTTGGTAATCGTGAACGCGTTACGGAGATGGTCGCTAAACTCCAGTGGAAGACTCTGCAGGAGAGACGCTCTGTCGCTCGGTACGGGCTTTTGTCGAAGTTTCGAGAACATACCTTTACTGATGAGTCTAGCAGTATATTGCTCCCTCCTACGTATATCTCGCGAAGAGATCGTGAGGATAAAATCAGAGAGATTAGAGCCCACACAGAGGCATACCGACAATCCTTCTTTCTGCGAACAATACCTGACTGGAATAGGAGGGAAAATCGATAGTGGTACTCAACCACTGCGCCACACACCGTCGGGTGGCTTGCGGAGTATGATTGTAGATGTAGATGTAGATTTGCACCTTACCGTGAGGTGGCTTGCAGATGCCGCTGTAGATTCAACCAGCTAATCCCGGCCACGCTTCGCTGTCGCTCAGTTTAATACGCCATGAATAGGACGGTAAACAGAAATATTGCTAACATAAGCTCACCTAGAAAATACATAAACAAAATCAATTTGTACCCTGCTTTACATTCCTCTAACTTTTTGTAACGAAAAGAGAGAAAAAGGCTGTTTTCTTGGGAAACTTGGCAATGCCAGTGGGTTGACTGAATTTTCTTGTTTGTTTTCTGTATATTCATACAGAGTAGATGGTTTACCGACTACACAGCACGTGACGTATAATGGCCCCTGTACATCTACTTCCAACCGCCAGTCTTTGCCCATTTCCTCCCCCCCCCCCCTCCTATGTTTACCTCCCCCTTCTTCTCCTGCCCTCCCTTTTCTATCCCCCCTCTTCGTCTCATCTTTGCTTTCCTTTCTGTCTTCCTCCTCCTCCCTCACTGTGTGTGTCCATCTCCTCGTCCTACTCCATCTTTTACTCGTAGTAGCTATTCAAATTCAAGAAATTAGGACTTATGAACTTCAAATTTTGTGATAACCTTGGAAAAGACCACGAAGTTAGTCTTAGATACTTGCAAACGAAGTAACGACTATAATGATAATAATTATTTAAAATAATAGAAAATGAAATGAAAATTAATTCATTAGTTGAAAAGGTCATTGAGCCATGAAATTGCTACGTATGAAAATTTTAGAGTCATTATTCCACTGAAGTACTTGAGTCATTATTGCTTTGAGTATAGGACAGATTATATAAACCATACGTATCTGTAGTAATTTCGACGTTCGTGGATTTGTAGATTTTTAACGACCAATCATTGTACACCGAATCTAACTAAACGTCAAACACTGCGGAAAGATTTTTATATTATTATATTTCACAAAAGTTAAGACAACTTATACATCACGTCTTATTCTTTTAACAAAATGTAGCAGACTGTGCTTACTCATCTATCTTACTCTCTCGCTTGTTCAATCAGTTTTATTTAATGCTAGCTGTGTAATTAATCTGCAATCGATATTTTCTCCATCAACTGCTGTATCAAATGAAATGTCTTCATACAAACCCTCTCCTCTGAAGATGACAGTGCTTGGCGCCCTACCAAGCAACTACTCAGATCCAAACAACGCATCCCACCCTTACTAGTTGGACAAGATGATGTCTGCTAGCCTGAGGCAAAAGCTACTGCTCTGTCGGATTCATTCGCGGAAAACTTTACGCCAATTGAGGAGGGCATTGATCAAAATCACGTGCAACCATCTTCTTAGCAGGTAGGGAGGAGGACGATATCATTGAACCTGTAACAGAGGCAGCAGCAGCCGCAAAGCTCATGACGTACTTAAATTCCTACCTCCAGCAATACACCAGCACATTCAAAAAATATTCAATGCCATACTACGAACCGGAATCTACCCTTCTGTGTGGAAACATGCAGAATTGGTAGCCATTCCAAAGATCCCCGGCAAACTACCAGCTACAGGCCCATTAGCCTCCTCCCATCCCTGTCCAAAGTCTTCGAAAGACTATATGCGAAACGACTGCTCCAGCAGGTAGAACGCGAAGGCCTAATACCCGACGAGCAATTCGGATTCCGCAGTGGCCATTCCACGACACAGCAAATGCTCAGATTAGTTGAAGAGGCGATGCTTCCAGAGCATTCGACTCTGTGTGGCATGGCGGCCTAATTTACAGATTATTTACACACGACCTGCCGACGTCTCACGGGGTGCTACTCAAATCATATCTGGAGGGGAGGATATTCCACGTAAGAGCAGGTGATGGACGATCCACAGAAAGGCCTCTAAGGGTGGGAGTGTCACAAGGTTCTGTGCTAGGACCACTGCTATATTCTCTTTACACGGCAGACATGCCGAAAGTCCCACAGGTGCAACTAGCACTATGTGCCGATGATACGGCGATCTTCACACGCAACATGAATGCTACAATGATGCGCCGGCGCCTTCAAGACGGCTGTGACGCGCTTGGCTATTGGTAGACTAAATGGAGACTAAAATACTATGCGACAAAGAGTCAGGCCGTTATATTCGCCAGGAATGTCCCTGACTTACCTCCCGTCACCATAGCTAACAGCCCCATTCCATGGAGTAAGACGGGGAAGTACCTTGAGGTAACCCTGGACAGAGATGAACATGGCAGACACTCATCAGGGAAATAAGAAGCAAGGCTCTGGGTAGACTTCGTGTCCTCTACTCCATCCTCAATCCTCAGTCCATATTACCTCCGCGCCATGGGCTTACCATGTACATGACACTGGTCAGACCAGTTCTGGAATATGCGGCTGTGGTGTGGGGTAATGCAGCACCCACGCACATGAAATGCTGCAGAGGATCCAAAACAAGACACTGAAGACAGCACTATGTCACCCTCAGGAGTATTCCACAGCCAGTCTCCATGAGGACACATGGATACAAATGCTCCAAAACAGATTTCAGAAACTGGCAAGGGATTTCTCCGAAAAGTCCACCAATGAACTAATAAAGGCACTGGGAAAACCAGTCCATCACACGCCAACAACAAGCTGGCCTGATATGCGGAGATAGTAGGCAAAAAAAAAAAAAAAAAAAAAAAAAAACGAATCTCGTATAGGTAGGGGTTACACCTAACAAAAGTAAAACAGTCAGGAAAATCAGGCACCAGACACCAAAGCGAAAGGTACAGCAGGAACACAGGAACAGCTAACAGCTTAACCTGCACTCCACCAAGCCAAGTAGGCCTGCAAGTCCAGCGAGTCGAGTCGAGTCAACATCCCGTCATTCGCCAGAAGATGATGAGTACGAAGCACATCGAAACGTTGCGACAAGACGACGCCATCATTCAGCTGATTATCCGAGAAGATTTCATTAATGGAATACGCCGAGAAAGTCTACAATCGCAAACGTTGCATATAATAACTTAAGGATAAAGGCATAAGAATAGCAATATTTAAAAATGTGTGCTCTTAAAATGATTTTAAAAAATATAAGAAAAGTATCACAAAGTTGCTATGGTTTACGGTAACGTTTCTCAAAGATATGTAGTTGTTTGATTTTACTTTGGCAGAATCTGTTAATATAATAGTTGGGGCTCTGACAAGAGCTGACTACAGTGCGTATTGGTTAATTTTTTAATACAACTTTACCCGTGTTTTTAGAATCATTGAAAAAATTGCATACCTTTATCAAGAGTTTCAGTCTAAAATAATCTCTATATGTAAAATGAAGTGTCCTGATTGACTGACTGACTGAATAATTGATTGACTGACAGATCATCGTCCAGCCCAAACCACTGAAGATAGAAACTTGAAATTTGTAGAGGGTGTTGATCTTACTCTGTAGGGCGTCATTTAAGAAGCGATTTTTCGATATTCCGTCCGTAAGGGGGTGAAATAGGGGATGAAACGTTTTTTGAAAATACGTAGCTATTTAGACAATTTTGAATCTAGAACTACAAAATTACGGATTTTAATTCAGGGTTCGAATTTAAAAGACACGTCTTTCGGCATTTTTTGAAATTCGACAAATAAGGGGGTAAAATAGGTGACGCAAAATATTGATTTTCAAAAATATGTTGCTGTTAACTCAAATTTTAAGCTACAACAACAAAACTTCGGATATGGAATCTTGGTCAGGACTAAAAATCCATGATTTTTATTATTTTTGGAAATTCAACAAGTAAGAGGGTTAAATAGAGGATGAAAAATTCTTTTTGAAAACACGTTGCTATTGATACAATTTTGAAGCTAGAGCTGCAAAAATGATATTTGTATAGTTGGTTAGACGTTGAAAAATACGTGTTTCGGTATTTTTGGAATTTCAACCATGAACGGCGTTAAATTGGAGAGGGGGTGTTTTTCGAAAATATGTTGGTATTTAGGCAATTTTGAAGTTAGAACTACAAATTTTCGAATTTGGATTCGGGGTTCGAATTTAAAAGACACGTGTTTCGGCATTTTTTGAAATTCAACCAATGAGGGGGTAAAATAGAGGACGCAAAAAATTGATTTTCAAAAATATGTTGCTGTTAACTAAAATTTCAAGCTATAACTACGAAATTTAGGATATGGACTCTTGATCAGGATTAAAAAGACACGTGTTTCGGTATTTTTGGAAATTCGATCAATAAGGGGGTGAAATACGAGATGCAAAAATTGATTTTCAAAAATATGGTGCTGTTAACTGAAATTTCAAGGTATAACTACGAAACTTAAGATATGGATTCTTCATCAGGATTAAAAAGAAGCAACTGGTGCAGACCAACCACCCTACGCATGCGAAGCAGGGAGGGTTCAGCTAGTATTTAATAAGATATTCAGTCTATGGAATGATGACCATAGAAGTTTTGTCCTGTAGGTTTACAAATATTTGAACATTTCTAAATGAAAAAATGACGTAATAGAGTTGTTGCTTCTGAGGCTTGTTGCCTTTAGGGAACAAAGAGTGAGTGGCAGTCAGAGATATTGTCTTGGGAGACGTACTGCTCCCGGAAGCGAAAGCTCGCAATGTTGACATCTGGCAAAGAGCTGCATTTAGGGCGCAGTCGCTCCGGATGCTCAAAGGAGGCGGCGGGCGCCTTAAGCCAGTTAGCTCTGAAGACGGCGGCAGCCCGCGGCGGCGAGCGCCACAATTACTGGAGACAAAGCGGACGCCACAGTCGCAGTCGTCAGCCGCGGACCCTAATTGTTTCCCCGTGGTAATAATATTCACCGCCCGCTGCAACGGAGACCACCCTTGCGGTCTGACGTCGGCCGCCGAGTTAGCTACACAATTCCGCCGGCTGCTTTGCCTCTGAACGTCTGAGGAGGGCGCCCCTAGAAGACGCGCCTCCCCACCCCTAATCTTCGCAACTATCCGCGTGCAGAGCCGCTCCAGATTCTTGTTAACTCAGAAGCCTAATGGGATTCAGTATCACGCTTGGGTAGTGTCCTGGCACGGTCGCCAGATCCGAGAGCTGTAATTTGGAAACGTCTTGTCGGGAATGGGGTCTATTCAGCATCTGGAGGATCAATATAGGATGTCTGGAAAACTCTCCCATTTCCTTGTCATAAGAGTATTTAATACAGCGTGTTAAAATATCCAATAAGAGTGACTTACGCACTGACGGTTCCATACCAGCAGTTCCCAAACGGTGGGTCGCGACCCCGTAGTGGATCGAATTATCTTTTCAGGTTGTGGCGCGTTTCTTTTTACTTGACATACATTAAAGCCAAATTTTTAATACATCACCTGTTATATATGTTCAGTGGTAGAATGCTCGTAGATCTCGTAGCTCGCCTGCCAATAGTCCATCACAAAATAATAAGACGTCGGGTTCTTATACGTCATTGAATGAACCAACAATGTGACACGTTTCATTTTTATACAAATTTATTTATCCATTCTTGATGAAACACAAGAATAATGCAAGAGTAAGACTGGTTCACAACACACTTCCATACTAACTCAAGACTAAGTTGTTACTACTCCACTACTAACTTCATACTACTCCATACTACTACTACTCGTGTTCGCGCCAATTCGCGCGTATTAATATCTGTTATAGTTTTTCTAGAACATTTTAGAACACGGAAGTTATAGTTTTACATTTAATAATTTGTTTATAAAACATAAGTAAATTTTCCTTTCGTTGGAGATACACAATATTATGACAAATGTAATAATAAGTTTTTTACATCAAAATAAACAATAAAGAAGATCGTAAGTAAACAACAATAAGCGCAGTGTTAATATATGTTTCCATTATTGTTCGACATTAAGCTTCAATAATTAATTAATTTAGTTTGTTAGAAGACCCTAGTAACGCAGATGATGATTAAAATGACTTGACAGAAGCGCTATAAAGTGCTTATGTAATATAAACGTGGAATATTAGGTTACAATACTACGACCAACTATGGTATCGAATACTTCAGTAATTTAAACAAACGGGACCCTCCTGGTTAAATATATTACAAGGTGGGTAGGCGGACGACTTTAAAATATCAAAATGCAATATCTTACTATTTTATGAGATCATTTTTCACCCTATAAAGAGAGCAAGGGAGCTATACCGCTTCTTAAATAAATGATTATGGTTCCGCACTAATGTGTTTATGTTAAGGTACGTTTACAATGGGATACATGTGTCATAACGTGTGTGAGCAACTTGTCAATTTGACATGTCTCGATGCATCACCTCATACAAA
This sequence comes from Locusta migratoria, assembly GCA_026315105.1. Lineage (NCBI taxonomy): Eukaryota > Metazoa > Arthropoda > Insecta > Orthoptera > Acrididae > Locusta > Locusta migratoria. The sequence continues at coordinate 25,203,825 of CM048749.1, read as the reverse complement.
AGTTCACCGAACTTGTATGAGGACCTTCCCGTGCATACATTTTGTATATCTCTTTTTTAGCATATATGCGACATGTCACAGACCTGTATGTATTTATCTTACGCTGAAACCTAATGTTAATTAAAGTAATTATTATGATGATTATTCTACATTTCTCTTGGAGTGGTATGGCCGTTTTTGAAAAAGGAGCAATCTATTATAATCGATAAATGAAACATTATGGTATGATTGGAGAACAGCAGAGGTCTTTATCCTGTGTAATGATGTTTTCTTACTGGTCAAAATAGAAGGATCTTTAAACTGTAACGCCTTTTACCTCGTATTTAGACTTATCACGTACCTGAGTATTTTTCAGAATATGTCTTAGCCAACAATAAAAGAACTATCGATGTGGGTGGCGAATCGCCATTAAGTGAACACGCGGCAATTTCAAAAGGACCGCATTCTCAAACGCTGTCTTGAGTGCAATAACAATATTTGAACTGCAGTAATAAATTTTATTTCAACGCAATTAATAAATAATAATATTTAACGGACTAAATTAGTAAGTACAGACTGGAGACTGTGAGGTACATGCACGGATCATTACGTGTGTTACAAGAATAATACGGATCTTTTGTAGGCAACATTTGTAATGTTTTCTGACTGGAGCGTGAAACATGTTTGTGTGAGATAGAGTTTCATGTCGGTACTTAAAAAGCAGCGTTGGGCATTTGTGTTAAAGAAGGACAGAAATCAGTGAATATTACATTTCATGTTGTTTTCAATGCAAGACATCTTAATTTTACTAAAAGGCAATTAATAGTGTAATGAACCATTGACTACAATAGTGAAGGGGCAGCTCATAGGTTTGGCCATATGAACTTACGTACTTTGACAAAGTGAACAGAAATTAAAAATTAAATATGTTAATTCAGGCTGTTCAGGCAATTTTTTATTGTGAAATTATTGAGACGTTTCGTGTAAGCCTTTCAGTGTAGCCAGATATGTTGTTTAGATATGAGCACTGATCAGTTTGTGTGTGTCGCTTTCTGGGGTGCTCAATTTCCATGTGGTTCTGTTAAAGCGACGCAGTCGTGTGGACGTCATTAATCTTACCAATGGATTGTATGTTTTTTTCTTTTCTTAAAAAAGTTTTGTATGCCTTATCTGTTGTACCTGGTTGACTGGCGTTGGGCCCCGTGGACCGGGCCTGTGGTTTGCCCGTTGAGTGGTTTGTTGCTTCGGCTTCTGCCTGAAGTTGAGTATATTTTATCTACCTGCTTTATTTTGCCTCTGCTCTGCCTACCGTGGTTCTGCGGCAGTCATCTTTAAAACTGAAACAATTTTTTTTTTTTTTTTTGGTCTCGTCAATTCGTAAATAGTCGGGTGTGATCTTTTGACCAATTGTATTTTGCTACCTCGGAAGCATGCAAGCTTTGACTTATAAGGTTAGGCCAAATATTGTTAACCTGGTTATATTTTTATGCTTAATTATTTGTCAGCAGTTTCGCTTACTTTAAATGTGTTAAAAATTGCATTAATATTGGCTAGCTGTTTATTGCATCCTCGTGGTTAGAGTATTGTATCCGCTGTAACCATCAAGGCAAAGGTGTTCAATGGGGCGCAGTCCTTCTACCTATTTTAGAATCCCTTCCAATCACTGTCTACGCCCGTGTCCCTGTCGTGTTGCTAGTTTTCGTTAGCACAGTAGCGGCCCACGGCAAGATGTACTGCGCTGCCTGGCGCCGCATTCTTGGTCGTCTTGGGCGCTCGTGAAGGATTTCGTCGCCGGCGGCTTGCGTCGCGTTGGAATGCCGGGGCGCGTTAGTTGGCAGGGAAGGGCGAAGGGCGAAAGCGCAGGGCTGTAGGGCGCAGGGCACGGCCTTCTTTCCCTCGCCGCCAGCTGACGAATGGCTCCGCCGGGGACACGCTCCGCTAATTAAATCCTGTAATTATTTCAACCCTTTTGCTCTGCTTTAGATTTTTTCACTTGCGACTCAGTCGTCCCGCAGAGAGCCTCCAGTGGGGAAACTCGCGCCTTTCCAGATGTCGCCACTGGGTTTAGCTTCTGCGAGGGCTGTTTTAGTTGGCATTAATCAGGGAGCGAAACTTCGTTTATGCCATGTGTCCAAAACTCTCGCTCGTTACTCTCCGAACGCGGTGGACTTATCCTAAAGCCCTTTCTATACGAGACGTGCAACACGCACAAGGAAGTCGTCAGCTACAGCGCCCCTTGCGACAAACCGTCGAACTATAACGTCGAACGTCGAACTTATCGTGGGAAAGGCAAACCAGAGACTGCGTTTTATTGGCAGAACCCTTAAAAGATGCAACAGAACTACTAAAGAAACTGCATACACTGCGCTTGTCCGTCCATTTTTGGAGTATTGCAGCCCAGTGTGGGATCCTTATCAGGTGGGTTTGACGGAGGAAATCGAAAGAGTCCAAAAAAGGGCAGCTCGTTTCGTATTGTCACGATAGAGGGGAGACAGCGTTACGGAACTGATACAGGATCTGGGATGGGAATCATTACAACAACGGTGCTTATCGTTGCGGCGTGGGCTACTTGCGAAACTCCAATCGCCAACGTTCTCCTCCGAATGCGAAAATATATTGTTGACTCCCACTTACATAGGTAGAAATGATCATCAGAATAAAATAAGAGAAATCAGAGCTCGAACAGAGAGATTCAGGTGTTCTTTCTTCCCGCGCGCTATTCGAGAATGGAATGGGAGATAAATAGTATAATTGTAGTTCGATGAACCCTCTGCCAGGCACTTAAATGTGATTTGCAGAATATCCCATGTAGATGAAGATGTAGATAAAGAAGCGTTCAAACGATACGCGTTTATTGAGTCGCCTGCTTCACGCGTCTACTTCGTTTGTTGTCAACTTACAGCAAATGAATCGCTGCGTTAACATCACTTTTAGAAACTATGTGATATGTTGTGATGATTAAAACATTCGTGTTTTAGACTGCCACTGTGAAACTGTATGAATTGTTTTCGTGCAGCTCATGCGTAACTACGTCGCTCTGATGTGTTAGCGTCCTCATTATAAAATGCGATTACATACTTCCAGCCCCTGCCATTTGAGGTGCCTATGTATATGACGAACAAGCTCAGGTGTCTATACTATTTGGCCACGATAACTTGACGATTCGCGCGGTGGCTGCTGGGAGCTTGTCTTGCACGAACGGAAGACAGCATCGGCTATTTGCTGCAGTGCTGGAACAGTTACCCTAACAATGTGTACATTAATTCTTTGCGTCAAGGACTTCGACCATAGATACTAACAGACCGGACAAACAGTAGAGTAACTATGCACATGGCGAGGTTCAAACATATGACCACGTGACTGTTGGCAAACATTATCCAGATATGATAAACGACTCACCAGTTTTCAAGAAATGCCACCATTTTAAAGTAATAATACTTTCATTTGAAATTTAATGTCACTTTCCATCACAATAAGCTCTGTATAATCCGAGGCAAAGCTGTATACACTACCACGTGACTGTTGGCAAAACAATGTTTTGGCTGCAGAGATGTTTGTGCCATGAAAACGATGCCATACCCAGTCTAGCAGTATCTATGGTCGAAGGTCAAGGACCATTGTAAGGTTGGCAGCGCATGTAAATAAAAGAATAACTTTCAACTGGTGTCGATTTTCTCCGCTTGTGGCAGCACCAACAAAATCGTCAAGTTATCGTGGCCAAATAGTATATAGACCTTTCACTTTGATAAGCTTCAAATAATATTTTATCTGTTAACTACAGTATGTTTCAGGAAAAATAGCAAATATTTTAGAAGATGGTAATAAAGACTACTTGCAGTTAAAATTTCATATAACGTGTGTCCAATTTGTCCAATTTCTATAGGGTACAGAGATACAGCTCTTGGTATGTACAAAAACTGATTAGGGTATTGTGACTGATTCTTTCGTCGGTTCTTGGTACATCACCATATTGACTTTTATTTAAACAAACGGTTTTCGACATAGTTTAAAGTCTGAATTTGTCCTAGTAAGCCGAAAACCGGGTAACTAAGTGGAAATGAACGTGTAGAAATTCTGCTTTTAAGTAAGTGTGATATTGTACTACCAAAAACCGACGGATAAATCAGTGAAAATTTCTTGATTTTAATCTGCTCTACGTTTGTTTGGATTTCATATTAACAGCTATATATCTGTATTCAATAAAAATTGTACACAGGTTATATTAAATTTTTAATGAAATTCCTCTATTGTATCACCTCCTAAAATACTTACGACTGAGTCGAAAAACTATGTTCCTTTGAGCAGGAGACAAGTACACATTCTCAAACAAATTTCCGACTTGACTTCGTTCGTCAGCTGGGTTCCCCACTCGGCCGTCTGCGCATGCGCGAAGCACTTCCATATGCGTGAGAATAGGATCCATCCTATTCCGTCTACTAGCGATCGTATGCGTGCATCTTGCGCAAGTGGACGCGTCTACACGGTACGCGGACGGCGTGGCCGGTGCATCATGGGTAATGTCGTAAGCTCTCACTTCCCGTGTAGAAAGGGCTTTAGACGTCATATCACGTCACCTTCCACTGATAAACAGCTCAGGTGATGCAGAAATCAAATCTGAGCGTATAACCACCACTGCCAGCCATCATACTGCTGAGCTAATTAAAGCAACAGACGCTTTCAGTTGCGGTAGAAAAAGCATAGAAGGAATAGAGAGCGGGGCAAGATGAATAGTTGTCTAGTTTAAATTCCCGTTTTTAAGTATCAGCTCTGTATGTATACTACTAGCACTTTACATGACTAGGAAGTACAATATAGTGCATTGGCGGCACTCGTGTAGGATCGGTCCTTGCAGTACTCTGATCGAGAATTCTCTGAATTAAGATTTCGCAGACTAACAGGAAAGATATTGTTATGCACTGTCATTCGTGAGTAAGTTAATGTGATTTTCATGAAGACAGTGGGCTTGTACGTCATTGTAAAACTTCCGCAATAATTGAAAGTTTCTAACACTGTCGCATGAGGCAAGTTGGCTGGGGCAAGTAGACGACCCACAAACCACCCTCTTGCTACAGACAGTCCTACTGAACATAAGTCAGAGTGAAGATCCTTATGCCAGTCCTACTGCACATAAGTCAGAGTGAAGATCCTTATGTCCAGTCCTCTAAGAAGCTGATGAAGCACCGTCAAGGTGTCCATCCGGATAAACCAAATTATGCAGAATTTCAAATGTTCAAATGTTTGTAAATCTATCGGACCAAATTGCCTGGTCATTAGTCCGTAGCTTACCAACTACTTAAACTAAGGTAAACTAACCTAAGGACAACACACACATACACCCATGCCCTAGGGAGGGCTCGAATTTCCGACGGCGAGCAACCGTGCGCTCTGCAGCGAGGCGCCTTAGACCGCTCGGCTACTCCACCACGGCTATGCAGAAGTATTCTTGTCTTTATACCATTGCGAAAACTAAAACCAAAATGAGGATACACAACTAGCAATGCGCAAATGTTGTAACAAGAACGCCTATGAAAGATACTTTACAGCAGAAAGTAGCGCAGAAGTTGGAACAACAATTTCTAAAGCAACAAAGACGAGAGGCTGGGATGGAAGAAATAGAGTACTAAGAAACTAACGTTTATCTCTTCTGATTTAATGAAAATAACAGAGTTACGACATCAGCCAATGCTTTCGAAGAAAGTTTAGTTCAGTGTCCCTAAAGTCATATCTATGAATACTATCCGTTAGAAAACTGGATACAGTGTTGCATGTACTTTAGATAGTAGCACAAAGATTGCTCAAACTGTGAAGGAGAGAAATTTTTATGCAACTTCTGTTGATGTATGTGCAACAATGTACCAATATTTATAACAATAAAAATTCATTGCAGTTTTATTATGAGTCATCTTGCCCTGTGGTCAGTCATCTTGCCCCAGTAGTCCTGAATTACTTTCTAAAATTAACAAAAACTGCTGACAATATGAAATTAAAATTACATAAAATTACGAACATTGCAATAAAAGACTAGTAAAATAATATTTGCAATTAAAAATACTTTTTAAAAAAATTAACTTGTTGAAAATATTTAATCGTTAACATCGTAAACTTGCCCCTGTCCCCCTACATTAATCCGAGATAGAAATATCCGATCGAAACATGGGTACTCCAGTATTTACAGTACTTTGTCCGTTCTGTTTCAGCATATTCTTCATCTACATCTACATAGATACTCTGCAAATCACATTTAAGTGCCTGGCAGAGGGTTCGTTAACCACTTTCATAACTTTTCTTTACCGTTCCATTCTCTAATAGCGCGCGGGAAGAAAGAACACCTAAATCGTTCCGTTTTCGATCTGATTTCTCTTATTTTATTGGGATGGTCATGTCTCCCTAAGTAGGTGGGTGCTAGCAAAATATTTTTACATTCAGAACTAAAAGTCGGTGATTGAAACTTCGCAAACAGATCACGCCGCAATGAATAATGATTTCCACCCCAATTCGTGCAACATTTCCGTGACGTTTCCCCCCCCCCCCCCCCGTAACGTGATAAAACAAAACGATCTGCCCTTCTCTCAACCTTCTCAATGTCTTCCGTCAGTCCCACCTGGTGAGGGTCGCACAAGGGGCAACAGTACTCTAGGAGAGGACGCACAAGTGTGATGTAGGCAGTCTCTTTGGTGGAGCTGGTGAGTTGAGAATAAATAATTTACGTGTAGGTGAAGAAAACTATGAAATTCTGTTATTTTGTCGACAGAAAACGATACATCTTTTACACTGTAAAAAGCAAAAATTTTGCTTCGCTCAAAGCAATGAAATGCAAAGTAAAATTATGATGATACACTTCTTGGAAAGATATTATTTATAATTAACGTATGTGCCCAATACGACCACGCGAAGTACAATAAATCAGTGCCTTTTGATGGTTAACCTTCCTTTATGCACCACATTGTTTCATCCTTTCACAATGAAGTCTCTTTCTTTCATCAGACAGCGGTGCTCCAGTCCGTTTTCTAATTATCCTCTGACCAACTTTCGAATCAAATATCTTTTGTCTGAATCCTTTTCTATCTGTAACGCCTGCCTGAGTTATACCGGCTACTCGTTAATAGCAGTGATCCTTTAAATTGGCTCACTATTGGCAGTACTGCTGTTTTCGTAGTCTTCAACTATTTGCTTTGTCAACCTAGTGAGTGTCATTCTTTTAATGTGCCTATAAAATGTACTTCGTTTTTCATGTCACGATGTATATTTGCCTACTCTTCTATTTACTTATTACTTGTCAGCCTGTAAGTTTCCCTACCAGTTATTTTATTTTAGGGCCTAATATTTTCCTAATAACCTTTTTTTCTTTCGAATTTAAAGTTTCTGCACCATAAAGTCAATCAGGTTTGTTACAGTGCTAATGACTAACTTTACTGCATTTGGAGTGATCCTCTATTATAAATATTTTGTGGTAATCTGAATGCAACCGCCATTTTTGACAGCGAACGTTGTATGCAGGTTTATCCAGACCTTTTTCTTGTATGATTTCTCCCAAGAATTTAAATTGAGAAACCCTTTCTATTTCTCCAGATTCCGAGTTCAAAAACTTTCATACTTGTTTATTGTATTTAATATATTTCGATTTTTAAATGATTTTTGTGTTCCCACTTTTTCCGCAAATTCTTTAAATTTTGACTTTGTATTTCGCCAGTGGTAACATCCGTAGTTAAAATTGCCAGACCACCTAAAAAGGTGAGGCAATCTACTCTAATATTACTTCCAACAGGGCCAGCTGATTTTAGTAGTTCTGCAATTATACACTTCTAGAACACTTCTTTTGCTTTGCTTCTTCGTTAAAATTACAAAATTTCCTAAATATATGTAAGGGTAGAATTCCAGGGGAAGGGACAGTGGGGGAGATCGGTGTTTGACAGTTCTGACAAGGACCACCGACACCACGCTACGACTCTGAATTTCGCCATAGTCAGCATCCTATTAGTAACATATATTTATAATGATTAGTACACACTTCGATTTTACTCCTTTAGTCTGTAGAGTTAGATGGAGTTTACTGCTGTTACAGTTGTGTAACACACTTCCACAGATAAATAGTTACTCTAAAAATCACACTTAAGTGCCTGGTAAGAGGTTCATCAAACCACTTTCCTACTATTTATTTTCCATTCTATTCTCGAACAGCACGAGAGAAATCTCTCCGTTCGAGATCTCATCTGTCTTATTTTCATATTGATGAACGTTTCTCCCTATGTAGGTGGGAGTCGGCAATGTATTTTCGAATTCAGAGGAGAAAGTCGGCGATCGAGATTTCGTAAGTAGTTCTCGTAGCAACGAAAGATACCGCTGTAATCATTCCCTCTCCAACCCCTGTACCTTTTGTGTGACAGTCTCTCCACTGTATCGTTATAATACAAAACGAGCTGTCCTTCTTTGTACTCTTTCAGTGTCCCCAGTTAGTCGCGCTTGATAAGGAATCCATACCGCAGAGCAATTGTCCAAAAGAGAACAGACCAGTGTAGTGCAGGCAGTTTCATTAGTAATTCTGTTACATCCTTTATATCTTCTTTGGTTCCCGTTCGTCACAACAGTTTCGGTGTGATCTTTCCGATTAAAGTCTATCGTAATAGTAATTCCTAGGTATTTAGTTGAATTTGCGATCTTCAGATTTCATTAATTTGTCTTATAAATGAAGTTTAACGGATTGATTTTAGTAATAATCTCTAAAACTTCACGCGTTTCATTGTTTATGCTCAATTACCAATTTTTCGCATCATAAACATATCTAAATTGTTCTGTAGCTGTTTTTAATCATCTGATGACATTACAGCTTTACTAGGCGATAAATGGCAGTATAATCTACAAACGAGCTTAGAGAAATGCTCAGATTTTCTCCCAGATCGTTTAATATATGAGGGACAGCACAGGAACAATGATACTACTCTGGGGGGACATCAGATATCACCTCTATTTTCGTCGATGCATGTCCATCAATTAATACGAAGTGCCCTCTCTGACAGGAAATCTCCAGTCCAATCACATGCCTGTGACAATATTCCATAGGCACGCAATTTAATCAAAAGCTGCCATTATACTTGTTACTGAAGTTTCTGTAAGTATGGTTATCAAGTGCTGTGATTTAAAGAATTATTTTTTTTTAAAGTTGTGTCACGAGGATAATTCAGATCAAAAACTGAAATAATTCTTCTTCTTCTTCTTCTTCAAGTGCAACAGTATAGAAACATTGCAGATGAACCAATTTCCGACGTAGATCCCAATACCGGCGTACCACCATTTCACGAACTCAGTGTTGCCTCATGAGAAGAATTCTTGATGCGAAAGCAGCCATCTGAAATGGTTTCATCCAAGTGATTTCGTGAGCTGTCTGAATACTTGAGTGTTACTCTAGACGAGGTCCATAAGAGTACAGTTGGTGTTAGAGACATTCAGTTTCGTATCCTGCATTTTTGCTACGATTGGCGGATAGTGTGAGGATGAGCACTGCCGTGTTGCAACAAAACTCCTGCAGTCATAAGTCCTCGTCGTTTTCTGCTTACTGCTGACAGGACGACGGATATCCTGATTGAGGCTTTCTGTTACTTTCCTGAATCGTTCCAGACAAATCCCTTTTTTTATGACAAAGGCACAGCCGATTTCCTTCCTCGTACTTTCTAATTCCACACGACTTAGGAAATGTGGACCCCTCTCTGAACTATGTGAACTGTAGCGACATGTGGACAGAGTAAGGATTTAAAGAAGGGAAAAGCAGGGTTTAATGTGCCACTGGCAGCGTGGTCATCAGATTCGGAGCCAAAGATTCCTTCGGGAAAGGAAACCTGGCGCACTTTTTTAAAATAATCATCGGGATATTTGCCTGAAGCGATTTAGGGAAATCACGGAAAACCCAAATCTGGATGGCCGGATGCGGCTTTGAACCTCCGTCCTCCCGAATGCGAGTCCAGTGTGTTTTCAGTGCGTCACCTCCCTCGGTTGAGGTAACATTAGTCAGCCAGTCAGCACTGCTGGAAAGACACCACGAGGAGGTTGGCTGCGTATCTTCTATTTACGCAACCGAAATGGTGATTCCTAAGAACGACTAAAACATTAAACAACAAACACTACTGACATTAACGCGTCCTTGTGCCCATTAATTCGACAGCAGTTCACGGGTGTCCAGGCGGGTGCAGTCGTCTTCGTCGCATCACGAAATGCTACGAATAAAACTTCATCCGGCTGGACACCCGAGAACAGTATAAACAGTCGATTCGCCGAAAAAGCCCAAGATGTCGCAATTTTAAAGCAGGTGCATTCATTGCTACTAATCTGGTGAGTGGGACATTAATGTTGCTTTATCGATTTCAAGTCTACCTGTCGTTTACATGTTCAGGGTAGTCGTGTGGCTGGAATTATGTATGCAGTGTTTTTTTCCGGGGCATGGAACGCCGTATGTTGCCGTAGAAATTTTAAGGAGGGAAGTTCTACGTTTATTCGGTCACAATGAGAAGCAAAGTGGATGCAATGATTGAGCAAGATGTAAAAGAACCTGAGGCAGTGCAGTGGGACGGGGCAAGGGTGATGGCAAATCTGTAATTCGATTCCATACTGGAATGGTAAAATCCGTATATGAATATTATTTCTGAAAAAATAATTCACTTTCGTTAAGTTTCAGTTAGTTGCTAGGTGGTTGTTGACTTGTAGTTTATTGCTTCTTAGCAACATCAACTGTTGAAAGTTAACTGTGAAAATTTTATTGACTTCGTTCAAAAGTTTCTGTACCACAGCAAGAATAAGAAAAATCCTTTTTAATAGTTCATAAATAAAATATCAGGTTCTTGTACGAGCAGGGGCAGGAGAGTTGTTCTGTATCCGTTACTGAAATTTAAGTCAAAGTCTAACACAGTAGCCACGATTCGCTGTTAATAGCTTCATCTCAAACATTAAAATTCACTGCCTGTTAAACTTGACGTTCCACATTCACACCCAATATAAGTTCTTGTCACAGTCGAATATAAGTAAATGTTAGACTCCACAATTATGTTAAATCTTCTCTCAAATAAGGTAAAACGTTTCCATAAATCAGATTAGTCTTTCAGAAATATATCACACGTTAAATAGATCTTTGTAACACACTTGAAATACTTTTCAATGCAATAGACATTTATTGTCGTCTGAGATAGTAAAAGTCCAAATCAGTACTGCTTGCAAGAAACGTCTATTCAGTGCGACATATCATGAACATCTCAGACAATGTAATCAAGATAATCTTTCTTAAGAAACGATCAACGCGCGGCAATAGAGAAGGCGCAGCCGGATTAATGGCCCAGTAGCCGTCGGTTAAATTTTAATAGTGGCCGTATGCTGTAATGTTGGCTGCGGCGGTGACGACGCTGCCCTTGCTCATTGTGGAGCCTCGATCGTACATGAAACACACAGAAAACAAACAGAAACAATTTAAGAATCACATTACAATATTTATACACAAACTAAATATATACAGTTTTATAATATTTGAGTGTAAACAGACTTTCCTTCATGTCCTACAAAACAGGGCTGATATAGGAAAGTGGAGATCATCAGTGTTCGTCCCAATACAGCAGTTCGATCATTCTTGGAGACGTTTGACACAGGTCACCTACGATAACACGGATTTACGTAATACACAACCAGGAATAAAATTTAATACACACGCTGCAGTTTTGCAATTCACTCAAGATTTATTGATGAAAGAGTGCTCATGAGCTACATGAAATAATTACAGTTACAGATGCCGGCCGCGGTGGCCGAGGGGACTGAGGCGCTTCAGTCACGGTCTGCATGGCCACTACGGTCGGGGGTTCGAATCTCCCCTCGGGCATGGATATTTGTGCCGTCCTAGTTCGTAAGTAGTTCATAAGTAGTTTGTAAGTTTAGGGACTGATGACCCCGTAGTTAAGTCCCATAAGCTTAACAAACATTTGAACATTTGAACAGTTACAGATCAATAGCTTGCTCGACCTGTCCACCTAGTTATTCAAGAGCTGTCGGTTGACGAGTCGCATGTGTCAGTTGTTGTCCCATCACATACCACCTGAGCTCGAGACTAGACCAAAGATTGTGCTTGCCAGAAATGTTGCTATACGTCTTGATGAACTCGTTGAGTAAGCCGTGCAGTGTGTGGGCGAGTGTGTGTAACAACACAACACCCTCCTGTTCCAAGAAAGCAAAAGAAAAGTCATTAAAAATTGTGCACGTATCGAGCGCTGGTGAGTGTCACCTCCACTGGGAACGAGCATTGTAGCACATCGCACCCCATGGCCTGGGATGAGACCACTGCGTCTTGAACGAATACAATCTACGAGACGGTCCTCGCCAGGTCTAAGACGTATATACAAACATCCATCACCTGCGTGCAGGCAGAATCTGCGATCATCGCTGAAGACTACGGCCTGCCATTCTTCCAGGTGACCTTCTGACAGCATCAGTCGAGCCGTGCTCGTCGATGGGGAGTGCAAGACGGGCTAGAGGTGTGCGTACCCGTAGTCTCACTGTTAGTAACCGGTTGGCAACAGTTAGTGGGCTACGCTGATTAACCGTGCGGTGCCAGGAACTACGCGGCCGATCCCGTCGGAGGTTCGAGTCCTCACTTGGGCACAGGTGTGTGTCTTGTCCTTAGGTCAGTTTAAGGGGTAGTTTGGTCCCATAGGTTTACAAACATTTTAACATTTATTTTGAACAACTGTGCTGTCGTATCTGTACGATCAGATACTTTTGCCTTTACAATATGACGATCCAGGTGGGCGTTTGTGCTGCGTGGATGTCCAGAACCTCGTATAAGGGCATGAGGATGTTTACCAGTGCAACCGGCATCGTTGTAAAACTGATCGAGCAAGTCCAACTTCCGTGGCAATTTTCCGATACGACCATCCCGTCACTAGGAAAGCCACAATGTAGGCCCTCTCAAACTAGCTCATTGGCTTTAGGAAGCACGAGTGCGTCGCAATACCTTGGGGTCTGTTCGCTTCAGACTTTGATATCACACTGAGCCTGATGGCTGTTAACATTCCCTAGTAAAGGGTACAGACATTGCTCTTTGGCAGCTACACTATGTTATGAAAAGTATCCAGACACCTGGCTGAAAATGACTTATAAGTTCGTGGCACCCTCTATTAGCAATGCTGGAAGTCAATATAGTGTTCGCCCATTGGTAGTTTTCTTGACAGCTTCCACTCTGGCAGTCATACGTTCAAACAGGTGCTGGAAGTTTTCTTTAGGTGTGCTCCACAGAAGGAGGTACAAATCACTCACTGAAACGTGGCCCCTGAGCGGAGAATGTTGGGAGTTGAAGCTTACATTCAGCTCATAGCGCATTGGCTGTTAGAACAAGCCCCGCGTCTTTCTCCCAGTGCCGCCAGCTATGGCCTATAGCTTACTGGTTCTGAAAGAAACAACATGTAAAGGGTTAAAACGTCACAGATGAAACACGAAATTAACTATCTCTTCAATGTTTGAGTAATAGAAGACTGGAATGTATAGCTACGAAATATTAATATTCTAAAGGGACTTATTAAGCGGGTGTAGCAACACTTAGTCTCTTTTTACTGTCGTAACGGAATAACAATCAGAATTAACATTCTTCATACCACTTTCAAGGACAGCCTCCTTTTTTCTAAAAAAAAGTCTTCAGGGTAATTGGACTTATTTTAGCAAATAATAAAGTGGAGAACAATAATCAATACCAAACACAAATCAACAATACATTGACTAGGTCTACGGTGTACAATGCCGTTACGAGGTGAGGTTGGTAGAGAGCATAAACATGCCGTAGACACACGAACTCAGCCGACTTCAGCCGATTAGAGAGGGGCCACGAAAAAGTGCATGACCTGTATCGACTTGAGTCTGTGAGGACTAGCACGAGGTTGGCGTTCCAAAACATCCTAAAGGTGTTCTGTAGGATTCAACTCAGAACTCTGTGCAGATCAGTCCGTTACAAGGATAACATTGTCGTGTAACCACTCCGCCACAGGCCGTTTATTATGAACAGGTGCTCGATCGTGTTGAAAGATGCAGTCGCCATCCCCGAATTGTTCTTCAACAGTAGGAAGCAAGAAGGAGCTCCCAGAACATCATTGTAGGCCTGTTCTGTGACAATGCCACGCGAAACAACTACGGGTACAAGCTCCCTCCATGAAAACCACGTAAACACCATAACACCATCGCCTCCGAATTTTACTGTTGGCACTACACACGCCCGATGACGTTTACGGGCATTCGCCATACGCACAACCTGCCTCGCCACACTGTGTACCGAGATTCGTTCCACTGTTCAATCGTACAATGCTTGCTCTCCTTACACCAAGCCAGACGTTGTCTGGCATTGACCTGCGTAAGGGTGACTTCTGGGCAGCCGCTCACCTATGAAATCCAAGTTTTCTCTCTTACAACCTAACTGTTATAATATTTGGAGTGGACCCTGAAGCAGTTTGGAATAGATGGTCTCGACAGAGGCCTGCCTATTGCATTGTACGATCCTCTTAGACTGTCGGCGGCTGAGTACACGATCATCACCAAACGACGCGCGCAAGAGATCTTTCACGCGTCTAGCAATATTTTTTCCCCTAATAAAACCCTATGTCATTCCAAACATGTGTGTCAATTTTTACCTCTTTAGCTACATTACTCCGTGAATTATTAAGTTTTCAAATTTATACAGACTTTTTTTCACCCGGTATACTGTGTTTGATATCAAGTGATCCCCTAAGTGTTTTGAGCAGTGTACATTCACTTCCACGGCGTCTCACTGCAGTTCGCACAGCCAGAGGAGGCCCACGCAATATTAGATGTGTAAATTTCTTATTATTAAACCTAACATTATTAAACATTGACAATGTTGATTGGAGTAAACTGTTTCAAGTTCTGAAGCAAAGCAGGAGTAAAATATAGGGAGCGTAAGGTTATTTACAACTTGTACAAAAATCAGACAGCGGTTGTCAGAGTTGAAGGGCATGAAAGGGATGCAGTGGTTGGAAAGGGAGTAAGACAGGGTTGTAGCCTTTCTCTGATGTTATTCAATTTGTACATTGAACAAGCTATAAAGAAAATCAAGGAGAAATTTGAAGAAGGAATTAAAGTTCAAGGGGAAGAATTAAAAACATTGCTTTTTGCCGACGACATAGTAATCCTGTCAGATACAGCAAAGGACCTGGAAGAGCAATTGAACAGAATGGACAGTGTGCTGAAAGATGCATATAATATGAAGATTAACAAGAGCAAAACTGGGGTAATGGAGTGCAGTCTAAAAAAATCACGTGACGCTGAAGGAATTAGATTAGGTAATGAAGCAATAAAGGAGGTAGATGAGTTTTGTTACTTGGGCAGAAAAATAACAAATGATGGTCGCAGTACAGAGGATATAAAATGAAGAATGGCAATGGGTGGAAAAGCGTTTTCGAAAAGGAGAAATTTGTTAACATCGAATATTGATTTAAGCCGAAGGAAGTCCTTTCTGAAGACATTTGTATGGAGTGTTGCCTTGTATGGGAGTGAAACATGGACGATAAACAATGCGGACGGGAAGTGGATATAGGCTTTTGAAATGTGGTGCTACAGAAGAATGTTGAAGATTAGGTGGGTGGACCGCGTAACTAATGAGGAGGTACTGAACAGAATTGGGGAGAAAAGAAATTTCTGGCATACCTTGACTAAAAGGAGGGATAGATTGGTAGGACACATACTTAGACATCAAGAAATTGTGAATTTAGATTTGGTGGAATTGATTTGATTCTTTCAGGGAAGCCAAAACAGTCTTGGTCTAACCCGCCACTGCCCGCACCGAAACTAAGTTTATTGTGCGGTATCGCTCCCTGTATGTCTAGTAAAGCCAACCAATGCCCTTGAACAATGCAGGGAGTCCCTTTACCAGTTCTTTATTAGACACAATTTCTTTGGGTCTGGTTGTCCCAAATGTTCTGTGCCATTTACTCTCCAATGCAATGCATTCGAAGATCAGATGTGATGCAGTTTCATCACCGTCATCACAGATCCTACATTTAGGGTCCTCTTCTGTTATTCTCATTGTATGTAGGTGTTTTTTGAAATTACCATGGCCTGTCAGCAATCCAGCCGTGAGTCTAATCTCTCTCCTGTTCAGACCCAGGATTGCAAAGCTTCTTTTAAAACAAGGCTTTGGCATCATTACCTTGCCATGTTTTTGTTGATGGACTTTGGTCCAATATTCTACGTGCTGTCTTCTGAGCCAGTTACGTATCTCCAATTTCATCATTGCCTTGGTGATTGTCAGGACAGGTTCCGGTCCAATAAATGGCGCCTCTGCCCCCATCCTAGATAATATGTCGGCACGTTCGTTGCCACTGATCCCCGAGTGGCCAGGGACCCACAATAGGTTTACTCTATTGCTTTCCCCTAGCTCCACCAGAACCCTGAGACATTCTGCAACAATTTTAGACCTTGTTGTAGGATCTGCCAGTGATCTCAGGGCTGCCTGGCTGTCTGAATAGATTTGGAGGGAAGTGTGTGGGGTAAAAACCGCAGAGGAAGTCCTAGAGGTGGATACAGTAAGCAGATTCAGACAGATGTAGGTTGCCGTTCTTATGTGGAGATGAAGAGTCTTGCTCAGGATAGGGTACTGTGGAGAGCTGTATCAAACCAGTCTCCGGACTGAAGACCACAACAACAACAACAAACCTAACGGTTGTGTCATAAGCTTACCTTCACCTAATAATAGCACAAACGCTCGACGTTCCGCGTCACAAGTGCGAAGTTCAGTACAAGTGAAAGGCAACGATCGTTATCTGCCGGAATCGTCGTGCATGTGATCGCCGGTAATCACTGCGAGCAGGAGAATGAAAGCGTGGAGGCGGCCGCGGCCGGCCGCTGTGCAGACTGTTATTGGAGTGTCGTAACTTGGAGAAGCCATCAAGATAACTGTAGGCGCAGGCCGGGAGAGCCGCGAGTGCAGAAAACGAGCAGCGGGAGGCCAGGGGACCTCGCGAGTTGTCGCCGGGATAATTGCAGACCGGGGCCACATAATTGGCGGTCGCAGCGCGGCCGGCTCCGTCATGCGACACTGACCACGCCGAGCAGCGCAGCCCACATGCTAATGCGCGCGCCGACCCGGATCCAGCCGGGCGTGCCCGCTGCGCCAGCCGCTCCACCAGCCTCGACCTGCAGCCTCCACAGGAGCGGTCCGTTTCAAAATCACAGCAAACGCTGGGGGGCTGTCGAGGACAGGTCAACTTGAAACGCTGCATTAACGCTGCCGAAAAAAAAAAAAAAAAAAATTAACACACCTGTAAAGCCGCAGTGGAATCGCCGAGCGCTCTAAGGCGCCTTTCTGCGGAGCGGGCGGTACTACATCTACATGGGATACTCTCCAAATCACACTTAAGTGCCTGGCAGAGGGTTCATCGAACCACCTTTATTCTATTCATCTCCCATTCTGTGGTGTCGCACAAGTCCAAAGTGCGCGCCACCTACTGTCGCCGCGCGCCGCCATGCACGCACGGCGCGGCGTTCTTACGACGTCAGCCACGAGCGCCCTCTGCTACAACTCCGCTCGTGGCCACAACTGAACGACATCGTTCACTTGGGACTGAGTTATGAACCAGTTAACACTTCGGAATCAGATAGGCACCAGTGAAGACTTGGCTATCGGACAGGCACTAGGCAGACCTCTAGCTCAACTATGTATCAGCATTCTGCAGTACTGAACTATGTAAAAGTTAAGTATTGTATAAATTCTGTGCAATATATATCTCGTTCTAATTTACTCTAGTGTTTCTAGTTTCTGCTGTCCCACTGGCTGCTCACCTCCGTACCTGCACAAACGTGCTACCTTTATTCCTGTGTCGGTCTCCCTACTCGGCCACCGACACCTACAACGGAAACGAGACACAAAAGCGGCGACGAGGCTGGAACACAAAACATTCCACTCTCGAATAAATGTTTAAATGTTTGTAGAGCTTATGAGACTCAACTATAGGGTTATCAGTCCCTAATGTTACAAACTACTTATGAACTAGCTACAACTAAGGACGGCACAAATATCCATGCCCGAGGGAGGATTCGAACCCCCGACCGTAGTGGCCGTACAGACCGTGACTGGAACGCCTCAGTCCCCTCGGCCACTGCGGCCGGCACTCTCGAATAGCGCGCAGGAAGAAAGAACATCTGAATCTCTCCGTTCGAGCTCTGATTTCTCGTATTTTATTCTGATGATCATTTCTACCTATGTAGCAGGGAGTCAACAATATATTTTCGCATTCGGAGGAAAATGCTGGTGATCGGAGTTTAGTAAGCAGACCACGCCGCAGCGATAAGCGCCGTTGTTGTAATCATTCCCATCCCAGATCCTGTATCATTACCGTAACGCTGACTCCTCTGTAGCGTGACAATACAAAACGAGCTGCCCTTCTTTGGACTCTTTCGATTTCCTCCGTCAAACCCACCTGATAAGGATCCCACACTGGGCAGCAATACTCCAAAAAAGGACGGACAAGCGTATTGTATGCAGTCTCTTTAGTAGTTCTGTCGCATCTTTTAAGGGTTCTGCCAATAAAACGCAGTCTCTGGTTCGCCTTACCCACGACATTATCTACGTGTTCTTTCCAGTTTAAGTCTGAGGTAATAGTAATTCCTAGATATTTTGCGGAGTTTACGGCCTTCATGTTTGATTGATTTATCTTGTAAACAAAGTTTAACGGATTTCTTTTCGTACTCATGCGGACGACTTCACACTTCTCATTTTTTAGAGTCAACTGCCAATTTTTACACCATACTGATATCTTATTCAGATCGTTCTGCAGTTGGTTTTGATCTTCAGATGATTTTACTAGACGGTAAATGACGACGTCATCTACAAACAACCTTAGAGAGCTACTTAGATTTTCTCCCAAATCGTTTATGTAAACAAGGAACAGCACATGACAAATGACACTACCCCGATATTACTTCTGTTTTAGTCGATGCCTTACCATCAATTACTACAAACTGTGTCCTCTCTAACAGGAAATCCCTTATCCAGGCCCAAATTTGGGGCGATATACCATAACTACACAATTTGATTAAAAGCCGTTTGTGCGATATGGTATCAAAGGCCTTCTGGAAATTAAGAAATACGGAATCAATTTGAGAACCCTTGTCGATAGCACTCATCACTTCGTGTGAGTAAAGAGCTAGTTGTGTTTCGCATGAACGATATTTTCTAAATTCGTTTTGACCTTCATTCTTTTCGAGATAATTCATAATATTTGAATACAGGATATGTTCCAGAATACTGCTGGAAATTGACGTCATTGAAATAGACCTGTAGTTTAGTGGGTTACTCCTACTGCCTTTCTTGAATATAGGTGTGACCTGTGCAACTTTCCAATCTTTTAGTACAGATCCTTCTTTGAGCGAGCGGTTGTACATGGCTGTTAAGGAAGGAGCTACCGCTTCAGCATAATCATATAGAAATCTTATGGTATACAGTCCGAACCAGAAGACTTGTTCTTGTTAATTGATTTAAGTTGCTTCACTACTCCGACGATATCTACTTCAACGTTACTCATTCTGGCCCCTGTTTGTAAATCGAAATCTGGAATATTTGTTTCGTCTTCTTTGGTGAATGAGTTTCTAAAAGTTATGTTTAGTAACTCTGCTTTTGTAGTGTTATCATCGGCAGGATCGCCATTACTATCACGTAGTGATAGTATTGTTTGTGTTTTGCCCCTAGTATATTTAACATTTGACCAAAATCTCTTAGGGTTTTCAGTCAAATTTCCCCAGTCGGAGGTTTGAGTTCTCCTTCGGACATGGCTGTGTATGTTGTCGGATTAGTTTAAGTAGTTTGTAAGCCTAGGGACTGATAACCACAGTAGTTAACTCCCATAGATTTAAAAACACTTGGAACATTTGCACTCGTGTAAAGACAACATCGATTTTGATCCGATGACGGAAGATGGACAGTAGATGTACCGATAACGCTTCGAGCTTCGTTCCGCTAACAGATACCGTTGTTACATACACTGTGATCAAAAGTATCCGGACTACTTCCCCCCCCCCCCCCCCCCAAAAAAAAATACGTTTTTTGTATTAGTTGCATTGCGCTGCCACCTACTGCCAGGAACTCCATATCAGCGACATCAGTGGTCATTAGACATCGTGAGAGAGCAGAATAAGCGGGACACATGGATGTGGTATAAATGTTTATTATTTTATTATTGGATAACACGGCGTTGGTTGCTCCCCCCTCATCGCCCCACTTGAAGCCCTGCAAGGCTATATCAGCCAGTCATCTCGGTTTCTTATTGGATGATTTATAGTCTTCCATGTTTGTTTTGGTTTCGTTCAAAACAGAAGATATATTCATAAAAGAGTGTTTTTTTATTAAGATTTTGAATTGCACTCTAATATGTTACTAATACTCTCCTTGAATTTTGTTTGCAGTGTATACTGTAAAAATTAATAAATATTTAAAATAATAGAAAAATAAATTGAAAATTGATTCTTGGGATTATTCTTTACTTAAGAAAGTCATTGAGCCACAAAATTGCTACGTATTAAACAGCTACAAATAGTAGCAGGCTGCGTTTATTCATCTGCCTTAGACCATTTGATAATCCATTAATTTTTCGCTTGTTCGATCAGTTTTTAATGCTAACTGTGTAATCTACAATCGATACTTTCTTTATCATGTGCTAGAACAAATAAAATATATTTCATTTCTCAATAAAATAAAGAAATGTCTTGTCTTAAAATTGAGAGGAAAAATTATTCTCCCTACTCTCCTTTCTTTTCCTTGTCTCCTACCATATGTATCGTCACTAGTATTGAGTGCACTAAAAGATTCCATATTTCTTTGTATTTTATATAAAACAGAGGCTGCTTTCGTCGCACTGTGTCCTATGAACATCTGTTGCTGCCTACAAATCCGTGTGTGAACGGCTGGATTTATTGCGTTCTTATTTTAATTCGCAACCGTTTTTCGTAATTTCTTTCATTTAATGGGAACAACATTTTAACAGCTGTTGACAGAAGTGTTATTCAAATTTATTACATCTTTTCAAGTGATGAATATGTATTTATGCTTTCAGTGGTGTATAAATATTTGTAAGAGGGGAACGATGATTGTAATAGGTACATTGATTTCTGTTAAAATGTATTGTTTGTAATATTTACCTATTAACGACTTGTGAACAGTTTAGCATAATTATGTTATATTTCTTCCATTCCTTCCATTTCCTTAGTTCTGATATCATAGTGAAGTAAAAACAAAAAGGGACACATACAGCACGAAAGCGTACAGGCTCACCTCGTCTGTTGGCTTCCTATGACTTTCCATACCATAGTTTCGAGTAAGTCAAGTTGTTGTTGCATTGCACTACCTTCTCACTACACTATCTGAACCCTATTGTTTGTGTAATTTGTTTGGTAGAGATAACACAAGTGAACGCCAACCTCGATTCAGCAACTTTGTTATTACCACTATCTCGATTGCTGTAATGTTGTTGTCTCCATTCCCTAGAACCGACAGAAAGACGTCGAACTCTTTTAGTTCATACTGTGTAGCGTCCGTGTGCATATGCTGTGCGTGTGTGTGGTTTTTTTTATCTGTTGCTTGCGTTAGTGCATAAGAATAAAACTGTTGTAGTGGTGTAGAAGTATTACTGTACCTGCTCAAATATAAATTAATAAAGGAGTACAGTATTTCATGACCATCAAAATCCAATTTAAACCCTTTTCATGGAATGTGGAAACTAAATTCACTTAATAATTATGTGGATTATTTCCTTTCAATGGCTAGCTCTGAAATAATATAATCTGGGCTCTGAGACTCTTTAGTAATTGTACAGTCTTCGACCCACACACAAGTAGTTCGAACACCACAGAAAGTTTTAAGAATATATGTGTCATAAATATGAGAAGCGATTTCTTTTGAAATTTTGACACTTTCTGTCATATAGACAATTTCAATACGCACTGGAGATCTTTGATAAGATACACCAATACTTACGCAACTGATCAATGCAGTAATAATTTGAAATTGCTATAGAAAATAATTTTCATATCAGTTTTTGTTTCTCATTTCTCGTTTTTAGTGTAATTATAGTCAGAACAGTTTAGTTTGTCCGCCGTTGGTTCGAATAATAATGACGGCAGCCTCCCGCCAACAATGGATTTTAAACAGCGGTACCAAGTATACTGAAAATGCTCAAAATCTGGGATTAATTCCAAATACTTGAAATAAATGCATAATATTTCTTATGTTACTGTTTTTTTCAAATAATAAAACAAAATCAAACTTCGTTACAGACCTGAACTTAATGGCTGCTGAATAACAAACTTTTTTATCTGTTCCACATATATTACGAGTTAACAGTTCAAAGACTTATTACAAAGAGACCAAATCAAAAGTTACGTATGGATTAGATTGTATACCAACTAGATTCCTCTCAGAGTATGCTGATGCAATAGATCCGTACTTAGCTATAATTTACAACCGATCACTCAGCGAAAGATCCGTACCCAAAGACTGGAAAGTTGCCCAAGTTACTCCAATATTCAAGAAAGGCAATAGGAGTGATCACCAAAATTACAGGCCTATCTCATTGACGTCGATTTGCAGTAGGATTTTGGAACATATACTTTGTTCGAATATTATGAACTACCTCGAAGAGAACGACCTATTAACCAGTAGTCAACACGGATTCAGAAAGTATCACTCTTGCGAAACACAGCTTGCCCTTTATTCACATGAAGTGTTAAGTGCATGGACAAGGGATCTCAAATCGATTCCATATTTCTGGATTTCAGGAAGGCTTTTGACACTGTACCCCACAAGCGGCTTCTTATGAAATTGCGTGCTTACGGAATATCTCCCCAATTGTGCGATTGGATTCACGATTTCCTATCTGTAAGAACACAGTTCGTTGTAATTGACGGTAAGTCATCGAGTAAAACAGAAGTGATATCTGGCGTTCCACAGGGAAGCGTTATAGGTCCCCTACTCTTCCTCGTGTTTATAAACGATTTAGGAGACAATCTGAATAGCTCCCTTAGACTGTTCGCGGATGATGCTGTCGTTTATCGGTTAGTGAAGTCAACAGAGGATCAAAAGCAACTGCAAAGCGATTTAGACAAAATTTCTGCATGGTGCGAAAATTGGCAATTGACACTAAATAAAGAAAAGTGTGAAGTAATACACATGACCACTAAAAGAAATCTGCTGAACTTCAATTACGCGATAAATCAGTCAAACCTTAAGGTCGTAGATTCTACCAAATACCTAGGAGTTACAATTACGAACAACTTTGACTGGAGAGAACACATAGAAAATATTGTGGGGAAGGCGACCCAAAGGTTACGTTTCATCGGCAGAACGCTTCGAAGATGCACCAGCTGCACCAAAGAGACTGCCTACATGACACTTGTGCGTCCTCTCCTGGAGTACTGTTGCCCCTTGTGGGACCCTCACCAGGTAGGACTGACGGAAGACATTGATAAGGTTCAGAGAAGGGCAGCTCGTTTTGTTCTATCACGTTACGGGGATGAAAGCGTCACGGAAATGTTGCACGAATTGGGGTCGATATCATTAAAAGAAAGACGTTATTCATTGTGGCGTGTTCTGTTTGCGAAGTTTCAATCACCGACTTTTAGTTCTGAATGTGAAAATATTTTGCTAGCACCCACCTACTTAGGGAGACATGACCATCCCAACAAAATAAATCAGATCGAAAACGGAACGATTTAGGTGTTCTGACTTCCCGCGCGCTATTAGAGAATGGAACGGTAGAGAAAAGTTATGAAAGTGGTTAATGAACCGTCTGCCAGGCACTTGAATGTGATTTGCAGAGTATCTATGTAGATGTAGATTACAATCTATACTGCTGTATGTCCATCATGCATATCTAATATCCACTATGGTAAAAAATTAATTATGTGATTTTACATTCCGTGAAACAATTTAGTGGCAACGTGTAAACCTCCGTTTACACACAACTGTAGTGGCGTCAATAGGAGATGTTATTTTAACAGTTCAGGTGGGACTTTACAACTGCCGATGACTTCAGAACCTTGATATCTCAACTGATCCACAAATTGTTTTGACCAGTATATAAATAACTGTTTTATTCCGGGTAAGAACACATGGCGAAGCTATTGATCTGCATGATTAGTGCAGCTTATGCTCTCTGCGTTCCACGGACAGTCCACGTCGACAGCTATCTCCGCTGCAGATGGAAAGCTTAGCTGTCTGGCAAGGAATGAGGAGTTGTCCTTTTGCGACCTCTGTTTGCTGGGTCAGGAATGGGCGGTATTAACGGGCTCGGTCCGGCTGCTGCTTAATCCGTGAGGGCGCTTCGCATCCACGCACGGCGCCAAGTAAGCCGACGTTGAGCGATCCGACAGCCTCTGTAGGCGCCTGCGTGGCAGAGGCGGTCGCTGCGGCCGCGTCACAGTCGGACGTGGCCAAAACATTCCATTCTCGGAATTTTGATGGGTGAGTTTGGTACGGGAAGGATTGGTGCATCATTCCAGAAGCAGAGGTCGCCACCTTCGATACCTGTCTACATCTACATCTACATGGGATACTCTGCAAATCACATTTAAGTGCCTGGCAGAGGGTTCATCGAACCACAATTATACTATTTATCTCCCATTCCATTCTCGAATAACGCGCGGGAAGAAAGAACACCTGAATCTCTCTGTTCGAGCTCTGATTTCTCGTATTTTATTCTGATGATCATTTCAACCTATGTAAGTGGGAGTGAACAATATATTTTCGCATTCGGAGGAGAATGTTGGCGATTGGAGTTTCGCAAGTAGCCCACGCCGCAGCGATAAGCGCCGTTGTTGTAATGATTCCCATCCCAGATCCTGTATCATTTCCGTAACGCTGTCTCCCCTGTATCGTGACAGTACAAAACGAGCTGCCCTTCTTTGGACTCTTTCGATGTCCTCCATCTAACCTACCTGATAAGGATCCCACACTGAGCTGCAATACTCAAAAAATGAACGGACAAGCATAGTGTATGCAGTTTCTTTTGTAGTTCTGTTAATATTCTGTCGAGTTACGTCGGTTCAAAAGTGACCTTCAAAAAGGCGTTTGACGCGGTGCCTCACTGCAGAATGCTAACGAAGATAGGAGCTTATGGAATAGCTTCACCGATTTGTGACTGGCTGGTAGACTTCCAAAGTAATACAACGCAGTACGTTGTTCTAGACGGTGAGTGTTCATCACAGACAAGTGTATCGTCAGGCGTGCCCCAGGGGAGTGTGATAAGACCGCTATTATTTTCTATCTATATAAATGATCTGATAGATAGAGTAACTTGTAATGTCCGGCTGTTTGCTGATGATGCTGTGGTGTATGGGAGGGTAGCGTCTTTAACTGACTGTAATAGCATACAAGATGACTTAAACTAAATTTCTAGTTGTTGCGAATAATGGCGGCTAGCTCTCAATGTAAAAAAATTTAAGGTGATGCGCATGAGTAGTAAAAACAATCCCATAATGTTCGAATACAGCATTAGTAGTGACCTTCTTCATGCAGTCGCATCGTTCAAATATCTAGGCGTAACACTGCAGAGCGATATGAAATGGAACGAACATGTAAGAACAGTTGTAAGGCGGACAGCCGACTTCGGTTTATTGGGAGAATTTTGGGAAGATGTACTTCGTCTCTAAGGAGACCGCGTATAAAACGCTTGTACGACCACGCCTTGAGTATTGCTCAAGTGTTTGGGACTCTCATCAGTTTAAAGGAAGACATAGAAGCAGTTCAGAGGCGAGCAGTTAGGTTTGTTACTGGTAGGTTTAACCAATGCGTGAGTGTCACGGAAATGCTCCGGCAACTCAATTGGGGATCGCTGGAAGAAAGACGACGTTTTGATCGTGAATTTTTGTTGAGGAAATTTAGAGGACCGGAATTTGAAGCTGAGTGTAGTACGACCTTGCTGCCACCTACTTACATTTCGCTTAGTGATCACAATGACAAGATAGAGAAATTAAGGCTCGTAGGGAGGCATATAGGCATTCTTTTTTTCCTCGTTCTGTTTGGGAGTGGGATAGGAAAGGAAATATCTAGTAGGACAAAGGTCGTAGTAATCGATGGTAAGGCATCGACTAAAACAGAGATGATATCGGGAGTTCCACAGGTCAGTGTTATTGGTCCTCTACTTCGTCATTCACATAAATGATTTAGGGGCAAATCTAAGTAGCTCTCTTAGGTTGTTTGCAGATGACGCCGTCATTTACCGTCTAGCAAAATCATCTGAAGATCAAAATCAACTGCAGAACGATCCGAATAAGATATCACTATGGTGTAAAAATTGGCAATTGACTCTAAATAATGAGTGTGAAGTCGTCCACATGAGTACGAAAAGAAATCACTTAAACAATGTTTACAAGATAAATCAATCGAATGTGAAGGCCGTAAACTCCAATAAATATCTAGGAATTACTATTACATCAAACTTAACTGGAAAGAACACGCAGATAATGTCGTAGGAAAGGCGAACTAGATACTGCGTTTTATTGGCAGAACGCTGAAGAGATGCTACAGGACTACTAAAGAGGCTGCATACAATACGCTAGGCAGCTCGTTTTGTATTGTCACGATACAGGGGAGACAGCGTCACGGAAATGATACAGGATATGGGATGGGAATCATTACAACAACGGCGCTTATCGCTGCGGCGCGGTCTACTTACAAAACTCCAATCGCCAACATTCTTCTCCGAATGCGAAAATATGTTGACTCCCACTTACAAGGAAAGTATTTGGGCTCGAACAAACACATATACACCAAAATCGTATGAGAGATAATGTAAACATCCCTCATTGCACTAGTGATACTCCCGCCTCTGCAAAACCCTGCAGTCGTCCGTTAGAGGACTCTGGTGTGCCATGCCGCATTGCACTTTGACCTGTCGGTTCGCTAGTTGGGACGGTGCAGTGTGCCTCCGAAGTTGCGTTTTGTGACGTTATTTGTGTGATGAAGCGTCAGATGGGGCGGCGATTGGTAATCAATCCTGCTAATGTACTGCGATTAGTTGAGATGAAGTTACGAAGAACCCTTCTTCGTGAAGATTGTATTAGTATAGTAGATGAATCATTTGCATGCTTTCTCGTATCTGTTATGGTACAGAAATATGAGCATAAGTTAGATACTGTTGTTACAAACTCGTAATAATGATAATAGGGATGATAATGACGAAAAACTCATTGCAAGCGGCAGTGCTACGGTAAGTGCGGGAAGAGGCGATGGAAGCAGTGGCAGTGAATACCAACAGTCTTTCGGGAAGAAGGTTAAAGTTGCAACAATCATCACGGCTTTTGATGACAATTCGCTAGTGAACTTGTACGATGATTATTACATAATTTATAGTTAAGATATCTGCATTACGTGTGGCGTCTACAATTACATCTAGATTGCTCTCTAGAGCATGGTTGCAGAGCTTTGCAGAAAAACGGCACCCACCAGAACATTGATGTGTACGTAGAGATCCTGTAAGCAAATGTTCATATAGAGGTGGTCGAGAAGACTGAGGCAGTTCTGTGTGTTGTCTGTGAACCACACTTAAACGACTTTAAGATCAAAAGATAGTGCAGTGTTCGTTATACATAAGTTAAACCCTTGTTCAAAACTTCATACAAATAAGGTCAGATGGGACAGTAACCATTGCGGTTTCACCATTCGCCTGTTTAGGACCAAAGAGACGTAACTACGTAAACAGTGTATTGAAAAAATCGATTTAAAGCTTTTGTCCTAAAAACCGAGTAGTTTTTTAATAATTAATTGCGAGACTTTGTACGGTAAATAAAGCTAGATGCTAATCATGTATATAGTCACGTCGGCCTGATCCAAAATGGGAGCATAAATATAACAAGGAACGCTTAGATAATTTTTACTGTTACTTTATTCGTGACGATTCTAGAGTAGCCGGCCGCGGTGGCCGAGGGGACTGAGGCGCTTCCGTCACGGTCTGCACGGCCCACTACGGTCGGGGGTTCGAATCCCCCCTCGGGCATGGATATTTGTGCCGTCCTAGTTCGTAAGTAGTTCATAAGTAGTTTGTAAGTTTAGGGACTGATGACCCCGTAGTTAAGTCCCATAGACTTTACAACCATTTGTTCATATAGATATATTTGTTCGAGCCCATGTACTTTCCTTGTTAGGTAGAAATGATCATCAGAATAAAATACGAGAAATCAGAGCTCGAACGAGAGATTCAGGTGTTCTTTATTCCCGCACGCTATTCGAGAATGGAATGGGAGATAAAAAGTATAATGGTGGTTCGATGAACCCTCTGCCAGGCTCTTAAATGAGATTTTCAGAGTATCCCATGTAGATGCAGATGTAGTTGTAGATGAACATTTGAGCTTTACGGCAGCAGTCAGAGCATCATGTCAGTTGACATCACGGGCATCACATGACTCAAATGGAGCGTTAAGTGGGCTTTCAATTAATTTTAATTTCATTTTCCTTTTTTTAAACAAAAATACTGCTATTCAATGGGGGAATAAGGCTTGTTATGAGCGCCAGATGACGTAATTAAGACGATTTGCAGGAAGCAGTCAGACGCCGGCTGCAGCCTGGCCGGGTGAACGCCCCCCGCAGTTTAAGCGGCCGCTGCCTGCCGGCCTTTGGCGTGATTAGCCTCCTGGAGGCGGGCGTGGCCCTGCAGGTCACTCGGGTCCGCCCCCGCCGCCGCCGCAGCCGCCCCCGCGCGGGACTCAAAACACTCTTTCATCTCGGGCCCGCTCTTCATCTGATGGACTTTTGATGACCGCTGCTTCCGCCTGGAGCATTAAGAGATTATTCCTGCAACTCGAGCGAACAGCCCGGGGCCGGCCAGTGTGTGTGTGCGTGAACAGAGCGGCGCCTTTTGGGCGCGCATCAGCAGATCAGTTTTGGGCGCTTTAGAATTAGCCTCCTTTGTGGCGGCGGCTGCAAGTCGCGGCCGCACCCTTTTCGCAGGCCAAGTGACCGCTCGGCCAATCACATTAGCGGCCCGCTATCGGCCTCAAAGAACTGCCGAATTTGCATCGCTAAAATGGCCGCGCGCTTAATGGCCGGAAAGGCCAAGACTGGGCTGCCGGCGAGGCCGCGCACCACGCTGAGGCTCTACTGGTAATTAGAAGGCGCGCAAACAAACGCCTACAACCTGTTACTACCGGCAGCGAGTGGGCCTACCACCTACATGTACAGCATAAGCGAATCCATGGGTGGGGGGGGGTCAGTCTATGGGGCTACAGACCACATGCCACCTGAGAATTACACATGTTTCCTTTTAATCTCAAACATACATATTATAAAAATAACTAAAACCAATCGACTCCATATTTTAGTGATGATGGCACAGCAACCGTACTTGGTATTTTTGGTGAAAAACAGCCTTGGTGCCATGAACTTGATGTTTTATTTATTTAAACATGACGCGTTTCGCCTCTTCTAGGCATCATCAGGTGTTTGAAAAAGAGGGGGGGGGATTTATAAACTTGTTTAAAACACAACAAAAAATGTGTTAAATTTGTCCCTAGCGGGGGGGGGGGCAGTCTGTAGGGCTACAGACCACATGCCACCTGAGAATTAGGCATGTTTCCTTTTAATCTCAAACAAACATATTATAAAGATAACACAGCAACCTTACTTGATATTTTTGGCAAAAAAACAGTCTTGGTGGCATAAACTTGATGTTTTATTTATTTAAACATGGCGCGTTTCGCCTCTTCTTCTCGTCATCAGGTGTTTGTAAGGGGGGGGGGGGATGTACAAACTTGTTTAAAACACAACAAAAATGTGTTAAATTTTTCCTTAGCGAGGGGAGGGGCAGTGTATAGGGCTACAGACCACATGCCACCTGAGAATTACACATGTTTCCTGTTAATCTCAAACACACATATTACAAAGATAACTAAAATCACTCCACTCCACATTTTAGTAGCGCTGGCGCAGCAACCGTACTTGATATTTTTGGTAATAAAACAGTCTCGGTGCCATGAACTTGATGTTTTATTTATTTAAACATGACGCGTTTTGCTTCTTCTAGGCATCATCTGACGTTTGATAGTGTGTGTGTGTGGGGGGGGTGGGGGGTGGGGGGGGGGGAAGATTCACAAACTTCTTTAAGACACAACTGAAGAAAATCGCACTGACGTGTTTTACGGCCCACTTTTGATTTGTAGTTTTATACGTTTTTGCAAACATTTTGGACAAAAATAATAATCTAAACAATAAAAAATAATTAATAAGAGTGTCTGAAACCCTTTAGGGAAAAAAAAAGTTGGTAGTGACGGGTTCCGAACCACTGACCTTCAGCATCGTAGTTCAAAGCGTGCCCACTACGCTACAGCTAACAGTGAGATTTTGTGTTCTTTAATCTCGTACTATTCATGGACGTTGTTTACTGATGCTAATACGGCATTTGTAGACACTAGATTATCATGTATCGTACGAAGAACGAAGTGTTATTGTTAATTATTCAGTGCGCCATTGCTCTGAAATGACAACGTGTAAGTTACAATAAGATAATCATCAAATACGCAACGCAAGATGGCGTATACAACATAGAGTTCTGGGCAAGGAATGTCACGTGACATTTGCGAACGGCTGGTTTTCGTTAATTCAGTGGAGGGTGTCAAATCTCTGTTATTTTTGCAAATATCTCTAAAACGATACGATATGAAAAAAAAAAAAAAACACGAGGGACACAAAGTTTTAGAGAATTTTCTCCTCTACTAATTCGTTTATTCAATTTTCGCGTCAGATGAACGGTTTATTTGCAATTAAAATTACGTTACAAACGGCTTATTTTGGTATTACTAACGTATTTCTTGTCCGAAATATTTCAAAAAGCGAGGTTCTGGTCTCTGGTAGCCAACAATTATCTCTGTAAAATTTGGTGCCGATCGGTTGAACGGTTCGACCTAAAAACTGGGAACACGTTACAGCCAGACAGACATCGTCAAATCGCCGTTATTTTTGAAAATATCTCTGCAACGATGCAAGATATGAAAAAAACATAAGGGAGCAAAGGTGTAGAGAATTTTCTCCTCTACAAATTTGGTTATTCAGTTTTCGTGTCAGATGAATGGTTAAGCCGTTATTTTCATTTAAATTTTGAGCTGTCAAAAGACGATTGCAAAGGCCCACATTTAGTGTTACTACCGTATCCTAAAGTTGGCCAATATGTTAACTTTCTCCTAAGCAAGATACAATGGGGAAGGTGCAGACTGAAAAAAACAGCAGGCCACATAACCACATTCACATGTTTGACGCGAGGGGATGAAAATTGAACTAATAAAATACCGCTAAAGGGCATAGTTCAATAAATAAAATTACTTAACTCTGAAATTGCAGAGCGTCAAATTATTAAAATGCAATAAAAATAGATATAACTGTAGCTCAATTATTGGGGCAACGAAGTCAATGGTAAAACTTAAATCAGCCGCGCGTAGCTATGTTTAATCACGCAGAGCCGACCTCTGCCATATCCTGGACTCCTTTCGCGCTCATGTATTGCTGGTAACTGTTCAAGTTTGCGCATCGAAGGTGCGCAATTGGCTCTTAGATGGAGCACTTCTGTGCGAAAACCGCTACAGATTTGCATGTTCAATCCAAACAATTTTACCATGGGTTGCAGCCGCTACCGGAAGTATCCCATCATTATTATATCATATAAATATGTGTGTATGTGTATTTGTAGGTTCAACATCTCCTCCGAAACTGCTAGACCGATTTCAAAAAAATTTCGTACACATACTGCTTGAAACACGGGAATCACCACTGTGATGCAGAAATACGAAAAAAAAAAAAAAAGCCCCTGCTGTATAGGCTGTCCTGAAGAGCTTGTGTTTAGTGTGGGAATTAGAGGTGTGCACCTCGCTCGGTTGCTCGCTCGAATCGCGTGATACACGTCGTTCTATGACAGGCCGACAGGTGTCGATGCTGCATCTTGCGGCAAGGCGTGTGGCTGCGCTCAACTTCCTGCACGCTCGTTCGAGCGGGGCACGCTCGACCGGCCCGGCCGTCCACACTGCCCGCTTGTCACTCAGTCGCCCACCGCAGCGTCACTCGAGTCCAAGGCGAGTGTCGGGAGCAAACTAGACGCCTGAGAATAAATCCCGACTGCGAAATTTGTAATACAAGTGATTATACGTGATTAATATAAAGTTTCTGTATTAAGATCATTTACTAAATGAGTTATCCATGATCATTCTTTCTTTCTTGTTCCTATTTTGTGGACTGTTTGTTCCTGTTTACTGGTACGTGTTACTTGCCGTCTTAACGAGGAAATGATTGTATTTTATATCCATTCCTCTTATCACTCTCAAGTCCTGGAATATTTTGTCCGTCTTTTATTTTGATATTAAATACACGATATTGATGTACACCCGTTAGATTAGGTTTGTGCATCTCTCTCTGTTGCACCCCGTTAATATATATTCCCGCAGCATTTTCGCACTGTGCGTGGTTGCTGCACCTCTGCCTTTTCCGAACGAGTCCTTATCGGGAATTTTTCCAATTGCAGCATTCATATATCCCCCACTGCCACTGTAGTCTTTCTTATCTATGTAATAAAGAACGCATGCAAGCTTTTGTGCAATATATCGGATCCGCGCTTTCCTCCGTCGTCAGGGTCATATGCCGGTCTAATGCTCATATATCCGATACCTGTTTTAAATCCTTTTATTCCAATAGTTTACTTTACACAGCTGTACGAATATATGGTGCTCCTGCTGTTTCAATGACATCTGTGTTATGTTTATTTAGGGCCGTCTGCATGTTTTCGGAATGGCTGGATAAGAGATCGGCCTAGGTACATTGCAGGGGGAATGACAATTAGGGGGACAGCTACCCATAAAGTGACCAATTTTTTGTGCTCAAAAATTGTTTTGATTTAATCGAAGTTGAATCCATGAAATTTGTCTTTTATCAAAAGATACATTCATACCTAAAATCTTTATTATAGCTTCACTAATCTCTAAGTTATCACCATTTTTCTATTTTAGCCCAAATTTTGGAGGGATCGTTTCACCTCTTAAATATGTTTTTTCGCCGCTAAAACATTACGTGTCCCATAGCTTTTCATGTATTATAACATATGCAAATTTCATAAAAATCGGAGAGAGACTTGGGTAGGTTTCCTTGTGAGTACAGCGGCAGCACTACGCTGTGCGGCCTCTGCCCGCCCCGCCCCACGCAGCCTTGTTCGAGTGTCAACACGCTCGCTGCGAGCGTACATACTTGCCACGCCACCGCCGAGCGTTGCGCACTCGACCGAGTACGAGCGAGCGAAACCGGCGATTAGCAGACCTCTAGTGGGAATAGTATCAACCTGTCTTATTTGCCTGCTCTCCAGAGAACTCTACACCTAAGGGGCAAGAAACAGTGAGAGAAGTGGAGGACAAGGTGGACAGAGAGAATGAAGAGGATGCGGTGGATAGGAGAACAGGAGTTGGACAGCCAGGCAGGGGACAGTAGAAGATGAACAGAGAGAAGGACATAGGAGAGGGAGTATGAAAAAATGGCCTCCTCCTCCGCAGTTGCAGTTTATAGCTTACAAAGGTTAGATTGCCGTCTTTTGCAGTGGTCAGTTGCTCTGAGAGGTTGGGGTGAAGGAGAGGATGGTCAGAAAGAGTTGGAGGGGGAGAGAGGAGAGGGGAGTCGTGGAATGAGAGAAATGCTAGGAGGAGATAGATACAATGAGATGATGTACAGACATAGATCTGTATGTAGGAGAAGAGCAGAGAGAGAGGGGATGAGGAAATAGCGTGGAAAGGAAGAAATAGATATAAATGAGAGGATGCTATGGAACAGGCCGATAGGGAGGAGAAGGAGATAGCAGACATAGAGAGGGTGGAAAGAGACATATGAGGAAGAAGGGAAGAAAGCTTAGGTTTAACGGCCCTTTGAAAGGCAATTGCCTGGAGCGATTAAGAGAAATCATGGAAAACCTAAATCTAGATGGCCAGAGGTGGATTTGAACCACCATCCTCCTGAAAAGACTGGCAAATAAAGTGGGGAGGCAGCAGGAGATGAACACAGACAAGGAGATAGGAGAGGAGAAACGAAGAAATGGCCAGAGACAGGCGAGGGGGGGGGGAGATATATAGGGGGAGGGCCAAGAGGAATTGGTCTGAGTCGTTCTAGTGAATGAAAGAATGGTCCGAGAGACTGGGGGAAAAAGAGTGGGAGAGAGAGGGGGAAGGAAGGGATGGACAGAGAAAGGGGCAAAGAGAAGATGGATAAACAAGAGGGGGACGAGAAGGAATTAGAGGAAGGATCAGAACAGAGACCTTGATTTGGGTACATGATTCATCTATTTTTGCCCTCCTCCTCCACAGTTGCAGTTTATAGCTTACGTAAGTAAGATTGCCGTCTTTGGCAACTGTAAAAAAAGTCTAATTCAGACCAGATACGTTTCGCTTTATTTCAAAGCATCTGCAGTGGTCAATTGTCAGGAAATATTTTTTATTTTATATGTGCAACCGGTGTGTTGTATGAGAATACTATCAGCTTGCCTTGTCGACCTACCCTGCTGGAAAGTCTACATGTCAGGAGCAAGAAACAGTGAAGTGGATGGAGAGATGGACAGAGAGAATGAGGATGAAACGGACAGGAGAGGAGGAATTGGACGGGGGGAGGGGGGAGGGCTGCAGAGGATGAAAAGAGAGAAGGAGACGGGGTGTAAAGGAATGGCCAGGGACAGGCGAGGGGAAGAAATATACAGAGGTAGGGCAAATGGGGATTGGTCAGAGAGGTGGTGGTGAAAGACGGGGCAGTCAAAGAGACTGGGGTAGAAGGAATTGGAGAGAAAGGGGGAAGGAAAGGGATGGAGAGAGGGAGAGCGATGACGAAAATCTGGACAAACAAGAGGAGGAGGAGATGGGAGAAAGGATTATAAAGAGACAATGTACAGACATGTATTTGGGTATAGATGGCCATAGAGAGAGGGGGATAAGGAGATGGAGAGATACAGGGAAAAGCAAGAGATAGGTATAAATGAGAGAGATGGAACAGAGAGAAAGAGAAGAGGCAATTAGCAAATATAGAGTAAGTAGGAAGAGACGTGACGAAGAGATGGATAGGGGTGTTGTCATGAGACATTAGGGAGGACTGGCATAGTGGGGAGGAGGAGATGCAGAGAGGGTGGAGGGAGGGGGGAGTTGGTTTGAGAGAGAGAGAGAGAGAGAGAGAGAGAGAGAGAGAGAGAGAGAGAGAGAGAGAGAGAGAGAGAGGAGGGAGATGGACAGGAGGGGTGAGGATGTGAAGATCATAGATGATGGGATGGATGAACAGATGTAGAAGAGGAAATGCTTGCAAATGTTTATAGAGTACTTCCTTGCGTTACATGTTCAGATGGGCATGGCTGAACATAGAGACTTGACACAGGTGATTTGCCCCCACATCGAAAATTTTTTGACAGTTGAATCAGCAGTTACTCTACTATGAAATCTCGAACTGCCGAAACATTGTACTGCTGCAAGACTATGTGTTAGGAAGATAATCGACAATTTGATTGAGGGTATCATCCTACAACGAAAAGGAGAGAATGAAACGGAGTACATCCCGTGAATACCTCTTATTCCGACAGGGCTGCAGACTGCAGTTTCCAGTGAGAATTTCATTTTCTACTACGATTAACAAATTACAGAAACTATGTATTAAATACTGCGGGGTGGATTTGATATCTCCATGTCTCTGACATGGGCAACGTGATGTCGCTTGCTCAACGAAGGTGTCACCGAAGTATTTATTCATACTACGTACTGGACAAGTAACAAGGAATATTGTTTATAGTCAGGTTTTGAATTAAATGAATAGAAAAAAATTCAAATGTTTGTAAACCTATAGGACGCAATGCTATGATCGTCATTCGCTAGACTTACGAAATACTTAAATTAACGTAACTTACACTAAGGAGAACACACATACACCCATGCCCGAGATAGAACTCGAAACTCTGGCGGGAACGGCCGTCCAATCCGTAGCATGACGCCATAGACCACGTAGCCATTCCGCGGAGCTGAATGTCACAAATCATTTATATGTCAATTATAATTTTTTCTTTGTATTTTGCATTTATAACTAACTACATTATATATATTTCTTTGCTTCACTGTTTCATAATTTCTAAGCTGTTTTCTTGAATACATGAAGACGAACTCTTTGCCGAATTCTTTTTTTTTTCGTGTCCAGAACACCATCGATTACAGTCTAGTTTGAGTCCGTGTAATAAATTTTAAAATTTAGATATTTCTTGCCCAGTAATTAGCCACACAGATGGCCTTGTCATTAGCTAGCTGTAAATCCAGGGGGGTACAGCATGTGCTGAGGTTTGGGCACGTCAGAAAGTGGTCGTCCGTCTGGACATACCCACAGTCGCATAGAGGTTCCCCGTCGAGGTAGCCCCATCTTGAACGGTTGAACTTGCAATTTGAGACTCCAGCCCTTAGCCTGTTGAGAGCCTTCCAGGCTGTAAAGGATTTGTTACCTCCAGCTGCAAGTTGTTCTTTCAGGGCCAAGATGGGATTAGGTGTTACCTCCTTCCATAGCTGAAGCCTCCTGTTTTCGACAGTGACATCAGTTGGCTCGGACACAGAAGGGGATCCAGAAGAAGCCTCCTAGAAGATCGAAAGATCAGGCGTCCCTGGAAACGGCACACAGCCGGCTAATCCTTCTAACACCAGAACACCAAACGAGAATAAATGAAAATAGAGACTGGGTATTCAGAATTTACACTCTCGAATACTGTATTAGTATTATCGCAAAAGAGGCATTGAAAAATACGTTGTGGTGTAGTGGATAAAGTCTAGGACTCTGAAGCAAAGGGTCCCGTTTTCGAGACCCACCCAGTTTGCACATTTTAATTTGAATATAGAGTTCTAGTACATCAAATGTTCCTATGTTTTTAGACGTAAGTGAGCAAAATACTCTGCTCATCGGTCCCTGGACTTACAAACTACTTAAGCTAACTCGCTCAGCCCGGCTCGACCGTCCGGTCCACAGCTGGAGATCCACGGCAGTTGCAGACCGCGAAGAACACGCCGCGCACTGCCGTATTTCCACCGAAAAGTTGGCCAAATTTATGTTTGAAAGTTTAACGTTCTTGTTTAAACGTTTAAACTAGTTTAAAGTTGAATCACCAGTTACTTTACTACGAAATCTCGAACTGCCAAAACATTTTACTGATACAAGACTGTGTGATAGGAAGATAATCGGTAATTCGATTGAGGCTACCACCCTACAACGAAAAGGAGAGGCTGAAACAGTGTACATCCCGTGAATACCTCTTATTCCGACAGATCTACCTTTCAGCTTCAAGAGACTGCAGTTTCTAGTGAGACATGCATTTTCTACTACGATTAACAAATTACAGGACCATTGTATTAAATGCTGCGGTGTTGATTTGTTATATCCATGTCTCTAACAAGGACAATGTGATGTCGCTTGCTCAACGTAGGTGTCACAGAACTATTTATTCATACTACGTCCTAGACAGGTAACAAGGAATATTGTTTATAGTCAAGTTTTGAACTAATTGAATATCAAAAAATTGGATGCAATGCTATGGTCAGCAATCCCTAGACTTACAAAATACTTAACGTAACTTACACTAAGGACAACACACATACACCCATGCGCGTTCACTTTTAACTTGGTTGTAAGTGGCACTATAATGCCAACCTTTTAAAAGGCGCCTAAGTTATCCTGGTATGTATTTGTTAGTTTGTCGTCTTGTCTTTCAGTTTACATCACAAAACATTCCACAATTTTAAGTCTTTTGGTTGGAAACATTCATTGTAAATTAATGAGATATCCTTATTTCCAGTAGAGATATAGCTCGCGATATGAAGAAAGGAAATGTTTCTACCAGGTATCCAAATGACTTGTTACTTAGAGAATTGTTCCATAAGTAGTTGGTTTGCCATAATTTCTGACAGTACTTTTTATCAAACTAATAAATAATAATTCAACAATATTTTTGAGAAGGATAGGTGCTTACTCACCACAGAGACGTCCGTTTGTAAACCTATGGGACTTAGCTACCCTGGTTATCTGTACCTAGGCTTACTAACTACTTAAACTAACCAAAGGACAAACACATACAAACGCTTGCCCGAGGGAGGACCCGAACCTCTAAAGGTTAGCAACAGCGCGCTCCGGAGCAAGACGCCGAAGAGCGTAAATAGCAATTCCAGCTATATGTACAATGCGATTTCCAGACTTTGTCATGTATAAACGTGTTGATAAGAAGACATTTGAACACTGGAACGTGGAACTCGGAACAAAACTGCATATGTGCAGGAAACGTCACCATATCATGCTGGTGGACGAATGGTTAGGGCAGGAGTCAGTATTGGAGGACGTATGACCCTCTATCTCATTCATAATGGCGCTTTGACTTCTTAGAGGTGTAGAGACGCGATCCTTCGATCTTTCGTTGTGCCCTACGCTGGTACCGTAGGAGATGCGTTCCTTCTGGTGAACGATATCGCTCGACCCCAAAGAGCTGCACTGAAGCTGATGAAATTATACAAATGAGATGGTGAGCTTCTTTACCGGACTTAAACCAGTTTGAGCATGTCTGGGATGCACTTGGCGGACGAATTGCATCCAGACCAGCACCTCCCACAACGACTGCAAAGCAGGATATTGCACTCGTGGAAGAATGGCCAAATATCCCTCATGAGCTGACTGATAACCTCCTACTGTCCATGACACGCTGTAGTGCAACTGTACTGTCCGTCCGAGGGGCAACTGTACTGTCCGTCCGAGGTGATCACACGAAGTATTAGAGGGCAACGAGAATGACTTTTTCACCATTATTGTAGTCCCATGGTGCCTCGCTCTTAGTAGACGCGTAAGTGAACGCTCTAAGTAAAAACTCAAGGAAACAGTCAAGACAGCAAAATATCGTACTGTATCACAAACAAATTACAATTGTAACCAATATCTGAATAAAATACGTGGTCATGTGTATATCTCACATGATCTCCTAATTGTTTTGAGCTGTGTATATGTACTCTAGGCTGGGGATGATATTCGTTCGTATTTCTAATGATATCCATCACGACAGGCATTTGCCCTGTTTCCTGGAAAATAAACCTCAACTCATTATCTTATTTATACTTAAGATCATAGTGTTTGTGGAAGAGAAAGTATGACGCACACTGTTAAGTACTTATGTAACAGTATTGTACTCATATTCTTACGAATTTGCGTGATGTTGTTCGTTTTTATTGTCACTGTAACGAACAAGATAATATGCTTTTATTTAAAAAATACAAAGTAAAAATTATTGTAACAGCAAACTATATGGCGCGAAAGGAAATATTTGTTGACTGATTGAGGGTCCTCCCTGGTTGGCCTTACCAGAGGTTTGAGGCACTATCAATGTCGGACAATATTCCTGAGTCGGAGTTCCTTGTCCTGAGGTCATCTCCAAGCTTGTAAGATTCGGGCTATCACAGTTTGCTTGTAGTGGGAGGTCCAATGTTAGGAGTGTCACGGAGCCCCTTAGGGATATGGCTTTGAGCGGCTATCGGAAGTGGTGAAGATTGTCCATCTCGCTTGCAAGATGAAGGCAGAGCTTACCATCTGCAGCATAGTTGACAGCATAGATTTTTGACCTGTGGTACAGAACCGAGTGGAGGATCTGAATCAGAGGCTCTGACAGTTCTGTGACCGTGTAGGCCTGGGGAGGACAGACAGCTACGGGGCGACGTCAGCCCAGACCACTCTGCCAACACCGTCTAGAAGACAAGGCCTCGCAACAAGCGATGCACGTCACACCGAGAGGCTGCGAACACTAGGCGACTGGCTGGCCGCTGGGGAATAGCCCACTGCCTCGTGGCGGTGATTGTGATGGCTGCTGAAATTATACTTCGAAGTATTCTTTAGTCACGGCTTTACACATAACTTTTATTATTACATTATTGGTAGACTACTATCTTTCGAAATAGAAATGGAGTTAGGACACCATACATACCATAGGTATACAGTACAGTATACAGTACACAGTATAAAACACATGTTTCTAGGCGACAGCTATTTCGCCGCACATAACTGATTTTTTAAACTAAAATAATCCACTATAGGTAACACTGGCTATCAAGTTTAAAAATTATTATGGAGCATTTATGAAGCAAATACTGCTGTTATTATCTTCCACAATATTTAAATACATTTATCAGTAATATGAAAAGGACATGTCGTGCGAAAGAAATTTGTTTCCTTACTGCCTCTTTTTGCCTACCAGTTCAATTGTAATAAGCTTAAAATAAGATAACCGTCTTGTATTTTACCTTTCTGTATGTCAAAGTATCACATCTCATATAGACATAAAAATTAGTAATTAATTTGGAAAATCCATCCCAGTTTTTATGGCATTATTTACTTTTTTAACGTGATGGTTGAGCAAAGATACGAATCTAATTTAGTCAGTGACAGTAAATCTTGTAAATTGTCTTCCCCATTGATCTCTATACCAGCTGGATGTTGAACTTCAGCTCGCTGAGCGTGCCAGTTCATATTTCGTTCATTGCCAAATTCAAAATACATTTCGTTTCTGCTCCCACATCAGCCTATTGCATCGGGTATTGACAGAAATTTCAAATTAGGGACTAATCATGCAATTATTTGTCACGCAATTAGTAATCGAATTCGTTTGCCAAATTAAAACGTGGTAGACATGCGAAATTGTGTGGAAAACATTTTAATGCGGAGGTATGCTTTAGTTATATGCTCAGACGCCATGGTTGTATAACTAGTTTGTATAGAGATCACTGGTCTTCCCACTTTTGATCATAGGTATTGGTTTACAAGTGACTTTTTTGCCACTATATAGTGGCCCGACTATTATGCATATATCACAGGGCCCAGTCTACTGACTAGCATCAAAAGGAATTAATAAACGTATTTGAATCATGTTTATTAATTCCCTTAACTGGATTAGCGAAGGGTTATCTATGGAGAGGCCCCAGAATAGTGTGGTTCTTTAAGAGGGGCGGCAGCCTTTTCAGTAGTTACTGGGGGCAACAGTCTGGATGACTGACTAAATTGGCCTTGTAACATTAACTAATGCGGCTTTTACATACAGTTACTGCAAAACGGTCGCAAACAAGGGAAAACTACAGTATTTACTTTTCCCGAGGACATGCAGCTGTACTGTATGAATAGGTGATTATGGATCCTCTCAGGTAAACAATTAAAATATTCTGGAGGTAAAATAGTCCCCTATTCGGATCTGTGGCTGAGGACTACTCAGGAGGATGTCATCATCAGGAAAGATAAGACTGTCATTATGCATTTCTAAGTGTGCAACGTTATCTCCCTTAATGGGGTAGGGATGTTAGAAAATTTAAAAAGAAATATGGATAGGTTAAAGGTAGATATATTGGGGATTAGTCAAATTTGATGGAAAGATGAATGGGATTTCTGGTTAGGTGATTACAGGGTAATAAATACAAAATCAATCGGGGATATTAAAGGAGTAGGTCTAATAATGAATAATAATATAGTAATGCAGGTAAATTACTATGAGAAGCGCAGTGATCACGTTATTGTAGTCAAGACAGGTATGAATCCAAAGTCGAACAGAGTAGTTCAAGATTATATACACACTAACTCTGCCGAAGATGGGGTCATTGAAGACATGTATAAGGAGGTAAAGGAAATTATTCAAACAGTTCAGGGAGAGGAAAACTTGTGATGGGGGACAGGAATTCGATAGTAGAGGAAGGAAGGGAAGGAAGATGTTTGTAAATCTATGGTACTTAACTACTCTGGTTATCTGTCCATAAGCTTACAGACTACTTACAGTAACATATTCTAAGGACAACACAGACACAGACACACACACACACACACACACACACACACACACACACACACACACACACACACATGGAGGACTTGAACCTCCGACTGTGAGCAACCGCGAACTCCGCAGCAAAGAACCATAGGCTGTGCTTATAGACCGCGGCTCCTCCGCGGCGGAGGAATCGCGGCGGTTTGGTAGTGCGCGGTTCCTATAAGGCAGCATGGGACCTGTTTATAGGTATGGCTGCGGCTGCGGCTGCGGCCCCTCCGCCCCTCCACTGCGGCGTCAAAATACCAGCGGCTGCACCTCCAAACCTCCGCGGTTGTGCGGTGCTGCAGCAGCATCTGGTAACACAATGGTTTATGGAACTGTTAGGTGCGCGCGGCGGAACCGTGCGCCATATGTCAGTGTGCACTTTGTCTGCCTCACCAGGTGAGAACAGGGTCGTCTAGGTCACTGTGTGAGTGACAAGCGGAGCCTCTGCAAAATCACAGTGGTTCCTCCGCCGTGGAAGAACCGCTTTCTATAAACACAGCCTTAGAACGTTTGACCACTCCACTGCGACTTGGAAGGGAAAGTAGTAGATGAATAATCACGGGAATTTCACAGGAGATACTAAATGTAATTTATGAAAGGAGAAGCTATAAAAATATTGTAAACGTAGTGGGTAAAATGAAGTACAGACGACTAAGAAATGAGATCACACGAAATGCAAAATGGCTTAGCAGAAGTGGCTAGAGAGTCTGTAAGAGATTGTTTTCGATTCTTCAGTTGTTCCTTCGGATTTTTCATACTTTTCTTTTTGGTGTAAACGTCCGCTGTATTAGAGCGAACAAAAAGAAAAAGAAATAGTGATGTCGGTCAAGCCATTTCCGAGTTTTAGCGAGAGTAACGTGCAGCTTTTCATCTAATATATAAAGCATAGTGTCCGTATGTTTATACGTGTTGCATACAAATATATAGTTTTGTTCCAATCATTATGAAATTTTGCACACGTAAGCTTCAATCCATGAGGACGGTCGCCGTAAGTGTAAGAATCACATACGATACAAAGTTCACGAGGTATGACGTCATAAACAATGACCATTGGACCGATGTCAACAAAATTTGGTACACACATTCTTTACCGTAAGGTAAGAATTGCTGCATGGTTAAGGTCCACATATGGCACATGGTTCAAAAGATATTACGTCAGAACCAATAGAAATCGCAAAAAATGCCATATAATGTGGCGAGACTTTCGAAATACACTGTATGAGAATGACAGTACTTAGCGATTTGCAACAAACTTTAAACATGATTTCAAACCTTTATTAAACTTTTTCTCGCTGGCAACCATACTAAAATGATGAAAGGAAAAACGTTTCTCGCTTACTACTTTTCCGCTGTTTATGGAGTAAAACTACGGCTCTCGGTATAACGTTATAATTTATAATTAGAACACAACAAATTGTAGCGACAGGAAATTTTACAGACAGTATACACATACATAGTTGAATATAGCTTCTAAATTGTATCATATACCGACACGTAGTTCATGAGATATGAGCACATGAACAGTAACGTTCATGGAAAACCGCCCCATCGAGCTCCAATTTTAATCTATTACTTCTTTACTACTAATTGTATTCCCAAGAGATTTTACATATATACAGCCCTTCTACAAATGAATAAATACCTGAAAAATTGCAGGAATAAATAAATACCCGGGCAGCGCCGGGTTTTCAGCTAGCTTTTATACATAGAGACTTCCTCCAAGATGCTGATTAGTGGTCCTTTTTTTCGTAATGTGTAAACCTTGAATTTGTTCCTCAATAGACGAGTGTGCTATACCAGTAAGTGGGGGCTGGGGATTAATAGTGTCGGTCGCGCGTCCTGTGTAGGGAAGTAGGCGGGGTCAGGGCAGTAGCCACAGGCGGGCGGGCGGCCGGACAGATTGCCTGGGGGGGGGGAGAGGGGGGGGGGGAGTGAAATTACCCATAAAGCTCGCGGCGCCCCGGGGGCTCGTTGACGCCCTTGTCATTACTTCTCCTCAGCGACGCCGGGGGATGCGCCGGCCGGCAGGCTAACGACCCGCGCGTCAAATCCTTCTCTCCGACGACTCCATTAAGATTAGGGAAACGCGCCGCCCGGTCACTTTATTAAGACCAACAGGTAACGTCCGGTGTACTGCCTCTGTGCGCCGAGGACGGCTACTAACAGGGACTGACTGGACCGAGGTGAAAAAAGCGATGAGCACGGCTACCGGTGTCGGTACTGCCACTAACACAATCTACGTAAAGGCGGTACACAGGCACTGCCTGGCCACTGCCTACTAGATGGCAAGTGAGTGAAAACTGGAGGAAGAACAACGGCCGGCCGAGGTGGCCGAGGGGACTGAGGCGCCCCAGTCACGGTCTGCACGGCCACTACGGTCGGGGGTTCGAATCCCCCCTCGGGCATGGATATTTGTTCCGTCCTTAGTCTTAGGTAGTTCATAAGTAGTTTGTAAGTTTAGGGACTGATAGCCCCGTAGTTGAGTCCCATAGACTTTACAAACATTTGAACTAAGAC
The DNA here is from genome assembly GCA_026315105.1 of Locusta migratoria. NCBI lineage: Eukaryota > Metazoa > Arthropoda > Insecta > Orthoptera > Acrididae > Locusta > Locusta migratoria. The sequence goes on along the minus strand of CM048749.1, from coordinate 25,159,489 downwards.
TAAGGACGGCACAAACATCCATGCCCGAGGAGGGATTCCAACCCCCGACCGTAGTGGCTATAGGATACACGACTGCATGTCCATGGCATGGCGCCAATTTGCATCACACTGACAAGGAGAGCATCTGACATTGGGTCACAAATTTCGATGAAATTTCAGATGGGCGTTATATGTTTAATATAAAGAGACACGTGTTTCTGATTTTTGGTAAATGTCAGTAGTGTTCGAAAAAAAAAAAAAAAAAAAAAAAATCAAGGTCAAAGCTGAAGATGGAAAATCGCGTATTCAATGTTGTGCGTAGAAAGATCGACTAAAAATGAGCATTTTTGCCAATATATGTGGGATCAAAACTTAATGCCGTTCGACGTTCGAGTAATTATCGTTGTTGTGTTTTCATGCCATAGCCTGGGTACTCGTAAGCATGAGCGACTTTCCCAGCGCCGCCGCCGGTCGAGCGGTCCGCCAGGTCTGCGGCGGAGTGGCCGAGCGCATTGAGACACTATGCTCCGATGCGCGAGGCCATTCGCCGTCGGAGGTTCGAATCCCCCATCGGACATGGATGTTTGTGCTGTCTTTAGTTGTTATTGTTGTTGTGGTCTTCAGTCCGCGGACTGGTTTGATGCAGCTCTCGACGCTAACCCTGTCCTGTGCCTCTTCATCTGAGAATACGAGCGGTAACCTACATCCTTTTGATTCTGCTTACTGTATTCGTCCCTCGGCCTCCCTCTACGGTTTTTACCTCACACGTTTCCTTCTAATGCTTAGTTGAGAATTCCATGATGGCTGTCTTTAGAATAGGTTAGTTTACAAGTACTTTGTAAGTTTAGTGACTGACGACCCCCGCAAATAAGTCCCATTAGCTTAACAAGTATATGAACTTTTGTTTTTCTTTGTTCGCCGGGCGCGGTGGCTCAACGGTAGCGTCCGATGATGTATAATAATAATAAAACTGAGCCAACTACTCAACGAACCTGAACAAACGACCATAAAGCATTGATCTACTCGAAATAATAAAAAATAAGAAAAGGCGGTACAGGGCTTAAGCTGTGAATCGAGGCTCGAACCTCGAGGCAATTTTTTTGTTACAGTTTTTCGATGTATTTGATGATATTCTCACTTTTGTAATATCTTTTCTTGCCTTATTTTGAAGCAGAGCATCGGAAAGTGTGATTAATATTCAATTAATTGTTTTACTTGTTTACAGCTCTTTTGTTTGTGATACACAGTGCAGAAACAATGAAAATAAGGAATAAAATAAAATATAAAACTTCTAAGGTATACTATTAGGTAATTCCGTCAGCTTTCTCACAGCCAGTAGGGTGAAACAACCCAAACAGAAATATTGCTCACACGATGCACAATACACATGATGACCACCAAACTGTATCAATTGTATTTGGATATTGTTTCTGAAACCTCATGTGCAGAATAATGTATTTTGCTTGATGCTGGATTCATGTGGTGGCCAGACGGATATGACGCGCTACGAAAGGACTTTTGTCGATGACGATGCTCAAGCGACCTCTACTGTTAAAGTGATACCACCGAAATACACCTTTATTTGTCAGCCCTGTGACGTTTACTTATTTCGACAGGTCACGAATGTTGTCACAAGACTTCGAAATGATGCCCCACTGCACGAGAGCAGATAATTTCATGACAGAGCAAATGCTATTAAAATTCATGCCTTGGTCCATAATCAGTTGACCGCGCCTGACATTGTTTCTATCTATTAGTACCTGCAATCATCCTTGTTCCTTTCATATCTATAACTTCAACCTTATTTATAAGGTACCCCCTATCCACGCAGCTTTCCGTTCCACACAAGAAAGTTGGACGAATGGTTGAACGATGCACTGCTAGCGTATTCTTAGTACTGACTTCCTTCTTGCAGAAGATAATAAATAGTAGATGAGCGCTTATTGCATTACCTTTCCTACAGCTTGATTCCAGTTCTTTCACTCTGTTGCCAACCTATGAGAAAATTCATCCTAGGTACTTGAAACTGTCCACCTGTTCTAAGTTTGTTCCTCCTATTTGGCACTCAGGCTGTTTAATTTCGTTTTGGAGATGCTGGTTTCATACGTTAAACTTCACATTTGTGATCTAGCTCTGAAACATTAGATTGAAACCTTTCAATAGAATCTCTCAGCACTACTGTCTTTAACAGTATAACTCAGGTATGTTTTCCACAAACGAGACCTCAGAAAACATGTGAATGTGGCAATATGTTCGTATTTTGTGCATAGTGTGAGAAATAGTTGTCTTTTGGTTGTTTTTGTGATAAATTTGATCCCACTGGATTTGAAAACGCTAACGAATAATAATAATTGGAATTACCGGTACGTAATAATATAGTTGAAATTTTTAAAATTTAATTTTATTTATTTCTCATTTTTATTGTTTTGTACTGTGTATCACAAAGAAAAATTTATAAACAAGTAATACATTTAATTGAATAGTAATCACACTTCTCAATGCTCTACTTCAAAATAAGGCGAGAAAAGGTTTTTTTTACAAATATGAGAACATTATCAAATACATAAAAAACGGTATAACAAAAATTGCCATGATATAGGTTCGAACGTTGATCCATGGATTGCCAGTTTAAGCCCTAGAACAGTCGACCGGCGACGGAGCTGGGAAAGCCGCTCAGAGACCCAAGATTCAGCATGAAAACGCAAAGACGTTAATTACTCAAACGTCACAGTTTTCCTTTATCGATATTTTAAAGCCCCTGATGGGGCAGGGTAGCAGCGGCCTCAGCACCGCTCTTCAGCCGAGTGACAATCATTGGACAAGTATAATTACTTATTAAAATCGGAGAAGAAGAATTAAAAATACTAAGGTGAATGATGATCAATCAAAAAAAGAAAAGAAAAGCTGATTGAATCACTCAGAGTCTGTAGTAAAACATTCACGGTGGTTAAAACACGTTGAAGTCAACACTAATAATTAGAATGTCGACGAGACGGGAGCACAGAATAAAAACACATGGCGACACCTGTGCTGCCTCCTCGGCGGTAGCTAAAATTGTAAAACACGGCAATATATCACAAACACGAGAACACAAAGCACTTGCACGCTGAGTAAAAACACTGCAGGTGACTCTGCCAGGGGCAGGGAGAGGAGGGAAAGCGTGGAGGGTGGAAATGGGCGGGTAGGGGGATGGGGAGGAGGGGGAATCATGGGACATAAAGACTCCAGGGAGAGAGAAGAGGAAGGGAGAGCCAAGAGCGTGAGGAAGCGGTGGGGGAGTGAGGAGGCGTATGATTTACGGGAATGAAGAAGGCTGGTAGGAGGGATAGATGTCGGGACGGAGGACGTCATCCGGAAGGGGAAGCTGATAGTAGTTACCCTTGGAAAGGATATGGAGAGTGTGGGTGTGGAGGGAAGGAGGGTTATGTTGGTAACGGCGTGGTAGAGCCTCGGGATTCAAGATGGAGGGGGGGGGGGACCAGACAGTGACAGGATTTTATTTTGTGGGAAACATAGAGGGTATGGATATGCTCCAGGAATTTGAGAAGGTGTGAAAAAGGAATAAGGTAAAAATATTTGACAAAAATAAAGAAATAAGCCAGAAGTACATAAACCAAGACCAGTTATTAATTAAAGACAACCTATACATCCCCATCAATTTTTCGTTATTGAACCACCAATTACTAATCTTATATGAGTAACAAAAGTAAAAGCCATCAAAGACTTCAAACCAACTTGACGAAAACAAACAAATCTAGTAAAAACACCACCAAATAATCTCAAAAGGATCCATATGGGGAAAGGGAGATGGATATGGTAAGTGAGGTGGAAGGCAAGGTGCTCAAGGATCTGGAGGGACATGTAATAGACAGGGGAGGAGGAAACCCAGGTGGGGTGGAAACTGCACTGCACAGGACAGGACACATTAAGTAGGTATATAGAATGGTGGAGGTGTATAGGATGGTGGAGATTGAGCAGGTTGAGGCAGGAGAGGGCTTTTTGATGGACCATCTGAAGATGGGGTTTCCAGGAGAGGGAGTGGTCACAGTTGAGGCCAAGGTATTTTGATGGTAGAGGTTTGAGGGATGGAATAGTAATGGAGAGTAACGTAAAGGTCTCAGTGGTGGAAGGAGTTGGTGGTGTGACCTATGATGATTGCCTGGGATTTGGTGGGGTTGACAGTAAGGAGTCACAGGTTGTACCATGTGGAGAATTTGTATAGGTGAGGCTGGAGCAGGTTTTGGAAACGAGCAAGGAGGGCACGAGGACTAGGAAGGCAATGTCGTCAGTGCACTGAAGGAGATGGATGGGAGGCTGGGGTTGTGGCACGTCTGACGAGTAAATCAGGTAAAGGGGAGGGGAAAGAACAGACCCCTGGGAACCCCAGCAGAGGGGTAAATCAAACGGGAGTTGGAAATGTTGACAGTGGCGTAGGATGGGTGGCGTGAGAGGAAGGAAGCAATGAATCAGACATAATTAATGGGGAGGGCATAGATTTGGAGCTTGGAAACGAGACCGGAATGCCATACCCTGTTCTAGGCCTTCTCAATGTCGAGGGAGACAAAGATGACTGCATGATGGGAGTTTATCTGCATGAAGAGGAGGTTGTTGAGTTGGAGGAGTTGGTAGAGAAGGGAGGTCGGAAGCAACCTTGGGAGAGGGGAAGGAGCTGGTGTTGATGGAGGTCCTGGTGGATAATGCGGAAAAGGATGATGTCCAGGACCTTGCTGAACACTAAGGTGAGGCTGATGGGGCGATAAAGGAGGCGCTGGAGGGAAGCTTGCCGGTTTTTAGGAACCTAAAGATGAGGAAGGAGGGGGAAGCCAAGTGTGGGAGGGAGTGATCAGGAGGTAGAAGGAGAGGAGGCGTACAAACACGGGGATGGACTAAGGTTAATAGGATGGGTAGATGTCGGGACATGGGCGTCATCTGGGAGGGGGAATGACGGAAGTTACCCCTGGAGAGGATGTGAGGAGTGTGAAGGTGAAGAGAGGGAGGGATAACAAGGTAATGATGTGCCAGAGGCGCGGGATGCAACCATAGGTGGCAGACAAGGGGGTGGTGGAAATCCAGTTTTTCGGTGACATATCGGGGGTGAAGGTATTTCGAGGAATTTGAGCAGATTTGGGAAAGGAATAAGGTCATGCAGGATTGAGGTGGTAACGGGTGGCAGATGCGGTAAGCAAAGCAGAGGGCCTGGCGTTCCATGATATAGAATGATTGGTAGTGGACTGGGGAAGCGGAATCCCAAGCAGGATGCAAGCAGCACAGGATAGGCTGCATTACGGAATGGCAGATGAATAGGATGTTGGAGGGGTTGAGGCCTCATGTCCAGCTGGACAGAAGTTTAAGGAGGTTGAAAGGAAGAGGGCTTTTTCAAGGACTGTTTGAAGGTAGGGTTTCTAGGAGAGGGGGCAATTGAGGATTAGGCCTAGGTATTTGAGGGTTTTGGTTTGCGGGATAGGTCAGTCATGGAGCATAAGGTAAAGATCGCGGTGGTGGAATGAAGGGGTGGTGTGACCTATGATGATTGTCTGGGATTTGGTAGAGTCAACTGTGAGGAGCCATTAGTTACATCAGGTGGAGAATTCGGATAGACAGGGCTGAAGGAGGTGTGGGATTTGGGTAGGGAGTGGGCGAGGCCAAGTAAGGTGGTGTCATCAGCATATTGTAGGAGGTGGACTGGAGGCTGGCTGGGGTTGTGGCATATCAGGTGAGTATATGAGGTAGAGGGGGAGGGAGAGGATGGAGGCCTGGGGCACCGCGGTGGAGGGGTAGAACAAACGGGAATCGGAATTATTGACAGTGACATAGGATGGGCGGCGGGGAAGAAAGGATGCAATGAAGCGGACGTAGTTAATGGGAAGAATGTAGAGTTGGATCTTCAAAAGGAATGCCAAAGACAGTCGTAGGCCTTCTTGATGTCAAGGGAGGCGAGGATAGCGGCGTGACGGGAGTTCATTTGGATGGAAAAGAGGCCGGAAGCCACGATGGGAAAAGGGGAGGAGCTGGTGTTGACGGAGATGCTGGTGAATTCGGCGAGACAGGATTGTTTACAGGCCCTTGCTGAACACTGACGTGGCGCTGATGGGAGGATAGGATGAGGGGTTGGAAGATGGCTTTACGAGTTTGAGGAACATGAAGATAAGAGAGGTCTTCCACTTAAATTGGAAAGAACACGTAGATAATGTCGTGGGAAAGGCGAACCAGAGACTGCGTTTTATTGGCAGAACCCTTAAGAGATGCAACAGAACTACTAAAGAAACTGCATACACTACGCTTGTCCGTCCTTTTGTGGAATATTGCCGCCCAGTGTGGGATCCTTATCAGGTGGGTTAGACGGAGGACATCGAAAGAGTCCAAAGAAGGGCAGCTCGTTTCGTATTGTCACGATACAGGGTAGACAGCGTTACGGGGATGATACAGGACCTGGGATGTGAATCATTACAACAACAACGGCGCATATCGGTTCGGCGTGGGCTGCTTACGAAACTACAATCGCCAACATTCTCCTCCGAATGCGAAAATATATTGTTGACTGCCACTTACATAGGTGGAAATGATCATCAGAATAAAATACGAGAAATCAGAGCCCGAACGGAGAGATTCAGATGTTCATTCTTCCCGCGCGCTATTCGAAAATGGAATGGGAGATAAAATAGTATAACGGTGGTTCGATGAACCCTCTGCCAGGCACTTAAATGTGATTTGCAGAGTATCCCATGTAGATGTAGATGTCAGGAAAAAAGCTGGTGTATAGGATGACATTGTATAAGCTAGCAAGGACGGCATGGTATGAGGAAGGACAGTCACAGTGATGCCTGTAGGTTAGGCGGTCATGACCGAGAGCTGTGTTGCGTTTTGTGCGGAGTGTAAGTGTCAAGGGCTATTTGTTAAGTTCTGAGGGGGCTGTGGTACAAGTAATGAAAGCTAGGGGTGAGCGGAGGGGCAGAGATGATGGTGCACTCATGGACGTCAGGGAAGAGGAGAACATCATTAACATCATTTGATTCCCTATACATTCGTAAAAAATAAAAAAAAATAAAAATAAAAAAAAACCTTCATCTGCAGACGAAATTTCGATGCATAGCATCGAAAACGCGTTTTTCCACTTGAACTTTCACCTTGATTTCTTTTAAAACTTAATACAAATAAACAATCCCTGAGACGGATTTTCGTCTCAAATATGTCAGAGACATTATTGATAAATATGAAGCAATGAATTAAAATTTCTGGTGCTGCCGGAAATCGAACGCGGACCTCCATTTCCACTGCTGCCAATGCTCTCCATGCAGCGGAATAGCACCTCTAAAATATGTCAGAGACATTATTGATAAATATAAATCATGGAGGTCCGGGTTCGATTCCCGGCCGCACTTCAAATTTCAATTCATTGCTTCATATTTATCAATAATGTCTCTGACATATTTGAGACGAAAATCCGTCTCAAGGATTGTTTATTTGTATTAAATTGGTATTTATATCACCTAAACAGGATTGTTCCACCATATCCATTGCCGAGGTGCTATTCCGCTGCATGGAGAGCCTTGGCAGTAGTGGCAATTATCTTTGGAACACAGAAGCTGAATTAAAGTTTGTGGCGTGGAGGGAAATCGTACTTAGACCATTCCAAGGCGCCTTAATCGTTAGTTGTGTGGTAGTGTAACGGTTAAGACTTCTACCTATGGAGGTCCGGGTTCGATTCCCTGCCGCACCACAAATTTTAATTCATTGCTTCATATTTATCAATCTTTTAAAACTGTTACTGCATCTAGCAAAATGCCGAAACAGAAGTCTACTGGCGTTCGACGTTCACGCTAGAGTTGGCTACGGTTTCATTGTTTCGAAACCAGGTTTCGATACACACAACAGTTTCAGTGCTTCAAAACCGGTATCTTCCACGGTTTCGAAACCATGCGGTTTCATTCCGTTCTGTTTCGGATCACATTCGCGGTCGATTGTCGATACACTGAAACTGTTTCTTCCCTTCGGTTTCACGGTATCGTGTCGGTTTCACAGTTTCGTGTCGGTTTCACGATTTCATGTCCGGTTTCACGATTTCGTGTCGGTTTCAGAACACCGGTGTTTCAAACCACTAATGCAGAAACGCGGATCAGACTAATGGTATCGAAATGTGGTGTTTCATTTTACTGAAGCTCCACACAGATGCACATATAACTTACTAGTATATAAACCATTTACACAGTGTCAAATAGTAGTTGACACTCTTGAGTCTGCAGCTTATGATTACTGATATCAAGATTCGTTTGCAAGAGACTGCTGTATTCCGAAATGACATAACGTCTGCTTTATAAATGTAAAAGAACAATAAAACAACGTTGACTATTTGCATTGAAAAACCAGTTAAATTCTAGGTTTATCTACCATATTAAAAACACACGAGTGAAACTACAATCTATAAAATAAGGTACAACATTAAGCCTGAAATGACATTTTTTATACTAACAAGGATAGATCGCATATTTAATCTCGTGGTTTCTTATGAGCGAAAACGAAGTTACCTACTGTCGTTATAATTTTTCGACACTCATGTTAAAAGAATTGCGTCGGTGGTGTAACGGTCAAGACGTACAAGTGGTGAACTTGCCTCTTACTTTATTCTTTTTGTAATTCCATAGCATTACTTGTGATTATTTAGTGTGCCCTTTTTTCCCTATAATTTATTTAGTATGTACAGGAAGTAGCATTTATGATCCATCATTGTAATATGCGTACCGTGTTGCACTTTGTGAGTTCCTAACGGGGTAAACTTTTACCTAGCATACCGGCGGCCTCGTGTGACTATGTTGGAACATCAGCAACACGGGAGAAAATCTTTATCAACATGTTCAGTACAGACCAAGAAGTACGTATATACTCTATGGTTGACAGGTTCTTGTATGTACCCTTGTCCACACAGTGAAAAATATTGCCCTCCTAGAACGAAGATTTCATGACAAAACAACATTGCTTCACCGTTTCATGGTTTCGAAACAGTGTTTCGAAACCAGAGATGGTACGGTTTCATTCGTTTCGAAACCGTCAGATGTTTCACATTTCCCATCTCTAGTTCACACTGTTATCAGTACGTCTACCATCCCCAGGTGGCACTAGGGTTGCCAGATTGAACTCGAGGCAGGCCCGGAGACCAGACGTGCCCCCCTCCCCCTTGGCCAATGTCTCACCCCCCCCCCCCCCCAACTGCGACCAACTCACCCCCCCCCCCCCAACCAGAGGATTGTCGCTTTCTGCAGAAAATTGTTTCGGCAAGAAATTAAGAAATGACTGATTCTTCTTTTGTGTGGTAATATTCGCTTTGTGCCTTTCTGACTGTAAATGTTTATTCATAGCTTTCATTCCGTCATACATAACAGTAAATGAGATATTGCATATTCTGCACTTACACATACACTCATCGGTATCGACCTTTTGTAGCCACTCTTTATAATTTCCTTCCTGCAACTATTCTTCACGGAACGAACTTAGATATCGTCTCTTCATTTCACTGTTATTACTCAGTAATCTGAGTTAATGTAAGCTTGTCTGTTCACAAGCGATCCGAGTATTCCAAAAATTGTCGGTAAACTGATAAACAATGAACGAACGAACACAAATAATAGACGTCGCCAGCTGACACGTTGCCGCAACAATGTTTGCTTAATAATGCGCTAGCCGATTACTACCGAAGCAACAATGAAAAGTTTTCAGAGGAAGAATAGAAAAGTAGCGTTTTGTTGCAATAAGAAATTGACATTTATAGAAAGTTATTCATAATAACTAGAGAGGAGCCGGCCGGGAATGGCCGAGCGCACTGAGGCGTCTTGCCATAGTGCGCGACGCTGCTCCCGCCAGAGGTTCGAATCCCCCTAGGGCATGGATGTTGTGTTCGTCCTTAGTTTAAGTTACGTTAAGTTCGATGTAGATCGTCGCTACATGATCATAGTAAGTAAAAAGCGTCGTAAAAAAAAAAAAAAAAGTTAAGATGAAGGTTACATTGAAGCCCGGAGATGAGAGTCATTGGCCCGTAGACCCGGAGATTTCATTCCAAGCCCGGGCACTCCGGGCGGCGCCCGGAGATCTGGCAACCCTAGGTGGCACCTGCCGACATCGGATCTAAATCGACGTCGTGTTCCGAGACGTATTAACTGGCGTGTGGACGCCGGCAGCAGTAGGCAGGTCGGTGATCGGTGGTGCCCGCTGGCGCCGCCAGGTGGCATTACCTGCGATTACTGGCGCCAGCTCCATTAATCTGCCTGCCGCTGCGCTTTTGTTTCGCGCGGCTTTTGTCAGCCGGGGTCGCGACCGCGTGTCGCAGCCGCCGCAGTTCCGCCCCACACAATCCATTTTCATCTCGCGCCGCGCGCCGCGAAAGCCGATAAGGCTCTGGGCTGTCGCTTAATTAACAGAACGCCACCCTGCGGAATATCTGGCCCGCTTTGTAATTGGATTGAAGAGTTGATGGCGAATCGACTGGAAACTTCCGCAGGTCATACACCGGTATTCGAGAAAGGCAGTAGGAGTAATCAGCTAAATTACAGGCTTACATCATGGACGTCGATTTGTAACTGGGTTTTGGAAGATACTCCTCAAAACAATTAGGGGATCAGTTACTATATTAAACACAATATATATGTGACTATGCATCTTATTCAGATATTGAATTAGAATTTGCTTAAGATATTATTGATAAATCTGAAGCATTGAATTAAAATTTGTTATACTGGGCAGACGTCTTACCGTTAGACCACCACATCACTAAGGATTAAGGCGCCTTGGAATGGTCTAAGTACGATTTCCCTCTGCATCACAAACTTTAATGCAGCTTCTGTGTTCCAAAGATAATTGCCACTACTGCCAAGGCTCTCCATGCAGCGGAATACCACCTCGGCAGTGGACATATTGGAACAATCCTGTTAAGATGATATAAATATCAATTTAATACAAATAAACAATCCCTGAGACGGATTTTCGTCTCGAATATGTGAAAGACATTATTGATAAATTTGAAGCCGAGGTGCTATTCCGCTGCATGGAGAGCCTTGGCAGTAGTGGCAATTATCTTTCGAACACAGAAGCTGAAATAAAGTTCGTGACGTGGAGGGAAATCGTACTTAGACTATTCCAAAGCGCGTTAACGGTAAGGCGTCTGCCTAGTAAGCATGGAGGTTCGGGTTCGATTCTCGGCCGCATCACAAATTTTAATTCAATGCTTCAGATTTATCGATAATGTCTTTCACAAATTCGAGACGAAAATCCGTCTCAGGGATTGTTTATTTGTATTAAATTGATATAGAATTTGTTTGCTGTCTCAACTATTTACTTGAGATTTGCATAACATTTACTTAGAGCCATGATCCATGTGACTACTATTACAATGATAAAGTCATTTTCGTTGTCCTGTAATATGGAGTGTGATCACCTCTGACGGCCAGTACAGTTGCACACCTGCGTGCTATGAATTGTATGAGGTTATCAATCAGCTCTTGAACGACATTCGGTCATTCTTCTATGAGTGCAATATCCGGCTCTGCATCCGCTATGGGAAGTGCTGGTGTGGCTGCAATGTGTCTGCCAAGTGCATCCCAGACATGCTCAATCGTGTTTAAGTCCGGTGAAGAAGTCGAGCACTCCATTTGTTCAATTCCCTCAGTATCAAACATGTTGTTCAACAGTGCTGGTCTGTGGGGACGAGCGTTATCGTCCACCAGAAGAATCCCATCTCCTATGACACTAGCGTAGGGCACAACAAAATCTCTGAGCAGTCAAAACGCCATTTTGAACGACATGGACAGCCGCACGTCCGTTAATACTCACTCCTGACTACACCAATCGTACACCATCATGATATGGCGATATTTCCAGCTCATGAGCAGGATTTTTTTTTCATATTCTCTCCGCATGGAGAAACGATTATTGTTCTGAACACAAAATATTGACCCATGTTGAACGGAACCCGACGCCATTCGTTACGACTCCAATCAACCCACTTTCTGCGTGCTAAACGGTGTCGTGGTTTTAATAACACACACACGCCATAGCCTTCCGTGAGTAGACGCCACATTCCCGAAGGGTATTTAGGACTGTTTGTGTCGATACTGCGCGTCCTGTTGCTGCCTATTGGGTGTGTTGCAGCTGAGTTGCATTCCGTCTCCTGTCTCGACGGGCTGTTACCGGACATCTCTTGGTGTTATTCAATGTGGACGACTTTGACCTTATCTTCTTTTAACACTTCCTGTTGTCTGAAATCGCGTTCACGTCCTGGAAATTATTCTTTAGGACATGGCTCTCCATGCCATAGGTTTGTGTAATGTTGTTAATTCATTTCTCTACCTTTTGACTACTCTATTTGAACCCAACTGCTTGTGTAATTCTGGTAAACACAAGTCGACGCCAACCCTCTCTGAAGCAACTTTCTGTTCTTACCACTATCTAGGTTGCCGTAATATTGTTGTCTCCACTTCGTAGAGCCGACAGAAAGACGTCGAACCATTTTAGTTCATTCTGCTGACGACACTACTTCAGGACCTAGATATCGTAACTTATCTCCTAATTGTTTTGATCAGTGTATATCGGGTTCAAACATGGTCACACGGAATTAGAAAATATTATTGTGTAACACATCTAGATCTTCACTCAAACAGCCACTGCGGAATGACCAAGCGCATTGAGGCACTATGCTCCGATGTGCGAGGCCGTTCCCCGTCTGGGGTTCGAATACCCCCTCCGGCATGGATGTTCGTGTTATCTCTAGTATAAGGTAGTTCATAAATAGTTTGTAAGTTAGGGTCTGATGACCCCGCAGGCCCTTAGGCTTCACGAATATTTGAACATTTTCTTCACTGACACAAAGTGATCAGTACTATTAATAAGAGTTATGTATTTCCAGAAGGCTTTTGAGACCGTACCTCACAAATGGAGTTCAATAAAATTTCGTGCTTATGGAACAGTGGTTCAGATATGTGATTGCATTGCAGGGCCGGCCGCGGTGGCCGAGGTGACTGAGGCGCTCCAGTCACGCTCAGCACGGCCACTACGGTCGGGGGTTAGAATCCCCCCTCGGGCATGGATATTTGTGCCGTCCTAGTTTGTAAGTAGTTCATAAGTAGTTTGTAAGTTTAGGGACTGATGACCCCGTAGTTAAGTCCCATAAGCTTAACAAACATTTAATTTTTGCATTGCAGGTTTTTCTGTCAGAGGAAACAGTTCGTAGTAATTGATGGAAACGCACAGACTAAAACACAGCTGATATTTGGCCTAACCGAGGGCAGTGTATTTGGTCCTCTGTTGTTTCTTATTTGCGGAGAAAATATGAGCAGATCCATTGGGTTAGTTGCTGGTGATGCTGACGTTTATAGTCTTGTAAATTCCTCTGAAGGTTAAAACAAGTAGCAGAATCTGAATTGTGCGAATATTGTCAAAAGTGAAATTCTTCACAGGAGTTCTAACATTATTGCGCTGAAGTTCACCTACAAGATAAACCACTCAAATGTGAAGGCTGTAAATTCAACTAAATACCTAGGAATTATTATTGCGAAAGGCTCAAGACGGAAAGAACACATAGATAATGTGATGGGAAAGGCGAACCGAAGATCGCGTTCCATTGGTAGTATACATAGAAAATGCCACAGGACTACTAAGAGACGGACTACACAACGCGTGTCCGTCCTCCTCGGGAGTATTTCTGCGCCGTATGGGATCCTTATCAGGTAGGATTGATGAGATCCAGTGAAACAAACAAAGAAGGGCAGCTCGATTTGTATTATCGCGACATAATGGAGAGAGTGTCACGGAAATGATAATGGAGTCGAAGTGGGAATCATTACAATAACTCCGTCCATCATTCTGTCGACATCTACTTACGAAATTTCAATTGCTGGGTTTCTCTCCCTGAAGGCGAAAATCTATTGTTGACTGCCACTTTCACAGGGAGAAATGAGCTTCATAATAAAATATGAAAGACTGGAGCTCTGACGGAGAGACGTATTCCAAGTTATAAATAACCGTTGTACATAACAGATATTTAGGGACAAGTTGAGCCAAGGGAAGTAGCGTTTACATACTAATAGAACAGCTGAGCAATATTTTAGGATGAAGTTAAGACAAGAAGGCTGAAAAAATAGTTATTATGTAATTAATTCCACTCCCATGAACCACAGACATTGCCGAGGTGGGGTGGCTTGCGTGCCTCAACGATACAGATAGCCGTACCGTAGGTGCAACCACAGCGGAGGGGTATCTGTGGAGAGGCCAGACAAACGTGTGGTTCCTGAAGAGGGGCAGCAGCCTTTTCAGTAGTTACAGGGGCAACAGTCTGGATGATTGACTGAGCTGGCCTTGTAACATCAGCTAATGTGGCTTTGCCACACAGTTACTGCGAACGGCTGAAAGCAAGGGGAAACTACAGCCGTTAGTTTTCCCGAGGACATGCAGCTCTACTGTATGAATATATGATGATGGCATCCTCTTGGGTAAAATATTCCGGAGGTAAAATAGTCCCCCATTCGGATCTCCGGGCGGGGACTACTCAGGAGGATGTTGTCATCAGGAAAGACAATACTACCATTCTACGGGTCGGAGCGTGGAATGTTAGATCCCTTAATCGAGTAGGAAAATTAGAAAATTTAAAAAGGGAGATGGATAGGTTGAGGATAGATATAGTGGGGATTAGTGAAGTTCGGTGGCAGGATGAACAGGATTTCTGGTCAGGTGAATACAGGATTATAAATACAAAATCAATTGGGCGTATCACAGGAGTAGGATTGATAATGAATAAGAAAATAGGAATGCGGGTAAACTACTATGACCAGCACAGTGATCGCATTATCATTGTCAAGATAGATACGAAGCCAACACCGACAACAGTAGTACAGGTTTATATGCCAACTAGCTCTGTCGATGATGAGGAGATCGAAGAAATATATGAGGAGCTAAAGGAAATTATTCAGACAATTAAGGGAGAGGAAAACTTAATTGTTATGGGAGACTGGAATTCGGTAGTAGGACAAGGAAGGGAAGGGAAGATAGTGGGTGAATATGGTCTGGGAAAAAGGAATGAAAGAGGAAGCCGCCTGGTAAAATTTTGCACGGAACATAATTTAGTTATAACAAACACCTGGTTTAAGAATCACAAAAGAAGGTTGTATACGTGGAAGAGACCAGGAGACACCGGGAGATACCAGATAGATTTTATAATGGTAAGACATAGATTTCGGAACCAGGTTTTGAAGTGTAGGACATACCCAGAAGCAGACATAGACTCTGTCCACAACTTGTTGGTTATGAACTGTAGGCTGAAACTGAAGAAACTACAGAAAGGTAGGAAAATAAGGAGATGGGACCTAGATAAATTGAAGGAACCTGAAGTTCTTAAGAATTTCAGAGGGAGCTTCAGGCAACAATTGACAGAAACAGGGGAAAATAAAACAGTTGAGGAGGAATGGGTAAAATTGAGAGATGAAATAGTGAAGGCAGCAGAGGACAAAATAGGTAGGAAGGCAAGACCTACAAAGAATCCTTGGATATCACAGGAGATACTAAATTTAATCGATGAAAGAAGAAAGTATAAAAATGCAGTAAATGAATCAGGCAAAATGGAGTACAGACGACTAAGAAATGAGATTGACAGAAAGTGCAAAATGGCTAAGCAGGAATGGCTAGAAGGCAAATGCAAGGATGTAGAAGAATGTATAAATAGGGGAAAAATAGATACAGCCTACCGGAAAATAAAAGAAACATTTGGCGATAAGAAAAACAGCTCTATGAATATCAAGGACACTGATGGAAAACCAGTTCTCAGCAAAGAAGGGAAAGCTGAAAGGTGGAAAGAGTATATAGAGAGGCTCTACAAAGGAAATGAACTTCGAGACACTATTGTAGGAAGGGAAGAGGATGTAGATGATGATGAAATAGGAGATACTATACTGAGAGATGAATTCGACAGAGCACTGAAAGATCTAAGTCGAAACAAGGCCCCTGGAGTAGATGATATCCCGTCAGAGCTACTGAAGTCTCTGGGAGAACCAGCCATGACAAAATTGTTTCACATTGTGCGTAAGATGTATGAGACAGGTGAAGTACCCTCAGACTTTAAGAAAAATGTTATAATCCCCATTCCAAAGAAAGCGGGTGCAGACAGGTGTGAAAACTACAGAACCATCAGTTTAATAAGTCATGGTTGCAAAATATTAACACGAATTATATACAGAAGGATGGAAAAGCTGGTAGAAGCCGACCTCGGGGAAGATCAGTTTGGGTTCAGGAGAAATGTAGGAACACGGGAGGCCATACTCACTTTACGGCTTATCCTAGAAGATAGATTAAGAAAAGGCAAACCAACATTTCTAGCTTTTGTAGATTTGGAGAAGGCTTTTGACAATGTTGATTGGAATAAACTCTTTCAAGTTCTGAAGCAAGCAGGAGTAAAATATAGGGAGCGTAAGGTTATTTACAACTTGTACAAAAACCAGACAGCGGTTGTCAGAGTTGAGGGGCATGAAAGGGATGCAGTGTTTGGAAAGGGAGTAAGACAGGGTTGTAGCCTTTCCCCAATGTTGTTTAATTTGTACATTGAGCAAGCTATAAAGGAAAGCAAGGAGAAATTTGGAGAAGGAATTAAAGTTCAGGGTGAAGAATTAAAAACATTGCGTTTTGCCGACGACATAGTAATTCTGTCAGATACAGCAAAGGACCTGGAAGAGCAATTGAACGGAATGGACAGTGTGCTGAAAGGTGCATATAAGATGAACATTAACAAGACTAAAACTAGGGTAATGGAGTGCATTGTAAATAAATCAGGTGATGCTGAAGGAATTAGATTAGGTAACGAAATAATAAAGGAGGTAGATGAGTTTTGTTACTTGGGCAGTAGAATAACAAATGATGGTCGCAGTACAGATGATATAAAATGCAGAATGGCAATGGGTAGAAAGGCGTTTTTGAAAAAGAGAAATTTGTTAACATCGAATATTGATTTAAGCCTAAGGAAGTCCTTTCTGAAGGCATTTGTATGGAGTGTTGCCTTATATGGGAGTGAAACATGGACGATAAGCAGTGTGGACAGAAAGAGAATAGAGGCTTTTGAAATGTGGTGCTACAGAAGAATGCTGAAGATTAGGTGGGTGGATCGCGTAACTAATGAGGAGGTACTGAACAGAATTGGGGAGAAAAGAAATTTCTGGCATACCTTGACTAAAAGAAGGGATAGATTGGTAGGACACATTCTTAGACATCAAGGAATTGTGAATTTAGCGTTGGAGGGAAGTGTGTGGGGTAAAAATCGCAGAGGGAGACCAAGAGACGCGTATAGTAAGCAGATTCAAATGGATGTGGGTTGTCGTTCTTATGAGGAGATGAAAAGGCTTGCTCAGGATAGTGTAGGGTGGAGAGCTGCATCAAACCAGTCTCTGGACTGAAGACCACAACAATAACATGTAATTAATTAGCCCACTGCTTAAATTGTATTCCTCTCATAGAAAAACATAACTCCTCGGATCTTAAACGCTTAAGATCATAATCCTCTACCGCACGTAACTTGTTACGGGTCTCCACTAGCCACTGACTCATGTGCCCCTGAGTCCAATAAAAACTTGGGCGTAGTCCCGTCGACTGTGACTACTACTGGACACTCCACGTCAGTACTCGTCATTGAAGCATGTGAAATGAACGGAAGTGCATCATCGCGAACTGGGTGTACCTCTGGCGTTTAAGTATTGCCAAGGTAGTCTTTGCTTACCCTTATAGCTTCATAAACTGCCTTGATGCTGATGACCCTCACTTACTTGCGGCTGCTAGGAGAAAAAAATTTCGCTTATCTTCCACTCCAGTAGCTAAGGAGATCTCCTGTAATCCATTTCTAGTCTCCGCTCTGGGTGTAAATCAACAGGTGCACCCAATCGCACCATCTTCAACGTCTCAGAAGGTACACACTTTTTATTTTTCGTTTATATTTATCATGTTCCGCAAGACCAAATTAGGCGGCACGTCTCTCTGGTCGTGGTCTGAGTCAGTTCATCAGATAGATATAGAAAACGTATAGCTATCCCATGCACACGACAAGTCTCTGCATCAGTAAAAAGGACCTTTAACGTCACATAGAATTAAGCTTAATTTTTAAATTTTTCCAGGAATTCCTCCTCGACAGAATAGAAAGAGTGAGCCGTGAGGAAACTTTGGAGTTCAGCTTTGGAAGTCCGAGGATTACTGCTAAGCATTTTGAATTCTTGTGGCAATTTATTAAAAATGATTGCGGCAGAATACTGCACTCCTATCTGCACAAAGAAAAAGAAGGCGTGATCCACATGCAGATTTGATTTCTGTATAGTATTAACTGAGGGGAAGCTGCTAATTCTTGGGAATAGCCAAGTATTATTAACGACAAACGACGTCAAAGAGAATAAAATGATTTCCAATCCATGGTGTACAGCAGCAATCATTTAGAATAAATATTCCTTCAAAGCGTCTTGAATGCAAATTTTTTATTAGTTAATGACGCGTTTCGCCCTTTAGCAGGGCATCTTCAGATTATCTGGTGACAGAATTTACACAAGATTACAAGGCGAAATTACACACGGTTATAATGGTACATTGGCTTATTTTGTGTTAAGAAGACAGTATAAATGGTAAAAAAAGCTTACAATGCGCTCTTCGTGGTGTGACACCTTAAGTTGTTATTGCGGTGTTTCTATTTTTCTGGAATGTTTTTTGGATTTCCTAGTGGCCCTACAAACGTTCGGGTAACAACAAATTACAGTTGGAAGATACTCGGTAAAGAGGTGAGAAACATAAAACCGATTTTTAAGGTTACTTTAATAGAAGCGGTGGTCTCTGGTGATACAAGATAAGCCTATGTTTACAATTGCGCTCAAGGGCGGTGGGCGGGCCGACTTGTACAGACTAAGGGAATGTGGGTAGGGAGTGACATAGGAAGCCGATGTATACGACGGGACGGATGAAATCTAGCTATCTGAGTTGCGGAACACACTAAAGCATCCGATCATCAACAACCTACCATTAACAACATGCAAATCTTACACATAGCGCAGAAGGGGCGTAAGCTAAATTTACTGGAAGAGTTTGAGATAGCGAAGCGCGCTTACTTTGGACACCCATACTTCCTAAACGATCAGTTGGCATGCAAAGATCAAACATTCCTAGATATTATGATGTCTCTGTCCAAATAATATTCCTCCTATTTACAAATACCAACATAAATTATAAATTTCTGTCCTGCTTAATAACCTCCCTTTCGTTAAATTTGTATTCAGATAGCTAGATTTCACCCGTCCCGTCTTATACATCGGCTTCCTATGTCGCTCCCTACCCATATTCCCTTAGTCTGTACAAGTCGGCGGAGCAGCACACCACGCCCGCCCACCGCCCGTGAGCGCAATTGTAAACGTGGGCTTATCTTGTGTCATCAGAGACCACCGCTTCTATTAAGGTAATCTTAAAAATCGGTTTTATGTTTCTCACATCGTTACCGAGTATCTTCCAACTATAATTCGTTGTTACCCGAACATTTGTAGGGCCACAAGGAAATCCAAAAAACATTCCAGAAAAATAGAAACACCGCAATAACAACTTAAGGTGTCACACCACGGAGAGCGCATTGTAAGCTTTGTTTACCATTTGTACTGTCTTCTTAACACGAAATAAGCCAATGTACCATTATAACCGTTTGTAATTCCGCCTTGTAATTTTGTGTAAATTCTGTCACGCAGATAATCTGAAGATGCCCTGCTAAAGGGCGATACGCGTCATTAACTAATAAAAAATTTGCAATCAAGACGGTTTGAAGGAATATCAAAGGGAATATGGATTGAGAGACCAATGTCAAAATTCCGTACACTTGGTTCGACATGAGGTACACCAGCTTACCCCACATACTACTCGAAACGTTGGGTTCCACGAAGTAAATACTGTTTTCGAACCAGAGGCGGTACCCCAAAAACATCATATTTCATAAGCGAATTAAAGTAAGCAAAATAGATTACTTTTCGAGTTGAACTATCACTTATTGCAGAAACAGTTCGAATCGTAAACAACACAGCATTTAGTTTCTGAACAATGTCCTGAACTTGAGCTTTCCACGACAGCTTACTATCTATCTGAACACCTAAAAATTTAAACTGTTCAGTCTCACTTATCATGTACCCAGTTTTTGTAACTGAAATATCGGTTTTTGTTGAATTATGTGTTAGAAACTGTAAAAACTGAGTTTTACTGTGATTTAACATCAATTTGTTTTCTACAAGTCATTAACTTATTTCTGTAACTGCATTACCTGATACTGCTTCAACATTGACACCATCTTTCACTATTAACCTAGTACCGTCAGCAAATTTCTATTGCGCACTTACTTTATACCCTGAACTCTATGCTTCTGACCAGATACTTCTTCACTACTGACCACATGGTATTAATTTTATCCTGAGAATTAGTGATTCTTTTTGGGTACCATATACTTTTTGCCTTATAACGATATTTTCCAGAACCTTACAATACTGTTTGTAATGGGCTACTGCACGTTGATACTGACTGTGACTAACATTCTGATATAACTCCCTATTTATGAAATTCCAACATGTTGGATGGTTTCGGGACAGCAACTTACTATTTTTATTAATAATTTCAAAAACAGCCATAGTTGCACACAGCTGGTGCTTTATATTGACGACCAGTTTCGGGCTTACCTGAGCCCCTTATCAAGTCAAATCAACTCAGTGTCATCACCAATATACAAACGTACATCATAGGTACAAAAATTATTTATATTCCCTTTCAATGATTCCTGGCGTTGAAAGTGGAATAATGACACGGACTGAAGAGGTAAAATTTCACTTGACTGTCATACCGTTGTATATTGAATATGCGAAGCTATAGTTAGTCTTTGTGGGTTATAGTGTTCAAATAAATTAAATCCCAGTTCAGGATTGAGGAAAGGCGTAAATTTTCTGACTTTTAAATATTGTTTAATGCGTTATCCGACATCATCAAAACCAAATTAATAAATGTACTGTCCCGTTCTGTAGTTTCGTAAAGCGACAGCAGGGCCATAGTCCGTCGATAACTTACATCTATAAGTGGATTTAAACAAGTTATTCCCGAAACTATAAAGGCGAGTGACAAGTTTCGAGTCTTCCCTTGGCTATCGGTGTGTGTGTTGTCTTCAGGTTAGTTTAACTTATGAAAATAGTTTTTAACCCTAGGGACAAATAACGAAAGAAATAAGTCTCATAGATTTACAAATATCTATTTATTTTATTTGTATTTATTTATTTTGCTCCACGAAAGTTAATACTTTCATCTTCAATGAATTCAGGTTCGTAAAACGAGAGATTGCAGCTACAGTTACTTTCTAATAAAAATACACCTTCTTCAGGTTATTAAGCCAAGATCGCTGATAAAATATATTTATTACTCTTTACCGCTTTCGATGATTTAAATCATGATATTCATAATGGTTTACAATGTCTTAAATTAGGAGAACTTGTCAAATAGAGAGTTCCTCGTCGAAATGTAAAATAAATAAAAATGCATGGTCAACATGTTAAAACATAGGTCACAAAAATGGAACGTCATGTTAGATTAAAATATAAAATATACTTAGGCCTAAATGAGAAACAGTCATTTGTTATCCTTTAATCTACTATGACTTAGTCTTATACTTACGTCTTTGAATCTAATATGACGGATATTTTAATATGTTGCCCATGCATTGTTTATTCATTTTACATTTCGACGGGAAACTCTTGATCTGGCATATTGTCCTAAGTGACGAGCTTGTAAACCCTTCTGAATATGATGATTTAAATCATCGAAACAAGTAAAGAGTAATGAATATATTTTATCAGCGATCTTGTCTTAACAACCTAAAGAAGGCGTATTTTTATTAACATTTAAACAGAAAAACAATAAATCAGGGTGTCAAACAGGGATGCAGCAACTCTTTTTAACATATATATTGATGACCCTCGTAAAAACTGGAAGAAGGGAGTCCATGAAGGTATACAGCTGAAAAGGAACTACCATCTAAATGTTATGCTGTATGCAGAAATAATTGTATTACACGATACAGAAGCACACCTACATCGCTCTGTGTATAAGTTGTATGAGATGCTGAAGAAAACACTACAATTTATAAATATTAACTACTAAAACAAAGGGTATGGTCCACTGCGGTAAATTTCCAGTTCGATCTAAGATTGTTATCGAAAATAGGACACTTGAGCAGGTCTCCAGTTTCAGTTATTTAGGTGGTGACGTAAGTGTGGACATAGACAAGGACAAAGAAAAGAAAACTTTCAACATATATGTGGAACTATAAACAAAATTTTAAGAAATAAAGTTAGGAAAGACACAAAATTGAAATTATATAAAACAATGGAGGATTCTATGCTCGCCGGCCGCGGTGGTCGAGGGGACTAAGGCGCTCCAGTCACGGTCTGCACGGCCACTACGGTCGGGGGTTCGAATCCCTCCTCGGGCATGGATATTTGTGCCGTCCTAGTTCGTAAGTAGTTCATAAGTAGTTTGTAAGTTTAGGGACTGATAACCCCGCAGTTAAGTCCCATAGACTATACAAACATTTGAACATTTCCATGCTCCTTTATGGAAGTGAATCCTGGATTGAAAGAAAGAGATGAAAATAAGATACAGTCAGCAGAAATGACATTTTTAAGAACAGTCAAAGGTTGCACAAGGAGAGACCACATAAAAATGACATAAGGGCAGAATTAGGAATCTTCAGCTTAAACTAAAAGATTGAAGAATACAGGGAAGAATGAATGAAGAGAGAATTCCAGTCGTGGTGAACAACTAACCCTTGGGAAGAAGAGATATTGGACGACCAAGGAAGAAATGGAACTAACCACGTAAGTCGGAACAGACATATTGCCTAATCCTTAAAAAGAAGAAGATGATGATGTGATTTAAACAGATCGCTCTCCACTGGCGTAAAATGGCAGGTAACTCGATATTTCCAGAATGAAACTTTCACTCTGCAGCGGAGTGTGCGCTGATATGAAACTTCCTGGCAGATTAAAATTGTGTGCCGGAACCGGGACTCGAATCTGGGACCTCCCAAGAAGTTTCATATCAGCGCACACTCCGCTGCAGAGTGAAAGTTTCATTCTGGAAACATCCCTTAGGCTGTGGATAAGCCATGTCTCCATCATATCCTTTATTCGAGGAGTGCTAGTCTTGAATGCTTCGCAAAAGAGCTTCAGTGAAGTTTTGAAAGTAGGAGGCGAGTTACTGGCGGAAGTAAAGTTGTGAGGCGGCATCGTGAGTCGTGTCGGGATAGGAGAGTCGGTAGTGCGCTTGCACGCGAAAGGCAAAGGTCCCAGGTTCGAGTCCCGGTTCCGCCACACAATTTTAATATGCCAGGAAGTTTCAACTCATATTTGTCAGAACAACATTGCCAGACGCGAAAGAGGTGGAAAGTGACAGATACAAATCCTAGGAGCTGGTGGGGATCGAACCCGTGACCTTTGGATTTATAGTCTGGCACTCAACCACGGTGCTCCCGAGCCACGCTATATATGTTGATTTCCTTAATATCGCCAGGCTACAGATACAGCTACTACTCCCAAGGTGGCCTTTATTGCATCAAAAGTGAGGTTTTCTTTCCAGGCGTACTACTGTTTTCTTCCGGAAGTGTGTTACGAGAAGTCGCACGAATATAGTCCAAGCCATTTTATGTGAATCGACGAGAATCAGTGGACAGGCGGAGGCAGTGCGGTCCATTCGGCGTGGCCCACGGCACACTCGGAGTCGACGTCGCCGCGCCGGTCGATAGCCCGGCGTCGTTATCACGAGTGTGGGGGCAGGGCGGCACTGCCCTGGGGGCAGCGCGGGCGCTCAAGTTTGTCGAAATCGAGCGAGGAATCGATTTGTGACGGCGGTGCCATTGTCTTGCCGCCGCACCTTCCGGCGCCGCCCCCGGCCTTCCGCCGCCGCCGCCCCCGCGGCCGGAATGCAGGCAGGATAAATAGCGTCCAGATATTTACTGCTATGGCCTTTTATGTCAACGGGGCGCACCGCAGAGGAGGCGGTCCCCGACAAAGGCGGCCCTTTGTAGCGCGCCAGTAACTCGCGGACTAGCCACTGCCCGCCTTCACGCGACCCACGCTGGGAATTACAGAGCCGGCAGCGGGAGGCGCTTTTCCAGATTAGCGGACGGGCCGCGCTAGTAAGTGGTGCTTGATGCTGTTGTCAAAAGGTTCCGGCATCACACTATCAAACAGTAGATAACATGCGAACAATTTAACTACCTTTCACAACGAAACTCTTTCTCGAAATTTGACTGAAAACCCTAAAAGATTTTCGTCATATGTTAAGTACACTAGGGGCAAAACACAAACCATATCCTCACTACGTGATAGAAATGGCAATCCTGTCGATGATAACGCTACAAAAGCAGAGTTACTAAACATAGCTTTTAGGAACTCCATTCACCAAAGAAGACGAAACCAATATTCCAGATTTCTAATTACAAACAGAGGCCAGAACCAGTAACGTTGAAGTAGATATCCTCGGATTAGTGAAGCAACTTAAATCAGTTAACAAGTCTTCAGGTACGGGCTGTATACCCATTAATTTCTATCTGATTATGCTGAAGAGATAGCTCCTTACTTAACAGCTATGTACAACCGCTCTCTCAAAGAAGGATCTGTACCAAAAGATTGGAAAGTTGCACAGGTCACACCTATATTCAAGAAAGGCAGTAGGAGTAACCCACTAAACTACAGGCCTATTTCATTGACGTTAATTTGCAGCAGGGTTTTGTAACATGTCCTCTATTCAAATATTATGAATTATCTCGAACAGAACGATCTATTGACCCCAACGTCAACACGGATTTAGAAAACATCGTTCATGCGAAACACAACTAGCTCTTTACTCACACAAAGTGAAGAGTTCTGTCGACAAGGGTTCTCAAATTGATTCCGTACTTCTCGATTTCCAGAAGGCTTTTCATACCGTACCTCACAAATGGCTCTTAATCAAATTGCGTGGTTATGGTATATCGCCCCAAATTTGCGACTGGATAGGGGATTTCCTGTCAGAGAGGACACAGTTTGTAGTAATTGATGGTAAGGCATCGACTAAAACAGAGGTGATATCGGAGGTTCCACAGGGTAGTGTCATTGGTCCTCTGCTGTTCCTTATTTACATAAACGATTTGGGAGAAAATCTAAGCAGCTCTCTTAGGTTGTTTGCAGATGACACCATCATTTACCGTCTAGTAAAATCATCTGAAAATGAAAACCAACTGCAGAACTATCTAAATAAGATATCACTATGGTGTAAAATTGGCAATTGACTCTAAATAATGCGAAGTGTGAAGTCGTTCACATGAGTACGAAAAGAAATCCGTTAAACTTTGTTAACAAGACAAATCAATCGAATGTGAAGTTCGTTAACTCCACTAAGTAGGCCTACTTAATAATTACTATTACATCAGACTTAAACTGGAAAGAACACGTAGATAATGTCGTAGAAAAAGCGAACCAGAGACTGCGTTTTATTGGCAGAACTACTACACTACGCTTGTCCGTTCTCATTTGGAGTACTGCTCCTGGTATGGGATCCATATGAGGTGGGTTTGACGGAGGACATGGAAAGAGTCCCAAGAAGGGCAGCTCGTTTTGTATTGTCACGATACAGGGGAGACAGCGTCACGGAAATGATACAGGATCTGGGATGGGAATTATTCTAACAACGGCGGTTATCGCTGCGGCGTGGTCTACTTACGAAACTTCAATCGCCAACATTCTCCTCCGAATGCGAAAATATATCCTTGACTCCCACTTACATAGGTAGAAATGATCATCAGAATAAAATACGAGAAATCAGAGCTCGAACGGAGAGATTCAGGTGTTCTTTCTTCCCGCGCGCTATTCGAGAATGGAATGGGAGATAAATAGTATAATTGTGGTTTGATGAACCCTCTGCGAGACACTTAAATGTGGTTTGCAGAGTATCCCATGTAAATGTAGATGATGAACAGAAACACCTCAGCCACCAAACCGAACAAACACTACATCTTTGTATACAGGGTGTAAATGGTAGAAGCTGCCAAAATTATACAGATGGTACATCTCAGTGTACTTGGAAAAAAAGTCTAGCAACATGTTTTTGTATTTCCTACGGTTGTCCCAGAGAAAAACAGTTCGTTTCAGGATAATGTTTTTGGAAAAGTGGACACATGGCAGTGTACGTACGTAAGCAATCCGATCTGTTATTGCCCGCTGCGCGTATTGACATCGCGAGCATGAATAGTAAACACATAGACAACTGCGGCCTGAGTGGCTGCATCCGTGGAACCAGCCCTATATTTGTCTACTAACTCGGGACTTCTACATCTACATCTACGTGGGATACTCTGCAAATCACATTTAAGTGCCTAGCAGAGGGTTCATCGAACCAACGTTATACTACTTATCTCCCATTCCATTCTCGAATAGCGCGCGGGAAGAATGAACACCTGAATCCGTTCGAGCTCTTATTTCTCGTATTTTATTCTGATGATCATTTCTACCTATGTAAGTGAGAATCAACAATATATGTTCGCATTCGGATGTGAATGTTGGCAATTGGAGTTTCGTAAGGCCACGCCGCAGCGATAAGCGTCGTTGTTGTAATGAGTCCCATCCCAGATCCTGTATCATTTCCGTAACGCTGTCTCCCCTGTATCGTGACAATACGAAACGAGCTGCCCTTCTTTGGACTCTTTCGATGTCCTCCTTCAAACCCACCTGATAAGGATCCCACACTGGGCACCAATACTCCAATGGTCTGATACCATCACAAAAAATATATAGCTGTTCTTGATTATATGAATTTTATACTGAAGTCTTTGCAGGTTCTTTCAGGAATACTAATTCATTTAAAAATTCTTTCCTGGCTCCATCGAAAGTTATTTCGTTATCTGTCAAAATTCGTCTCGAAGATTTTACTCAAAGAAGTTTTATTGATTGCGCAAGGCATTTTCAAAGTTTTCATAGTTTTCGCAAACACAACTCATAGTCCAACTCCTTCATTGAAGTCCAAACAAAAGCCTATTATTCTTCAGTAATAAATTGTTGCATAGAAATATATCAATCACTTTATACATTATAAATTCAAATTAATCTTGAAATAAACTTTCGATGAAATAATATATTTCAATTCCTGATTACACAAAATTGATCAAAATGTTCACGTAAGTTCAATAACACTTCATGAATACAGATTAAGAACTTAACTCTTTTTTAACGTTATCAACAATATAAAAATTTGTTGGCTTCAATGCGCAACAACATACAGCGGGATCTTCTCCGCCTTGACGGCCTTCGTCAAACATCAGACAGTGACCAGGTACATATCTCTGTCGTCGGCGGAGAAACTGCGTAGTAGATGATGAACATGCAACAGATAAAATCAAACATATTTCACAAAGATATTGTTCTAAATATCATCACAGATATAATAAACACATTATTAATGAAAATTCTTCTGCAGAACTGAGCTTGACTAAGAAATGAGTATACGATTAAAATTACGTACTGCTATACTACGTCACTGTAATACGCCAAGCGACGGCAGTCGTCGAGAATCCTTTGCAGACGTTATTGCACCTCTGATAACTGTTAGGATGGATGGGAGATTTACTATTGCTGAATTATGCCAGATTCATTTAACTTATGACGAGGCAAAATGTGTTGCTAGGGCAGCTGTACGAATTTATCGAGAATTTTTACCATAACAATGACGACATCCTGCACGAGAGACACTTGTTGCTGTTTACCAAAGGTTTATGGCATTGTAATTCTCTACTTGTACGCGATTATTATCATTTACTTCTTCATAAAGTACAGTAGTTACTGTACTTTTTTTAATTTTCGTCTGTGTTTGAAAAGTATCTTCTGTTCTGACATTCTTTCCTTTTTTGTTACATCATGATAGAATAAAACTTACGAGTACATATTTAATTTTCTTAGATTATGAGATACTGGATCTTTACTAACCCGTGCAGAAAACAGAGGCCCGAACATTGAAAGCTGAGGAAAGAATTCTGGACCGCATCCAGGGGACACCTACTCAGAGTACTTGAAAGAGGAGCTTCTGCGGCCTTATCACATTCAACGCCTACAAGCACTGAAGAACAAGATTCCCCTCCACGACGTGAATTCTCAGAATGGTTTTTCTTACACTGTGCACAGCATGATTTTTTTTCAACAAAACACTCGTCACAGATTAAGCGTGTTTCACTCGCGACGGAATAACTAATTTCCATAACGTGCACACGTGGAGTGTACACAATCCTCGCCACGTAGTGGTAACACATTTTCAGCGACGATTTTCTGTAAATGTCTGTGCGGGTATGCTCGATGATTACATGATTCCGCGCTGGAGAAACCGAGCGGTCTGGAGCGCGGCCTCCCGCGTCGGTGGTTCGAATCCTCCCTTGGTCATGGATGTGTGTGTTGTCCTTAGGTTAGTTTCACTTAGTTTAAGTACTTTTTAAGCCTAGGGACTAATGACTGTAGTTAGGTCCCATAGAATTACAAACATTTGAACCCTTTTTTTTTATTACATTATTCGGCCTTATGTTTTACCTACACGTTTGACTGGTAACTATTACCGAACGTGTCTAGAGGAAACATTGCTAACACCGTTGTTAGAAGACTTTGTTAGGTTTACGTCATAACATGTGGTTCCTCCACGATGGTGCTCCACCCCACATTGGTCACAGAGTTATATTAATGTTTTTAGAGCTTATGGGACTTAACTACGGGGTCATCAGTCTATGAACTTACAAACTACTTATGAACTAGCTAACACAAAGGACGGCACAGATATCCATGCCCGAGGGGGGCCGTGCAGAACGTGACTGGCGCGCCGCAGACCGCTCGGCCACCGCGGCCGGCGGTCACAGAGTACCTACGTATATTTTTGGAGAGACGATTTCCAGGACGATGGATCGGGCGTTCGGGTCCACGTCGTTGTCCTGATTTAAATCCACAGGATTTTTACTTCTGGCGCCAATGAAGGAAATTGTTTATGCTTAGCAAGTTAGTAATGTCCGAGAACGTACGCAGAGGATTTTCAATGTTGCCGACACCATAAGGCAAATATGCAAGTGTGTGAACGAGTGCGAGGAAACTGTGCGCTGCCATGAAGCATGTTTAGGATCGAATGGTATTGTGTAAGAGGAAACAAAGTAATTTGGGTTTCATTTTCATTAGTGTTGTATAAAAGGAAAATAAAATGAATTTAATTTTTAATACGGTTGTGTGTAAAAAGAGGAAATGGTTGATTGTAAATAATGCACTATTACTAGGAAACTAGTTGATTTTGTACTAACAGGAACACATTTTCTTTGATATTGGCTTTTCTTTACTAGCACGATGGTACTGCTGGTTGCACTTACTTTATTGTTTATGAAAAATAAATTACATATTCTTGACTACCCAATGGCTGTTCAGATTGCTTGATTCAGCAGGAACTAGCCACCGTGCAGCGTCGTACACGTCCGATGTTTACATTTCTCGTCTCGTTGTGCATTCGCACGCTCTCTCTCGCACCCCCAGGCGCGTGCTTGCAGCGCGGATAGGCCACGCGGTTACAGGGCTTTCGTGTATCGTCAGTCGACAATGTAAACAGTCCTACAAATATTAGTTTTTACCAATACGAAAATAAATTACATGATACAGTATATCATTAGACTTTTTTGTTAATCACACTGAGATGTACCAACGGTATATTTTTGGCGGATAATACCGTTTACACCTTGTATAAAGCAGAGTGTCCGTGTGTGTGTACGTATTGCATACAAATCTACAGTTTGTTCCAATCTTTATGAAATTTTGCACACTTGACCTTCACACCACGAGGACGATCATCGTAAGCGAAAGCATCACGTACAATGGGGGACAAAAAGATTACCCGATCCGAATAAAAAGTCCAAGAACAGAGCATTGCGCATGCCCTAGTTTCGAAGCTGTCAACTCTAGCGGTCTTCGTAGCTTCAGCTTCGTGTTTACATCGCCAAACAGAAGCAATACAATAGGATACAGTATACGTCGAGATTAATAGCAGCTTAGCTCAAGTATCATTAATTCTGGAAAAAGTTATTCGAGCACATAGAAGAGGTTGAGGTATAAGGCCTCCACGTGGGTAAATTTACTACATCGAACCGCTTCTTACCCATGTTTCGTTGGATAATGGGCACCGGACGCCGTGACTCTGTGCTGAGCCATGAGCACTCCAACAACAACAAACACTTTCAGTGACCGCAAGGAACAGAACAAAAAATCAATAAATAAATAAGTAAATAAGTGGATAGGCTGACGGTTTTAGAACACAAGGGGCCGGAGTTCTGGCACCACTGAAGTCAGTTTATTACTTATTTTTTAGATATGTGCAGGTAACATTTTTAGCATTAATTCGCTACCAATTGTGCAATTATATGTTTTTCTAGCTTCCATATTCCATTTTGTAAAAGTGGTTAGAGATCTGCAGAATGTGTTACCTCGGCTTGTTTGCGCTTGCTTCAAGTCGAGGTGAGGCGTCGACTTACCAAGCTTCTTTATTTCACACTTTATTCCCAAGCTTAAAGCTGAGTAATTTGTTTCTAGAAGATACTGGACGTTGTTTTTCATTCGTAATGAGCACAGAGAACATATGAATACGCACAAGAAAACTAAAACAAAATAAGTAACAGAGTACACTGTTCACTGACTGTAACAAAATGGATCTGTTACGTTGAAGAGAGAAGGTACCTCCGAGTGACATGACACTGTAAGCAGCACTCCTTTCTAACCTTACGCATGCGTAAAGGCTGCTCTCCCCTACAACTTTTCAAACAGTTAAATATTTGTTACAACAAAGAGTATAAATGTAATTTACCCTCAAAATCATGACACATTTGCTAAAACGTCCAAAGATATGTGGCAAGTAATAGTGCAAAAGTCATTGTTGTTCCCGCATCTGTTGCCGCGGTGGAGTAGCCGAGCGGCCTAAAGCGCCTCGCTGCGGAGAGCGCGGTTGCTCGCCGTCGGAGGTTCGAGTCCTTCCTGGGGAATGGGTGTTTGGGTTGTCCTTAGGTTAGTTTACCTTAGTTTAAGTAGTTTGTAAGCTACGGACTGATGACCACGCAGTTTGGTCGGATAGATTTACAAACATTTGAACATTAAGACCCGCATCTGTTGAAAAGAATATTGGGTTTAAATAAAATTGCTTGCCGTCTGTCTCAAACCCACTACCTTCGACGGTGCAGCGCGATGCCGCTAACCACACGGCTATTCTTGCTAGGTGGATTGTAGTGATTTCATTATTATTCATGATGGGATCTTCTGAAATCTTTTACAGTTCATGCGCCTTCAATTTATGGTTATAAGATATTTTACCAAATATAACGTGTTTTTGATGAATGTTCAATGCGCAAAAAACAAATATGGAGGGCGTATGTTGCCTGCATATAAGATTTGCACATGCGCAGACGAGATGCGCGGTAAGCTCCATTGTCTTTCTTCTGGACCATACGTGTGTAACCGACAGAGCTCGAGCAGCCAGGAGCTGGTGTGTCGACCAGCTCCATCGCCAATGTTAAACGCGGCGTTTCTCCTCACCCTCCTAGAGTATACCACTTCCGTTTTGGACCAGAGACTATACACAGCACGGGTAGAATTTTGACATGATGTGACAGGTGTCATTTCAAATTTAGCTTATTCAGGAATGGTGAACTTAAAACTTGCAGAATGCTATTATGATGCCTTAAAAGTAATCACGAAAACGCTTACCTTACAAATAAATAGTTTGTAATAAATCGACAACGTAACTATTCAAGTTTAGCTATAAGTACTCTTTAGCCCCCTCAGGTTATAGGTTATTGTAGCATACTGGATAGAGGTGTGGATTACTAATTTGTTAATTATCTGTGACTGTAGATTCGGATCTTTTCGTTTCTTTTTTTTTTTCATCTTTACATTTTAATTGAACTTCTCGGAATGTTTTAGAAGTTCTACGTCTCAGTCTTCTGTTTACTTTTACAACTGATTAGAAAACAAAGGACGAAACACTTATTTGGCTAGTAATTTCCGAATATGTGACGATTTCCGAGTATGTGTTTAGGGGAATACTGTCCTAATAACAAACCATTGTAAATGTACTGTTAATAATCTTTTCGGATGGGTAACATCACTTAACAAAGTACACTGAGAAGCATGTGCCCTCCCTGCCGCGGGAGCACCCATATGCTGCCTACATGGGGTTCAGAAGAGAATTTGAACGTCAGCCGCGCATGCGCATTGCATCGCTGGGGCCGCTCCCTCTTAAATAAGCGGCAGCGCTACGACTCTCATACGTGCTGTGTCGGCGACGTAGAACGTTTCTCGGGCGGTAAAAATACTTTGAATGTGCATATAAAATGATCTGATGGAAGAATGATAGTTTAAAAACACTTTCTATTTTATAGATAAATTTGAAGCATTGAATTAAAATTTGTGATGCGACTGGGAATCAAACCTGGACCTCCATGCATACTAGGCAGACGTCTTACCGCTAAACCACCGCATCAATAGCGATTAAGGTGCCTCGGAATAGTCTAAGTACGATTTCCTTCATGCCACAAACTTTAATTCAGCTTCTGTGTTCCATAGAACACTGCCACTACTGCCAAGGCTCTCCATGCAGCGGAATTGCACCTCGGTAATGGACATATTGGAACATTCCTGTTTAAAGTGGTATAAATATCAATGTAAATACAAATAAACAATCCCTGAGAAGGATTTTCGTCTCGAATATGTCAAAGACATTATTGATAAATATGAAGCATTGAATTAAAATCTGTGATGCGACCGGGAATCGAACCCAGACCTTCATGCTTGATTGATTTGATTTGATTTTCTCAGGGAAGCCAAAACAGTCTTGGTCCAACCCGCCACTGCCCGCACCGAAACTAAGTTTATTGCGCGGTATCGCTCCCTGTATATCTAGTAAAGCCAACCAATGCCTTTGAACAGTGCAAGGAGTCCCTTTACCAGTATCTTTATTAGAGACAATTTCTTCGGGTCTGGTTGTCCCAAATGTTCTGTGCCTCTTACTATCCAATGCAATGCATTCGAAGATTAGATGTGATGCAGTTTCATCACCGTCATCACAGATCTTACATTTAGGGTCCTCTTCTGTTATTCCCATTGTATGTAGGTGTTTTTTGAAATTCCCATGGCCTGTCAGCAATCCAACCATAAGACTAAATCTCTCTCCTGTTCAGGCCCAGGATTGCAGAGCTTCTTTTAAAACATGGCTTTGGCATCATTACCTTGCCATGTTTTTGTTGACAGACTTTGGTCAAATATTCTACGTGCTGTGTTCTGAGCCAGTTACGTAGCTCCAATTTGATCATTGCATTGGTGATTGTCAGGGCAGGTTCCGGTCCAATAAATGGATTCTCTGCCCCCATCCTGGCTAATTTGTCGGCATGTTCGTTGCCACTGATCCCCGAGTGGCCATGGACCCACAATAGACCTTCATGCTTACTAGGCAGACGTCTTACCGCTAGACCACCGCATCACTAGCGATGAAGGTAACTCGGAATAGTCTAAGGACGACTTCTTTCATGTCACAAACTTTAATTCAGCTTCTGTGTTCCATAGAACATTGCCACTACTGCCAAGGCTCTCCATGTAGCGGGATAGCACCTCGGCAATGAACATATTGGAACATTCCTTTTAAAAATGATATAAATATCCATGTAAATACAAATAAACAATCTCTGAGACGGATTTTCGTCTCTAATATGTCAAAGACATTATTGACAAATATGAAGCATTGAATTAAAATTTGTGATGCGACCGGGAATCGAACCCAGACCTCCATGCTTACTAGTTAGACGTCTTACCGCTTTTTTTTCCTTTTTTTTTTTTCTTTGCCGCAGAGCGTATTTTCCCCCCTTGTGTTCTAAGGGATATTTGCAACTTTATTTTGTTTTTTCTTAATTTTATTATTATTTTATTTTATGTGTAGTATAAACAAAGTAAAACCGTCTTTTCCATGACGAGCTACTGTTGAAATGAAATGAATGAGTAGTAGTAGACAATAGCGTAGACTGGGGATAAAAACAATAAGAAAAGGAAGGAAAAAAATTTTTCTTTCGGGACACCGCATTTTCTGCAGATTAATCCACTATGGACGCTGCCAAGTCGTCAAAGCATGTCTTCTCCTAGCATTGAACAGATACCATTGATCTGTTCGGCGACTTTTCTTTTATTTTTTATTATTAATGATTAGAAAACAAGCATGTTTGACATATAATACCGCTAGACCACCGCATCACGTCTGCCTAGTAAGCATGGAGGTCCGGGTTCGATTCCCGGTCGCATCACAAATTTTAATCCAATGCTTCATATTTATCAATAATGTCTTTGACATATTGGAGACGAAAATCCGTCTCAGGGATTGTTTATTTGTATTTACTTTCTGTTTTTCTCGCCACTGTATGTGGGAGTTTGGATTCTCTTGAGACTGCAGACAGAGTGTCTTGCGTTTGTGGGGTTCCAGTGGGCAGACCCTCGGCACTGGCGTCGCGTGTCGCCCCCTCCCCGGCCCCGCAGTTTGACGCCGTGCTGTTCGGTACCGCGCGGCGCCGGAAGTTTTCAACAAATTGTGATGGATGGCGGCCCGGCACGCACGCCGATCCGCGCGCCAGGAAATTAGGCGATTTCCTGTAACTGCCATCTGATACGGCGGTCTCCGCGGCGGCCACGCCTCCACAAGACGCCGAGAAACTCCGGTCCTCATCGCCCCGAGTGCGTCCTCTGGAAAGAGTTGGCGTGATCAGCGCCGCCGCTCGGCGCTGTCACGATGGAGAACGTCTTGTCTAGGGCGTCCGCTCTATCACGAGGAGTAGGCGTTCTCTAACCGCTGCACGACTGAATTCTGGAAAGCGGTCTGTACACATCCACAGTGTCACGCGATGAACAGAACTCGGAGAGTACTTAATATCGGACCAGTAGTGAAACAACTGCGGAGCTCCTACCAAACGGAACACAGCATGTCATTGCTAACTCTTTCAATTCCAGTTGTAACGATACACTGAGATTTTTATTTATTTTTTTGTTTATCTTTGATCAGCGATGCTTATCGCCTCCGGTTCCCTCTGACTCGTAATACAACTTAATTTAATTTCGTTCGTCATTTTTTACTTAAAAACAAGCGAGAAGACGGAACCGAGATAGTAGTTTGACTCACTCTCTTGTCTATGTTCGTTCCGTACGGACGTCTTCCATTCATGTATCTATTCAGGTATTGTCATGCAAGTTGTAAAAATATATTACTTAAATTTAAAATCATCCCCTCTCTTTGGCTTTTATTTAAATAAATCCCTCCACGCCAAATATTTAATCTCTTAAGGTTTCCAGCTCCTCTACATCCGTAATAGTTTAATGTTCAGACGCCATTACAATCGCTTCGCATTGTCTGCAAAATTTCAATCAATCAACCTTATACTATACTTTGCTTGATTTTAGAACCTGCAGTCATTTCTTTTGTAATTTCACGAAGTCCGATCATTTTTTTAAATTTCTTTATCGTTACCAGTAACTTCATGTTCCACCCACGGTCACACAACAATGAAAAGCGAAGTGAACAATCTGAACATTGATCTCCTACGGAAAGTATCTCGGACATTCACTTATTAAATAAGACATAAAAGTTATCATTTACCGCTTCTACAATACGAAGTGCAGGATCCAGCTAGATGCTTTCCGTAAGTTTTATTACGTGCTGTCGCTTTTATGGTGCCCAACTTTAATATGCAACCCGCGGTTTATTTGCTTTAATGTTCATTTTGTGCTGTACTTTAACTAACTTATTTCAAAATTCAAACATTCGGTACCATCAATTCTTTGTCCAAAAAATATAATCGCGGAATCCACTTTTAACAATTATGGCATCATACGAAGCAAGGGCAACGTTATACAGTGTTGTTCATCGACAGCAACGTATTAAAAGCCGATTTATACCGTACTAGTATTGCCTGTGGTCGAAAATCGACCAATTGTGTTTACAATGGTCACTAGGGGTAAAATTTTACTTATCATGTCGGCGGCCTTGCGTGATTATGTTGGCAACATCAACAACACGATAGAAAATATTTGCCCATTTGTTCGACCCACATAGAATGACTCGATTAGTGTATCGTACAGACCATGAAGTAAACAAATAATGCTGTTCCTGCTTTATGGTTGACAGGTTCTTGTATGTACCCTCGTCCGCTCAGTAAAAATAATTGCCCTCGTAAAGCGAAGATTCCATGAGAAAACATCAGAGTTGTCAAGCGATTGGCTAAAATGAAGACTCACAGGATTCTCACTATTCAGCATCTGCTGCCAACATTATCATAGGAGGCCGCTGGGATATTTGGTAAAATTTAACCGGCACTGGGAGGTATGAAACGGTATCTTTTACGTGTTAAGGAAAACGCCTCCACAATAGCAACAAATAAAAACGGAGGCATATACTTCTCATGCCATTTTCGAATTATATAACTTTCATTGGCCTAATATTTGAAATGGAACTACAATTTCGGTGTTCGTATATTTATAAAACGCTAAGAAATAATGTTATTTCGATACTGCGATGTTCAGAATTCCAGAGCTGACAACATGTCGACTTAGTAGTTAATTAATAAATTAAATGTTTGTAGAACTTATGGGACTTAACTACGGGGTCATCAGTCCCTAAGCTTACAAACTACTTATGAACTAGCTAAGCTAAGGACGGAACAAATATCCATACCCGAGGGGGGATTCGAACCCCCGACCGTAGTGGCCGTGCAGACCGTGACTGGAGCGCCTCAGTCCCCTCGGCCACCGCGGCCGGCGACTTGGTAGTTCCACCCGTGCACCACTAGATGCCTCTCCCGGCGCATCATCCTTTATATCGGCATGCATATGAAAACATCCGTTTTTTTTAACCACTCTTAATCACTGCGAAAATGAAGTATTTGAACGCACAAGAAAGTGAGTTGGGAGAACTCCATGTTTCGATATTCACTTATTTTAATACGCTATTTTAATACTGCAGATGCGCTGCATTACAGCGTCTTTAGTCGAGGCGAATAGCCAATCAGTGAGCTGATAGTTGGAGAATGTAGAACTTGATCCAAACTGTAGATAGGAAAATTTCTACTGCCTTTTACCACATTTAATGGCTAAATGCACATAATATTTATATTCGTGAAATCTAAGACAAACAATCTTTCGAATTATGTAACTTTCATTGGCCTTCTTGTACGAATAAATTAGTAATTTGTACCACAATTTTCGTGTTAGCGTATTTATATAATGATATTGTTTATTAGTCTTTAAAGTCGCATTGTTGTTGATGAACAACATGATTGTAGTACGGCATTTTGCCGCTTGGTACAGCTTGTAGCCACTTCTGAGGCATTAATTTATCCGTCTTTGTGGCCGTGTTACGTTTCCATCGAAGGAGGTTGTAATACGCCCTTACGCCGAAAAAGTGAAGCCTGCTTCCGCCATATTGCTAAGTTTTGGAAAAGCTGTCGTATCGTAGGGGTAATGTTTTATGTTACTTATAACAGGAATAAAACGCCCTACGGTTTTGCCTTGATGTAGAACGTGTTAAAAGAGTGTAAATTGGCCGCTACAAATTAAGTTTTCAAAAATCAAATGTTCAAATGTTTGTAGAGCTTATGGGACTTAACTACGGGGTCATCAGTCCCTAAACTTACAAACTACTTATCAACTACTTACGAACTAGGACGGCACAAATATCCATGCCCGAGGGGGGATTCGAACCCCCGACCGCAGCGGCCGTGCAGACTGTGACTGGCACGCCGCACACCACTCGGCCACCGCGGTCGGCAATTAAGTTTTCAAATATATTACAATGAGTATTTATTACCATGTATTCAAGAAAGTATATCGAGCGAGGTGGTGCAGTGGTAACACACTGGAAATGCATTCGGGAGGATGGTGGTTCAAATCCACCTCCGGCCATCCAGATTTAGGTTTTGCGTGATTTCCCTAAATCACTCCAGGTAAATTCTGGGATGGTTCCTTTCAAAGGGCACGGCCGATTTCCTTCCGCATTCTTCCCCGAAAATCCGAGAGTCAGCTCCGTCTCTAATGACCAAGCTGTCGACGCGACGTTAAACTCTAAGCTTCCTTCCTCCTTCCTTCAAGAAAGTATATTGTTTAAAGTACGTACTTTACAGTGACACTCAGTTCAATGCGTTAAAGTGAGATGGTCGGTTTAACGCATAGTTTTGTCGGAGAAATAGCATCAAAAATTGACGAAGATGGCGGACAGGCTTCAACTGACGTATGTTCTCGGCATAGATATCGCCATCCCCCTTTATTCTAACCTCATTGTTGCCGTCTTTATGTGCCTGTTAGTGTGATTGTGGTTCGTGTTATTTTATTTCAGCAGTGAATTGCCTTGCCTTTGCTGCTGTGGCGAAGAGTATGCTAGCATTATTGATCTGGTAGTGTTAACTATCAATAAAATAACGTCCAAGTAATAAAATACCTCGATACAAACGTCTGTGTTGTGCATGAAATACATCATATTAAAATAATAATAATAAAAAAGAAGTTCGATCAAAAATCATAAAACACTTATTTTAATACAGAAAAAACTGTCTTTCAATTTCTCACAGCTGAAATCATAATGTAGGACTGAAACCGTTACCCCACATACGCCCACAGGGTCCATGACGACCGTACTGACTTCCCTCTTTGCCCCCTGGACATATTTTCCCGCACAACAAACGTGTCATGTGGGAAGTATCGACCATCCAGTAGGCGCAATGATTCTACATCTTTACTCTGCAAATCACATTTAAGTGCCTGGCAGAGGATACCGATTTCATAATATTTCTCTACTGTTCGAATGTCTACTAGAAGACGGCAAAAAGGATCACTTAAGTTGTTCCGTTTTGGATCTCATTTCTAGTATTTTATTATCATAATCAGGGGTCCCCATGTTGATGAGTGCTAAAAAGGAGAAAAATGCGAGATTGAGGCAATAAATAAGTCGCAAAGTGTGGTATACACGCCAGTACTACGCGCTGTATAGGATTATTTCTCTACGGGTACGAACATCCGTCTTGTGGGTTGCAGCAGTTTATGGAACCAAATAAAGTTACAGCTCAAGAGCGTCACTTACAGGGTGCAAACGCTGCCACAAAGCTTCCAAGCTCCAGCCTTCTCGAACGATGGGACGAGTCAGCTGAAATGTAAAGCAATTTTAGGCTTTTTCACGCAGTACTGGCGTGTCTACCTCAGTTTGAACTTATTTACTGACTAATCCTTACACCTTGCATTCCGTGGAGAAAGTTCGTGAAATAAACAGACTACCGCCAGTCATTTCATGATTTACATTTCAACTAGTGACACATTTCCGTCACACAATCTCGCATGTATACACATGTAATACGAAACGAACAGCCACGCGGGAATAGCAGACAAGTTCTAGGCGCCTTGACAGGAACTGCGAGTCTGCTTCCGTCGGAAGTTCGAGGCCCCCCCCCCCCTCTCTCTCTCTCTCTCTCTCTCTCTCTCTGTTTCTCTCTCTCTCTCTCTCTCTCTCTCTCTCGCGCGCGCGTGTGTGTGTGTGTGTATGATGTCCGTACCATAGGTTAGTTTACGTTAGTTTAAGTAATTTGTAAGCCAAGGGACTGATGGCCATAGTAGTTTCGTACCATAGATTTACAAACATTTGAACGAAATAAACAGCTCTTCTTTCAGCTTTCTCCATGTCCTCTGTCTTTCACACTTATTGAGGATCCCGCACTGCGCAACTGCACTCCAAACAAATGTAGTGTAAGCAGTTTCTTTAGTAGAAGTGTTGTATCTTGTGTTCTGTCAATGAAACGCAGTATTTGGTTTGCCTGACGATATTTTCCGTGTATTCTTTCCAATTAAAGATGTTTTTTTTTTAGTTAAAGATGTTTGTAATTGTTATTCCCAGGTATTTAGTTAAATTTACGGTCTGTGAAACTGACCGATTTATCACGTAAATGAATTTTAACTAATTTCTTCCAGCACTCATATAGATGACTTCACACACGCAATTATTTAGGGGGTCAATTTCCAATTTTCGCAGCAGGGAGATATCTAAATCGTACTGCAGTTGCTTTTGATCTTCTGGTAAGTTTACTAAGGGTTAAACGACGACATCATCCGCGAACAGTCTAATAGAACTGTTCAGTTCATCTCTTAAATCGCTCATACATAGAAGGACAGTAGGTGTCCTATACTACTTCCCGGGGGAATACCGGACATCACTTCTGTTTTAAAGCTTATTTCAGACTGAAAGTCTCGGTAGAGGTATGGAACCTTCATGATAATTTTTTAATGATTCTAAAATTGCTAAAAGATTGCTTGAATAATCACTAGATATTGTTAGTAGATTATTTATTGTCAATACACTACATGTTTCGGGCTTAGCCCATCATCTGGTGACCGATGTAATATGTATTTAACTTTGATGCATTCAAATTTGTCATTTAAAAATTATTGTTATGTATTTCCAAATAAGAAACAGTTGTCGGAACTCCGAAATTTTTGGGGCATTCTAACTTGGGTTTTTGGATAGAACAACGAACTTTAATAGCAATCATTTTAGGAACATTATCCAAATGATTAAACATTCATATTGCTATTTTGTTAGAAATATATGGGGCTCGAGCTAATCATACCAGACGGATTCTAACGATTTAGTGATTCTCGCCAGACAGGATAAACTTGACTTGGATTGCTAAAAGCCGGCCGCGGTGGCCGAGGCGACTGAGGCGCTCCAGTCACGGTCTGCACGGCCACTACGGTTGGGGGTTCGAATCCCTCCTTGGGCATGGATATTTGTGCCGTCCTAGTTCGTAAGTAGTTCATAAGTAGTTTGTAAGTTTAGGGACTGATGACCCCGTAGTCCCATAGACTATACAAACATTTGAACATTTTTTGATTGCGTGGGCGGCCTGCTTCCGTGTAACCGCGCCTGCTCCTCTCTGTTTACTGCTGGTTGCAAAACACTTGTCCGCTGTCTGCGCTGCCTGTCCACTAGCAAAACCACTTCAATACTTCCAATAATTCGCTTTTTATCTATTTCACCCCTACACAACCAGGGAAAAATTCCACCTTGAACAGTAGCCCTTTCGGATCGAGAACGGTTCCAGGACACTTGTTGCTCTTTTCCACGACAGCTCTTGCAGGACTCTTTGGCAGAGACCGATTGCTATCGGCGAATGTGGCGCATTATGGGAGAGGAGGCACCGGCTGGAGCGTCGGGTGGCTGGACAGCGGGTCTGTTAGCGAGGCGGCGGCAGGTGTAGCGCCATTAGTCAGCTGCCTCCGCCTCCGCCTCCGCCCCCGCGCTGTCCGTGGGGTGGGCCTTCCGCCCCCGCGGGCACCCGCCGGCCGGTCGGGAAATTAGCTTTGAAATTCATATCGGCGGCGGCCGTAGATCGCGCGTCACGGCGCCCTGGGGACCGCCGGACCCGCGGTATTTCACCGTCCCCGAAATTGGAGTCAACCTCAATCTTACCGTGGGGAGTCTCCGCCGCCGGCCGCCATTTGAATACATTCGACGTGGATTTTTTTCAGCGCGGTCACGCGTAAAAAAGAAAAAAAAAGAACGCGTGCCACTTTACAGAAGACCGACGGCGTTCAGTACACGTCATCTGTTCTGCCGGCGCCGACCCCCGACCCGCCGCCTCCATCTCTCTCTTTCTCCCTGTGTGTGTGCGTGAGTGTATGTGTTCTTGTCTCAGCACAGTCCATCTCTCTTCCCGCCCCTCCCCTAACACATAGCTCTGCTTCCATTATTTCCTGTTTACCCACACCCCGTCGGACTATTTACGTAATAGGAGCCAGTATTACCCTACGAGGCCAAGTGGTCATGCAGTCGCATCGGGAACTAACTTGGCGACGTGACCAGGTACAGCCACTTACCGGTTAAAAGTGGCGAGCGTTGTTATGTCGCATTGTGAGCGTGGGAGGTAAAACAGAAAATGTCTCGGTGGACAGGCGCGATGGCTTGTTGTTAACGTAATTAATTTTTCTGATCCTGGGAAAGAAAAATGAGTACGTAAGTAACTTCCTAGAAGATTAAAATTGTGTGCTGGAACCGGGACAGCCGCGGTGGAGTAGCCGAGCGGTCTAAAGCACCTCACTGAGGAGCGCGCGGTTGCTCGCCGTGGAGGTTCGAGTCCTCCATGGGGCATAGGTGTGTGCGTTTGTCCGTAGGTTAGTATACCTAGGTTTAAGTAGTTTGTAAGCTACGGACTGATGACCACGCAGTTTGGTCCGATATATTTACAGACATGTGAAATTTGGCACCGGGACTCGAACCTGGGACCTTTGCCTTTCGCAGGAAAGCACTCTACCGGCTGAGCTATCCCTACACGACTCACGATGCCGCCCCACAACTTTACTTCC
The DNA here is from genome assembly GCA_026315105.1 of Locusta migratoria. NCBI lineage: Eukaryota > Metazoa > Arthropoda > Insecta > Orthoptera > Acrididae > Locusta > Locusta migratoria. The sequence goes on along the minus strand of CM048749.1, from coordinate 25,117,061 downwards.
GCCAGTACCTCGCCTCCTACTTTCCAAACTTCACAGAAGTTCTCCTGCGAAACTTGCAAGACTAGCACTCCTGGAAGAAAGGATATGTTGGAGACACAATTTTAATCTGCCAGGAAGTTTCATATCAGCGCACACTACGCTGCAGAGTGAACGTTTCATTCTTGAAACATCCCTTAGGCTATGGCTAAGCTATGTCTCTACCATATCCTTTCTTCCAGGAGTGCTAGTCTTGCATGTTTGCCGGCCGCGGTAGCTGAGGGGATGGCGGCGCGCCAGTCAACGGTCGGCACGGCCTCTACGGTCGGGGGTTCGAATCCCCCTCGGACATGGATATTTGTGCTGCCCTTAGTATTAACTAGTTCATAAGTAGTTTCTAAGTTTAAGGACTGATGACCCGGTAGTTAAGTCCCAAAAGCTATACAAACATTTGATTTTCTTGCTTGTTTCACAGGAGAGCTTCTGTGAAGTTTGGAAAGTAGGAGGCGAGCTACTGGCGGAAGTAAAGTTGTGGAGCGGCATCGTGAGTCGTGTCGGGATAGCTCAGTCGGTTGCCGGGCGCCGTGGCTCAGCGCGCCCGGTCAGAGGGCTGAACGTCCTCTGTAATAAAAAAGCTGAGCCAAATGATCAACGAACGACAAAGAACGAACAATGAAAACGACCGCAAAGCATAGATCTACCTGATGAACAAAAAAAAAAAAAAAAAAAAAAAAAAAAAAGTCGGTAGAGCGCTTGCCTGCGAAAGGCAAAGTTCCCAGGTTCGAGTCCCGGTTCCGGCACACAATTTTAATCTGCCAGGAAGTTTCATATCAGCGTACACTCCGCTGCAGAGTGAGTGTTTTATTCTAGTACGTAAGTACAATTCAAAAAGCAAAGATCAGTATTTATTCTTCATTTGTGTGGCAGTTATGTTAGTAATTGCTGTACAATTACGGAGGAGGGAAGATTAGGGTTTAGTGTCCCATTACACGTCGTATAGCGAGTTTCTCGTTTACGTGTCGAAGGTCTGCTCGCTATTTGAACAGGCGATTTCTGTCTCCTTGGATCAAGCGCAAGGAGATTGATCTGTATGAAATTGTACCCAAAAGTAGTTGGCTCTGCAGGTGTGAAAATCTACGGTAAACTTAGTAGAGATCAGAAGGTACAGTACGTTTCAATTCAAGACAGTAAGAAGTTTTTAGCTGCTACTTAAATTGAACCGACTGACGTTGTGGAAGGGACAAAAAGATCGGTAAATGATCAGTGCCAAACATGTCACGTGAGCTCTCCAGTGGATGGATGGCTGATGGCTGTGGCTGCAGAGCAACAAACCAATGACAGAGAACGTGTCATGTGCCACACTAAAAGTGTGGGGGCACGAGTGCTAAAGAGGCAGAGCCCTTGACAACTCTGGTAAGGCCAGGGATAATTGAACCACCCCATTGTGGGCATTAAAGTCCACCAAGAGCAAGAAAGGTGGGGGAAGTTGTGATATATGTGCAGCCAGAACATTCAAGGAGATATCGCCTTCTGGAGGGAGGTAGAGATTGCAGACAGTGATCTTCTGTGTTGTCCTTCTGTGTCTGAAGGGGCAAAGGTTCACTATACACAGTGGTAAGGACATATATAAGCAGTGCGGACAGGAAGAGGATAGAGGCTTTTGAGATGTGGTGCTACAGAAGAATGCTGAAGATTAGGTGGGCAGATCGCATAACTAATGAAAAGGTACTTAACAGAAATGGTGAGAAAAGGAATTTTTGGCACGCCCTGACTAAAAGAAGGGATCGCTTGGTAGGGCACATTCTTAGACATAGGGGAATCGTAAATTTAACATTGGAGGGAAGTGTGTGGGGTAAAAATCGCAGAGGGAGACCAAGAGACGCGTATAGTAAGCAGATTCAAGTGGGTGTGGGTTGTCATTCTTATGAGGAGATGAAAAGGCTTGCTCAGGATAGAGTAGGGTGGAGGGCTGCATCAAACCAGTCTCCGGACTGAAGACCATAACAACAACAACAAGGACATATACACACAGTGCACCTGAGACTCCGTTATACACAAAAGTATCCCCTATAGTCCTGAAGGACAAGGGTCCGCATTACTGGAAACCAGGTTTTCTGGAAGGCAATGCAGAGAACAGGTGTTACTCTCAAAAGTTGTCGTAGCTCAGCCCGGTGGGTGAAAAACCGCCTCAGTTCCATTGGAGGATAACGTTTTCCGGCAGTTGGAAAGACATGAATGTGAAGATGTGGCTCATTACACCTAAGCACCACTTACATCCACCGGTAGTAATGCATTTGTTTCGACGTCCATAGTTTCTGGGGCGCCCGCGTGAACGAGGTCCTCGGGGGACGCAAGAATCTTCACCTCGTCCTTAGAGGCAGAGGTGGAGGGGGCTGGTGGCCACCCGGGTTCCCTACTGCTTGGTCTGCTTCTTTTTCTTTTTAGCTTCTAGCTTCTATTTAGGTTTCTCAGGCTGGGAGGGTCCTGCCAACTCAGTCCTTGGGACTGAGGATGAGCGTAAAGACCTACGATTAGCTGGCGGTACTTTTCGCCATTCACCGGTATTCGCTGTTTCAGTGGGAGAAACCTTAGATGGAAGGGATCCAAGCGACCCCTTTCTAGCGAGAGGAGCCAGAGCAGGCTGTTGTGTGTCTGGCACGGGAGTGCGGACCAATATCCCCGTTGATTGGGGGGTTTCGCTCCTAAAGCAAGAGCTTTGGGGGCAACAAAATTTGAGGTGCCCCCATCATCCAAGGGGACATAAGGATAGATGTTGATGGTTGGGCCTGGGAGCCCACTAGGACCGACTGGAGAGGTGCTAGGAATGTAGATGGTGATGCGGCTGTAGCAGAGGGTGTCTGCAGTTTTTCATATATCCTCTTAGCCTCCGAGTAAGACAGCCTATCCATGGTTTAATATTCCATTATCTTTCTTTCCTTATGCAGAACGGAGCAGTTGGGCGAGCAAGGGGTGTGCTGTTGTCCATAGTTGATACAGGACGAATGAGGTGCACAAGGGACGTTGGGGTGTGATACACGTCCACATTCTCGACAGGTGGAGTTGGCAGTACACCTGAAGGACATGTGCCCATACCTACAGCACCTAAAACAGCGCATATGGGGAGGAACGTACGGCTTGACATCGCAACGGTAAATCATCACCTTGACCTTCTGAGGCAGTGGATTGCCCTCAAAGGCCAACATGAAGGCACCAGTAGTGACCCTATGGTCCTTCGGTCTTTATAAATACCCCGAAAAAAGTGGACTCCTTGCCGCTCCAAGTTCTTGCGTAGCTCATCACGTCTGCAACAAAAGATCTTTATGGGATATAATACCCTGTACCATATTGAGGCTCTTGTGGGAAGTGATGGTTACAGGAACATCACCCAGCTTGTCATAGGCAACCAATACTCGTGACTGTGCTGGGGATGATGTCGTAATGAGAACTGAGCCAGATCGCATCTTTGACATGCCCTCCACTTCTCCAAACTTGTCTTCAACGTTCTCCTCAAAAACAGGTGTTTTACGGTGGTAAATTATTCGCCGTCAGTCCGGGTACATACCAAGTATGGATACTTTGATTTCTCGCCTACGTTCCTCCTATGGCGTAACCAAGGATGGGATCGATCGGGAGTCATATTTCTCAGCATTAAATTTTACATTCCCACACTTAGAGACAGCAGTTTTGCGTCCGGCAACGCTGTTATTGGCTCGTTTCATCGTGGTCCCACGAGCAGTTAGGGAACTATACAACTGACGTGTGGCAGGTTTCACGGAGGTTGCTCGCTAGCGACTGTTCAACCTAACCAGCCATGCACCTCCTCGGCACGAAGCACACCTCGAGATTGAGGTTTTTTAAATTTTTATTTATTTATTTATTTTTGTTTTGTCTATAGAGGTTTGTACCATCCTCACGACCCGGGCGATAAAGCCAAGATTCGCGGGCTCTGAAACGTACAACGTACAACCGTCGCGCCGAACGATGGTCACTGAAGCACGCAAAGAGCTTACGGTGTGGCGGACTATTGGCACGACACAGTCCACAGCTCGGGACCCCGGGTTTGCCAAGCCCATACTCAGCAAATTTATTCTGAGCCCCTGAGGGGCGTTAGTGAGTGAGGGTGCTCTGACGGAACAGTGGTACATTAGATTCATCTCGCGTTGTTAGGGTGTTATCTCTCATTTGGTGCCATCTCAATAGGACTATGTTCTTCCAGACACGGAACTGAGTGCATAGTTTTGAGGTCCTTATGATGCCAGCAAGATTCCAAGACCTGTATCCCATAAAACATGAATGGGCGTAGCTCAGACGTCATCTGAGTCCCAGTCACAGCGCCCATGATTTCTTGGCCCACTTACAACAGCTGTCGGACAACGTGCGCCTGGAGAGGGTATGACGGCTCTGAGACAAGAATCAGCGCATGCATCTTGACCAGAGGGAATGCAACGACATACTGATTTGTGGTCGCTTACAGCCAAGATCTTTATAACTATGAATCGGCATGATATTAGAATCGTTTAAATAATAAACTCTCTCAATCCTTGATGTTGCATGTAGTTTCTCTTCGCTATGACAAGGCTTCACCTGTTCGTCCGTCAGTGTGCCTTCATGAACCGACAATCACAGTGAATAGCAGACTCAGATTGTTTGCTGATGCCGTTGTGCTGCACGGGAAAATGTAGTCGTTCAGTGAGTATATAGTGACAAAGGATGACGTGGGTGGAATCACTAAATGATGGGATCCTAAGACAGATTTAATCTCAATATTATTTCAGGTGATGCGTATTGGGAGACGCATTGAATTAAAATTTGTGCTACGGCTGGGATTCTAACCAGGTATGTTGGTCACGAGCTAGTTGGCTTGACCACTGAATTAGCTTAGTGCCAGGGACATGTCGCCTCCAAAGACAACTACAACACTATCGATAGTGACAGACGGGGCCGCGGGAACAGCGACAGTTGGCATGACAGTTCCTGGTTTCTTGTGAGATGCCCATAGGTACGAAAACTGTCACGTGTGCATATTATTTATTAAGGAGGGAAAGGAACAAAGATTAGTAAGGAAACGACTGACATTAGCTTCAATGGGACATTAAAATTATACAGCGGCTACAAGTGAATACCTGAGCCGGGCTGAGAATCAAACCCCGATCTCTTGCTTAAGTCCAGTGGTCGACTTAACGACTTTTGTTTTCGTTCACGTAGATCTGTGCTTTGCGATTCTTTGTTCGTGTTCGTTCGGGATTGTTCATTGAGATTTTGACTCAGTTTTTTATTACAGAGAGTGTCAAGCCCTCTGACCCAGCGCGCTGAGCCACTGCGACCGGAAACCACTTGGCTACCCATGCTCACCTCCCGTCCAACTACCCAGTGAGGTGGCGCATTCGAAAGGACGGTGGTTCAAATCCAACTCCGGCCATCCAGATTTAGGTTTTAAGTGATTTCCCTAACTCAATCCAGGCAAATGCTGGCAGGATTCCTTTCAAAGGGCACGGCCGATTTCCTTCCACATCCTTACCTAAAAATCCGAGCGTGAGCTCCGTCTCATGACCACGTTGTCGACGGGACGTTAAACCCTAAGCTACCTACCTACCATCCAGTTCAACTTCCAGAAGTTGCTCACTACAGCTGGAGGGCCCCCATGGTCCATATCCTCTTGCACTCGCCATCATAAATTCCCTTGTGAGGTTGAACGTAAGATCACATGTACAGTGGAGATTGGTGTGTTGTCTTTCCGACATGTCTGAAAGAACAGACACCATACTAATCTAAGTATTTACACGTGTAGACTCTTGGTCACATGAGACCAGATTTCATTCAGTAAAAGGTGAGGGTAGACATGGAGTGTGGCTGAGTTGTCAAAAAGCCACCGTGCGAGCTGGCGATGGCTCCACGATGGTGCGGGCTGTTTTTGTCTGTGGCAGGCTGGCTCCTCTGGTCCAGATAAACCCATCATTGACAGGAAATGATCACACTCGACTACTTACAGACCATCTATAACCATGCATGGACTTTATGTTCCCTAAACAACGATGAATTTTTTGTGACTGATACTGCGCCATGCCACCGGCTTGAAGAACAATCTTCGACCGTCACAGTGGAATGATTTTCCCACCTGGAATTTTCCCATGAGTTCTATGGAATATTTACGAGAAACGAGAATTGGAAGCTCATTCGTGCTGAAGATATTGCGGCGACAATACTTTCACATTTCTGGAGGCGATTTGGATCAATACACAAGCAGGGGACTTTCAAGACTAGTGTGCGATTGGATTTACGACTTCCTATCAGAAAGGACAGAGTTCGTTGTAATTGACGGTATGTCATCGAGTAAAACAGAAGTGATATCTGGCGTTCCACAGGGAAGCGCTATAGGTGCCCTACTCTTCCTTGTGTTGATAAACGATTTACGAGACAATCTGAATAGCTCCCTTAGACTGTTCGCGGATGATGCTGTCGTTTATCGGTTAGTGAAGTCAACAGAGGATCAAAAAGCAACTGCAAAGCGATTTAGACAAAATTTCTAAATGGTGCGAAAATTGGCAATTGACACTAAATAAAGAAAAGTGTGAAGTAATACACATAACCACTAAAAGAAATCCGCTGAACTTCAATTACGCGATAAATCAGTCAAACCTTAAGGTCGTAAATTCTACCACATACGTAGGAGTTACAATTATGAACAACTTTGACTGGAGAGAACACGTAGAAAATATTGTGGGGAGGGCCAACCAAAGGTTACGTTTCATTGGCAGAACACTTCGAAGGTGCACCAGCTCCACCAAAGAGACTGCCTACATCACACTTGTGCGTCCTCTCCTGGAGTACTGTTGCCCCTTGTGGAACCCTCACCAGGTGGGACTGACGGAAGATATTGAGTTTTGTTGTATCATGTTACGGGGGGGAAAGCGCCACGGAAATGTTGCACGAATTGGGGTGGAAATCATTAAAAGAAAGACGTTATTCATTGCGGCGTGATCTGTTTGCGAAGTTTCAATCGCGGAGTTTTACTTCTGAATGTAAAAATATTTTGGTAGCACCCACCTACTTAGGGAGACATGGCCACCCCAATAAAATAAGAGAAATCAGATCGAAAACGGGACGATTTATGTGTTTTTTCTTCCCGCGCGCTATTAGAGAATGTAGCGGTAGAGCAAAGTTATGAAAGTGGTTAATGAACCCTCTGCCAGGCACTTAAATGTAATTTGCAGAGTATCTATGTAGATGTAGATGCAGAAGTGCGTGGTCATCAGTTCCTAAACTTACAAACTACTTACGAACTAGCTTATACTAAAGACGACACAAACATCCATGGCCGAGGGGCCATTCGAACCCCCGACGGCGGACTACCGCGCGCACCGCAACACGGCTTGTCCGCCGCGGCTGGATTGATTTGCCCACCTGGAATTCGCCCATGAGTCCTATCGAGTATTTACGAGATACAAGAATCGGGAGCTCAATTCGTGCTGAAGATATTGCGGCGGCAATACTTTCACACTTCTGGAGGAGTATAGAGGCTACTTGGATCAATATACAAGCAGGGGACTTCCAAGACTAGTTTAGTCTATGCCTCGTCGAGTTTCTGCTTTTCTCCGAGCAAAATGAGGTCCGACATGGTATTATGAGGTGGCCTGTGACTTTTTCCACCTCAGTGGTGATTGTAAACAATATCAGAACTTTTTTTCTGTAATAGCGTAACAACTGACGCTCCGTACGAGAGTGCCGAGTCAGCAGTGAAGCGTTTACCAGGAGCGCCTGAGGCGCTGCGTCAGAGTGTGCTGTGAGTTACGGTTGGTCGGCTGGTCGCCCCCTTTTGTGGGGCAGAGGCTTCCGTGAGCGGCGGCGATGCCTCAGCCTGCCTAGACCAGACCAGCCCAGGCCAGCCGGGGTGCTGGTGGAGGCCGCGCCCCGCCATCCCTCAGGCCGCTGACACCTGTGTGGCGTCGCAGATAACGCCGGCAAGGCCCAGCCTGCTATCTGCAGCAAGGGGCGCACACCACGCAGGCGTAAGCGGCTCGGGGGCCGAACAAGACGACAGGTGGACGGCACGGTTTAATCCACTGCCCGAAAAGAAAAAAGAGCGAGAGCGAGCGAGCGAGCGAGAGAGAGAGAGAGAGAGAGAGAGAGAGAGAGAGAGAGAGAGAGAGAGAGAGAGAGAGAGAGAGAAGCAAGCGTATTGGGGGTGTCTGGTGTTTAAAGTCTTGATCGTCGTGCATGCAGTGAAATATATGTCTTGGAAGGACGTGAATCAGTTATCACTTACGACAGCTCTTTCGACAGTTCCCCATTCTAAAGTACGTGGCTGTAGTTGCATGTTGTTGTGGTCTTTTGTGCGCAGATTGCTTTGATGCAACCCTCCATGCTACCCTGTCCTGTGCAAGCCTCTTCATCTGACAATACGCACGGCAACCTAAATCTCTTTGAATATGCTTACTGTATTCGTCCCTCGGTCTCGTTCTTCGGTTTTTACCCCACACACTTCCTTCTGATGCTAAGTTGTTCAAATGTTCAAATGTTTGTATAGTCTATGGGACTTCACTACGGGGTCATCAGTCCCTAAACTTACAAACTACTTATGAACTACTTACTAATTAGGACGGTACAAATATCCATGTCCGAGGGGGGATTCGAACCCCCGACTGTAGTGACCGTGCAGACCGGGACGATGCTAAGTTGACGATTCCTTCATGTCCCAGAATGTGTCCCACCAACCTATCCCTTCTCTTAGGATATGCCAGAAACTCCTTTACTGCGGATTGCGGAGTATGTATGTTGTTGAGGTCTTCAGTCCGCAGGGTGGTTTGATGCAGCTCTCCACGCTGCCGTGTTCTGTGCAAGCCTCTTCATCTGCGAATACGTACGGCAACTTAAATCCCTTTGAATCTGCTTACTGTATTCGTTCCTCGGTCTCCCTCCACGGTTTTTACCCCACACACTTCCTTCTAATGCTAAGTTGACGATTGCTCGATGTCTCAAAATGTGTCCCACCAACCTATCCCTTCTCTTAGTCAGGGTATCCCAGAAACTCCTTTCCGCTGGCCGTGGTGGCCGAGGGGACTGAGGCGCTCCAGTCACGGTCTGCACGGCCACTACGGTCAGGGGTTCGAATCCCCCTCGGGCATGGATATTTGTGCCGTCCGTAGTATTAGTTAGTTGATAAGTAGTTTGTAAGTTTAGGGACTGATGACCCCGTAGTTAAGTCCCATTATATATATGAAAAAAAACTCTTTTTCTCCTCAGTTCTGTTGAGCACCTCCACATTAATTACGTGTGCCGCGGTGGAGTAGCCGAGCGGTCTAAAGCGTCTCGCTGCGGAGCGCGCGGTTGCTCGCAGTGGAGGTTCGAGTCCTCCCATGAGTGTGTGTGTTTGTCCTTAGGTTAGTTTACCTAGGTTTAAGTAGTTTGTAAGCTACGGACTGATGACCACGCAGTTTGGTCCGATAGACTTACAAACATTTGATATCATTAGTTACGTGATTTACCCCTCTAAATTTCATCATTCGACTGTAGCACTACATTTCGATAGCTTCTTATCATCTTTTTGTCTGAACTCCCTTAATGTCCACGTTTCGCTCCCATACTACGCTACACTCGAGACAAATACTTTCAGAAAGGACTTCCTAACATTTAAACTACAGTTGGGCGTCAACAAATTTTGATTCTTTAGAAGAGCTTGTCTTCTCGTAGCCATTCTGCATTTTATATCTTCTTTACTTCAGCCATCAGAAGTTACCTTGCTACCCAAATAGCAAAACTCATCTACTACTTTTATCGTGTCATTACCTAATCTATTTCCTTCACCATCGCCTGATTTTCTGACATTACATTCTATTACCCTCGTTTTATTCTTGTTAACCCAGATAGCGCTGACGTCCTTACAGAAGGACGAGAACGAGAACTTACGTTTATATTCATGTATGTAAGAATTCGTGCACAGTGTCATATTTTATTTTTTTGAATAGCCTGCTCGCATTGCAGATCAATTTTGGCTAGTATTGTCGACTGCAAAGTGCTTCGATAAAGCTGCAAAGTTGAAGTTCACACGGGCTGTATTGCAGACTTCCTCGTAGTTGGGTTTATATTTCTTGATCTTTCTTCAATTTTTGAGACATTTATATGTATATATTTCATCTTAAATGTTGTTTTAATAATAATGATTCATGAGATTAAAATTATGACTCATTCATTTTGACATCATTGCAGAAGGAAGCACTGTATTGGAAAACTAATGGCGTGATAAAAAAAAGAAAAAAAACTTATAAGGATCTTATGCAATAATATGAAGGTAATTAATAGCCTCTGAGAAGAAAAATTAAATCGAAAATATTTCCGCGCTGTCTGGGTTAATGTTCATCTTATGTCTTCAGCAAACCCCATGGTTTATATTCCATCTCTCTGGACTTTAATGCCCTCTCCAAATTTCTTCTTGCACTGCTTTACAACTTGCTCAATGTACAGAGTAAACAACATTGGGGAAAGGCTACAATTCTGTTTAGAGGGGACTAGACTGCGCGGTCATCAGTCTAGCATGTAATTGAATCAAACTCCAGGCAAAGGCAAATGACGACGTTTTTACTCATTCTTTTTTGGTTTCTAGATAGATCGTTATCACTGAATTAAACATACGATTTTGTGCATCTTCGACTAATTTTAAGTCTAAAGATGGCATTGTAAGCCGAAATCCAGCTAATTAAATAAAACTATACAATAATTGTGCTTTTAATTCAATATGATGATTTTATATCAAGAACTGACGGAAAAATCTGTGAAAATTTGCTCATTATTTTTTCTTTAAGTTTGTCCGGGTTACATACCAACACCGGTATTTCTGTTCTCAATAACAATTAAAACATGTTATATGGCACTGTTATTGAAATTCGTCTAAGTTCCATCCCATAAAATATTTACTATTCCTCCTGAAAAACACTGTACATAAGAATTTCAGACAATTATATTGTAGATGAAGAACTGAATTACAGCCATAATTTTTCCCACTATGAATTATAAAAATAATTGTGTTATAATTAACTTTTATAAATCTTAATTCGGTAGCATCGTGGTAGAGTGCCAGACTATAAATCCGAAGGTCGCGGGTCCAATCCCCGCCAGGGCCTAGGATTTTTATCTGTCACTTTCCACTTCTTTCACCTCTGGCAGTGTTGCTGATGGGAAAAATATCGAGTAGCTACGTGGTTCGGAACCCACATTATGCTGTAGGTCCCCCCTATAACAGTCTGGGTAAGTCAGTTCGAAGGTCGGAGGAAGGCAACGTCATACCACCTCCAAACAGGACCATGCCTAGTAAAGCACTGTGGTGTTCAAACCACTCTTCGGTTTGTTGACTGCACTTTTCTTACTTAATATAGTATCAAAATTACGCAAGAAAAAGTGAGTCTTTCTTGTTGTTCTGAGTATATACAACATTTGGTGAGACTGTCTCAAATATATTTCATGACATTTTCAGGACGTTTTGATTTTACGTATGTTTGGTCTCACGCCATACTTGATGCCACCATCAACACAGTGTACTTGCGCAGCCCCTTGCAGCGAGTTTATAATATTCATTCACATCGTCACAGACTGACAGTGTTTAGTGTTTTATTTTTTATAGTTTCTTCTGGTGCAATTTTACATGACGAGACATTTCTTTTACATGTAATTTTTAAAATTCTGATGTCGGAACCTGTTCATTATTAACGTTATAATCAATGCAACCAGTGGGCTGAGATCAAAAAATTTTAAATGCATAGCCATATTTAAAACTTTAAATAATATTTGCATAAATGTAAATATAAAATATCTAGTGTCAACTGTCATAAGTTCTACGCAAAACAATATATTTTAAGACATTTAACAACATAATGTTACCTCATGCTGCATACAAACCTACCAGCACAAAATAGATGTAAAACCATAACTTGATGAAAATTTCATTAAATATATTTGAGACAAGTCTAGCGCGTTCAAGTTTACTTGCCACCAGTCTCTCTCAAAAACTTGTCAGACAATTTCTTCCACCTTGCATTACGCCCAAGGATTGATTTGCAATGTTTTGTCCCCTAAAACAGTTGACTCTTCAGGTGGAACAAATGTACCGTGACACGCAAGTTAGCTATCAGAAAACAGTGTACGTTACGATCCAAGACAGGTAAGAGGTTCTTAAATGTGCTAAGAATGAAACGAACGACCACTCCTGAATGTAGAAAATAAAATAGTTACTACCAAATAACCTCACTGGGTACAGAAATGTGGTATTACGCAGTGTCTCAGTAGCAGAAAATGCTGTTCTACTGAGAAGTAACAATTTAGTTTATTATCATTAAAAATCGGAAAAACAAAGGTAAATAAAGTTACACTGAATTAAGCAATTGAAATTAAAAGTATCGTTTCGATAATACAAACCACAAATAATTATCAGAGGAGAAATACCTATCAGAGCGTGGCTGATAACAATTATCAGAGAAAAGATAAGTCAGTGAGTAACTGGGACGTCACGCCTACACTTGATTTTACAATTGTATTGAGATAGAAGAGGCTGCCGCGATCAGTGCAGTGAGTTATGTTGTACTCGTATCAATGCTATCGCACAGAAGTGAAATTGCAGAAACTAAAATTAGCTTTGCGTCAGCGCACGAATACCATTTGCCGAGTCAGCAGCAGCTGTGTCCACGACTCTGAAATGCTATCAAAAACTAACTCGTTTAATCTATAGCTTAATTCAATGAGCCACACATATAAATATTGATGAAGTCAGGACTCGCTAACTTCCCTCGTCAAAGCTAATATGGCAGGACACACTGATTCAGCATACCAGCTCACTGTTGTACTTTTTGGCTATCATCTGCAGACATGAACCAGTTATCGTGGATGGGGAAAATGCAGTGCTTGCACTGTGAAAGAGCCTTAAATACAGGTGAAGCCTGCAACTCAACACTGAGCACCGCACACTGCCGTTTATGACCCTAGGCAAAACCACAGAGAGTCGCTAATTATTCTCACAGGAATGCACCGTCTGGTCACCCAATGAGGCAGGCAGACAGACCGTTGTCGCCAGAGGCAGACAGAGAGTGTCTTTTGATAGCTCCGTCATCCGTATATATCTTTTGAGAGCTTTCCCACATCTGTAGCCCAGGCGCACCTGCTCGGCAAATGATAAGTGCCGTACCATCATATCAGTGGCTTCACTACATCTCAACCGTCCTATGAGAAGGTTAAATTAACGTGCCACAAAAAGGTCACGAGCATTTGTAAAACGCATATATATATATATATATATGAATGTTTGTCTGTATGTCCTCTATACCTTCATAAACCATACATTAGATTGCAATGAAACTTTGGTGAACTGTTCACCGTACACCCACGAAGGTTCCTGACCCAAAAACAAAAGAGCACGAGACAAATCTCAGGAGAAATGTCATAAATAACTAGAGGCCACAGCATGAGAATACCCAGATTTATGAGTCAATTATTGGAAAAAGGGGGTATTTGGGGACCTACAACAAAGTTTGCATGTAATTTCGGTCTTTTATTCAGCATTTTGTAACTGACCCCCCCCCCACCTTACAAAATGAAGAAAAGATGTCTTCCGCTCACAACAGTTTCGCTGTAGATGCCGTAAAACTGTCGCATCAGACATGACCTTGTATCAAATAAAGTTAGCTTACAGATTTGCATGTTACTATTTATTTTTGTCTGCAAGTCTCCCTTAATTCTCTCGTATCCAAAATGAAGCAGTGTGTTTTCTTAATCTCCATCTCTATAAAAGCGAAAGGACACTCCCTCACACACTGACTAAACACGAAATCTCGAAAACTACTTCACCAATGAAGCTGAAATTCGGCAGGATTGTAGTTGCTAGCTAGAAAACGTCAGTTAAGAAAGTATTTTGCGATAGGTGCATGGCGGAGCATACTTCTCCTACCGACTCATGAAATCTACAGTTTCATTTCGATCTTCACGAAATTTCGCACGCTTGACCTTCAAAACAAGAGGAAGGTCACCGTCTACCTTAAGTTTCATACGATGCTTGGGGGAGGGTAGTCTGCAACATAAAAATTGATCACTTAATACTTTGATCGCGCCATAACTTGAGAACGGCTCGGCCGATTTCAGGGTATTTTTTTTATTTTTTATTTATTTATTTTTTTACTCCGAGACTAAGAGTTGTATGAAATAAAACTGGAATATTTGAGAACAACAAAGTGCATTTTTCAATGCGACGCTGTTTTTCTATTGCATAGCAATCTCTAGTTTTGTGCCGATATTGATAAAATTTTGCACACTGTACCTTAAAAACAAGAGGAATGTCACTCTATAAAATTTCGTACGGTGCATGGCGGAGGATACTTACGGAATTTTACAAAATGTATAGTTTTGCTTCAATCTCTACGATTTTTTGCACACATGACTTTTAAACCAAGAGGAAGGTCACTGGGTAGATAAATGTTTGTATGGTACATGACAGAGTCTACCTTGCAGAAAACATTGCCGAGAGAGGGAAAGGTGGAAACGAAGAGAGAGAAAGAGATTGATGCAGAGAGAGGGGAAAGGAGAGGTGGACTACGAGAGAATAGATAAACACCCGGGCAACGCCGGGTTTACAGCTAGTTGTCTACTAAAAGCTTTTGCTCAGTTGACTGGCTGCAGCATGAGTTGTCTGTTCTTCCCCACTAGATGGAAAAACAGCTCCTTCCTCAAAACCAACACGGCTTCCGTGCACGCTATGAACCTTAAAATTTCTGTCCAACGCCAGCCTCATAAAATATGCAGCGAAAGAAATGCAATGACTTCTGTAAGTCCAGTAACTACTGTCCCTAATTACCATCAGAAATATCTTGTGTGGGGCATCAAATTGCTCTCAAAAGTGCGGAGATATCGTTTAAGTACATGAAAATGACATGTAAGGAGGTCAGTAGTTCTTGACTTCTTACATATAGCTCTCCTTCCATGCAAATTTGTGCTGGAGTTTGTTAATGGTGAAGAATCATAAGCAAATTCAGACAAATATTTCCTGTGATATTTGTCTGTTCCTCGTTCACCCTGTACAATGAAATTATTATCTTAAGATTTATTTAGTGTTACAAAAATCTGTTTTCTATTTTCTCAATAATGATTTTTACAAATAATTATTTATATTTTCATCGCCATTATGTGTATGTTTTCTTACTGATCTTTTGTATAACACATGCGGGTGTTTGTAATGTGAATTGTGGTGTTTATTTTATATACTTTTTCACTCAGCTAAGTTTTGCATTTAACTATGTAGAACCTGCGACCCGAGTGTAAATGTTGTTGTTCTGGCCTTCAGTCAGCAGACTGGTTTGATGCAGCTCTCCACGCTACCATGTCCTGTGCAAGCTTCTTCGTATGAGAATACGAAAGGCAACCTAAATCCTTTTGAATCTGCTTACCGTATTCGTCCCTCGGTCTCCATCTACGATTTTTATCCCACACACTTCCTTCTAATGCTAAGTTAACAATTCCTTGATGTCTCAGAATGTAGCAATATTTTAACTGTTACTGTCAATAATACTTCAAAATTTAAATTTGCCGCATAATTACTATGTGCCTGATTTTTGAGGCAGTTATACTACTGAGGAAAAGATCAGTACAGTACAGTCCATTTCCTTCGTGATTCATGCATATTGATCAAAATTAGCGACCTTCATTTTTAAGTACTGTTCCTGCATTTTACTTAGAATCAATCGAAATATTACATGACGAATGCCAGTGCCACCGATCATAGTAGTAGCACTACATCTGCGAGCAGGAGGAGTGTTGCACTGAATTATGTGACATTAACAATTAAGATAATTGGGCGTTTCAAAAGATGGCGCAAGATGACGATTGGTCGAGTAACGTGTTGTGGACCGACGAAGCTCTAATCACGCTCCGAGGGTTTTTCAACGCCCACAGCTGCAGAATTTGGGCTACCGAAAATCCTAGAACTGTCGTGGAAACTCCATTGCATGACGAGAAAGTCACGGTATGGCTTGGATTTACCACATCTACCGTTATCGGGCCTTTTTTCTTCGAGAAACTGCGTGATTCTGGTTTTGTAACTGCTACCGTGACGGGTGAGAGGTACGCCGATATGTTACAGAATCGCATCATCCCCAGCCTGGCTGATAAACTCCTGTTGGAACGTACGATTTTATACAGGATGGCGCTCCACCCCATATTGCTAGACGCTTGAAAGATCTCTCGCGCGCGTCGTTTGTTGATGATCATGTGCGCAACTGCCACTTTCGTCATGCTTGGCCTCCCAGGTCCCCAGACCTCAGTCCCTGCGATTATTGGCTTTGGGGTTGCCTGAAGTCGCAAGTGCATCGTGATTGACCGACATCTCTAGGGATGCTGAAAGGCAACATCCGACGTCAATGACTCACCGTAACTCCGGACATGCTTTATAGTGCTGTTCACAATATAATTCCTCGACTGCAGCTATTGATGAGGAATGTTGGCGAACATATTGAGCATTTTGCTGTAAAGAACATCATCTTTGCTTTGTCTTAATTTGTTATGTTAATTATTGTTTTTCTGATCAGATGAAGCGCCATCTGTCAGACATTTTTTGAACGTTTTTTTTCTTGGTTGTAATAAAACCCCATGTCATCCCATCCATGTGTGCCAATTTTTACCTCTATTTACGTTATTCCGTGATTTATTAAGTTTTCAAATTTATACTAAGTTTTTGATCACCCAGTATTATCCAAAATGTTAAATAATAATAATAATAATAATAATAATAATAATAATAATAATCACCTAAAATCTACACAATATAAACTTAAAATTCTTCACGGATGTCTATATAAATTAATCTCATGATAAATAGTACCACTCACCGTAACTCCGGACATGCTTTATAGTGCTGTTCACAATATAATTCCTCGACTGCAGCTATTGTTGAGGAATGTTGGCGAACATATTGAGCATTTTGCTGTAAAGAACATCATCTTTGCTTTGTCTTAATTTGTTATGTTAATTATTGTTTTTCTGATCAGATGAAGCGCCATCTGTCAGACATTTTTTGAACATTTTTTTTCTTGGTTGTAATAAAACCCCATGTCATCCCATCCATGTGTGCCAATTTTTACCTCTATTTACGTTATTCCGTGATTTATTAAGTTTTCAAATTTATACTAAGTTTTTGATCACCCGGTATAATCCAAAATGTTAAATAATAATAATAATAATAATAATAATCACCTAAAATCTACACAATATAAACTTAAAATTCTTCACGGATGTCTATATAAATTAATCTCATGATAAATAGTACCACTCACCGTAACTCCGGACATGCTTTATAGTGCTGTTCACAATATAATTCCTCGACTGCAGCTATTGTTGAGGAATGTTGGCGAACATATTGAGCATTTTGCTGTAAAGAACATCATCTTTGCTTTGTCTTAATTTGTTATGTTAATTATTGTTTTTCTGATCAGATGAAGCGCCATCTGTCAGACATTTTTTGAACATTTTTTTTCTTGGTTGTAATAAAACCCCATGTCATCCCATCCATGTGTGCCAATTTTTACCTCTATTTACGTTATTCCGTGATTTATTAAGTTTTCAAATTTATACTAAGTTTTTGATCACCCAGTATTATCCAAAATGTTAAATAATAATAATAATAATAATAATAATAATAATAATAATAATCACCTAAAATCTACACAATATAAACTTAAAATTCTTCACGGATGTCTATATAAATTAATCTCATGATAAATAGTACCACTCACCGTAACTCCGGACATGCTTTATAGTGCTGTTCACAATATAATTCCTCGACTGCAGCTATTGTTGAGGAATGTTGGCGAACATATTGAGCATTTTGCTGTAAAGAACATCATCTTTGCTTTGTCTTAATTTGTTATGTTAATTATTGTTTTTCTGATCAGATGAAGCGCCATCTGTCAGACATTTTTTGAACATTTTTTTTCTTGGTTGTAATAAAACCCCATGTCATCCCATCCATGTGTGCCAATTTTTACCTCTATTTACGTTATTCCGTGATTTATTAAGTTTTCAAATTTATACTAAGTTTTTGATCACCCGGTATAATCCAAAATGTTAAATAATAATAATAATAATAATAATAATCACCTAAAATCTACACAATATAAACTTAAAATTCTTCACGGATGTCTATATAAATTAATCTCATGATAAATAGTACCACTCACCGTAACTCCGGACATGCTTTATAGTGCTGTTCACAATATAATTCCTCGACTGCAGCTATTGTTGAGGAATGTTGGCGAACATATTGAGCATTTTGCTGTAAAGAACATCATCTTTGCTTTGTCTTAATTTGTTATGTTAATTATTGTTTTTCTGATCAGATGAAGCGCCATCTGTCAGACATTTTTTGAACATTTTTTTTCTTGGTTGTAATAAAACCCCATGTCATCCCATCCATGTGTGCCAATTTTTACCTCTATTTACGTTATTCCGTGATTTATTAAGTTTTCAAATTTATACTAAGTTTTTGATCACCCGGTATAATCCAAAATGTTAAATAATAATAATAATAATAATAATCACCTAAAATCTACACAATATAAACTTAAAATTCTTCACGGATGTCTATATAAATTAATCTCATGATAAATAGTACCACAGAATATATTAATTATCCGTATTGGTTTTCGTGAGAGAGTTAGTATCGATACGGAGATGTGATTGATGAAATGTATTCATGAGCAAGTTCGTATCGATACGGTAGATGCGAGTAACGAAATGTATTCATGAGTAAGTTCGTATCAAAGGTTTGCATTGATACGGTAGATGCGAGTAGGAGAAAAGTGTTCATGGGTAACGAATTAGTATTTCGTATCAGCCAAAGTATTCGTTATTCGGCACCGAATGCATACGGTTTGGTACAGCTCTAGTGCAGGCGTACCTGCCTGGTGTGGACCAGAGTAGGGTGGGGGCGCCGCCGCCTCGTCTTGATTAAGTGCCGAGACACTGCGCGGCAGCTCCTCGAGGGACGCGGTCTGCAGTTCCGCAGCGTCCGGCTTGACCGCCGGCGATAGCCGCACCACTAAATCACAGCGGCGCCCCTGCGGCCGCTGCGGCACGCCACCCCTCTGACGCGGCTGCGCTGCGGGCGGCCTACTCCCTTTCTTAAAGGCGCTCAACTTGAATCCTCTTTCCGGACGTTGACACGTGCAACCGTGGTAATGTAAAGCCGTTTCTATACGGGATGCGACACACGCACAAGCAAGTCATTGTCTGCTGCAACGCTCTTTGCGATAGACCATCGAACTACAAAGAAGCATTTACTAGGTACGCCTTTGTCGAGTCGTCTGCTTCACGTGTCTGCTTCGTTTGTCGTCAACTTAGAGCAAATGACTCGCAAAGTTCAGATCACTTTTCGAGACTGTCAGATATATCATGATTATTGAAATGATTAAAACATGTATTTGTGTTTTAGACTGTCTTTGTGAAGCTGTATTTCATTGTTTCCATGCAGTTCATGTGAAACTATGTACATTACTTGTGTAAACGTCCGCATTATAAAAGGCGATTAAATACTTGCAGTCCGTGCGGTTTGAGGCGCTTATGCATATCATGGTCAAACTCAGGTGTCTATGATAGTCTGTCTATATATAAAACTTTCTATAAAGCTTCAAATAATGCTCACCGAAAACAAATACTTCACCTCTTAACTACAGCATGTTTCAGGAAAAATAAATATTTTAGCAAATGATAATAAAGACGAATTGCAATAAAACAATTATATAATATGTGTTCTATTTTTAGTTGGTATGTAAACCAAACGAGCTTAAAGCATTTTAACTTCCCGATTGTTGGACCTGAAGTATGGTAAATCTTTCTACAAAGCTTCAATTAATGCTCACCGAAAACAAATAGTTCACCTGTTATCTACAGCAATTTTCAGGAGAAATAGCAAATATTTTACGAGATGATAATACAGACGAATTGCGATAAAACTACTATATAATGTGTGTTCAATTATTAATGGGTAGCCGGCCGCGGTGGCCGAGGAGACTGAGGCGCTCCAGTCACGGTCTGCACGGCCACTACGGTCGGGGGTTCGAATCCCCCCTCGGGCATGGATATTTGTGCCGTCCGTTGTCTTAGGTAGTTCATAAGTAGTTTGTAAGCTTAGGGACTGATGACCCCGTAGTTAAGTCCGATAAGTTTTACAAACATTTGAACATTAATGGGTATAGCTCTTAGTATAAACCAATAGAGCTTAAAGTATTTTAACTTCCTGACTGTTGAGTCTGCAGTGTGGTAAATGTCGTTGAAGGACATTGTATTAAAAGATCCAGAATCTCAGCTTACAGTTTCATTATTTATCGGTACAGCGGTTTTAGCATTTTGCCATTATCAAGTACCTGCGTGTAAAGGAAATGCAAATATGAATATTTTGACTGATACTTCCGTCGACTCTTGGTAAATCATCATATTGACTTTTACTTTAATAGTCGGTTTTCGAGTTGCTTTAACGTCTGTAGATGACATCATAAGTCGCAAACCGGTTAACTGAGTGGAAATGAACTTGTAGAACATATACAAAATTGTACTTTGAAGTCAGTATGATGTTGTTCTGCCAAGAACTGACGGAAAATGTTCATATGTTTGTAAATATATCGGACCAAACTGCGTGGTCATCAGTCCGTAGCTTACGAACTAGTTAAACCTAAGTAAACTAACCCAAGGACAACGCACACATTCATGCCCCAGGGAGGACCCGAACCTCCACGGCGAGAAACCGCGCGCTCCGCAGCGAGGCGCTTTAGACCGCTCGGCTACTCCACCGCGGCGAACCGAAGGAAAATCAGTAAAAATATCTTCATTTACATTTGCTTTAAGTTTGTTTGGATTTCATGTTAACAGATAAATCTCTGTTCTCAATAAAATTTTACACATGTTATGTGGAATAGTTATTGCAATTCGTCTATAGTATCACCTAAAATATTTACCATTACTCTTGAGACAGCATATATACAGGGTGTCCCAGCTATCTTGTCCACCCAAAATATCTCTGGAACAATAACAGCTATTGGAAAACGACTTTCACAGGTATCAATGTACGGCTGGGGCCCAAGAATGTACATATTTGGAAACATTCCAAAACGAAAGCAAATGTGTTTTTAAACACAAACTTATGTTTTTGAAATGGACACCCTATATTTTCTCTTCAACAATCATAGCATGACAAATCACATAAACAATGGCGTTGATTGCATCGCAATATTCCAATTACGTCCCGAGATATTGCTACGCGAAGTCGACGCTTGAAATACGCGAAACACGCGGCTAGCGCACGTCCTGAGCAGCTTGTGGTTCTCGCCTGAGTCTCAGGACGTGCGCTAGCCGCGCGTTTCGCGTATTTCACGCGTCGACTTCGCGTCGCTATATCTCGGGATGTATTTGGAATATTGCGATGCAATCAGCGCCACTGTTTACGTGATTTGTCATGCTATGATTCCTGAAGAGAAAATATAGGGTGTCCATTTAAAAAAAAAGTTTGTGCTTAAAAACACATTTGCTTTCGTTTTAGAATGTTTCCAAATACGTACATTCAAGGGCCCCAGCCGTACTTTGATGCCGGTGAAAGTCGTTTTCCAATAGCTGTTATTGTTCCAGAGATATTTTGGGTGGACAAGATAGCTGGGACACCCTGTATATGAGCAGGAGAGTACACATTTCTCAAATTAATTCGCGACTTGGATCCTTTCGTCCGCTTGTTTCCTCACTCGGTCGTCTGCGCTTGCGCGAAGCACTTCCATACGCATGAAAATAGGACCCATCCTATTCCGTCTACTAGCGATCGTATGCGTACATCTTGTGCAAGTGGACGCGTCTACACGGTACGCGGACGGCGTAACCGAAGCATAATGGGTAATATTTTAAGCTTTCACTTTCCGTGTAGAACGGGATTAAGTTGTGAGACACGATCGCAAACATTTTGATGACAACGATTACAAAAAAAGGAAACTGAAACTTAGCCATGGTCATAAATTACCAAGGGTGTTCACGCTAAAAGGAAAACAGTATAAGCGTCATGGAGATGAATCCATTTTTGCAATTAAACAGAAGGCGTTCGTTTGTGCGTTTCACTTCTTTTATTGATAAGGCACCGTAAGTGCCCTGCGATAAATGTCTATTTTTGTATAACGATGCGTGCCGTTCGATACCTCACAAAATTATTCCGAGCAAAAATCCTAATTCTGACTTAACGGTGCGCGTGAGAGGATAACCAAAGAGTAAAACTTCTCCTTCTGGCGATAGCCTTAATTTGACACCCCAGTAGATCTTGGTTTACAAATTTTAGGCTAATTCTGTGATCCATACTATAAAATCATTTTATAATTTATGAAAAGTTGGTAAAACCAAACTTGAATTTTGTAACGAAGGTAAATTATTGATATGATTTCCTTAATAGTAAGGACTGCGGTACATGGTAAAAAAAAGGACAACTTTCGTTTGATTACATTACTTATTGAATGGGCGGAGGCCCCGTCTGTTGATATTAAGATATTAGTAATATAAGGTAATGTTACAGCTAATGTTCTACCGTAGTAAAATGTTTTTTTCCTTAAATGCAAAATTCCTTTTCATCAGCAACTTGCCGCTATGCTTATTATTATGGAGTCGCTCATGTTAACGACTGTTCATCTGTTATTGTTTAGAAATAACTACTCAAGGATTAATACAAGTAATTCTGGGTTTGGCCGGCCGCGGTGGCCGAGGTGACTGAGGCGCTCCAGTCACGGTCAGCACGGCCACTACGGTCGGGGGTTCGAATCCCCCCTCGGGCATGGATATTTGTGCCGTCCTAGTTCGTAAGTAGTTCATAAGTAGTTTGTAAGTTTAGGGACTGATGACCCCGTAGTTAAGTCCCATAAGCTTAACAAACATTTGAACATTTGAATTCTGGGTTTGTGTTTAATATTGTCAACAAAACCTAATGAAACGTAAGACGCTTCACGTCTGGACCATTGTGTCCACGATAACCGGCTTATTAGGTTAGGCAGGTGGGTATGTAAAGTATATCCATTTCAGAATGGTTAAAGATACCTTCCAACATTACAGATTTCGCATGATGTTCTCTTGTTTTAGGCCTATCAGGTGAGAAACAACTTATCTAACACAAGATTTCATTCAGTATTATTTACGATTTCCGTATTTATCGTCCTCGAGTTGTGTATGTAAGCTTCAGCCTCATAGATTAGACCATAGACTTTTGTTTGTCGCCGCACTAATCACAACATTAATACTGCATTGCCTACTGCAAGCATCTGGAAATGCGATCGATTTGTGGGTGAGAGGTTTAGTACACTGTATTTAAACAGAAAACACTGAATTTTAATTTTTCCGAAGCTGAATTCTTAATGTGGGACTGAAAAGGTAAAAAATTTAACTATTTAATAAAGTCAGATGTTCAAGACTTAGACGAACACTCTACCGGGTACCCAATATTTCCTGTGTATTCTGAGATCAGCCTGCTTGTAAGCGCAGTAACTGACCGTAGTCAACTCGATCGCTCGAATTTGCAAGAGTACGTTAGACGTGCAAAACTTGTCCGATAGTCGCACGTCGGCTTCATTGTACTATTTTGGTCTTCTGCCCGTTCGTGACGAAAGTGGCGGCTGAGCACACGATCATCACCAAACGACGCGCGCAAGAGATCTATCACGCGTCTAGCAATATGGGGTGGAGCGCAATCCTGCATAAAAATCGTACGTTCCAGCAAGTGTTTAGCAGCCAGGCTGGGGATAGTGCGATTGTGTAACATATCAGCGTACCTCTCACCCGTCACGGTAGCAGTTACAAAACCAGAATCACGCAGTTCCTCGAAGGAAAAAGGCCCGATAACGGTAGCTGTGGTTCTAATAGAACCCCATGTAATTCCAAGCATGTGTATCAATTTTTACTTCTCTATCTACATTATTACGCGATTTATTGAGTTTTCAAATTCATACCGAATTTTTGATCACCGGTATATACATAAATCACTGAGGAGTTATTCACTGCACTTGAGTTTACATTTTTATATTGTACTTACAGTACACCTATGTAGACTGCATATGGATCAAATTTAAATTCGTGCAAAGCTTTACAAAAATTATAAAAGTTCTGAACCTACCTACAAGCAGTTACCGTGTCCTGATAGTAGACAAGTAGGTAGCCCTACATACGTTTATGAGTTGCATACGTATGGGGCCTCGGTCACCAGACTGACTCCTGTTAAATGAACGCTTTTTGGCACAGATGACATCTGATTACAAATGAAGGATCTTCGAGAATTGGAGACTGCCCCCCCCCCCCTCAAGTCACCCACTGCCTGTAATTAGGTCCTTCCAAATTTTCGCTCGGGATATGTTGCTGGGGCTGTTATCTTCTTAACGTATACTATTAAGTTCGTAATATTTGCTTGTCAGATGCAAATAGACGGATTCTGCGACGGGAGGTGGGGGGGGGGGGGCGCAATACTTTCATCAACAACGAACATCTTACTGAGAAGTACTTTAGAACCTCTTCTTAGCATCACCGCGAGAACGAGAGCAATGACGCTTGCCATGGTCGTGTACATACAATCCGGTGCACGGGGAGATATCAGAAAGTCTTTCCCTTTATATTAACCTAAATAAGGTACATACAGGTCATTACGAATATACATCTTACTTTACAGATCTTAAACGTTTTTTCACTTAATTCCTAAACCGGTTCAAATATTTGCCCCATAACTACTAAATTTAAGATGCACCAGCAGAAGAATTCGAACGTCTGACAATGGAACTACTGTCTGATTGCTGTCATGGCTTCACAATTTCTTGTGAATCGCTATCATGTCAGGAACTTCTTCGTTTTTATTGTTGTGATCCTCAGTCGGCAGACTGGTTTGATGCAGCTCTCCACGCTGCCCTCTCCCGTGCAAGTCTCTTCATCTAAGAATAAGTACGCCAACCTACATCCTTTTCAATTTGGTTACTGTATTCGTCTCTCCGTCTCCCTCTACGATTTTTACCACACACACTTCCTTCTAATGGTAAGTTGACGATCCCTTGACGTCTCAGAATGTGTCCCACCAATCTATCCCTTTCTTAGTAAGGATATGCCAGAAACTCAAATGTTCAAATGTTTGTTAAGCTTAAGGGACTTAACTGCGGGGTCATCAGTCCCTAAACTTACAAACTACTTACGAACTACCTTATACTAAAGATGGCACAAACATCCTTGCCCGATGGGGGATTCGAACCCCCGATGGGGACGTCGTCGCTCATCAGAGCTTAGCGACTCAATGTGTTTCCCCACTCCGCCGCGGCGTCAGAAACTCCTTTTCTCCCCAATTCCGTTGAGCACCTTCTCATTAGTGATCTACCCCTCTAATCTTCATCATTCGTCTGTAGCACCGCATTTCGAAAGCTCCTAGCATCTTTTTGTCTGAACTCCTTATTGCCCACGTTTCACTCTCCTGCAATGCTACACTCCAGACAAATGCTTCAGTGGTACGAAAACGTGTAAATCTCTAGGGGCGAGGTCTTGACTGTATGGTGCGTGCTCCAGAATCTCTCAGTGAAATAGCCAGTGATTTGAGACAGTTTTGTTCGCCACACGTTGTCTCTTGTTGTCGTGAAGCAGAATCACGTTATCCACATCGAGAATCCATCGGAACTTTCTTTTGATGACAGCTTTCAGACGCGACAATCTGCAACAATTGCTGCCGCCGTCGGTGGTTGCACCTTGTGGCATGAAATGCAGCAGGAGTAGTCTACGGCTATCCCAGAAGGCGTTAACATCACTTTACCAACAGGTGGCGGTGAAAGAAATTCTTTTGTCACATTTTCCCACACCAAGCCCTGTTACTTGGATTCCAAAGAGAAACGCAAAATCCACGTTTCATCGCCAGTAACAATGCGTTGAGGAACCTTTACTGTCCTTCGAATATCGTTCTACATGATTCTGTGAGACATTATTTACTTGCCTTTCACCATTCAACGGCTTAGGCTCCCACCACATGAAACCTGCCAGTGAACTTTGGACCCCTAAATGATGTAGTAAGCACACCCATACGATACGTCAAGATCCCTGAACTTGGCCGTGATGTGCACCGCCAATGTGCTTTCACCGTTTCATTCATGCGGGATATTGTAATACTTGAATCAGTAAGACGGTATAAATACGTGTGTTTGTGAGGTGGTGCAGCAATGGCAGGCACAAGTGGCATGACGTAGAGACCAGCTGGGGACTTCCATATAAGAGCAGGAGACACAGACAGGACAAGGGTTGGCCGACAGGGTAGAGCTCAGGCTTCTGACAGGATGACCAAATAAGGGCAAGAGGAGATGTAGGCCTTCTCATTGGCCGAAGGGTTCATAACATAAGAACATACACAACATTTTTTTGTCAGTTAGCATGTTAAGCAGTTGACTCTTAAAATTTTATATTAACCGTTAAATAGGCGATGTAGTTAGTTTAACAGTGAACAGGGAGTTAATGTAAGCTTAGTACAGACATTAACACTTAAAATAATAAGTGTACTCTTTATAGCCTACTATGAACGAGCCAGCGACCAGTGCATCCGCCGCAGCTACTGGAACACTTCTGAAGATGAAAGGTTCGTGTATTTCAGAAAACATTGCGAGAGGTAACGGATTTGCAAATATTCAACCGCAGCCGTCACGAATACAGATGGTCTGCCACAACCAGAATCTAGGGCACGCAAAAAGAGTGTTGCACAATCTTGTCGTTAGTCAGCGACGAACGAGCAGTCCCTACCGTTCACGGCCTCTTTCGAACTTCCAACACCACCACCTCGCATTTCTCAAAACGAGACAGTTTTGACCACGTGTAGGCTGCATTTCCCTGTACATCTCGATGAACGTTCATCCCTTCACACATGGAAAACGAGTCATAGTTCTTAAGATATTTAATATACGAAGAAGCATTGAATTAAAATTTGTGCTTTGGCCGAGATTCGAACCCGGAACCTACTGCTTACTAGACAGATGCTTTCAAAAAATGTTGAAATGTTTGTAAATCTATCGGACTCAACTGCGTGGTCATTAGTCCGTAGCTTACAAACTACTTAATCTAAGATAAACTAACCTACGGACAAAAGAACACCCATGCCCAAGGAGGGATTCGAACCCCCGACGGCGAACGGCCGCGCTCCAGTACGCATGGCTAATCCGCTGCGGCACAGACGCTTTAACCGTATTTTTCTCATCTTTTTTTTCCAGGTAGATCGATGATTTGCGGCCGTTTGTTCATGTTCGTTCTTGGGTGTTCGTCGAGTATGTGGCTCAGCTTTTCTTATTACAGAGGGTGTTGAGCTCTCTGACCGGGCGCGCCGAGCCACGGCGTCCAGACCGCCCAGCTAAAACAGCCTTACGGATAATGCGGCTAGCAAATCAAATATTCAAATGTTTGTAAGTCTATGGGACTTAACTACTCTGCTCATCAGTACCTAGGCTTAAAAACTACCTAACGTAAACTACCCTAAGAACAAACACAACACGCTCGGCCATTCCACAGCGGCAATGCGTCAACACGAACTATCTTAACGCGCGTCTCAAGGAATTGAATTGTTGTGATGTTTGCCAAAATTGTGCATTTTATAAATACCGCTGCTGTAAATAACATCAAGCGCAAAGCAAGCATGGCATTGGTAAGAGAAAGGATTCGGTTCAGTCGGCGTGAGTTGGATGCTGTGTCTAAGGACATGTACCATCTGCACTTAGAAGTGGAGGTAAGACTGTCTTCCCTGTCTTGGGACTGGGTGGATGGTGTAACGTGGTATAAAGCAAACTGGAGCCATGACAAAGCTGTGACGAGGCAAACTGCCAAGATCGACCGTCTTTCTACACAGAAGTTGCAGGAAGTTCCAACTCGACGATCCGTTATCAATTTGACGGGGAAAACTATAGATGACGCCACTGTATCTGTGCTGGCAAGAGGTCTTAACTTCGCTCCAACACCTGTTTCACCGCTACTTGTGGACTTTGTTAGCTCCATCGAAGAAGCTGTGCGCCGACTTCCTACAGATGAAGCGGAAGAAGTTCGTCGAGAGTCTTGTCGTGTATTGACGAGAGCCACACCGCCGAAGAGCAATATCTCGCCTATGGAGAGGGCTGCCCTCCGTAACTTACGAACAGACGTGGATACAGTAGTACTCAAATCTGACAAAGGAAATGCACCTGTCCTTATGCCACGGGAGGACTACATTAATAAGATCAACGTTTTATTATGTGACTCAACGTATCGCAAAGTTGACAAGGATCCAACAAACCGAGTGGTGCGAAAAACAGCTGAACTTCTATCAAATAGTTCTCTACCGAAGGAGTTCATAAAAAGACTGAAACCAAGCAGTTCAGTTCCACCTAGGCTATATGGACTGCCTAAGATCCACAAGGAAAGTGTGCCATTACGTCCAATTGTGAGCAATATTGGAGCAGCCACTTACGACCTGGCTAAATACTTGGCATCTTTGCTCAAACCTGTAGTAGGCAAGTGTCCACATCATATAAAGAATTCCAATGATTTTATCAGCAGACTTCAGTCACTTCAGCTGCAAAGGAACGACTTGTTGGTCAGTCTTGATGTGGTTTCACTGTTTACGAAGGTGCCTCTTGTGGACTCACTACACCTCATTGGCAACATGTTTGGTGAGGACATTACAGCGCTATTTGAGCACACGCTCTCCTCTACATATTTTTTACTTAACAACGAGTTTTATGAACAATCCGACGGAGTCGCCATGGGGAGTCCTTTGTCTCCCCTGGTGGCCAATCTTTTTATGGAAGATTTTGAGGAGAGAGCACTTGGGTCAGCTATTTTTAAATCAACAGTGTTTTGGCGATACCTCGATGACACATTTATAGTGTGGCCTCATGGCGTGGAACATCTCCAAGACTTTTTACATCATATGAACTCCATACATGAAAACATAAAGTTTACTATGGAGATCGAGAAAAATGGTTGTTTGCCATTTTTAGATGTTTTCGTGCGGCGCAGAAGTGATGGCTCACTTGGTCATTCGGTTTACAGGAAGCCACTCATACAGATTTGTACTTACAAGCTACTAGTTGCCACCATCCAGCACAAACAATGGGCGTCCTCAAGACTCTAATCCATCGAGCTCATACCATCTCTGATGCCGACAGCCTTCACACGGAACTGGAACACCTGCAGACAGTATTCCTAAAGAAGGAAGCAAGTAAATCGAGCGATGCACACATCCAAACGACAGAACAAGGAAGAAGAAGAGGCTCTCAAATCGACTGCTTATCTCCCATATATTGGGAACATTTCATCGCAGATAGGCAGAATACTAAAAAAGCATGAAGTAAGAGTCATCTTTTGCCCTCCTCCTAAAATTTCATCGCTGTTGGGTTCTGTCAAAGACGATCTGGAGCTGCGTAAAGCAGGTGTTTACAGGATTCCGTGCGAGTGCAGCAAGTCTTATATAGGGCAGACGACGCGCACTGTGCAGGACCGCATCGTGGAACATCAGCGTCATACTCGGCTACTCCAACCCACCAAATCCGCAATCGCCGAACATTGTATTTCCACAGGTCATTCAATGAAATGCAATGAAACGAAAATTGTGGCCCACACATCAAACTTTTGGAGCTCAATTATTAATGAAGCTGTGGAAATAAGATTGTCTGACAGTGAGACTCTTATCAATCGAGACAGCGGTTTCCAAATAAATGCTGCATAGAATCCTGTCATTGAAAAACTTCGTAGTCGGCGTAGTTTCCTGCAACTGAATGACGATGAGAATCGATCTGATATCGAAGCGGCAAGCCTCCACCACGGAGGGCGCTCGGAGCAGCGTACGTAGCTGTAGTGAACGCGCACGCTAGGTACGCGCATGCGCAATGTCGGCTGAATTGGGCATAAATAGCACAGCTCAGTGCGTCTTCGCCAGTACTTCGGCGGTACTCACCTGAAGATGGCCAGAAGACTCTACGCCGAAATATCGTGGCAAGAAGTTACGGACATCCGGCAGTTCGCCCGAGATTTTATAGAAATTGAATTGTTGTTCCTTTGCTCGAACGTTACGTGCGAGTGAAGCGCAACCGCCATCTTGAACAACTGACGGCAGCGCCTTGCGGCGGAGCTAGGAACGGACAGGTTTACTTCGCATTTACAGTCATAATTTGGGTAAAAATAGGGCAAAGATTTTCAGATTGGCCGCCGTAGGTAAGGCTTTACACAGAAGTAGTTCTCGCAGAGAGAGGGACCTGCGACGCGCTCTCATCAGGGTGGCAGGAATATCGGATTGAGCAGGGTACTAACGTATCACGTGACTCACCACAACCGAAAGGACCTACCAAAGTAGGTTTTATTTACCATTGAACTCGGTGCTTTTGGCGCGGAAAAGTGAAGAATGGATTCAGAGAAAACGTTGGAAGACATAAGGGAATTCTGAAAACACGTAAGATAAAAAAATTTTCCAAGTTCTTTGTGCATCAGAAACCAAAAGGATTTTTAGATGTTAAGCGTTCCGTAAGTACTGGACCGTATCAACGCTGTAAAATGTTTCGTTTAGTGCAGTAATAGGAAATGTTACTTAGTACGAATTAATTCCCTGTTTGTTGCGTTGGGAAATTGTTTGCCGTTTTGTAAGGAATTCGATTCGCTTTTGAAGCGCGAAGTGACAAATTTCGTAGCCTGTGGCGAGGAACAGTGCGGAAAACTAAGAGCTGTGATTACCCCTTCCAGTTATGTTTGCAGGTGCAGGAAGAGAACGAGAATAACTAATTTACTTGTCAGACAAGGTTACACACAAGAACCTGTCTACCATAGAGCAGGAACAGCATTACTTATTTACTTCATCGTCAGAATTAGAATTACGAGAATATGTTTTGGAGCTGAACATTAAGTAAATAATTGATGCTGTTACTGGTCAATGGTTGACAGGTTCTTGTATATACCCTACAAAGCGGCAAACAATTTTCCAATTAATCAAAATATCCACGAATGTACTGCCGGTCTATAGTGTCCAACGGGCACAATATTTCGGCGATAATACATGTCGCCATCATCAGGTGAACTGACGGACTAAGCTCCTGGAAACGCGCCGGCACGGAGATCCGCACGCTACGGCTGCTCGAAGGGAACTGAGTTCTAGCCCGGTAGCGGGCGATTTAAATACCCTTGGCCCGCGGAGCGACCCCTCCGCGGTCCGCGCCCCGCGCCGCGGTCGCGCAGTGGAACCGACTGTGACGGCGTCTGAGATGACGTCGGTGTGAGGTCTCTGTCCGCCGTGGTTTTCACTTCGTTACATTTGCTAGATTTACTCTTAATTAACCCAATCGCTGGTTCCCAAGCTTTGCTAAGATTATAGCCACAGTCACGGTTTATGAGGTCGTCACTTGTGCGAATTTCAATGGCCTCTCTAACGACGCAGTCCCAGTATCTCGACGTCTGTACCAGAATCCTACTGCGTTCATACTCCATCGCATGATTCTCCGACAAACAATGTTCAGCGACCGCCGACTTGCTCGGATACATCAATCGTGTGTGCCTCTGGTGTTCAACGCATCGATCCTCGACGGTACGCATTGTCTGTCCGATATATGACTTTCCACACTGACACGGAATGTGGTACACGCCGGCCTTCCTCAAACCGAAATCTTTGGAGCTCCCCACCAGTGCACCGGCAGTACACCCGTGGATATTTTGATTATCAAATGCGCCGGGAGAAACTGAAGAATCACAATTTTCCAATTCTCTCAAACAGGGAATTAACTCACACCAAGTAAGAGTGCATTTAAGCCGAAAATGACGGGAAAATACAAGGCACTACACCGTCTCATATTAAAACAGAGGACAACGATGGTCTATCAATATCTAGTTCGCGGAAATGAGCCGAACATATACAGCTGTTCATGCAATGAAGGCTTTCACGACCGGATGCCATAGTTGCTGGTAGAACTTCCGGGTTATAAGGCTGTGGTCTATAAAACTTTCCAGTTTCACCTAACATTTCGTCCAGAGCTCCGCCGGACTTCTTCAGAGGTCTTCTTAGTTGCGTTGAGTCTTACCGACTGAAGAGTCGGGTGTCTGAAAGCACCATATATACTGTGAAAAGTGGGCGTGGTCAAGCTGTCACGTTATCAGCAGAGATAGTCCTTGTCAAAGATAAAACATCACTATCGATTGCAATCGGTCAGAGATAAAACCTGTCGATCTTTCAAAGCTACTGTCCATATGTCGCTAAGTTTCATAGCTTCTTCTTTCCTGTTAAAATTTTCTTTACGTTTGTATTTTTCAATAGCTTTCCTGTATTGTCGTGGATAATAATTCGGCATTGTAGATAAAACTGATGTTTCGGAAAACCTCACTATATGACTTCCAGATTGAAGAGCATGCTCTGCCACAGCCTATTTCTCTGTTTTCCCTAGTCGGCAAAGACTTTTATGTTCCTTCATCCTAGTTTCTATACTTCTTGTTGTGGTTCCAATATAAACTTTACCACATGTACACGGAATTTTATAAACGTCACAAGCAGAAAGAGTAGCTCGTTTATCTTTCACAGTACGGAGTACCTGGCATATTTGATTAATTGGTCTTAAAACGGTCTGATGTTGTATTTGCGTAATATTTTTCCTACTTGATCAGTTACTTTTCCCATAAATGGCAAGGAAACTGTGTTCTTCCATTGTTTTGTTTGATCACGTGTTAGACTATTGTTATTTGGTCGCAGAATCCTGTTTATTTCTTTATCTGAATACCCATTTTTCTTGAAAGCTTGCTTCAGATGTTTTAATTCAGCATCCAGGTGCTCCGGAGTGCACATTTTCTTGGCTCTGTCAACGAGACTTTTGATGACACCTCTCTTCTGCTGTGGGTGATAATTAGAGTTCTTATGTAAATATCTGTCTGTGTGTGTAGCTTTTCGAAAAACTTTATGTTTCATTTTCCATCTACCTCTCTCATAACTAAAACATCCAAGAAGGATATTGCGTGTCCTTTTCCATCTATTTAGACGAAGTGCTGGCTTCACTTTTTCGCGTGCAGGTTGTCTCTCTTTATTGTACCCTCCTTCGTATGAACGCCGACGCTTCCATTCAACGATATGCGGCTAACTTCCGGTTTCGATGTATCACGTGATACATTTGTACCCTGCTCAGTGGGATATTCCTGCGACCTCTCCCCAGCGCCACACGTGGCTAACCGCGGCAGCTGGGAGACGGCAGGTGACTGCGGCCAACCGCGGCCGTCCCCCGGGGCTGTGGCGTCCTCAGGGAGCCACCCTGCCACAGGATTCCCCAGCTACTCAGATGCGAGGGCTCACGGCATTTTTCCGCACATTGCAGCTGCCGAGTGGCATCTGTAGTCTCTTGTAAAGATTGTAACGATTAACCTTTAGAAGAGAAGAGTCTGAAACTTGCATCCTGGCAGTGTTCAGCCACAGGATCTAGAAATACACTGTGCAAAACAATTATGGAATCATATATAAAAATCAAATAATAATTCATTGTCCAGAGACATGTTTTGTCTCAATATACGCTACTGGCCATTAAAATTGCTACACCAAGAAGAAATGCAGATGATATACAGGTATTCTTTGGACAAATATATTGTACTAGAACTGACATGTGATTACATTTTCACGCAATTTGGGTGCATAGCTCCTGAGAAATCAGTACCCAGAACAACCACCTCTGGCCCTAATAACGGCCTTCATACGACTGGGCATTGAGTCAAAAAGAACTTGGATGACGTGTACAGGTACATATGGCCATGCAGCTTTAGCACGATACCACAGTGCATCAAGAGTAGTGACTGGCGTATTGTGACGAGCCTGTTGCTCGGTCACCATTGACCAGACGTTTTAAATTGGTGAGAGATCTGGAGAACGTGATGGCCAGGACAGCAGTCGAACATTTTCCGTATCCAGTAAGGCCCGTACAGGACCTGCAACATGCGGCCGTGCATTATCCTCCTGAAATGTAGGATTTCGCAGGGTTCGAATGATGGGTAGAGCCACGGGTCATAACACATCTGAAATGTAACGGCCACTGCTCAAAGTGCCGTCGATGAGAACAAGAGGTGACCGAGACGTGTAACCCATGGCACGCTATATCATCTCGCTGGATGATACGCCTGTATGGAGATGACGAATACACACACCAAACACGGATGCGACCATCATGATGCTGTAAACAGGGCCCGGATTCATCCGAAAAAAAAAATGTCGTTTTGCCATTCGTGCACCCAGGTTCGTCGTTGCGTACACCATCACAGGCGCTCCTGTCTGTGATGCAGCGTCAAGGGTAACTGCAGCCATGGTCTCCGAGCTGATAGTCCATGCTGCTGTAAACGTCGTCAAACTGTTTGTGCAGGTGGTTGTTGTCCATGCGGATAAGATGCCTGTCATCTCGAGTGCTAGTAATATGAGGCCGTTAGAATCCAGCAAGGCGTTCCGTTTTGCCCTCCTGAACCCACCGATTCCATGTTCGGCTTACAGGAATTGGATCGCGACCAACGCGAGCAACAATGTCGCGATACCATAAACCGCAAAGGCGATAGGCTACTATCCGACCTTTATCAAAGTCGGAACCGTGATGGTAAGCATTTCTCCCCCTTACACGAGGTATCACAACAACGTTTTACCAGGCAATGCCGGTCAACTGCTGTTTATGTGTGATAAATCGGTTGTAAACTTCCCTCATGTCAGCACGTTCTAGGTGTCGCCACCGACGCCAACCTTGTGTTACTGCTCTGAAAAGCTAATCGTTTGCATATCTCAGCATCCTCTTCCTCCCGGTTAAATTTCGCGACTGTAGCACGTCATCTTCGTGGTGTAGCAATTTTAATGGGTAGGAGTGTATATGAAAGATATGAAACAGAAGGAGAGGCGTTGAATTAAAATTTGTGCCTTGGCCAGGATTCGACACTGGGACCTTCTGCTTACTAGGCATTGCTATACCGCGTGGTTTTTTTTTCCTCTGGTCCCCTTCCTCCCCTACAACCAGTCTTTCCGCTCGCCATGGTAGCCTTCTCCGGCTAGCCTCTATAACTGTAACATTTGATTTCATTGACGAATGAAAAGTAACTGCTTCTTCTTCATAACGAAATGAAACTTGCTTTTAGCAAATAATCAATATCGCTTTGGTGACTTATTCATCGACAGACGATAAAAAATAATTTCTTGAAACAAATAAAAAATCCTCTGTCTCGTGGTTGCAAAACTCTTCTCCTTAGATAAATGAAATTAAAGTGAGAGAATTGTGTCTTATTTTCTCTTTTCTTCTTCTGTACTTCCGTGATTGCACACGTGCTATTTCGGCTTATCGAGTACTTGGCAAGTTGTTTTCTCGTAATGGCTGTTAATGCAGTTTTTGCCGATTCACATAAATTTTAAAGACATTTCAGGATGAATAAAAAAATCAAATATATACTTCTACGGGTGTTTCACATTAGTTTCCTGTTATAGTTCTAAGTAGAAAATTCACATACTTTTCTCTATATTTCTTCGTTCTTTTAAGTTTTTTCGTTATGCCATGAGATCAATTCAGTAATCTTCTTTAGTCTTGTTTTTTTTCTGATAAAATGTAGTACACTGACTGTCCTTTGATCCAATTTACTGCTCTTTGTTCTGAGCTTGCGTAGGGAACTTCGTCTGGATGGAGAAAGCCGGTGTAACGGTTCGGGGAGATGTTTTTAGTATACTAGTGAGTATAGATCTTTTTGGCAGTGTCGCATGTGAAACGGTGTTCCTCTGTGTCAACTAAGTTGCAGGTGATGCAATTTGGCGTTTCTGCTAGATTAATTGCATGTAACTTTGAACGTGTAGGAATTTTTCTGTTAACTGCCGTGTGCCATGTTGACCGCACTTTTGTAAGTAACGCTCTTGAACATTTTCCTGGGATTTTTCCCAGTTGTATTCTTTACACTTTTATTTCTCTTTTTCTTTTTCATTATGTTGTAGTAGACTTCTTTGACTTTGTATAGGTCTTTCTCGGGAGTATTTCGTCGAATATAGTTTATTTCTATAAGAAAATGTCTAATATTATAGAGAGCTTTTGGAATGTTGTGCACATCTACTGGTGGTTGCATGCTGCCCAAAGCTGTTTCATTTTGTAGATGATCTGCGCGAGTATAGGGCGATCATCGCCACTGATTGTACAACTTGCTGACAAACAGCACCTGTGATTTACTATAAATATTTGTCAGCTTCAATCCTCTGTTACTACACCACTAAGCCACTTTGACTTACTGATTACCGCGACATCACGGACTGTTCAAAAATGTTTGTAGAGCTTATGGGACTTAATTACGGGGTCATCAGTCCCTAAACTTACAAACTACTTATGAACTAGCTACTACTAAGGACGGCACAAATATCCATGCCCGAGGGAGGATTCGAACCCCCGACCGTAGTGGCCGTGCAGATCGTGACTGGAGCGCCTCAGTCCCCTCGGCCACCGCGGCCGGCATCACGGACTGTCTTAAGACACGACTCCCTCCACAACATAAACTTCAATTCTTCCTCATGTTCCGCTATGCACTACAAATAAATGTTGCCAATTTTTGTTTAAAGACACCGCACAACTGCGGTCAAAAGCAATGAGTCAGATACCAAAACGGTTATTAGGAATCTAATTTGATATTAGCGGGTGGGTCTTAGAAGCTGACGATGGTAATACAAATGCCAATACATTTATATGATACACACTGAAAACTTTCTTCAATTGTGACAGATACACGTAGCCTGATTTTTACTATTTAGTAACATGCCAAAGAGTGGCCTCACAACAGCAATCACTTAAAGACACAAGCGGCCATTAATACGTTCAACATTTGAAGACCTAAATATGCTCACCCTCCCCCCCCCCCAAAAAAAAACAAAAAAAAAAACAGTTGGCCAAATATAAAAAAGTTACAATTTACAATATACCAGCAGTCGGCTTCGCGACGGCAAAGGTTTCAAAGATCAGTGGCCATTAACAACGTCGCTAGGAAGTTCAGTTAAACACTTCAATATTCTCACGGAATAAAGAAAACAACAAGAGCTGGCTAAATATAAAGAAAGCCGTTACATCTTACTCCGTATGAACGGGTTGCTTTGTGACGATAATTATTTCAAACCTAAGTGGCCGTTAATACCGTCACTAGGACGTTCAACTCAGATGCACATATAAACATAAGTAAGTTATAGTAAATCAAATACTCGTGAGACAAATCAAAAGTTGTCAGTAACGCTATACATTACCATACTTGACAACTAACAAATAAGCTGTCACATCACAAGCAAGTTGGTAGGGGACACTCTGATTTGTTATCTCCACTTCCTTCTAATCCAGATTTATCTTACGTACTCCGAGTGCCTTAAAATTATGCATAGAACATAACGCCAGCTCACATTAGCCATAATAGAACACTTCTGTCAACAAACACCAAACGTTAGTTACAGTAACTCAAACATATAAACGTGCCACTCAGGATAAAACATAAACTGTCTCACACACGTTCACCAATTGTCTACACTCGTAGCCAAAACACCGCTTGCTCGTTCTCGCCAAAGAGACTCTTCATCGAGACATCGAATCCACAGATAGTCTTTGGCGAGTTCAGGTGAAATAATTCGAACCTCAACGATTCAAGTGCTATTAGCAAGATTAACAAGGGATCCCAAATCGATTCCATATATCCCGAAAGATTTTGACACTGTACCTCACAAGTGGCTTTCATATACATATATATAGTAGAACCCCTCTAATCCGACCTTGGATGGTCCGTCACTCCGGTTAGTCCGACCATGCTGAGGCTCGCGAGCCTATGCCGACTTGTCACTGACTGGACACCTGTCGGGCCATTGTTGCGATGTCTATCGCTGTGCATATTGTTATACTGTACCTTATAGTGCAGTTTTATCCTTTATTGGGATTAAAAGGTCATTGTTTGCTTTATTCCGAGTTCTGTACAGTACTTATTAGATTCATTTTGTGTACAGTTGTTTTTTAACATGTCTGGATTCAAATGTAAACAAATAACTCTTTCACTAAATGAAAAATTAGCAGTGCTACAAAGACTGGGCAAAGGAGAGCCGCTTCAAAAAAATGCAAAGGAACTGAATGTAGGTGAAACAACAGTTAAGGATTGGAGGAAGGAACGGAAATACATTGAATCCTATACAGTTACGATTGATGTTGAAAACACTCTGAAGAATCGGAAAACATTAAAAAAGCCTAAACTTCAACTGCTTGATAACGCATTGTGGATCTCGTTTTGTCAAAAAAGAAGGAAAGGAACTCCAATATCCGTCCAATATCCGGGCCAATTGACAAAGAAAAAGCGATAGTTTTGCACAAAAAACTGGAAGCCGAAAGTAAATTTGCTCCAGTGAAGGCTGGATTGATCGTTGGAAAACTCGTCACGGTGACCGATTTGTTTCTATTTCCGGTGATGAACTATCTGCCGATGCCGCAGCTGCTAAGGAGTTTTCGGTTAAGTTTCAATAAATTGAAGAATAAAATGAACTGTTACTGTTTCAAGTGTATAACATCAACGAGACAAGGCTGAAATTTTAAATGTTGCCAACAAAAACGCTCGCAGCTTCAAATGAATCCGTTGTAGGAACGAAACTTATAAAAGATAGAATAACAGTCACTCCTTGTAGCAACGGAGATAGTACCCACAAGCTCCCCTTGTTCGTCATTGGCAAATCTAGCCAAGGCCATTCAAAAATATAAACTTATCTACCTTGCCGGTTTATTATCGTAATCAAAAAATCTGCTTTGATGGACTGCAGCCTTTTTAAATTCTGGTTTTTCGATGAGTTTGTGCCATCATTCGAAAAAGACTTGAAGCAAAAAAATCTGCCTGTTCGTGCTCTACTGCTGTTGGATAACGCACCATCACATCCATCTGAGGAAGATAAAAGCGCTCTCTCTATTTCCTAATGTAATCTCATTCATCCAACCAATGGATCACCGTGTTAACGAATGGTTAAAAAGGCGATATTTCAGAAAGTATATCGGGCCAATCTTAGAAAAGTCTCATGAAGGTCGTAACTTATTTAAGACAATGAAATCCCTGAACACCAAAGATACTATCTACACATTCGCTGCAGCATGGGATGAACTGAAACCTGACACACTCTGGAAATCGTGGTGTAAGCTTTGCCCACAAGTTATGACTGAATAATCATACCGAAGATGAGCAAAACAACGACGCACTAGAAATCGTTAAATATCTACAAACTCTAAAGCCGAACGTCCCTACCAATGAAAATGAAGAGTGGATCAACGAATGTGACAAAGACTGTGACACTTTTGAAGAGCTCAATGACGACCAGATTGTTGCCGCTGTTAGTCAGGAAACTGTGAATCAGGGGACTTGGATGACGAAGACGTACCCCCGACCCAGATTTTACATCATCATACATTTCACCCTTATCTTTAACGAATTGTAACAAACTGCTATCGGGTGTTTTTCTAATTTTGTGAGAATATAACGGCACCATCTATCACAAAGGAAAAAAAAAATGTTCTAAATAAAAGTTTAACATTTATTTACGTACTACACGAATGTGTTATAAAATTGCGGGTACCTATTTTAAAAAATGCAATTTACATCAATTTGACGTATGGCAGTACCATTTATTGTGCCAATCTTAGCGCTCTGTTTTTCCCCTTCAAGCTCGAAAAGTTTTGTTCACATTCTTTTTTCATTTGATGCTAATTTCTTGGATATATAAAACTGTAGACTTGTATTATCTTACTGTTAATTACATCTTACAACATATTACAAAACTATACTGATGAGCGATTAAATTATACTCACCATCTTGGTATGACTCCGTGTTCCTCTGGTGACACTGTCGACTCAGTACGAATCATATATGTGGAATCCACAAAAACGTTCCCATAAGTTGCCGGTTGCCCAACTCGAACGTTTCTTGCAGAGGTAAAGTTCTTTCGGATCTTCGTACAACTATCTTCTCTGAGGCCTGGTTCTTGCGTAATTATGTGCCAAATAATTCTTCTACTAAGATGGGACACAATGGCAGCAGCTACGTAGACAAGTCAGGCTGTTAAATCTTCCTTTAGTTGCTTCCAAATGGAATGCTCCAAACAGTTGACTGGTGGAGGTTACCGTAAATGGCGAACTGTATCCGAGCAACGTCCTCTCTGTCGCACCGTCATCGTCACATTATTTAAGAACGCCAAAGATCTTAAGATTTGATTCGGAAGATGAAATGGCTTTTTATTCGACAAGAAAACCGGGCCAATTCGGATACTCGATACCACACGTCGGCTTTGACCAGTGTTACGTCATTGTATCCGTAGTGGGTGATGTTTTTGTTTATTACAAGGGCAGATAGTATTTTAACGGAGGCGTAATTTTGTGTAAGTCGAATCGAAGTGTACATTTTTGTATGTAATATGATTTTGTTTTTTAATAAATTGCAATAATTTGGGGACGTTTAGCATTCTTGATACTCGTAATTGAACTTTATGTACGTCGATAGATATCTTTGTAGGTTGTATTCGCGCGCGGCAAATATGAACTTTCGTATTTCTGGGGATTTTCTATGGTTTGATTCGTAGTGTATTCTTCAAGTATGTAATGTGAATATGTTTTTAATTGGTATTTTCGTGCCGCGCGGAAGTAGCCGAGTGGTCTGGAGCACCACGTTACGGATCGCGAGTCCTCCCGCGTCGGAGGTTCGAATCCTCTCTCGGGCATGGATGTGTATGTGCTGTCCTTAAGTTAGTTTGACTTAAGTTTAAGTTGTTTGTAAGCTATGGACTAAATGGGTGATGTTGATAAATTCAACGCGAAGAAAGTGATGTATATGATTGGCAATAAAATGAGCACCATCAGATTTGGATTGGAGGAATATTGTACTTGCCACATGTCTTCTAATAATATGTAGTTAAAATTCCTGGCCAATCCCAGTTGACGAGACCAGTTTTTAAAAACTTTCATACCGAAATATGTAGCCTCTACCGGTTAATTCCATTTGCCGATACCAATTTCCTCATACTGAATTTTTTTTCCTGTATCGATAACTAAAAATTACCTTGGGTTAATACCAGTTCACTATTCCATTTTTGTCAATTTCATATAGAAATGTTTGATCGGTATCGACGATTAGAATTAACCTATATAGATCAATTCAAGTTGTCGATACCAAACCATCATATTGCAAGGCCAATTTTAGTTCCCACCACAACAATTGATTACGAAAGAAAAATAGTTACCTAAATTGACGTTTAGTTTTACCTTGCATCCCTGAAACGACTTGTGATAATGTTGGCAAAGAATACTTAATACTGGCAATCAGATCCCATAAATCCATCAGAACTTCTTTTATTAGGAATTTGGTAAATTCCAGTTGTCGATACCAGCTTGTACATTCTTGAATTTCCCATTTCGTTTTGATTCGGTTATTTTCGTTGCATTTCTAATGAATTTTGATTGTTTTCCGTTTCATATTCTTGATTTTCGTATATCGCCGACCAAAACGACCATTTTCCTGCGCTATCCCTTTGAATTTGACGAATATTTCGATGTTTTTCCGCACCATGCTATAAGTAGTGTATCTTTGCATTACCTATGACCCGGCCGTGGTGGCCGAGGGGACTAAGGCGCTCCAGTCACGGTCTGCACGGCCACTACGGTCGAGGGTGCAAATCCCCCCCTCGGGCATGGTTGTATGTGCTGTCCTAGTTCGTAAGTAGTTCATATGTAGTTTGTAAGTTTAGGGACTGATGACCCCGTAGTTAAGTCCCATAGACTATACAAACATTTGAACATTTTGAACATTTTTTGCATTATCTATGACGTCATTGGTCATTGGTCAAAGCTGTGCGGGAGGTATCAAAAAATGTTCAAATGTTTGTAGAACTTATGGGACTTAACTACGGGGTCATCAGTCCCTAAGCTTACAAAATACTTATGAACTAGCTAACACTAATGACGGCACAAATATCCATGCCCGAGGGGGTATTCGTACCCCCGACCGTAGTGGCCGTGCAGACCGTGACTGGAGCGCCTCAGTCCCCTCGGCCAGTGGTATCGAGTACTGGAATTTATCCAGAAAACGCAGTAGCATATGCACATTTAGTAAAAGCTGATGACTTTCTTTTAAATTCAGAAGTTATTGTGGGCAATATATAACGAACGATAACTTATGCTCGTAAAGAAAAACTGTAAGAGTCTTAGATGTTATTCAGGTAGCATTTGAGAAAGGAAACGGACGCAATCGTAGCCCGACTCCCAAATTATAAAACGTGCATATAAAGCAAGCATAAGAATCCACTTCAAACTTTTTGTAAAGTCTGCGGGTACCAACATTGATGGGTTTGTTGCTATACTATGTTCCTGTCAAGAGGAGTTTCTAGTAATTTCCAGTGAGACTGTGTTTGTGTGCCTTGCCCCGTGTTTCAGTAGTCCCGAGTAATCGTGGCTCACATGTGGATAGAACTAACCGCAAGAGGCTTCTAGTCAATTCTGTCCCAGTTTTAACGACGCGTCCAGTGTAGAAAGCCGGCATCTCAATCGGGTAGCAAATGAAGATACATGATCCATAGTCAGTGTACACTGAAGCTGTGCTGTCCTATACACTATGAGGGTTCTGCTCAATGTACTATTAGTAAATTTCATTACTGCGGATTGTCAGTTTCATGTGGTTCGGTGGCCCCATTTGAAAACACTTAGTATACACTAAGAACAATAAAGCGATGAGTAAATAAGTAGTCTTTTATGAAACCTTAACTCGTAAAAGTGGCAGTAATATTTATGAAATGTAATAATAAGTTTCGGCTTATTACCAAGTCTTCTTCACTTCAGTGAATAATATGGGTAGGTAAGAGCTGAAGCTGGCTAGCAAATGAGCCAAAACACGGTATCACATTTCATTAATATTACTCCGTTCTATACTAATAAAGATTTAGTAAAAAGGTTTTTCATTTACAATTTAAAACAGGTTGCTCTTCTCCAATCCGACATTAAAGCGAGTGTCTCTGCACTGGTCCATTCGAATTACTACAAATGTTTATTGGACAAAACATTTGATACTTGTTTAGCTTGAAGATTATTAATCTGATTATTTGCTGTTTCGAGTTTTGTAAAATAGCTGTGATTCACTGCTACTGTTTTGTAGTAAATAGAACATTTACTATTGATTATTTTGAGCTTTATTTGTTTGATTTCATCTTATGGAAAGATTATTGCTATTGCGTGGGAAATAACATATTTATTACAGATTCTTCTGCGTTTCATTAAGCGAATTTTAGACTAAGGGAAAGATTTTTGGTGGCCGTGCTCTCTAAGGCACCTTGCTGGAATGTGAGCGGCTGCTCCCCGTTGGAGGTTCGAGTCCTCCTTCCGGCATGAATATGTGTGTTTTCGTTAGCGTAAGTTGAAATAGTTTGTAAGTCTAGTAACTAATGAACACTGCAGTTTGGTTCCATAGCTTTGCAAACATTTAATTTTTTTTTTATCCTTGGTGTTATGTGATCATGAATCAATTATTACAGATCGCTTCGTATTAAAAAAAAAAATACTATCCGATGTTAAACTTTGGAAGGTATAAATAATACTGTATCCTTTGGGCAGTATGGGCATTTGGGTTAGTCAACGTGCATTTGCATCACCATTTTGGAACATATACATTGTTCGAACATTCTCAACTACTTCGAAGAGAATGAACAGTTGACCCATACTCAACACAGATTCAGAAAGTATTATTCTTTTGAAATATACTTAGTTCTTTAATCACCTGAAGTGATGAATGCTATTAAGAAATCGATTCCTTATATCCGGAAAGATTTTGACTCTGTACCTCAGAAGTGGCTTCTAATGAAATTTGCTTCCGGAATATCATCTAAGCTGTACCATTCCATTCGCTATTTGCTATCAGAAACGAACTATCATGTGACGGAAATCGTAGACACAGTACGTAATAATTCACGGAAAGTCATCGTGAAAAACCGAACTGATATCTGGCGTTCCCCAGGAAAGTGTTATACGGCCCCAGACTGTTCGCAAATTGATGCTGTCGTTTATCAGTTAGTGAAGTTACCGGAAGATTAAAATAAACTGAAAAACGATTTAAATAAGATATTTGCAGGATGTGAAAATTGGAAATTGACACAAATGATTGTATGTGTTAATTATCCTTATGAACACTAAAAGATATCCGCTTAACGTCATTCAAAATGTGGAGACATAGCGAGATGGCGCAGTGGCAACACACTGGAGCCGCATTGAGGAGGACGGCGCTTCGAACCCACCTCTGGCAATACTGAGTTAGGTTTTCCGCGATTTTCCTAAATGGTTTCTATCAAAGGACAAGGCCAATTTACCTATCCATTCTAGGTGTTGTTGTTGTTGTTTCAGTCTGGAGATTGGTTTGATGTAGCTCTCCACCCTTCTCAATCCTGTCCAAGCCTCTTCATCTCTGAACGGAAACCCATTTCCATTTGAATATGCTTACAGTGTTCGTCTCTCGGT
Organism: Locusta migratoria; assembly: GCA_026315105.1. Classification (NCBI taxonomy): domain Eukaryota; kingdom Metazoa; phylum Arthropoda; class Insecta; order Orthoptera; family Acrididae; genus Locusta; species Locusta migratoria. Next base: position 25,072,604 of record CM048749.1, on the reverse strand, counting down.
CTCCCTATGCGATTTTTACCCCACACACATCCCTCCACTGCTAAATTGATGTCTCAGAATGTATTCTGTTAGTCGATTCCTTCTAATCAAGGTATACCAGAATCTTATTTTCTTTTAAATTCCGTGCTACACCTTTTCAATAGTTTCGCAACTACCATCTAATCTTCAGCATTCGTCTGTAGCACCACATCTCAAAAGCTTGTATCATATTATTGTCTGAACCCCTTATCGTATACGTTTCACACCCGCACAATTGTACACTCAAGAAAAATGTTAACAAATCCCACTTCTTGAGAAATGCTTTTCTTTCCACTGCGATTCTCATTTTATATCTTTTTTACTGCAGCCATTAAAAGTTATTTTGTCACCCAAATAACACAACTCATCTACTACTTTTATTGTCTAATTACCTAATAAAATTCGTTCTGCATCGCCTGATTTTCTTGCACTGCATTCCATTGGTCTTGGTTTGCTCTTGTAAATGTTAATTTTATATCCACTTGTCAAGACACTTTCGATTCCATACAACTGCTCTTCCAGGTCCTCTGCTGTCACTGACAGAATGACAATGTCATCGGCAAACCGAAAAGTTTTTATTTCTTCTCGATAGACTTTAAATCCTTTTTCAAATTTCTCTTTGCATTCCTTCACAGCTTGCTCAATTTACAGATTGAATAACATTGTGGAAACGGTACCACCCTGACTGTTAAAAGAGGGGTGTTCAAATCAAAAGGTAGGAAATGTCTTAACAACCAAATCGGTTGAAACTTGAATATGACGCTTTGGATAACGTAGTGCTGCATCTAGGGACGCGAAGCATGCGTCGTCATCTCCCCATAGAAAATTTAAGGCTGTGAACTCAGCAGGCAAGGTGATGCCAACCCTCTTTTTCGAGGTTCGAATTTCTCGAGCACGGAAACACCATCAACAGTGACGTGCACTGTGAGACGCTCCGTAGCCTACGCAAGTCCACCAAGAGCAAAGGGCGTGGGCTGCTCACGGAGGGAGTGATTCTTGTCCATGCCAAAGCGCATTCACTTGTCTCCAGGCTCACCCAAAGTGTACTGGCCAAGTTCAAGTGGGGGCAGCTTTAGAATCCGCCCTACAGCCCGGACATGTCGCCTTGCAACTTCCATCTGCTTGGTCCGCTAAAAACACATCCTAAAGAGAAGCACTTCAACTTCCACGATGAACTGGACGCCACAGTACAGGACTGGATCTTGTCACAGACAGATGAATTCTGGAAGCAGGGAATCCTTCGGCTCGTTAAACAGGGGATAGGTGTGGTCAGGCCTCTGGTGATTACTCTTGAACAAAGACTTAAATTTTCCCCTTAGTGTCGTTTCGTAACTTTTCAATTGAACACCCCTCGTAATTGCTGCCTGGTTTTTGTACAAGTTGCGTATAAATTTTCTTTCCCTATATTTTACCCCGGCTGATTTCAAAATTTCAAAGAGTTTATTCCAGTCAAAAGCTCCCTCTAAATATACACAAGTCTTTCCTTAAGTGGAGACGGAAGGCAATTAGGCTCAAAAATTCTTTTTTTTAATTTTAGCCTATTTTAAATACCTGGTATTCCCTGAGTGAAACAGTTTTTGTTTTATATAAATACGACAATTTTGTCGTGAGTTGTGATGGTTTCTCTGACGCTCTGCGCAATCTGGCCACGCCTTCTGTTTTGCGCCAAGCGGAGAAAATGCACACATCATTATTTTACTCCTTGTATATTATTTCATGCTTCTATTGTTTTTATCGCTTAATTGTTTCCTACCCTGTATCTAGTATCGATACTTTTTGTTCCGATCGTCTTTGTTATTATTTTCGAACGTTATTGGTTGAAGTTGGTGAAGTTTGTTGTGAATGAAGTACGTCTTGATTTGTATTATCGTTGGTCCCGCGTAATTTCATAAAAATTATACTGGCCCAATGGTGGCATGGAAGTAGCAGGAGTTCTCAGGATTTTTAATCGTTCAGTGGCAAACAGAGGTATCAGATACATACAGTATTTAGGGGATGGTGACAGCAAGGCTTATGACCGGGTATGTGCAGAACAACCCTATGGTTCTAATGTCACAATTTCTAAATTAGAGTGCATTGGGCATGTGCAGAAGAGAATGGGGTCCAGGTTAAAAGATTATTAAAAGAAAAGTAAAAAATAGTATTGAAAGATGGTAAGAATATAGGTGGCAAAAGTCGCCTGACAAATGTTGAGATAGACAGATTACAGAATTATTATGGCTTGGCCATAAGAAGAAATGTAGAGAATTTAGAAAACATGAAAAAAGCTGTATGGGCTATTTATTTCCATACGCTATCCACAAATGAAAATCCTGTGCACCCTCTTTGCCCAAATGGTCCTCACACTTGGTGCAAGTACAGGAAAAGTGACACATATGACCACAAACATAACTGTACTAGAATTACAATATTAAACTTTAAATTGATTTTTCTCAAAAACTACATTTTTTTTACTTTCAGGTATCATTATTTGATAAACTAATGGGGTTAGAAAGTTGAAATTTGTTCTTTTTGTACTGAAGATGGTAATGAATCATTACAAGTAAATTGAGAATCACAAAAATATCATCAACTGTTTTATAAAAATTAATGTACTAAAAAAGTTAAATTTTACTGGTGAAAGAATAAAATTTTTTTTCTTCAAAACCATTAGAGTTATTAAGTTCATTTTACTTGTAGTAAAAATTTCGTTGTTTTATCACTTATAGTTCATTTGAAAAGTGTACCTACTCAAATGGTAGAATAGGATTGGCAGAATAGAGATAAAAATTGCCTTCCGTCTCCCCTTAATCTTTCTTCTAGAATGAATCGTAATGCGGGTATTGCCTCACGTGTTCCCACATTTTTCATAAATCCAAACTGATATTCCATTCTTAAATGAAATGTTTGTTTAGCTTATGGGACTTAACTACTTATCTAGTGTAGTACGATCTTGCTGCCGCCTACTTACATTTCGCGTAAAGATCACAAAGACAAGATACGAGAAATTAGGGCTCGTACGGAGGCATATAGGCATTCTTTTTTTCCTCGTTCAATTTGGGAGTGGAATAGGAAAGGAAATGCCTAGTAGAGGTACAGTGTACCCTCCGCCACGCACCTTACGGTGAATTGCGGAGTATGTATGTAGATGTAGATGTACTACCTTATACTAAGGACGGCACAAATATCCATGCCCGAGGGGGGATTCGAACCCCCGACCATAGTGGCCGTGGAGACCGTGACTGTAGCGCCTCAGTCCCCTCGGCCACCGCGGCCGGCCCTTCTTCCATTCTTAGCAAAGATCAATCCGAACGTGTGTACTCCATCTGTAATGACTACAATGTTAACCTCTAATCTTCCTTCCTTCAAAATGTCGTGACTCATCTATATATATATGGCGTCTGTTGCGAGAGAACAGACGTCACTTCTGATCCTGCAGTTATTATTTAATATTCATAGAATATATGACATCAACTGCGATTGGGCAAAGCTGAAAATGTGTACCCAGTCGGGATTCGAACCCGGGTCTCCTGCTTTCTAGGCAGTTGCGCTGACCCCTACACCACTGGGGACACAGTGATCACCGCACCTGCAAGGACTACCTAAGCACGCCTCCCGTCAGATACAAATTCCCAGCTTCGCCCTGCCCACAGTACTCAAACTCGTAGTTTAACTAATTCCCGTAAGAGCAAGGGCTTCAAACTTTGCCCACCCCTCCCCACTAACGATAGGATCATTGCCCGTCACCGACATATTATATATATATATATATATATATATATATATATATATATATATATATATATATGGCGTCTGTTGCGAGAGAACAGACGTCACTTCCGATCCTGCAGTTGTTATTGTTTAATATTCATAGAATATATAGCTCAACTGCGATTGGGCAAAGCTGAAAATGTGTTCCCAGTCGGGATTCGAACCCGGGTCTCCTGCTTTCTAGGCAGTTGCGGTGACCCCTACACCATCTGTGTATCTCTAATGCATTCTCTAGACTTGCTAGTCAATTAGTGGCTTCTGCTATATAAAGTGAATCAAACATAGCCGCCATTAGAGAGAACGCTACGGTGGAGTGTAAGAAGCGTTCTTCCCGCGTGTACTTCTGCTGGTATTTATGGCCTCTCTGGTACATCGCGGGCGACATTCAGCGAGCAGTGAGAGGAGGCGGCTCGAGGACAAGCGACCGTTCTCATGCTGGCGGCAGGCGTGTAGCCTGGCCTGGTTCGTTATGCCGGGTCACGTTACGCTGATTGCACCTGACCGTCGCGTCTAGCGGAACACCACGCCTCTGCCTCACGGATGTTCATCCCGCGAAGCAGCAATCACCTGGCAGACACTCCTCGCGTCTAACACACACTCTAATGAACCGACCGTCGCCTGGTCGTAAAAGCTAACAGCTGTGGGCCGTGCGCTTGCAAGGAAAGTCTCAACTGGTTGTTGCAAACCTATTGGCTAGACATAGACACCAATCACGTTCCCATTTTCATTTAGTTTTTTTCTTTTTTTTCTTTTTCTTTTTTTTTTTTTTCTTTTTTTTTTTTTTTTTAATTTGCGGTTTATGTTGGCATGGTACCATTAACAGTGCAACATAAGATTCCTTCTTCCAACTCTGTCCTGTGCAAGTCAAGTTATCGCGTCGTTTCCAATGACCGGGACATCATAGACGAGACATTCTAACCTTTCTTCCGTAGTCGACGGGAACAAAGGTTCGCTTGTGCTCGCCTACAAACAGTTAGCAGAAGTGTTTCAGAAAACAGCATCATTCGTCTCCAGCTCTACTGCGAACTCCGATCATAGATAGTGGAAAACTCATAATTTTCAGAGCACAGGTATACCACGCATGGTCCTTTAACACGTTCATGAGAAATGCGAGATATCACTTCGGTTTTTCACGATGACTCTCCCTCAATTACTGCGTACTATGCCTACTACTTTCTGTCACATAATGAATGCTTTCTTATAGTAAATAGCGAATCCAATGGTACAACACAGAATATATTCCGGAACCAAATTTGATTAGAAGGCACTTGCGAAGTACAGTGTCAAAATCTTCCTGGAACATGTAAGATTACCGCCCAATAGAAATACTGGTAATTAATACCATTTGATAATAAAACAGTATGAAGTTCACTGCAAACATTGACCATGCCAATGCACTAAATGTTACACAATTTTAATCTTATTAATTATGGTAGCAATGTATGTACACAGTTGGGTGACAACATTTATAGTTAGGCCATAGGTAGAAATTCTCCACGTTGAGATTTGCTGTGTGCTTGTAGCTGACGGGAGGCCAGCGAGCAGGCCGACGTTGGTGGCTTGTTCCAGCTTAGGATTTTCCAGGTTCGTTTCCGATGAGGGGAGAGAGGGACAATGGCGAGTGCCAGGCACAGTGCAGTGCACAACGTGAAATAAAATATTCTAATACTACTGGCATTTGAAGTAATACGATGCAGTCTGGAACCTTTAAGGCCCTCATTACAAAATAGCCTGTTGACAAATAAACAATACATTAGCTGATATAGTCACATCTGGCGTAATATGTTTAATTGACAATGAAAAGTAATAAATTACCAATGAATACAAGACAGTTACACAACTAGCATGGCAATGTTTGTTTATAAAAGTAATATATTAACTATTTCTCATTTTATTTTCAATTAATCTTGTGTATTTTATCTTGAAATATTCAGTTAAATCACTTATCTGTGATATAAGAAATTGCACGACTGTAATAAATAGTGCAAAGGATGTTTATACTAATATAAAAACATAATAAGAAATTTGTTTAATGTGTAGTGTAATTATTTTGATTTTAAGTAAAGTTTTAGAAATGTATTTGCTGGGCGCTGTACGTTGGAAGTCGGTTAGAACAGCTCACATGGGGAAGTTGATGACGTGGGGAAAAAACCCCGAAATTGGGCTTTTGGCGCGCACGCGAACGGGCGCGCGTGTGCAGGAAGTGACGAGTCGGGAGGGAGTGGTGTAGCTGGCCGGGCGGCGTCGCTCTAGGCAGTCGGCATGTGGATCTCCAAGTGGAGACTTTAGATTTTTGGTGTGGCAATTGCCAAGTGTGGTTGCTTGTCGTAGACTGCACCAAGTTGTATCGAGTGGTACTGTGTGTTGTGAATATTTAGCCGGTAGAACAAGGTGTGCATCGCAGTGAATTAAAGTGACTGTGTTTTGTTAGTGTAACACGTGTCGTCGCATAGGCATGAACATAAACGGTGTTTGAAACAGGCACATGGTATCAAAACAATTTGCGACAAATATTCATTTTGTCTGGGGGCTCACGAGCTATAACATTATTTGATAAATGTGTCGACGTACAGACGTATCAGCCACAGAGTTTTAATATGGTGTAATAAACAACATAAAGTGAACTTTCTCTTTTTTTAAAAAATAGTAGTTAGTACACCCTTTTCCCTCAAGAACTTACTTTATTATGAATTTGTTTTGTTAATCATATGCAGGGAAGGAAAGCTGCGAACGTGTGATATCATCCCCTAGAAAACGAGTCAAACAGTAGTAATCACAGTTCCAGAGTTTTTGCATGTTTAGGAATTTGTTTCGCAGTTTGTGGTTCTGAGTTTCTTAAAAAAAAATTAAATTCCCTAAAAAATTAAACTCTCACCCCGATCTTAACCCTCGCAACATAGACACCAATCTCGTTTCCACATTCATTTATCTTTTTTTTTTTTTTTTTTTTTTTTTTTTTTTTTTTTTTTTTTTAACATTTGCTGTTTACGTTGGCATGGTACCATTAACAGTGCAACATAAGATTTCTTCCTCCAACTCTGTCCTGTGCAAGTCAAGTTATCGCATCGTTTCCAATGACCGGGACATCATAGGCAAGACATTCTAACCTCTCTTCCGTAGTTGACTGGAACAAAGGTCCACTTGCGCTGGCCTACAAACATTTAGCAGAAGTGTTTCAGAAAACAGTCAGCATCATTCGCCTCCAGCTCTACTGCGAACTCCGATCATAGATATTGGAAGTCTCATCATTTTCAGAGCACAGGTATACCACGCGGGATCCTATAACACATTCATGGGAAACGCGAGATATCACTTCGGTTTCTCATGATGACTCTCCCTGAATTACTGCGTACTATGTCTACTACTTTCTGTCACATAATGGGTCCAATCTGTTAGGAAATAGCGAATCCAATGGTACAACACAGAATATATTTCTGGATTTCAGGAAGGCTTTTGACACTGTTACCCACAAGCGGCTTCTTATGAAATTGCGTGCTTATGGAATATCTCCCCAATTGTGCGGTTGGATTCAAGATTTCCTATCAGAAAGAACACAGTTCGTTGTAATTGACGGTAAGTCATTGAGTAAAACAGAAGTGATATCTGGCGTTCCACAGGGAAGCGTTATAGGTCCATTACTCTTCCTAGTGTTTATAAACGATTTAGGAGACAATCTGAATAGCTCCCTTAGACTGTTCGCGGATGATGCTGTCGTTTATCGGTTAGTGAAGTCAATTGAGGATCAAAAGCAACTGCAAAGCGATTTGGACCAAAATTTCTGCATGGTGCGAAAATTGGCAATTGACACTAAATAAAGAAAAGTGTGAAGTAATACACATGACCACTAAAAGAAATCCGCTGAACTTTAATTACGCGATAAATCAGTCAAACCTTAAGGTCGTCGATTCTACCAAATACCTAGGAGTTACAATTACGAACAACTTTGACTGGAGAGAACACATAGAAAATATTGTGGGGAAGGCGAACCAAAGATTACGTTTCATCGGCAGAACGCTTCGAAGATGCACCAGCTCCACCAAAGAGACTGCCTACATCACACTTGTGCGTCCCCTCCTGGAGTACTGTTGCCCCTTGTGGGACCCTCACCAGGTGGGACTGACGGAAGACTTTGAGAAGGTTCAGAGAAGGGCAGCTCGTTTTGTTTTATCACGTTACGGGGGGAAAGCGTCACGGAAATGTTGCAAGAATTGGGGTGGAAGTCATTAAAAGAAAGACGTTACTCATTGCGGCGTGATCTTTTTGCGAAGTTTCAATCACCGACTTTTAGTTCTGAATGTGAAAATATTTTGCTAGCACTCACCTACTTAGGGAGACATGACCATCCCAATAAAATAAGAGAAATCAGATCGAAAACGGAACGATTTAGGTGTTCTTTCTTCCCGCGCGCTATTAGAGAATGGAACGGTAGAGAAAAGTTATGAAAGTGGTTAATGAACCCTCTGCCTGTCACTTAAATGTGATTTTCAGAGTATCTATGTAGTTATAGATGTAGATACTGCGAACTCCGATCATAGATATTTGAAGATTCATCATTTTCAGAGCAAAGGTATACCACGTGGGGTCCTATAACACATTCATAGGAAATGCGAGATATCACTTCGGCTTTTCACGATAACTCTCCCTGAATTACTGCGTACTATGCTTACTACTCTCTGTCACATAGTGGATCCTTTTGTGATAGTAAATAGCGAATCCAATGGTACAACATAGAATATATCCCGGAAGCAAATTTGATTAGAAGCCACTTGTGAAGTACAGTGTCAAAATCTTTCTGGAACATGGCATCGATTTGGGATTCCTTGTTAACAGCATTTTTCAATATATTTCAAAACAACGATACTTTCTGAATCTGTGTTGACTATGGGTGAACTGCTCGTTCTCTTCGAGGTAGTTGACAATCATCGAACAGTGTGTATGTTGTAAAATCATGCTGCAAATAGACGTTGACTAATCCAAATGCCAAACCCGGCCAAGTGATACAGATTTATATCTTCCAAAGTGTAACATCGGATAGTATTTTTAAAAATACGTAGCGATCTGTAATATTGCAGAAAGATATAAAAAAGCCAAGATCGCTGATCATCAATTTTTATTTAAGACGACCAGTTTCGCTGAACTATGTCAGCATCATCTGGTCCAATAAAATCATTTTACAAGGCCATAATCTTGTAATGTCAATCACTTGCTATATAACATAATTTACAGTGCATAGGTGCACTATGTCATTATAATACAACATAATTATCACAGTGAATGACATAGTGCACCTATGCACTGTAAATTATGTTATATAGCAACTGATTGGCATTACAAGATTATGGCCTTGCAAAATGATTTTATTGGATCAGATGATGCTGACATAGTTCAGCGAAACCGGTCGTCTTAAATAAAAATTGATGATCAGGGATCTTGGTTTTTTTTATATCTTTCTACAATATCATAATTGGATCGCCTCCTAAAACATAAACAAACTCGAGCTGTAATAATTGAGTCATTGTCAGGTAACACCAAGGATAAAAAAATCAAATGTTTGTAAAGCTACGGAACCAAACTGCAGTGGTCATCAGTCCCTAAACTTGCAAACTACATTAACTTCTCTAAGTACGTGACACACATTCATGCCGAAGGAGGACTCGAACCTCCAACTGGTAGCAGCCGCGCACTCTCCAGCGAGGCGCCTTAGAGAGCACGGCCATTCCCGCGCAGTCACCAGGGATTTTTCCCTTAGTATAAAATTAGCTTAATGAAACTCAGAAGACTCTGTAATAAATGTGTTATTTCTCAAGCAATAGCAATAATCTTTCCATAAGAAGAAATCAAGTAAAGCTAAAAAAAACCAGTAGCGAATTCTCTATTCACTACAAGACAGCAGCAGTGAATCACATCCATTTCACAAAACTCGAAACAGTCGATAATCAGATTAATAATCTTCAAAGTAAACAAGTAGCAAATGCAGACTGAAACTATCACTCTGCAGCGGAGTTTGCACTGATATGAAACTTCCTGGCAGATTAAAATTGTGTGCCGGGTACCGGGACTCGAACCTGGGACCTTTGTCTTTCACGCACAAGTGCTCTACCACTGATTATACAGACCTCTTTCTGATAGGGGGGGGGGGGTAATACTAAATTTCACGTTAAGTCATATTTAAAATAGTGACCTGTCTCCGCCATGAAAGCTGATAAATTGTTTTTTATATCCGGCTTATGTTTGCCAACAGTCACGTGCCATGTTCATAACCACTCTCCTGTTTGCGTACTTTGTCAATATCTACAATCGAAGCCTCAAACGTAAAGCTATATCTCTAACAGAACTTAGCCCATGCCGACCGCTATGGTAAAACATACTAACATACTTTTAAAAATTGTCGTCATGTCGGAATTTCGTCACGACTATCATACACATCAAGTACAAGCAGTATTTCATGACGTCCAGAAAGTCTCTGATTCACTACCACATCAATGCTTGTTAATGAAAGTGTCATCATATGAGTAGGAATATTTATGGCAGTATACTTATTTATTGACATGAATCGTGTTCTGCAGGAGCTAAATGAATAGCAAGTCTCGACGGTAATTTGAATGATTCAGTACTTGAATTTGTAAAAGAAGATTAGTTTTAGATAAACTGAAACGTATAGGAATCCTACGCAGTAGAGAAACCCTAAGCCTAAGAAAACAAAGTCAATAACACTACACAGAAATTAACTTAATATTTTTTTAAAATTGCCAGTGGTTCCTCGATGAATAGAAAGAGTGAGACATGACAAAACTCTTCATTTTGGACTGGAAATACGTAGATCATTGCTAAGATTTTTGAATTCTTGGGACAGTTTATTGAAAATGGATGCAACAGAATACTGCACTCCTTTCTGGGTAAGAGTCAAGGGGGAGCGATCGAAATGGGAATTAAATTTGTGCCTGATATTGAGTGAAAGCTGCTAACTCTTGCGAATATGCAGATATTACAACAACAAATTACATTAAAGGATATACAACCTGTGACAATAAAGCTCGGTGAATTGTCCTATTAGATTAATGTAGATGAACTATGAACTATAGTTTCCTTGTTGTCTTTCGAAATAATCACCTCCATTATTATGCACCGCTGTGTTCTGCATGTCCTGCAACCTTTGCACGAAGTTTTACTTTGAGATGGTGTTCAAAAGAATCGTCACGTTTCATTTGATTTCAGGAATATCGTCGAGTCTCTTTCCTTTCAAAGCGAGTTCGAGTTGAGGGAATAGGAAGAAGTCTGGGCGAATGAGATCCGACTAGTATGGTGGATGTTCAAGTTACACTACTCCCTTTTTTCACCAGGAACTATTTGACGATGTTAGTAGGGGTGATGAGCGCTCGTGTGCGTTTCTGCTCGCGGTGTCGCCTGTTGGAAGAGCCTGGTGTGGAAGGTTTGAAATTAATAAATAACCGGATACTAAGCCAAGAGTGATGTACAGCGTGAAGCGAAATTCTTGTACTCGGGCTTCTCAGCGCAATAAAAAAAATTCTCACTAAATTTCGTCCTTTGCAAAATTTCCGGCAGTAAATGGACGTCGAAGACCGAGATGGATGTGTATTAAATACGTTAGTGTGTTTCAAAATTACTCAATTGTCAAAAAAATTCGCTTGGTTAGAAGCGCTTTTCTTCACATAGCCATACTGCATTTTATATCGTCTTTACTTTGGCCATCAGAAGTTATTTTGCTACCAAAATAACAAAACTCATCTACTACTTTAATTGCCTCATTACCTAATGTAATTCCTTCAACATCGCCTGATTTTCTGACACTCCATTCCATTAACCTCGTTTTACTCTTGTTAATGTTCATCTTATACCTTCCTTTCAAGACACTGTCCATTCCGTACAATCGCTCTTCCAGATCCTTTGCAGTCTCTGACAAAATTACTGTCATCAGCAAACCGCAAAGTTTTTATTTATTCTCACAGAACTTTAATTCCCTTTCCAAACTCCTTCTTGCATTCCTTCAATGCTTGCTCAATGTACAGATTGAACAACATTGGGGACAGATACAACCCTATCTTACTCCTTTTCCTTTGCGTCCCTTTCTTGCCCTTCGACTCTAATAAATGCAGTAAAGTCAGGCAATTAAAGACGAGTTCAAATGTTTGTTAAGCTTATGGGACTTAATTACGGGGTCATCAGTCCCTAAACTTACAAACTACTTATGAACTACCTTATACTAAAGAGGGGCACAAATATCCATGCTCGAGGGGGGATTCGAACCCCCGACCGTAGTGGCCGTGCAGACCGTGACAGAAGCGCCTCAGTCTCCTCGGCCACCGCGGCCGGCTAAAGACGAGTGATTTCTTCGCTCATATCTAAGGTGAGGTCTTAGATTCGATCATAGATTGAACGACTTGAGAAAAAGTGGCTATTATACTACGTCAAACATTTCTTGGTCCCAATCTTTGCTAGTGTAATAGCGGCGTTAACGAACCCCAGCCAGTGCAGAAGTTCTCCGCGCAACACGGCCGCACGCTTCGGCTGCCGCGGCAGTCTACGCCCGCCCGCCGGTGCGGCCTGGCCTAGCGCTGCTGGCCGCTCGTTAGGCGCCTTTTTGTGTCGTGTAATGCACACAGTTCATTACACAGGAATCCCATAAAGAAAACACCGGCCATAAATACGGTCGTCAGCGCCAGCAGAGGCAGAGGGTGCCCTCCACAAAGAGAGACGTCTCCGCAGCGCGCGGCGCGCGGCGTCCCCGCGTGTCCCGACAGCCGGCGCGGTCGTGATTAATTAGGCGGCGTGTCTGCCTGCAGACACCTGCCGCTTTGTGCCGAGGCGACACCCGCACAATGCCGGCCCACTCCCCCACCTGCCGCCTCCGAGAAAGTCACTCAGTTACGCAACAGCACATCTCTCCCACAGCAATAACTCGTGCTCGAGAACAGTATTTCTCAAACTTTTAGAATAGCTGACGCCAATCGAGTGAGAAATCATTTGGCTACCCCCCTCCGGGACCGTAATACAACTATTTGTGACATGTGAAACGCAAACTTATTCTAAAAAAACTAGGTTATCAAAAGTATCCGGACACCTGGCTGAAAATGACTTAAAGTTCGTAGCACCTTCCATCGGTAATGCAGGAACTGAATATGATGTTGGCCAACCCTTAGCTTTGATGACACTGTTCCCCAACACAAACACAAATTCCATCTCCTCAGCAAGTTCCAGGTAACGTTTTATTCAAATGTTGGTTACAATTGTATATTAACTTACTGAACTCATTATTTAAGGTTTACTAGACATTTATTAACGAAAAAGTCAATCTCTTTGCCCTCTTATATGGATGTATGACCACCTCGGACGATCAGTATTGTTGCACACCTGCTTAGCTTGGGTAGTATGAGGTTATTAATCAGCTCTTGAGGGATATTTGCCATACTTCCATTAGTGCAATATCCAGCTCTGCAACCATTGTAGGATGTGTGGTCTGGCTGCAATGCGTCTGTCAAGTGCATCCCAGATGTACTCAACTGGGTTTAAATCCCAATGTAAATACAAATATATAATCCCTGAGACGGATTGTCGTCTCAAATATGTCAAAGAGAGTAAGCATTACATTAAAATTTGTGATGCGACCGGAAATCGAACCCAGACCTACATGCATACTAATCAGACGTCGTACCGCTAGATCTCCGCATTAATAGCGATTAAGGCACCTAGGAATAGTCTAAGCACGATTTCCTTCACATAACAAACTTTTAATTCAGCTTCTGTGTTCCATAGAACATTGCCACTACTGCCAAGGCTCTCCAGGCAGCGGAATAGCACCTCGGCAGTGGGCATATTGGAACATTCCTGTTTAAGGATTGTAAATACAAATATATAATTCCTGAGACGTGAAGGAAATCGTGCTTACACTATTCCTAGGCGCCTTAATCGCTGGTAATGCGGTGGTCTAGCGGTAAGGCGTCTGCCTAGTAAGCATGGAGGTCCAGGTTCGATTCCCAGTCGCATCAGAATTTTTAATTCAGTGCTTCAGATTTATCATTAATGGGTTTAAATTTTAAATCCAGTGAACAAGCTGGCCACTCTATGGGTTCAATTCTTTCAGCTTCAAGCTTGTTGTCCTCCCGTGCAGCTTTATGGGGACAAACGTTATCGTCGGCTAGAAGGAACCCATCTCCGATCGCATCAGCATAGGGAGCAATAAAAGATCGAAGGATCTCGTCTTTATACCTCTGAGTAGTCAAAGCGCCATTATGACCAACATAAAGATCCGTACTTCCGCCAATACTGAAAGTTGCCTGTTATTAAAATAAAGCAAGGTCTTGGGCAGTTGAGATCTGAAATGAAAGTTAAAACGCTCTCTGCTGTTCTAAATTAGTTTATGAGTGGCCACAGTACATGCACAACGGAAATTTATCTAACTGATCACTTGTTAAGGAAGCAGACAATGTTTTAACAAACACAAAATCAATGTTAAAGAATAAATGAATAGATAGTTAAACATGGGTTGGGGAACATGAAATCATAAAGCAGAGGTTTCATACTTTAAAATCACAATCTATTCAGTAAACAAGCAAATAAATGTGTGGAATCCAAATTAAGCAAACACCTTTTACAAAAGTGAATTATATCATATAATTACTGCCCATATTAAAATTGCTACTGCCGTTTATGAATATGGACGTAACATGGGAGGAAATTTTCAAATACACAATGTGTAGATAAAAGCACTTTCATTCATTCACAGACACACACATAACGCTTGGCAGTACATTACAATCCTGGAACGCATGAAAGCAGTGGCGAAGGGAAGCGTCGGCGGCGTCTTGATGAGATGGCAGTTGTGTTGACCACAAATTTGAAATTATACTGTGCAATAAATCAACTCATGAGTGAGGAGGCAGAGGCTCACTATTCGTAAGTACCACCGAATTTAACAACATATACAAAGAGAAATTAATTTAGAATAAGGGAGTAAAGCACACACGAGAATTCATATAGAAGAGAGTATTAACAAAAGCATGGCTGAAGGCCGAAGTAACGACTGTTACAAAAGCACATGGTGCAATCGGTCAAACATGACAGGAAAGATGGAATTAAACAAGAAAATCTAAGAAATATTTAGCATACTTCGGATATAGACGCTACATGAAGTTAGTTAAAAACACGAAGGAAATTCAAACATACTAGGTTTACACAAAGGCTGAAGGCCTCACATGTGAATTCTAACTTGAGCAAAACCGGACACACAATCATCACTGGAATGAAAATGCAAATAATAAATTTACACTGAATTTACTCGAGTTCTGTAAATTAAGAAACACTTCACCTCACATAGCAAAACAATTACTGAAAAACCAAAACTGCCTGATCACAAATAAATCAAAGTCCTAATGGCATGCCTTCCCTCAGCATGATTCGGCGGAGTACTTATTTCCAGAAGTTGTCGGAGCCAGTATGAAGCGTGAAGACTATAGCTCTAAGACCTCGGAAAAATCTCCCCCCACCATACACCGGATGTAGAGCGCGCTAAAAGCGACGCAGAGTGCGTTCAGAGACTAGTGTTTACCAACCCTTGCTACATGACCCAGACAATTCCCTCTTCAACCGCTCCCAGAGAGGTCTCCTGCCACCTCTTTCATCCAAGATTAGATTGGTACGACACTAAGAACACGGCCACCTCACCACCTTGCCATGTAAGCTTGTCTCAGGCCACTCATTAGACGCTAGCGCAGATGACAAACGAAGCCATGCGTCCTTAACTACAGAAAAACGAGGCCTAAATCGGGAGGCGGTGACTGCAAACCATTGCGTGGCAGTCAGTCAATATTAAGAGCACACATTCACATTCACATGAACACACAAGTTCAATCACACGGGTCTAAACATATATAAATGGGGCACAAACATCTATAAACATGGGGCACTGATCATTAATAATAATTAATAAAATAATAAACACATAAATAGATAGAATTAATGTTGCAGAAACACTTTATATTAATGAATCAATCAAAATGGAACACGACCACACATTCAGTGGATGTGTTTCAATACTGAGTCACCATTCTTTCACCGCCATGAAATGGTGTTGTTTCCTACACATAAGCAGGATCATTCCGAGTGCCACGTTCTATGCAGATGAGAGATTGTCTGGTTGATCACAAAATTTTCACTCATTTGTGAACAGAACCCTGCGACATTCGTTACGACTCCAATTCCGATGTTCCTCTGCCCAGTTTCTGAGTGCTTAACAGTGTCGTGGTTTTAATGGGACGCACACACTATAGGCTTTCGTGTGTAGAGGCCACATTTCCGAAGGCGATTTTTGACAGTTTGTGTAGATATTGAGCTTCCTGTTACTGCCTGGAGGATGAATTGCAGGTGAGTTGCACTCAGCATATTGTCTCGACAGGCTGTTAACCGGAGATAACGTTCATCTCTTGCTGATGTAACCAATGGACGACTTTGGCCTTTCATTCTTGAATGGTTCCTGTTGTCTGAAATCACATTCGGGTCCTGAAAATAACACTTTAGGTCTCTCCAATAGCAGCAAACATCTCCATCTGTGTCCATCGCGTTTCCAACCTTCCTAAGCCTCTCCATGCCATAGTTTCGGGTAAGTCACGTTGTTGCATTACCTTCTTACTACCCCATCTAAACACAATGCTTGTGTAATTCGTTTGGTAGTGTAAACACAATTCAACACCAATCCATCTGCAGCAAAGTTCTGTTATTATAATACTACTATCCAGGTAGTCGTATTGTTGTTGTCTCCACTCCGTAGAACAGAAAGATGTCGAACCATTTTAGTTCATTCTACCGATGACAGTACTTCAGAACGTAGATCTCTTTACTGATTCCTTACATGTTTTGATCAGTGCAGTTGACTGTGTGTTCAAATTTATGAAATACGTATTTTCATTAGAAAATCACAGCCTCGAACGAATTGTATTATGTTTGAATTTCGGTCGGTGTGAGAGATTTATTTCAGAGGAAGTTTAACAAAGCTAAGACTCATTCGGTTGAAACCATAGATTACTTTTTAAACACGACAATACTTCTATTGTTGCAGAAACTATTGATGACTTCCAAAAACGTTATCTGAAGAAGGGAGACTGTTAAACAATTCATGGACACAGTTTTACGTTTTTATTAATTGTAATGGAGAACCGCTGTGCCTAATATGCCATAGAACTCTTAATGTTCAGAACGAACATTACGCCAGACTCCATTACGATGCTGAGTGTAAAGCTAAATTTTCAAGTCTTGTGTGCGATTCGCGAAAAAGTAAATTGACTCACTAAAATCTTCAGTAAAGAGCCAATAAAATGTAGACAGTGGAGACGAGCAACACTGTGTCAAATAACGAAATACGGAATTTGGAAAAGTGTGCTATATCCTTGTAGTGTTTACCTGATAATGGCGTAACAGTCGATAACTGATTTGTAAATTTGCAGGATATTACAAATTTATCTAGTGTGTTTCATTCAAAATATTTAAAAATTCTGTCAAGAACTAACGAAACAGACAGTGAATTGAAATATGGCTAATAATGGAAAATAATCTAAGCTGTACATCCCGACGTAATCAGATATAGGCAATGAGATCGAGCCGACACGCCTAATAGGGAGAGTTTCCGAGAATATAACTTAGAAGTTATTGTTTAAAATGAATCTTGTGGTTGTTACTATTCTAAACAAATGAATTTGAGAAAACTATTTTGCAAAAAATCTCATTGTAAGTCACACTACAGGTTTTTAACATCGCAAATTGTGACTATAATTGTTGAAAATGGGACAAATTTTTTGTTGTGGTTCCGAAATTAAAATTTTAAAAATTAAGCACTGCATATAGAGACCGATTTTCACCGATATTGGTGAGTCCGGCCCCACTTCACTTTGCCACAAAGTAGTCCTTGCCTGTCAAAAGTTTGCCGACCGCTGCTCTAGAGAATACTACAATGTGGACTACAAAACTGCCTGAGAAAAAAAGTGAGCAAGGAAACTAAATGAAATCTCACGGGTTTGGATGGCATGTCATGTTATGTCAGTGTTTGGTTGCCGATTGCTGCTCTAGACAATGCTAAAATATAGATTACGACACTGGCTGCCAAGAAAAATGTTACAATGGAACTAAATGAAATTTCATAGGTTCAGAAAGCATGTTATGTTACGTCAGTGGTTACAAAATCGATTGGAATTTCCAAAAAGCTCGACAGTGTTTCCCCTATGACACTCATATCCAGGAGCAAACCACTCTATGCCCCTCCCCCACCCCCAAATCTTTCGGGGAAAGGAAACAATATGGTGTATTCACGTGTTCTTATTCCGAGAAAATGATTTATGTTCACTTAAAATTTCCAGGCTGCGACGCCGCGGTCGATGAATTAAACTTTCGCTATCGTTTCGTCTCCACCTGCAGAAGACAATATTGGAGGTAAAGCAGTGATATACAATTTCCCTCTGATGATGCCTTGAGCAAGCAGAGACGAAAAGTCAAGGGAAAATTTTACTTCCTCATCGAACATGACATGTTAGCCTAGAAATTTCAAGCGTAGTTAAGCTAGCTTACGTTGTATGATAAAATCAGAATTTTAGTCACAAAACACCGAAGCAGGGTGGGAACTGGAACTTCTTTATGGATACTTACAAGTCGCCATTTATTAAGGTAAAACCATTTGCTTTCAACACAAGTGTTCTTTATTAGGCATGCTTCTGTTGGACGTAGTATACCGTTGCCTTCCTGGGATCTTTGAGCTGATTCACCTAGCCATTTATAGGGAGACCTATCGTTTATCGTGGATTCCGAACCACTGTCCAGCTCAGAATTTTTCACGCATACATTGCCAGAGGTGAAAGAAAAGCGATTTGACATGAACATTTTAGGACTGACCAGGGATACAATAAATGTCTGATGACTGGAACATTACAAATGAGCCACCGAGCAATTCAACTTACAAAATATGTTGATGGTGCGAATGAGCGGTCTACTGCCTGTCGAATCTCCGGAACAGTTCTGAAGCGAAAGCCACGAAGTGGTTCCTTCATCTTCGGAATCAAATCAAAGTCACAAGGACTTGAGTCCGGAGAGTATGATGGATGGTACAGTACTTCCGTGTCCCATCCACCGAACAGAGCAAATGTTACAAATGTTTGTGTAGCTTATGGGACTTAACTAGGGGGTCATCAGTCACTAAACTTACAAACTACTTATGAACTAGCTAACACTAAGGACGGCACAAATATCCATGCCCGAGGGGGGGGGGATCGAATCCCCGACCGTAGTGGCCGTGCAGACCGTGACTGGCGAGCCGCAGTCCCCTCGGCCACCGCGGCCGGCCCGAACAGAGCAGCCATAGTTTGGATATGCTAATTTGGTTTCATGGGCGATTTCACGAATCGTATGGAATTGATCACTGTCCATTATCGAGGCAATAGTATGCACCTTCAGAAACAATAGGACGACCTACCCGATGTATGTCTGACACAGTTTTCCGACCTTCATTGAAGGCTTTTAGCGAGCATGCCACTGTTCTGTACGGCAAAGCCGATTCTCCGCACGCCTGTTGAAGACCTTGATGACACTGTCGTGCTGTACGACCGGCACATTCAACCTCGATCCAACTCCGTCGTTCCTGTTCCGAAAACATGGTGACACCGTTACGTTACACCGTTCCCTTACAAGTGAGTGCGTTTCCCTCGATTGTGCGCACGCCGGTCACGTAGGACGGGCGAGTACATTTGCTCGGAGGTAGAGTAGGTATGTCAACAACGTATGCTATCAGCGGGTCATCTGAGGATGGGGATACCACCCGTTGGCTTTGACCCGTGACGTCATCGCTGCGCGGTAGTTTTGAGGTGCGTGCGTGTTTGTTGATGACTTGAGTAATCACGTGGTGACTGAGATAAAGACAATTGCTTACAAGCAAATTATAGATTAAGATTTTGTGGGTTTAAGTGTGATATTCGACCCATCCAGAAATCTTGGTTGTGGTGATAGACTGATCTGTGGCTCAGCCCGAGGCTTAGGTGAAGTTAGGAGAGAACGGTTTGGTTGCGAGCTGGCGAAGCCAGCGATTATGAAAGCCAAATAAGGGTTGTGGTAAGAAAATTGACTGATTTAGAAGTCTATATCGCTGCCATATTGAAGCAATGAGTAAAAGCTGACGGTGGTATCTCAATTTTCAATTATGCCCTATCAAATGTTCAAATGTTTGTATAGATTATGGGACTTAACTACGGGGTCATCAGTCCCTAAACCCAAACGGTCTAAAGCACCTCTCTGCGGAGCGCGCGGTTGCTCGCTGTGGAGGTTCGAGTCCTCCCTGGCGCATGGGTGTGTGTGTTTGTCATTAGGTTAGTTTACCTAGGTTTATATAGTTTGTAAGCTACGGACTGATGACCACGCAGTTTGGTCCGATAGATTTACAAACATTTGAACATTTTGAACATCAGTCTCTAAACTTACAAACTACTAATGAACTAGCTAAGACTAAGGACGGCACAAATATCCATGCCCTAGGGGGGATTCGAACCCCCGACCGCAGTGGCCGTGCAGAACGTGACTGGAGCGCCTCAGTCCCCTCGGCTGCCGCGGCCGGCAATTATGCCCTATCTGTTACAATAGTAGATTCCATTGCATAGTGTCTCCACAACAGTGTTTACACTATTGAAGCTCCAACCCTGGAATAATCATGTGATCAAACGCAACTGAAGATCAATAAATTACCGAAACGATTTATGCTGAACACACAAAACAAACATCTGGGGATGTTTCCTTTATTCCTGTCTTTGTGCTTTCCGAGTGATAAAAACTTACGAATACTACCGCAAAGCGATCTTATTTGCTGGAACTCTCACTGCGGCTCCATGTGACGGTGTCGCAAGGCGATGCGGGTATTCATCGGCACGAGAAACGAGTTCACGCCAGGCAGTCTGGCGCTGCAATTACATGTAATGACTTGCCTTTGTGCGGCGGGCGCCGTGTGGCTGCCGGACAGCCAATTAATACCTGCGGTGACACCCGCGGCGCGCCTGTGACGTCACCAACCGCTCGGTCACGGCGCGTCGTGACGCCGCCAAGGGCGGCCGGTCGAGGACGCGTCACACGCGGGGCGCGAGCTCAGCGCCGCCTGTCAGCGCCTGCTGGAACTGCGAGGCAGAAGCCTCCGCTCACCGCGTGACGTCAGCTTACGGTACTCTCCCGCTTACCTTCGTACGGCGTGCCTCGGGTACCTGTGGCACTACTGTTGCGACAGTCGAGAGCCGTAGTAAAAGCAGTATCTCCATCCATCTAAACCAGGCTGTTCCAACTCGCGCGCTCCCTCGCGAGCTAGGGAGCGCTCACCTGCTCGCGGGGCGTCGCTTCTGCGGCCGTCAGCTGCTGTCGAATGCGGCACTCTACACGGCTGAGCTTGTGTGTACCGTGTAGGTGAGGCAGCCGGCTGGGCTGTGACGTCACGAGGAACTGCAGCCGCCCTGCAATTACTGCCACGGGCACAACTGTTATTAAATAGCTGCCTACGACTGAAATGACAAACAGTTGTCATTTCTCCAATCTTTATGTGTAGAAAGAGAGTGAGTATTCCATATTTAAAATGTCCATGCGTTCTCATGTTCAAGACTGAGCCATCCATGGCCACAAATTATAAATTTTTTTTTGTGGACAATTACCGTTTCCTCATTTTACCGAAGGACATCTGGGAATATGGCTGTCGATCTAACAGAAAGTACGCAAGACGCTGACAACAACACTGCACAACAACAAGCAACCACGACACCTGAAATACAACATATTACATCCAAAGCCTCTCCCCAAGCTCGCACTGCGGAAAGGGAGAGAGAAAGTCCATTTCCGAAGAAACGTAAACAGGACGAATTTGTTAAAAGTTGTTGGGCGTTTTGGAAACGAGTTTACAACAATCACACACAAAGGAACCTAGAACTAATGACCCAGATGAAATGTTCTTACTTTCGCAAATGCCCCTTATTAAGAACTTTAGTCCAGCTGACACGATGGATTTTCAATTGAAATATTTACAGTTGGTTCAGTCCTACACACACATGCACAGCGGTCTAGAATTACATCCGAATGTGACCAACAGTCATGTCAGTCCACAAGCAGCACACCTACAATGATCTTCGAGGAAAAATCAGAAGATTCAACCCTGACATTTTATGCAATGTAAACAAATAATAAAATAAGTAATAAAACTTTACTTACCTCAGAGTAACTGATAGTTTTTCTTCAGCCCTTATACAATCACGTAGTCGAGTATTTCATCCAGTAATAGCACTCGATACATTAGACATCAGAGTTACGAGACATTCTGTAGTACTCAAAAAACTTTTCAGGTTTTCTTTAAGTCTTTTGTGTATCAGAGTGAATTTTCCCCTCTCTGATCTGTCTTAAATTATTGGATGAATCCAAATACGTCTTTTTTTTTGTCTCCGTCGTCTCCGTCGAATCAGTAACAATGCAGCACATATTATTGTTGCAGACTGTTTACTTAATAAATTCATTTCTCAATGCTGCGATGTCACCCACGCAGGTCTGAAACGCTACTGAGCCAAATGTGGCCACATTCACTTCTTTGGTCGGTCGGACGCCTGTAAGAAGCCGCTGTATATACGCGGTCGAATGTGGCCACAACATGGCGCCTTTTAAAGCTGCTTCTTCAGACGCTCAGCGTCCAGCTTCAAAAAGGCATTTGTGGCCGTAGCCTAATTCAAGGAAATACGTAAGCAGTCGAGTACTTGTCATAGGGCTAGGCGGGGTAGCGACCCTGAGCCACGAGCTCAAGGGGCCCCTCGGCCTCCGGAAGCGACGTTCGAAAAAAAGTTACAGTAGAGCTTAGAATTTTATTATTATAATATTTTTTTTTACTCTCCTGCTCTAACGTCCATCACCTCCCCATCCCCTCAAACAAAGTTTCCAACAGTAGCCGCACTGGGCCACCGGGTGGCGGAAACTGCTTGTAATGGGGCCTTCACTTGACTCGACGCCAGTCGGTAGCGCCGCTGACCGGACAAGCCGCCAGTAGACGCCATGAGTCAGCGTAGCAGCAGAAATGGCGGCAGCATCAAAGCTGCTCACACCAACTGCCGAGCCTTCCAAATGTTGTGGCGTGCCGCGCGGCGCCTCCAAATAACGTATAAACGTCTTGCTGGTAAATAGATGTGTGCAATACGATTATCCGAATAAACCGTTTTTTCGAACATCCATGTCCCCTAATTACTTATACACACTAATGGCCATTAAAATTGCTACACCAAGAAGGAATGCAGATGATAAAAGGGTATTCATCGAACAAATATATTATACTAGAACTGACATGTGATTAGATTTTCACGCAATTTAGGTGCATAGATCATGAGAAATCATTACTCACAATAACCACCTCTTGCCGTAATAACGACCTTGATACGCCTAGGCATTGAGTCAAACAGAGATTGGATGGAGTGTACTGGTACAGATGCCCATGCAGCTTCAACACGATACCACAGTTTATCAAGAGTAGTGACTGGCGTTCTGTGATGTGCCAGTTGCTCGGCCACTAACCAGACGTTTCCAGTTGGTGAGAGATTTGGAGAATGTGCTGGCCATGGCAGCATTCGAACATTTTCCGTATCCAGAAAGGCCCGTGCAGGACCTGCAACATGCGGTCGTGCATTATCCTGCTGAAACGTAGGGTTTCGCAGGGATCGAATGAATGGTAGAGCCACGGGTCGTAACACATGTGAAATGTAACGGCCACTGTTCAAAGTGCCGTCGATGCGAACAGGAGGTGACGGAGACGTGTAACCAATGGCACCCCATACCATCACGCCGGGTGATACGCCAGCATGGCGATGACGAACATACGCTTCCAACAGAACCTGGATTCATCCGAAAAATGACGTTTTGCCATTCGTGCACCCAGGTTCGTCGTTGCGCACGCCATAGCAGGCGCTCCTGACTGTGATGCAGCGTCAATGGTGACCGCAGTCATGGTCTCCGAGCTGATACTCTATGCTACTGCAAACGTCGTCGAACCGTTCGTGCAGATGGTTGATGTCTTGCTAAAGTCTCCATCTGTTTACTTAGGGATCGAGACGTGGCTGCACGAATCGTTACAGCCATGCGGATAAGATGCCTGCCATCTCGACTGCTAGTGATACGACGCCGTCGGGATCCAGCACGGCGTTCCATATTACCCTCCCGAACCCACCGATTACATATTCTGCTAACAGTCATTGGTTCGCGACCAACGCGAGCAGCAATGTCGCGATACGATAAACCGCAATCGCGATAGGCTACAATACGACCTTTATCAAAGTCGGAAACGTGATGATACGCATTTCTCCTCCTTACACGAAACTTTACAACGTTTCAGCAGGCAACCCCGGTCAACTGCTGTTTGTGTATGAGAAATCGGGTGGAAACTTTCCTCATGTCAGCATGTTGTAGGTGTTGCCACTGGCGCCAACCTTACGTGAATGCTCTGAAAAGCTAATCATTTGCATATCACAGCATCTTCTTCCTATCGGTTAAATTTCGCGACTGGAGCGCGTCATCTTCGTGGTGTAGCAATTTTAATGGCCAGGAGTATAATATTTTAGTTAGATGAAGAATTTTCTAGTTTAAGTTTTTGAACCCTCTCCAACAAACCGCAAATGCACGAAGTGGAATGTAAAAATTATTCCGACCTCAGAATATAAACATAACAAGGTCTATTGTTTCTCCGCTAAGACGTAGACCCTGCCACTATTAGAGTGTTGTTGGTTGAAGTCGGGATTGCCATGGCTACCAATAGTTGTGAAATAGCAGTCAATGGCGCTGTATTGATTTGATTTGATTCTTTCAGGGAAGCCAAAACAGTCTTGGTCTAACCCGCCACTGCCCGCACCGAAACTAAGTTTATTGTGCGGTATCGCTCCCTGTATGTCTAGTAAAGCCAACCAATGCCCTTGAACAGTGCAAGGAGTCCATTTACCAGTTCTTTATTAGACACAATTTCTTCGGGTCTGGTTGTGCCAAATGTTCTGTGCCTTTTACTCTCCAATGCAATGCATTCGAAGATCAGATGTGATGCAGTTTCATCACCGTCATCACAGATCTTACATTTAGGGTCCTCTTCTGTTATTCCTATTGTATGTAGGTGTTTTTTGAAATTCCCATGGCCTGTCAGCAATCCAACCATGAGCCTAATCTCTCTCTTGTTCAGACCCAGGATTGCAGAGCTTCTTTTAAAACAAGGCTTTGGCATCATTACCTTACCATGTTTTTGTTGATGGACTTTGGTCCAATATTCTACGTGCTGTCTTCTGAGCCAGTTACGTAGCTCCAATTTAATCATTGTCTTGGTGATTGTCAGGACAGGTTCCGGTCCAATAAATGGAGCCTCTGCCCCCATCCTGGCTAATCTGTCGGCATGTTCGTTGCCACTGATCCCCGAGTTGCCAGGGACCCACAATAGGTTTACTCTATTGCTTTCCCCTAGCTCACCAGAACCCTGTGACATTCTGCAACAATTTTATACCTTGTTGTAGGAGCTGCCAGTGATCTCAGGGCTGCCCGGCTGTCTGAATAGATATAGATGCTACGACCTTTGTAGCACCTACGCAAATTCTCCTCCACACATGCCCTGATGGCAGTGATTTCCGCCTGGAATACTGAGGCCAGTTTTCCTAGAGAGATGACGCCCTCTAGTCTTGGCTGCACCCCGTATACCCCGGCCCCAACGCCTTGGTCTGATTTCGACCCGTCAGTGAACCAGACAATATCCCCCGTACGGTGCCGAACTATTTTCTCCCACTGCTCCCTACTTCCAATTGTTATACTGAAAGGCTTATTGAAGCAGTATGGGGTTATAATATAGTCGGTTGGCATTTCCCCAACCTTTCCTATATTTACCTCACTCACTATTTTAGTGTGTGATTCTGGATATCCCAAAGAGTTCCAGTTGTTGACAGATTTGAGTCTGTAGGCACCAGCTGCCGCCTCCATCTTGACCCAAAGGTGTAATGGGGGCATATAAGCAGGCTAGTCTCTGCACCTTACCAAGCTGCTGTTCTACCTCCTTCCACCACACGACCGCCCCATAGGTGATCCTGGGTCTAATCACTGTGGTGTATATCCAGTGCATACCCTTGGGGCTCAGGCCCCAATTTTTGCCACAAGCTCTCCTGGTACTTACTAAAGTACCTTTTGCCTTGGAGCAAATTTTCCTAATGTGAGGGGTCCATGTCAGTTTCTCATTTAGGGTAACCCCTAGATATTTCACTGTCCCCTTCACAGGTAGCGCTTCATTGAAAAGCTTTAGATTCCAACTTGAGTGTTGGATATGTTTCCTTGTGAATGGTACAACAACAGTCTTCTTACAACTAACCCCCAGATCCTGTTTTCTGCACCAGTCTTGCACAATGTCCAAGGCACCTTGTGCCATATTCTTCACTGTGTCAGCAAATTTGCCAAGTATTACTACGACAAGATCGTCTGCATATCCTTGGCAAAAGTGCTGCCTAGAGTTTAATTCTCCAATGAGATCATTCACCACTAGATTCCACGATAAAGGGGAAAGAACTCCTCCTTGCGGGCAACCCCTAGTGGTGTTGATTACCATTTTTTCATTCATCATGGAAGCCTCTACCTTTCTTCCACTGAGCATGGCCCTAGTCCACCTACATATAGTCATGCACCTCTGCTGCCCTAACCATGGAATCGAAGGTCGTGTTGCTAAAAGCTTGTTGCAGGAGAGCTGGAAAGATTCCATCGGGGCCAGGTGACTTGAACGGTTGAAATGTTCCCACCGCCCATCGGACCTTACTGAAATCGACACACTCCTTGGCCAGATCCCAGTCCTCTTTGCGAAAACCTGAGAACCGTTGTCTCTCAGGAATCACATTCTGGTCTGAGTTATCCACCAGAGTATATTGAGGAAAGTGAGTCTTGAGGAGCAGTTCCAGCGTTTCATGTGCTATCTTTGTATACTCCCCATCCTCCTTTCTCAATGTTCCTCC
The DNA here is from genome assembly GCA_026315105.1 of Locusta migratoria. NCBI lineage: Eukaryota > Metazoa > Arthropoda > Insecta > Orthoptera > Acrididae > Locusta > Locusta migratoria. Next base: position 25,045,839 of record CM048749.1, on the reverse strand, counting down.
TGGATTAGTTGGTACTCTAGTGAGGATTTTATGAAGTCTCGCTTGAGCAGCCGTGCCCTCCACTTCCTCACAGAATACATTCCAAGAAGCCTCCTTTGCCCCTCTGATGGCAAGGTTGTAATTGACAAGGGGCTCACGATACTTTGCCCATTGTCCTTTGCGCCTCGCAAGGTTAAACAGTCTTCGTACCTGTTTCCTTTGCATTTCCAGGTTATTATTCCACCAAGGCACACTCCTATTTGTGCACTTCTTAGTGATTGAGCAGTTGTCCTGGTATGAGGTCACTATAGCAGAGGTTACGGCCTCTGCTACTTCGTCAAACTCTGCTGGATTCCTTATCGAAGTTTTAATTTCCGATAGGCTGAAGTCAAGGTCTCTCCTATATGTCTCCCAGTCCGTTTTCCTAGGATTCCTATAGGCCATGCTCTGTCTGGTTCCCATTTCAACCTTGAATTTAATATACATGTGATCTGATGAGGATGGCTCCAGGACCACATGCCACTATTTGACGTAACTTCCCATCATCATGGAACCAAAAGTTCTGTCAATTACTTCTTCCCTTCTACTATTCCTGAATGTAGGTTCATCACCTTATTCAGGATCTCCAAGTTGTTAGATAGGAGAAATTCAAGAAGGTGCTCATCTCTACTGTTGGTGTCCTTGCTGCCCCACGATAGATTGTGGGCATTGGCATCACATCCCACCAACAGTTCGTCACCTTGCCGGTGGCATGCTTCCGTCAGTTTCCTCACTTCCAAAGGAGGACGAGAGCTGTCTTCATAAGGAAGGTATGCCAAGGCCAAAACAATTTCCTTCTTGATGCCTTCCTCACGTTGCTGCATCCTGATGGTCACCAAGTCCCTGGAACAAAAATCCATCATTGGTATGAAAGGTATTCCATTTCTAACATAAATGCATGTTCTGGAGTTTTTAGATTTCTAGCATAAATCAGCTTACCTCCAGTACCACCGAGGCCCGATACACCCCCTTTGTATAAATAGGGTTCTTGTATCAGGGCCACGTCCACCTCCTGTCTCCCCAGGCGACGGCTCAGGGCAGCAGTGGCCCCTTTACTGTGCTGCAGGTTTATCTGCAGCACTTCCAGTCCCCATCTTGCTGCCATTATTGCCTTTAAGGTCTTTGATTACCCTGACGGCGACCTGCGAGAACCCTAAAAACAGTTTCAGGCCTTGCTCTCGCATTGCCTTCAGGGACTTCTCAACGACCTCCACCACCAGGGTTCGTTCGTCCTTCTGGAACGACCTTTTGGTTAATTACCCTCCAATCCTCTGTCGAGACTTGGGTTCTGGATCCTTATTTTCTCGAAAAGAGTCTTTGGAGGGACATCCTTAAGAATCTTTGGTACCCATATTGATACCTTTGCGGTCTTCAGGAGTTCGGTTGCTGTCTTGACCAGCAGCTTCGCGTCCTCCCATGGGGATATCATGGGCACCTTTTCCTTAAGCCATTCTGCTGAGTGCTCCCCCTCGCAGACAAAAATGAGGGCACCGCGATCTAGATAGACCCTCCTGAATTTCGATCCTGGACCAGCGTCTCCCCCAATCTCTTCAAAGAGGGCCATCTGCACGAGCTGCTCCTGCTGCGAGGTGATGCTCACCAGTGGGTATCCTTCTTGGACAACCGCCATTCTAAAGATCGAAACTGCAGTACTATAGGTCTGTTTCCCTATTTCCTGCCTCAGCCTTTTAGGATCACGTTTGTCCAGAGAGGAGGGAGTCTTAGATTCCTCCCTAACCCTCTTGCCACCTGTCTTTGACGTCGAGGGGGTCTGTGTATCCCCTTCGACCTGAGGCCGTTTCTTTTTGGAGGTCTTGGGCTCAAGCCCTTTTGATTACCTCCACTTATGCTTAGGAAGCCATTCTTTTCCTTCCTTTTGCTTCTGTTCCTTGAGAAGTTTCCTCCTCTGAGCTCCAGACAAGGCCTTAATCCTAACCTGGTCCAACGTCTCTGTTACGGTTCCCACTTCTTGCTCAGGTCTAGACCCTGATTCAGAAGTAGGAGTGCACTCCATCGGTCCTGATCCCGACGTCTGATTATCTGAGGTCTCATATTGCCCCTCAGATTCTTTTAAAATACTTTCTTTCTCCGTGTTCATCTCAGTCCCACGAGATTTGGGGATTGATATGGTCCACACCACGATAACCCCGCGTGGTGCAAGGCTACTTACTCAGGGAGGTCGCCCGGTATCCCTGAGGCTCCGTTCGAGACACATCCACCCATGTGCCACGCACCCCTCGGCACGGATCGCATCACACCTTGGGTTGGTAAAGGAATTGGGAAAGGACTAGGAGAGGATAAGGAAGACGGGACGTTGTGGGACACTCTTAGTCTGATCCATCAGCTGAGGCCTTTCCGGCAGTAGGTTCTCTACCTTCGGTATAGCCCTCTGCTTCACGCGGATACGCAAGCCTCTCCACCCCCACGGACAGTGCTTCGTCAAGGTGGTGTCCCCCGGAGAGGATGGCGCTGTATTACTAGCAGTGTGGTTGGCAATACACGGTGTGACCACAACTGAATATGAAGTCTCTGCAATGCATTATTACAGAACGATATTGTTATCTTAACTCTTTGTGTATTGAATTCCTGCAAGGGGGTGTGCTTCTTAATTATAGATCCCAATGAAGTGCTGTATCGAACTGTACTCTGAAATTCGTGCAAGAAGAAGAGAAAGAGTGGATAGTGGATGGTTTTATGAGTTGTATTACTAATCGGCGCGTTATCAGTGAAGCTTCTGCCTGCAACTTCATTCGTCCAGTAAGGAGCAACTTCGAAAACTATCCCATGAGATCGTTTTATCTGTATGTTCTACCCAGGTCCAACTCTATACCTCTGCAAAATTTTATCCAAATCCACCGAATAATTTTTGCTAGAAAGCATAACAAAATGTTCAAATGTTTGTACAGCGTATGGGACTTAACTACGGGGTCATCAGTTCCTAAACTTACAAACTACTTATGAACTACTTACGAACTAGGACTGTACAAATATCCATGCCCAAGGGGGGATTCGAACCCCCGACCGTAGTGGCCGTGCAGACCGTGACTGAAGCGCCTCAGTCCCCTCTGCCACCGCGGCGGGCAAAGCATAACAAACAAACAAACATTCACATTTATATTAGAGAGTCCGATTAAGTACTATCTTCAGCGTGACACATAAATTACTTAGTAGTATTTAGGTTTGCCTTATTCCTGTGGGTGGTAAGGAGCTGATGATGAAGTAGTTTTGTATCTGTATAATTTTAGTTTAAATAGGGCCCCAATTGCATTTTTGCCTCGGGGCCCGTAGTGATATAGCTGCGTCACTGAACGTAAGGAGTATTTCTTATGAATTGTGTAATGAATTTTCCCAATATTTGTTAATGAAGAGTCACTGATTCTATAAGTTGTTGCTAGAGTATGAAAAGAATCCAGATTATGATTGATTTATCACGCTGAACTCCTCCCAGTTTCTACCATGTTTATCGTAAATATGGCAAAATGAATTTTACCATGAATTTCATAACTATTGCCTATCTTCGAGAAAAGTACGTTTTTCATTTAAATTCAAAGAAATGGTACTTTTGCGTTTAGGTACAATAGCTTACTTCAGGCAAATTAGTAACGCGCCATATTAATTGCCAATGACTACACTTACCAAACGTCGCCTGTCTCAACTGTTCACATACAGTAATTCGATAAACAGTGGCAACAATAAGTGGCATATTGCCAATTTTCTTTCTCATAAAAATAGTGAAACACACAAGCAAAGAAAGAGGTTTAGTTTTGTTTAATTTTTTTAAATCTTCATGCAAGAAGTCAGAATTAGTAATTTAAGGTGACAAGAATGTTAACATCATAAGCCGCCTATGCGAAAGTGGCAATCAGAACAAACTGACGGGTAACGTTTGTACAACTTACAAAAGATTTATTGACTTTTATATTTCTTTGCGGCACAAGTGAACAGGTATCAGGTGTTTTCTTGTTTAATGCAGCTATGCTCAGCGTACCGTTCACTGTAAGATTCTGAAGGAATGACATCTCCTTGTTTATTCTCTTCTTTGCAGAGCACATCTGTTCGCAACAGTACCGGGTGATAAAAAAGTCAGTATAAATTTGAAAACTTAATAAATCACGGAATAATTTAGATAGAGAGGTACCAATTGACACACATGCTGGAATGACATGGGGTTTTACTAGAAAAAAGTTCAAAAAATATCCGACAGACGGCGCTTTATCTGATCAGATATTGTACGGATATTGCAACAAAGCCCATTGTGTCTTCATTTTTTTTTCTCCGGCACCAGGAAAACATCACAGCGTCACCGTTACCAGTAGAACTGTTCCTTGAAGTTAATGATCAACAAAGTTTTGTTACTCGCTGTTGGTAGTCGTAACCACACTGAAGGACTATTGCGCACACGAGGAGTGCCAGTCGACTCGTGTGTGGGCGACCTTAATCGCAACAATTACTACATACTTTCCGCTGTACCAATTTGACTCTTACGTGACGCACGGCTGAAGAATAAAGCTTCGTCACTGTCTTTTTGTGCGATTATTTATTTGCCTCGGTACTAGCGGAACGTTCCGTGTTCACTATGAAATACACCTCCCTAACATACATAGCAAAAAATGAAATAAAGTATAACTGACACGGTTAACTTCTAAAATTATCTGCGTGATAAATTTGACTTTCTGCAAACAGAAGATTATTTTGGAGCAATATTTCAATTAGGTAATGCAGCCTGAATTTAGCTTTAAAAACTGATAATATTAATTTCTGGATTGAAGTTACTGTAATGCTTCAGATTTTTACTAATCTGCTGCGAAAAATAAAAGTTGCATTACTCTTTTATCTAACTCTTCTTCTGCGAAATGTTGCAAAAGCGATTAGCGTAGTCGTTGGAACGTGCGTGACCGATTTTTTTCAAAGACAATTTCTGGCTAGCTGATAGAATTTAGTGTTAATAAAAGGAAAATTGGCCACGAACCTTAGGGTCGATAAAAGTATTTGATAAAACACAAAAATTTAACAAAAGCCGAAATGATTATTGCTCTTTCCAAGAATTCACACCGTTTTCGCTAACAGTATGAAAGCGTGCACTCGAAAATTAAAATTCATGATTGGAAATTATTAAATGGGGCAGACGAATGACTACTAAATAATTAGAACACGATTCTGAAAGCTAATATATGAAGCAGTGTCCGTATGTTGTGTGTACGTGTTGCATAAAAATCTACAGTTTTGTTCCAATCTTTATGAAAATTTGTACACGTAAGCTTCAATCCATGAGGACGATCGCCGTAAGTGTAAGAATCACATAAGATATATATTTCACGAGATATGACGTCATAAACAATGAGATGCGTGAAAATCTGTGGCATTTAGCGATAATGCTGCCCATTTTCTCTAAAACAATGGACCGATTTCAACCAAATTTGGTACACACATCCTTTACCGTAAGATGACAATTGCTGCAGGGTTAAGAATCACGTACGACACATATGACGTCATAAACAAAAAGAATCGCAAAAATCTGCCACATTACGCGGTGAGAGTTTATAAATACGCTATATGAGAATGGGAGTACTTAGCGACTTGCAACAAACTTTAAACATAATTTCAAACCCTTATTTAACTTTTACTCGCTGACAACCATAGCAAAATGATTTATAATTTCTACACTACAAATTATAGCCACAGGAAATTTTACAGACAGTGGAATGTACCATCTAAATTGTATCACACTACGACACGTAGTTATTGAGATATGAGCACATAAAACAGTAACGTTCCGCTGTTCATGTACTAAAACTAGGGCATTCGGTATGACGTTACAATTTATAACTTCTACACTACAAATTGTAGTCGCAGAAAATTTTACAAACACTATACACGCATATAGTTGAATGTGCCTTCTAAATGTATCACAGTACGACATGTAGTTTATGGGAAATGAGCACATAAACAAAAATGTTCGTAGAAAACCGCCCCACGATGCACCAAGTTATAATGTATTATTTCTTTACTATTAATTGAATTCCCAAGAGATTTTAGAGACATACAGCCCTTATACAAATGAGCATGTACATAAAAAATGGCAGGAATAAATAAATGAATACCCCGTCAATGTCGGGTTTTCAGCTAGTTATTCAATAAAAAAAGAAACTTCCGTCTAAACACAGCGTATCCAGAACAGAGAGTAATCCTTACATCGTCGAACAAAAAAGACTCATTTACACGGCGCGCAAGCATCGTATTTATATCATCCAAACAATGACACTGAAAATTAAATATTGTTAATTATGTACATAAAAATATTTATAATGGAAAAGTTAACAATTACATAGAACTGGCTATAGTAAAAGATGGTGTAAATAATACTGATTAGATTGATATACAAGTCTCTGCTATATCAATAGTATTTCGCCTATAAATACAATTAAGTACTTTTTTCAGAAAAAATTGCGTAATAAACGGTAATTACATGGAAACTAATAACGGCACAAATTTCTTAGCTTTACTTGTCAAACATAAGAATAACTACTTTAATACTATTAGAAAAGAATTTAATTAGTTTTATAAGACATACTAATTAGCCCAATATATGACGTGGCCGGCCGCGGTGGTCGAGGGGACTGAGGCGCTCCAGTCACGGTCTGCATGGCCTCTACGGTCTGGGGTTCGAATCCCCACCTCGGGCATGGCTATTTGTGCCGTCCTTAGTCTTAGCTAGTTCATAAGTAGTTTGTAAGTTTAGGGACTGATGACCCCGTAGTTAAGTCCCATAAGCTATACAAACATTTGAACATTTATATGACCTGCAACAATTCGCCTCTTGCATGTACTAATTACTATTTGATAATTAAACAAACTTCTCCGACGTCAAATAATAGAAAATAACTTCAGCTATTCAGGGTAGAAAAAATATTAATAAAACTTTTGGAAAAGAAAATGTAAATGTTCAAATGTTTGTAGAGCTTAAGGGACTCGACTGCGGGGTCATCAGTCCCTAAACTTACAAACTACTTATGAACGCCCTTATACTAAAGACGGCAAGATTCGAACCCCCGATGGGGAATGGCCTCGTGCATCGTAGCATAGCGCTTCAATGCGCTCGGCCGCTCCGCCGCGGCAAAAGAAAATGATAATAGACTAATTACATTCGTATCTATTATTACGCAACAGTGCTATCGGGAGGATCAGCAATGCAAGCAGATGGGACTAAATTCCAACATGCCTCATCACACAGAGTATTCAAAAATATTTCTAATTCGATTACGGCAGTATCCTTGAAGTTGCGTTTCTGTGTTCTGTCCGACAGTCTTGACCTTGACAAGTGAAACGCGGTATACTTTTTTTTCCCTCTTTTGCCCACTGTGTGAAACATTATTCTGTCAGTCATTCGAAGTATCGAAGCATTAGCGTAAATGCTAATCTTAAAACGCTCTCGCGGTCTCCGCGTGCTAGTGTGTGTGTGTGTGGATGGTGCGACGTTGAGTGAGACGGATGGTGACTCAGTGGGGAGGAGGAATGAGGAAGAGAGATGGAGAGAGAACAGAGATAAAAGCTGCTTCTTCCCAGACAGAGACAGGTGTGTGTGAGAGAGGCTCGGCTCGCAGCGGGAAATTAAGCTACAACCTCGGCTGTCAGTGAGCGGCGGTTCTCGCGCGGCAACAGGTGGACCTGCCAGATACGAGTAGCCGGGCGATGTAAATTCATACGCGCCTGACGGGCAAGGCCGGCGCGCAGATGCAATCGCCGTGTCCCCATTGTCCTTATGCTAAGCTCGTTTTATGCGGCCGCGGTAACAGGAGATGCGGCGCTTTCGTTTCCCACAGCCTTGTAAGGAGCGTCCGCAGCGTGGGACGCTGATAACGCGGCGTAGACGGGGCGACGTGACCGCGCGCCCCAATGCGCCGCGCGCCGCCGACTGCGGCCTGAATAGGTAGACAAGAGGAGCTGCTCACATTGTCTGCCGCGGCGTCACGGTCGACACGCAGCTGCAGGAGCAGCTGCTCCACTCACATGGAGACACTGTCAACTTCGGGTCACGAATTTTAAAATCTTTTCAGGATAAGAATGAACTCTCTCATTTGGCCCTCAAGGCCAATCCATTTGCCGCGGCGGAGCGGCCGAGAGCATTGAGGTGCTACGCTACGATGCGCGAGGCTGTTCCCGGTCGAGCATCGATGCTTGTGCCGTCTTTAGTATAAGCTAGTTCATAAGTAGTTTGTAAGTTTTCCATTTCCTTCTGCCTCCTCTCTCTGTCCCTCCCCTCCTTCTGCCACTTCTTCTCTCTTTCTCCTCCTCCTCCTCGTCCATCCTCCACCCATCTCCCTGTCTCTGTCCATTTCTTCTTTCCCTCCTTCTATAATGGTTCAAGTAACTGCGTATTTATTGGAGTTTTCCATTACTCATCTCCTCCTTCCCCTTTTCTCTATTCCCACATCCCTCTATTCCCCATTGCTCATTTCATCTGCTCCTTTGTCCATCATTTCCTACCCTCACTCTTTGTCAATCTCTACTTCTCAGTTCTCTCTGGTCATCTCCACCACCCTTCCTCTGGGCGCACCTCCCCCATTACCTCCTCACTCCGTCTCCTCCTCCCATGTCTGTGAATAATATACCTGCACAACTTTTTCCAAAAATATATGTAAATCAAAGGCAATTGGCCCTCAAGGCCAATCCATTTGCCGCGACAGAGCGGCCGAGCGCATTGAGGTGCTATGCTACGATGCGTGAGGCTGTTCCCCGTCGAGCATCGATGCTTGTGCCGTCTTTAGTATAAACTAGTTCATAAGTAGTTTCTAAGTTTTCCATTTCCTTCTGCCTCCTTTCTCTGTCCCTCCCCTCTTTCTGCCACTTCTTCTCTCTTTCTTCTCCTCCTCGACCTTCCTCTACCCATCTCCCTGTCTCTGTCGATTTCTTCTTCCCCTCCTTCTATAATGGTTCAAGTAACTGCGTATTTATTGGAGTTTTCCATTACTCATCTCCTCCTTCCCCTTTTCTCTATTCACCCATCCCTCTATTCCCCATCGCTCATTTCATCTGCTCCTCCACTTGTCCATCATTTCCTACCCTCATTCTTTGTCAATCTCTGCTTCTCAGTTCTCTATGGTCATCTCGACCTCCCCTTCTCTGGGCGCACCTCCCCCATTACATCCTCCTCCCTCCTTCACTACCTCACTCCGTTTACTCCTCCCATGTCTGTGAATAATATACCTGCCAAATTTTTCCAAAAAATGTATGTAAATCAAAGGCAATTAACTACTGCAGTTATCAGTCACTAGCTTTACAAAGTCCTAAAGTAATCATAAGGACAGCAAACATACCCATGCTCTAGGGAGGACTCGAACCTCCGACGACGAGCAACCACGCTCTCCATAGCAAGGCGCCTTAGACTTCTCGGCCACTCCACCATAGTTCAACTTTTTGGTGATTGGCGAAACAATGTTGAATTTTATTGCAAGGTATCATTCACTATGGATTACATTGTGACACAAGGAGTATAAAAACCGTGACAACATATACCCAAATTTATGGTGACCAGTCGAACGGTGTGGAGGTCTACTGTAAGATGTGGTGACATCAATCGACATCACGCCCGTGCTGGGATTGGTAAAGTGTGCCAGTGTGGAGGTCTACAACGAGCCAACGGGACTGTGCTAGTGAAGCTTTGCCCACCCATGAGGACAGGCTCGTCTAGAATCATTACTGTGCGGGTGTCTCCTGTAATCTATATATATTATAAAAATGTCAATATGAATGTTCCACATCTCCTCCGAAACTACTGTAGTGATTTCAACCAAATTTGGTACATTTACTGCATGCAACACTGGGATCATCGCCATGGAGTTTATAACTTTCTAGCTGAGATACGCAAAAACATGTTTTCCAGCCCCTAAAATATAAGCTGCCTGCACAACTGGTATATTGTGTGGGAATAGTATCAGCCTACATTACTGACCTGCTCTCCAGGGCAGTCTACATGTCAGGGGCAAGAGACAGTGACAGAAGTAGAGGTCGAGATAGACAGAATGAGGAGGATGGGTTGGACATGAGTTGACAGGAGGAGAGGGAGCAGCAGAAGATGAACAGACAGAATGAGATAGGAGAGGAGTTATAAAGAAATGTACAGAGTCAGGTGAGGCGAGGAGATACATGGCCGAAGGGCTGAGGGGGTGTTAGTCTTAGAGGTTGGGTTGAAGGAGACGATGACCAGAGAGAGAGAAGATGAGGGGAAGGGAGGAATGAACAGAAAGAGAGGCAATGAGAGACGAACAAGAGGAGGGGGGGTGGAATAAGAGAAGGGACAGGTAGAGATGGATATAAAGAAATGGATATAAAGAGATTATGTACAGGCAAAGGGCGAAGATCAGAAAAGTGTCAAATAAAAATCTGAGGACATAGCGGGGATCGAACCCGCCTCTGTTGGATTCAAAATATTTTCACTTACATCTTTTTATGGCCATTTATAGGAAAGAGGCGCGATTATACTAAATTAAAGAGATTGCACGAGCGTTCCCCGTCGGATGTTTGAGCCCTCTCTTGGGCATGGATGGTTGTGTGTGTGTCTTGTCCTTATCGTAAGTTAGGTCAAGATAGTTCAAGTAGTTTGTTTGTCTAAGGACCGATAACCCTAGCAGTTTGCTCCCTTCCATTCACAAACATTTGATCAAGTTAAAGACAAATGTTGATAGTACGTGAGTAATTCTCAAAGTAGAAAGAAATAAAACAAGAAGTGCCTTTTTACAGGAAAATTTTTGATTTCGTTACTCATTGTTTGACAACAATCTGTCTGAAACCCACAGATTTTTCTTTTTCTGAGGGACTTGCAAAACATTACTGTATGTAACACTTACTAACTTATGTAGGAAAGATTGGAAGGAGGACAGCTGTTGTTAACAATATCAAGACAAACATATGACAATATTTGAGGTCTTTTACTAACGTCAGATGCACATGCGTGAGGTTGGATTACTTCTGTGAACGGTGACTTCCTCATACCGGCTGTGCTGACAAACAAAGAAAACAAAACTGTATTACCACAGTAATCGCTATTTCTCCAGAGGAAATTCGAGGAAACTCTTGCAACTGTACGTGGGGACTATTTCCTCGTTTTTTAAGTGTCGACAGGTGACCACTTGTGGGAAAAGCATGTTGCATGTGAGCTGTTAGGACTGTGCAATCCTGAAGTCACATGCAGTGCTAGAAAGGAAAGAAACGATGCGTGACTCAGAAAATATTGCTGAGAGAGATTACTGTTGCACGCAAGCAATGAGAAGGTAATGGGAGAGGCGTCACGGGCATGGACAAGTGAATGATGAGTAAGATAAAATCTAAATCGTTACGTTGATAGCGTTTTAAACTCTATAAATTTACCATCCAGTTATTGTGTCCTCCGTTCCACCGTTCTTTAAATAAATCTATGATAATTGGCAGAATTGTCGAAAACTTGTTAGGTTCCATTTGCTAGTGGAACAGGAAAGAAGATTACTGGTAGTCTTAGAAGGTATCCACCGTACGTTTGATATACTGGATTGCGGAATATCTGTGTAGGTATCAACTCGTTGGGCAAAGAAGGGCAGCCTCAGTGTTCACAAACAGGCGAGCTATTAATGATTTACAGATGACGCAGCGATAGAGTCACATGCTCAACTACACACACATTACCAGTCTGGCTGGGAAGCAGTGTGGTTGCCGGCGCGATGGCTCTAGTGAAAGAACCGAGCCAAGACCTCGTCGATCGACATAGAATAAATACGTTCCGATGTACACATAAAACGTATTTACCTGAACAACAAAGAAAAAAAATTGGAAGGCTAGAACTTGGGCATCCCACTTGTGTGTCGCCTCGTCCACATCCAAGCACAATTGCTCCATTTTGACCTTCTTTCATAATCACCGATTTAGGGTTAGTAAGATGGGATTTCATGATCTGGGACGGAGACAGTTAAAATAGCTTTGGGAAAGTATGTGGAAGGTGTGCAGGTTACGGCGCGTATAAGAAAAATAAAATATGATTTAGGTTGGGTTGGGGTTTTACTTTGACTCGCTTTTAGATTTGCGAGAGCTAGCCGTTGGTTCTCCCTACTTTCAACATAGGTGAACGTCCCCACCTATTCTATTCTTAATTTGGTTAAAACTGAACCCCTTCATATTACTATGGACATCGTGAACCTGTTCTCGGTTGTAACAGGACTACGAAACATATGAGGCGCCTAGTCGTTGCTACCGCTCTGATTAGCATCCGTCAGTTCTAAGAGTTATTTCACTAACCGTCGTCTTCTTCCGTAATTGTCCCAGCGCGGGAAACAGCATGCACGTCGTTGGTTCTTGCTCTTGAGCCTGCAACTGGTTAGGAACTGTTTTCTACTAAATGATGAGCTAAAGATGATGGGATTCCAGTTAATTTATTAGTAATTAACTCAGAAAATTGGCAAAATGCACATAATTAACTATATTGTTCCTTCTCTCTGCATTAAGTTTTATAACTATTAAATACACTATTAATCTGTTGTGACCGTACAACATCGCCGAATCTGAACTGATACATGTTGACCTTCTGAACACTAAATCTGAACTATTGCGTGATAACAGCGTGAGCGCCGAATCTGAACTCGTACATGTTCACAGTTCGGTCACCAAATCTGGACTGAACTTAGGCACCGCGACCCGCGTCGGCGTCTCTCGCTCTGGCTGGCGCCAAAACATGGCCGACGCGCTTCGTCTGCCTTTTTTTGTTAGCATTTTGTTCTCATTTACTATTAATTTTTATATATTTTATTATGAAATAGCTTAACATATGAGGGGTTCCGTAATCAGAATTTTTCCTGTGTTCAAGAGTTTATTGCCGGCCGCGGTGGCCGAACGTTCTGCGGCGCGTAAGTCACAGTCTGCACGGCCACTACGGTCGGGGGTTCGAATCTCCCCTCCGGCATGGATATTTGTGCCGTCCTTAGTATTAGCTAGTTCATAAGTAGTTTGTAAGTTTAAGGACTGATGCCCCGTAGTTAAGTCCCAAAAGCTATACAAAAATTTGAACATTTCAAGAGTTTATTAAATACTAGCTTAAACCCGCGGCTCCGCTCGCGTGTTGTTTGATGATAGATAAGCTATATTTCAATAGTGCGTTATGAGTCTGTTTTCGAAGGATGAAATGTAGTGGCATGGAACTGCTATGGTGTAAATGGGAGGCTTCGGACAACGATTACACACAGACCATTCGTTTGCGTTCTGTAGTTTTCGCTTCAGAGCGAAATATCAACACACACACACACACACACACACACACACACACACATAGAATTTTATATACACCAATACCTTCCCATCCCAATATAATCCATCCTTTTATCATTATCAACCCTCAAGCAACAATGCATCAATAAATCCATTTTCAAGAGTAAATATAATTTTCAAAGAGTAATTATTGTTCCGCATTTCGCATTATATTTTTCAAATTACTAAATATCTATCAGATCGCTATAAAACCGTGAGTGAAACCTTCCTCAGGTGTAAATTAGTAACTGTACAAATATTTAAGTCTCTGCGTCTTGTCGTTCGGACGTGATAAGAGTACACCGAACAGACATTCACATTAATATATATATAGATAAATAGCTATCCGATCGCCATAAAACCGTGCCTAAAGCCTTCCCCGGGTAGACATTAGTAACTGTACAAATTTTTTGCTCTTTATGTCTTGTGGTTCAGACGTAATAAAGGTACACCGAACAGACATTCACAATTATAGATATAGACTAGCTGTAAACCCGGCGTTGCCCGGGTGTTTATTTATCCTACAGTGTCGTAGTCCACATCCTCTTCCTCCCTCTCTTTGCATCCACCTCCTTCTCTCCCATCTATCTGTTCGTTTTCGCCGCGGTGGAGTAGCCGATTGGTCTAAAGCACATCGCAAGGCGCGCGCTGTTGCTCGCCGTGGAGGTTCGAGTCCTCGCTGCGGCATGGGTGTGTGTGTTGTCCTTAGGTTAGTTTAGCTATGTTTAAGTAGTTTGTAAGCTACGGACTGATGACCACACAGTATGGTCCGATAGATTTACAGACATTTGAACTTTTGTTCGTTTGCACCTTTCCCTCTCTCGGTAAAGTTTTCTACAAGGTACCCTCTGTCATGTACCATATAGACATCAATGTACCCAGTGATCTTCCTCTTGGTTTAAAGGTCATGGGTGGAAAAATTCATAAAGATTGGAGCAAAACTATGCATTTTGTAAAATTCCGTAAGTTAAGAACCCTTCACCACGCATCGAACGAAATTTTATACAGACAGTAACATTCCTCTTGTTTTTAAGGTAGAGTGTGCAAAATTTTATGAATATCGGAACAAAACTATCGTTTTCTATGCAATAGAAAAGCAGAGTCATATAGAAGAAAGCACTTTGTCGTTCTCAAATATTCAAGTTGTATTTCATATAACCCTAGTTCTGAGGGGAAAAAAATAAAAGTAAAATAAATAAATAAATAAAAATAAGAAGAAAAAAGGGATATGTGAAATCGGTCGAGCCGTTGTCAAGTTACGTCACGAATAAGGTATTTAGCAATCGATTTTTATGTTGCAAAGTACCCTCCCCCAAGCACCGTATGAAACTTAGGGTAGACGGTGACGTACCTCTTGTTTTGAAGGTCAAGCGTGAGAAATTTCGTGAAAATCGGAATAAACTGTAGATTTCGTGAGTCTGTAGGAGAAACATGCTCCGCCATGCACCTATCACAAAATACTCTCTTACCTGACGTTTTCTAGCTATAAACTATATTCCTTCCAAATTTCAGCTTCTTAGGTGAAGTAGTTTTCGAGATTTCGTGTTTAGTCAGTGAGTGAATGAGTGTCCTATCGCTTTTATATAGATAGAGTTTAACAAATCAGATGGCTTAATTTTGGATGCAAGAGAATTACGGGACACTTGCAGACAAAAATAAATAGTAACATGCAAATCTGTAATGTAAACTTTATTTGATATAAGTTGATGCCTGATGCTACATTTTTACTGCATCTACGGCGAAACTGTTGTGAGTGGTAGACTTCTTTTCGTTTCTTCATGCCGGCCGCGGTGGCCGAGGTGACTGAGGCGCTCCAGTCACGGTCAGCACGACCACTACGGTCGGGGGTTCGAATCCCCCCTCGGGCATGGATATTTGTGCCGTCCTAGTATGTAAGTAGTTCATAAGTAGTTTGTAAGTTTAGGGACTGATGACCCCGTAGTTAAGTCCCATAAGCTTAACAAACATTTGATTTGATCGTTTCTTCATTTTGTGGGGGAGGGGGGGGGGTAGTTACAAAACCCTTCATAAACGTTCGAAATTACATACAGACTTTGTTGCAGCTCCCTAACTACTCCCATTTTCCAATAATTGACGCATAAATCTGGATATTCTCACGAGGTGGCCTCTTATTATTTATGACGTCATATTTCTTGAGCTATGTGTTGTGTTCTTTTGTTTTTGGGCCAGGATCCTTCGTGGGTGTACAGTGAACAGTTCACCAAAGTTTCATTCCAATCGAATGAATAGTTTATAACACATAGAGGACATACAGACAAATATTCATTTTATTAGAGATTTTTAAAAATATGATCGCTTTTCGGCGGGCGACCAATCAGCGAGAGTTACAGGCAACTCAGGGATCTTTTCTACATTTCTTCCCACGGGAACCAAACCTACTGGTAGCACCTGTTATGCTACTCACACTAGCTGTACCATCTGTCGGCTACTGGTTATAAACTGCTGTACGGAAGCGATTCTCAAATTTGAATATGACGGCTGTTAGCCAGAAATAGTGCAAGGTATACGTTGGAGGTTATGTTGTTAGCAGCGCGGCAGCATACGAGGATGGGAAACTAGACAGTTATTGGTGTCAAGTTTGTGGATGTTCTGGGTTATTCTGAGGTGTTCTACGTGAGTGAGGGGAGACGGAAATGAGATGAGCCGGTAAAGGATAGGTGTGGAGAAACATGAGCGGATGACACATTTTTTCTGTTTATTGTTATAGGGTTAGATGCCCATTTTCACTTTTGGCAAATAAGGGATTTATTATTGTAAAACTGTCTTCGTAGCATAATTGTACTTGAACTCTAAATGCTGTATGTTGCGAACATGTTGTCTGAAGAAATATGTTATTGAAACTTACTGGCAGATGAAAATTGTGTGCCGTAACCGGGACTCGAACCTGGGACCTTTGTCTTTCGCGGGCAAGCGCTCTACCGACTGAGCTCTCCCGACGCGACTCAAGATGCCGCCTCACAACTTTACTTCAGCCAGTATCTCGCCTCCTACTTTCCAAACGTCACCGAAGCTCTCCTGCGAAACATGCAAGACTAGCACTCCTGGAAGAAAGGATATGGTGGAGACATGGCTTAGCCAAAGCCTAGGGATGTTTCCAGAATGAAACTTTTCACTCTGCAGCGGAGTGTGCGCTGATATGAAACTTCCTGGCAGATTAAAATTTACAGTCACATCGGAATATTTACTAGAACTACTATGCACACGCGCAATGACAAATGTTTTGGGGACAAACAAATGCCAGAATGCCCAGTTTACTGGCTTCAATTTTTCAGTGTTAGGGCATCTCCAGATATTTTAACCTCCTTGTACGGAAGCGACACATAATGATTATCCCAGACAACAAACATATTACAAAATGTTCAAATGTTTGTACAGTCTATGGGACTTAACTGCGGGATCATCAGTCCCTAAACTTACAAACTACTTATGAACTACTTACGAACTAGGACAGCACAAATATCCATGCCCGAGGGGGGATTCGAACCCCCAACCGTAGTGGCCGTGCTGACCGCCTGACTGGAGCGCCTCAGTCACCTCGGCCACCGCGGCCGGCCAAACGTATTACACCCAGGAGTAAGAATCTGTCGTCATTATTATTACGTACGTTCCGCACTACCAAATTTAATTTTTATGTACCAAATACCTGAAAGATATAGCTTCGTCAGTGACATTTCAATTTTTTTCGAGCTAATGTATCTGGTTTCGTTGTAAGCGAGACTTTACAATATGTGATGGTCAAAAACTACTTACAATTATAAACACAACACACGAATGATGAAAGCTTCTGAAAAACACAGTGCACACTGACAACAGAGGAGGCTGGAGGACCTGAAATGGGAGAAAGGGTTAGGGGAAGAAGCCGGTGTAAATGACTCTACGTCTACATCCATACTCCGCAAGCCACCCGACGGTGTGTGGCGGAGGATACTTTGAGTACCACTATCGGTTGTCCCTCCTATTCCAGTCACGTATTGTTCGCAGAAAGAAAGATTGTCGGTATGGCTCTGTGTGGGCTCTAATCTCTCTGATTTTATCCTCTTGATCTCTTTGCGAGATATTCGTAGGAGGGAAAAATATACTGTTAGACTCTTCGGTAAATGTATGTTCTCGAAACTTCGACAAAATCCCGTACCGAACGACAGAGCGTCTCTCCTGCAGAGTTTATCGATCATCTCCGTAACGCTTTCACGATTACCCAATGATCTTGTAACGAATCGCGCTGCTCTCCGTTGGATCTTCTCTGCTTCTTCTATCAACCCCACCTGGTACGGATCCCACACTGGTGAGCAGTATTCAAGCAGTGGGCGAACAAATGTACTGTAACCTACTTCCTTTGGTTTCGGACTGTATTTCCGTAGGATTCTTCCAGTGAATCTAAGTCTAGCATCTGCTTTACCGACGGTTGATTTTATATGGTCGTTCCATTTTAAATCACTCCTAATGTCTAATTTATGCCATTAACTCCTTCCAGTTACTGCCCTGCTATAGTGTGGCTAAATGATAAAGGATCTTTCTTTCTATGTATTCGCAGTACATTACACTTATCTACATTGAGATTCAATTGCCATTCTTTGCACCATGCGTGAGTTCGATGCAGATTCTCCTGCATTTCAATATAAATTTCCATTGTTACAACCTCTCTATATACTACAGCATCATCTGTAAAAAGTCTAAGTGAACTTCCGATGTTATCCGCAAGGTCATTTATATATATTGTGAACAGCAACGGACCAACGACACTCCCCTGTGGCACACCTGACATCACTCTTACTTTGGAAGACTTCTCTCCATGGAGAATGACATGCTGCAGTCCGATATATTTTTTTATTTCTTTTATTTTTTTTTTATTTTTTCTTTGCTGTCATACTTTGACTCACCGCCTAAGAAATAAGGTGGGTCGTGGAATGGCCTCTTAGCCGCTGCGACTGGACACGGGCCCTGAAGGACGCTGTGATTGGCATCCTCCAGTGCCCGTCCACTCGCGCCGTTGCCCGTATGCCGCCAAGTGGAGGCGGGTCATTCCTTTTTACATTACAGTATTTTTATTTTACAATATTCTTATACAGCTTTGGAAAAATGTGTGAACAAAAAGAAATAATAGAAAGGAAAAAGAAAAAAAAGAATAGTAAGGGAGAAAGATGGTGTAAGAAATAAGGAAATATAAAGTATTAGAGGGGATAATTACAAACTGATAACAATTTGGATTCCCGCTAGTTTAAATGGACAGGCCTGAGCGGCTCGGAATATACATCGAGCCAGTCAGCCCTGTTCAGTTTTACATTCTATTGTTACGTGAAATAATTATAGATCAGAGAGTGGTAAAATCCATAGTTTTTACATTGCTATGTCCCATTGACATTTACATAGAAGAGTAATAAACAACATTGAGTATATTTAACATTAGACAATAGCAGCTATAGACTAGTGAGTAACTATGAGTAGCACTTGAATTCACTGACACTAGTAGTATTTAGAAGGTTACAAAAAGAAATAATAAACAATTATCCTACAATATTCCATCACCAAATGCACCATTACAAATATCGATATATTTTATTTCTTTACATGAATAATAGGTTATCGAATTGTTCAACAAATATCTAGATATATCCCAACACCAAAATTACCATTTCAAATATCAATTTGTTGATATTACTTTACAAAAAAAATGTTCAAATGTTTGTTAAGCTTATGGGACTTAACTACGGGGTCATCAGTCCCTAAACTTACAAACTACTTATCAACTACCTTATACTAAGGACAGCACAAATATCCATGCCCGAGGGGGGATTCGAACCCCCGACCGTAGTGGCCCTGAAGACCGTGACTGGAGCGCCTCAGTCCCGTGGGCCACCGCGGCCGGCTATTACTTTCTATGAATTCAGTGAGTTTTCATTGTTCAGATACATCAATAAGTCGCCTTATTTGGTATAGGCTTAGTATGTTACCAACTTTCTTCAGTACTGGCACTACTGTCAGTTTGTGTGCTGGTTTCAGTGTCAGTGCTATCCTCCGATTAAGCCTCTCTTGTGTTGGTGCGTCTGTATTGTGTGTTTTGTGTGTACTCTTAATACAAGTTCGTCGATATTTTGTCTGTCAGGTCATTGAGCTTCGTATATGCGTCAGGATCTCGAAGTACCAGTCTTATGTCTACATCTGGGGGGTAGTCTCGTCTAATGTGTGTGAAATGTGGGCAGTCTAAAAT
This sequence comes from Locusta migratoria, assembly GCA_026315105.1. Lineage (NCBI taxonomy): Eukaryota > Metazoa > Arthropoda > Insecta > Orthoptera > Acrididae > Locusta > Locusta migratoria. The sequence goes on along the minus strand of CM048749.1, from coordinate 25,026,332 downwards.
TATGTGTTCCGGGGTTCCTTCAACCCGGCATGTACAGTCCGCACTCTGGCTTGCATTCACGCGTCGAAGATGCGTGGGATAAGGACCGGGTCCATTCAGAAAGTGGACCATACCCCGGCTGTGATTAATGTGGCGCATTTTGAGACGTTCCCTGATGTCCGGGAAGAAGTTATATACTTTCATTCCGACATCAAGGAACTCCTCAATCCAATCACACAATTGGTCTATCAGACCATATGCTCTTACTTTGTTCATGAAACGTCTTTGAGGCCACGGCCAGGCCGCGCTAGCTTGTTGAGGGAATTGGGTAGTAAGGTGATGGGGTGTGTAGGGACTATGAGGAAGAAAGTTGGGAGGGGAGGGGCGTGTCATGAAGGGTTGGGTTTGTGGGTTGGCTCAGGCGAGCAAGACGAGGGGATGTGTAGGGATGGAGGTAAATTTTTTGGAAGTTGCCATTTAAATCGAGAAGGTTCTCGTCTCGTTCATATGTGGCCAGGAGATGCTCGCTTTCTGTTGTGCAGTGATGGAAGCATTTTTCATTGTGGTTGTAGAACGGGAGAAGACATTTCTGGATGGGGCCCGTCGCTGGTTCGGCAAGCGCTTTCGGGCCGCGGTCGTTTGTCACAGAGGAGCGGGCAGGTGTCCCTCCTGGTGAGGACTCAGCCACCAGCAGTAGACAGACCTCGGCTGCCGTCGTGGGCGGCTGTCCTTAATTGAGCCCGGCGGGGCCACGGCCGCGCTTTCGCCTCGTTTTGCTCGTCTGTCACGCTGCAGCCCGGTCGTCAGCTCGCGATCCGGCAGCGACCCCGCTAACGGTGTCGGCCACTCCCGCCTGTTCACCTGCGCGGCGCACGATCGGCTGTCAGGCTGCTGAGCAGCTAATTAATCAACTGAGACCATCCTGCTCAGGGACGCACGTGCAGATGTCGGCCTCCTAGACCACAAACTTCCCGGCGTGTCCCTCCTTCGCTTCATGTTTGATTCTAGCGTTCGTTTCCGCTGCCACCTCGCTACTCGCAGGCATGAATCAAGCCCACACAACCTTAGGGGCGCTTTGATTCTGCACAAGATACCGTGCCCATGGATGCGGTTCCTGAAGGGGGATGCTTGTCCACTGTTGGTCGAGCTAATCTCTACGAGATTATGAGAGTAACTCGGGCGTCCGATCCTTGATTGTCGTGAGTGCACTCGTGTTCTCTCCATAATCCATTATTAGTCCGGGACAAGTCCCGGAGATAAATTGAATTGCTCCCAATCCCCCGGTTCCGACCAAGGTTTTCGGGAGGTTTTCCTTGGTTGTAAGGCGTATGCCGGAACTGGTAAGCCCCTTCCACTTATTCCCAATTGGGATACCCCCTTTGCCCCACTATCAGCTTGTCTGATAATTGGCTGAATAGAACCGCGACTCTTTATGGGCCGGATCTCAAACAGCCCGCTCCACTCCTCGGAGTGTAGAATGAAAAGAATAAGGTTTATTTTTTTTTTATTTTTTTTTCAGACGCTCCAGCACGGAGATTACATCAACATTGTTCGTCCGAATTTTCATCCATTTAGCCATATCTATACCGATAACACTTAATAAATATTGAAAAGTTTGTTGCAACATTCGCAACCGCGCGAAGAGGCACTCTGCATATTATCTGAACTTTTGGTAGATCTGGTGGAAGTATTAAAATTTTTGAAGTTCGGCATTCATCGGATACTTTTCCACTTTTTTCTCCTTTACAATCTGCATCTTTGCAGCGAACAAATACTTTCACTGTAGTGAGACGATGCAGGTAACATGTGTTATGCTTCACATCACTGCAATCGACATTGACAGCTGCGGGGTTAACAACCGCCAGCTGCAAGCGGGTAGCGATGTGCCAGTAGGCAGGGTACACTGTAAACGCTTCAGGACTCCCGGCGAGCTACGAGCTGCGACCTGCCAGCAGCCGGCAGCGAGGTGCGAGATGGCAGCATAAGCGTACCCTTACTTCTATGATACTCTTCACGACTTGTAACGTCACTGATATTGTGAAAAATGACCACTGATTGTGTGGTAGTGTTCCATTATGAATTATTCTTTAACCTAAAGTGTTTCTGCACCATTAATGTTATCTACCTGTGTGTTAATTATTTTTCTTTTTATTAATGATCAATGTATGTTTGTCCCATATTTATAAATGATAAATTGTGTGTTCATGTGAATGTGAAAATGTGCTCTTAATATTGACCGTCTGCCGCGCAATGGCTTACAGTCGCCGCCTCCCACTTTAGGCCTCGTTTTGTTGTAGTTAAGAACGCATGGCTTCGTTTGTCGTCTGCGCTGGCGTCTACTGGCTGGCCAGAGACAAGCTTACTTGGCAAGGTGGCCGTGTTCTTAGTGTCGTACCAACCTAATCTTGGACGAAAGAGGTGACAGGAGACCTCTCTGGGAGCGGTTGAAGAGGGAATTGTCTTGGCCAGGTAGTAAGGGTTGGTAAACATAGGTCTCTGATCGCACTCTGCGTCGCTTTTAGAGCGTTCTACATCCGATGTATGGATGGGGAAGGTTTTTCCGTGGCCTTAGAGCTTTAGTCTTCATTCTTCTTTCTGGCTCTGACGACTGTGGAACTAAGTACTCCGCCGAATCATGCTGTGGGGAAGGCATGCTGTTAGGACTTTATTTGTGATCAGGCGGTCTTGGATTTCAGTGGTGGTTTTTTTGAGTAGTTCTTTCGCTGTGCAAGGCGAAGTGTTTCTTAATTGACAGAACACGAGTAAATTCAATGTAAATTTATTATTTGCATTTTCATTCCAGTGATGATTGTGTGTCCAGTTTTGCTCAAGTTAGAATACATGTGTGTGGCCTTCAGCCTTTGTGTAAACTTAGTGTGTTTGAATTTCCTTTGTGTTTTTAACTAACGTTTTCGCATCGTTTCTGTATCTGCAAGTATGCTACATATTCCTCAGATTTTCTGATTTCATTCTGTATTTCCTGTCTTGCATGACCGATTGCACCACGTGCTTTCGTAACGGCCGCTACTTCGGCCTTCAGTCATGCTTTTGTTAAAACTACTTTTCTTCTATACGAATTCTCATGTTTGCTCTATTTGCTTATTCTGAATTAATTTCCTTAGTAAATTCTATGTAATTCACCATGGTCGCACACCATGTGGTACTTAAGAATAGTATGCCACTGCCTTCCCTCACATGAGTTGTTTAGTGTGCAGTATATTTAAAAATTTGTGATCAAGACACCCGCCATCTCGTCAAGACGCCGACAACGCTTTGATGTGTTCCAGGATTGTAATGTACTGTCTAACTTTATGCGTGTGTCTGTGAATGAATGAATGTTCTTTCAGTTACCCATTGTGTATTTGAAAATTTCCTCCCACGTTACCTCCATATTCATAAAGGACAGAAACAGTCTTAATATGGGCAGTAGTTCTATGTTTTCATTCACTTTTATGCGAGGTATGTGCTTAATTTGGTCTCTCCACATTTATTTGCTTGTGATTTTTCTGAATAGATTATGATTTTAAAGTATCAAACCTCTGTTTTATGATTTCATGTTCCCCATCCTGTGTTTAACTATCTATTCAATTATTTTTTAACTTTGATGCTGTTTTTGATAAAACGTTGCCTGCTCCTGTAAGGAGTGAGCAGTTGGTTAAATTTCCGTTGCGTATGTACCGTGGCCACTCATAAAGTAATTTAGAGCAGGAGTGACAGTTTTAATTTTCATTTGCCGATCTCAACTGCCCGAAATTTTGCCTATTTTAATAACAGGCTACTTTCAACTGTCCTCCATTATTTTCGCGTTTGCAGTATTTTGCTGTTCCATCAGGGCTCCCGTTTTTAATCCTTATCACCACAGGGCGGTCGCATTGGATGACACATCTGTCAGGCGGCCGTCCTAATTTATTTTGAGAGTGGCCGTATGGTCACTGAACACGAAAGATCTTTTTGTCGATTGTTGTCTTTATTTTTAATTCAAATGTTTGTATAGTCTATGGGACTTAACTACGGCGTCATCAGTCCCTAAACTTACAAACTACTTATGAACTAACTAAGACTAACGACGGCACAAATATCCTTGCCCGAGGGGGGATTCGAACCCCCGACCGTAGTGGACGTGCCGACAGTGACTGAAGCGCCTCAGTCCCCTTGGCAACCGCGGCCGGCCTTTATTTTTAGAAGAACCATCAACCCAAATATGTGCATATGCTTATGATGTAGCAATTATTAGCCGAAGCGGGGTATCGTTACAGAGGACAATAGGTGTGCTGAAAGAAGCCACGGAAGCCAGAGGTCTTTATATAAATGAAAAGAAGACCAAGTAAGTGAATTTCTACAGGACAGAAGATAACAACTTGGCTAGAATATCAGCAGCAGGGTTCAGTTTTGAACACTAGCAGAACTTCGATTATTTGGGCTCTAATATTAATAGGACATGTTTCATGTCAACCAAAATAAAACAGCGCATCTTAAGTGGTAACAGATGCTTTCACACATTTAAGAAACTTTTGACTTCTAGGATAATGAACAGGCAGTTGAAACTCAAATCTATAAGGTTATCATCAAGCCAGTTGTAACCCACGGATGCGAAACATGAACGCTAGCAAGGACTGATGTGCAGCAGCTTGGGATATTTGGACGTAGTTTTGCCCAAGGCTTGTGGGGTAGTACAGGATAACAACAGTATGTGGAGATCTAGGACGAATGCTGAGCTGTAACACCTCATACAAGAATAGTAGTAAAAGCAATCAAGATTGCAGTAATCTCATATCAGTGAGAAGTTTCGGTGCATTTGGTGGGCCATATAAACATTCAGAGGATCATTTGGTTGGAAATGGCGAATTTATCTGATGATGACCGAGTAAATTTTAATTAATACTCTATCTTGTCATCTTGATTGTTTTTACTATCGGATCATCAAGAATGGAGTGTTGTTACCTGCATCTCATGTTAGCCGAACCTTTTTTTAATTTTTTTTATAGTTTATCTACATTATATGCATGTATCTGTTTGTAGCCCTTGGAAACGGCCAACTTAACACGAAAGACATAATTCGTCAACTTCAGTTTTCACCAGTTAATACCGACTATTCGCATTGGTCAAATAGTAATGTTATCCTTGATTACAACATGATTTACCAGCCGAGGTTCAGGACCAAGAGTAGAAAACTGGTGATTTCTTGTAGTATTCAAACTAGCATTACTTTTCGATAGAAGCAACTGTAGATGAACTAAGTGCTGTTTCAATTCCCTATTTTACCAGATATTCTACATTTCTTGAAGGAAAGTAGAATGCAGAAGTCTGATGGAGACTTAAAATTTTTTAACTTTTGATTTCTGCATTCGTTACTGGAAATAATATGAATAAGAAAACCGAAAACCGGTTATTTAAAAAGCCAGTTATATTGCGGAGTTTTTACAGGAAGTTTTAATTGGATATGAAAAAACCCTATAAGAGAAAACCGGATCGTTTCAGTCGTAACCGTCAGCCCTACGGCCTGGGCGTTGCACTTTGTGTGGTCGGCAGTGTAGCTGAGTGGGCCGCTGGCCGCAGCCGTTTGAAGCGACTAAGCAGGGGCGACGGGTGCCGCTGCAGACGCCGCAGTGACAGCCCGCTCGGCCAGCTGTTGCTCCCCCTCCTGGAACACGGCATTTCAATTTGGCCCCCGCGGACCGCGGTGCGTTTGTTTTTGCTTTTCCTGTTCCGCCGTGACTGTCGTTTATTAATTCGGCCGCAGCTGCGCCATTGTCCCCGCCAGCTGTGGCCGGCAGATGGCCGCCGCCGCCGAGTCGCAGGTGGACCGCGACCTGCCGGTCAAAGCGCCGGCGCTTCCTGCCAGGCCGAGGACCGCGTGAACGCCCAGATATCTGGGACACCGCTGGCTGGGATCTCCGGTATACTAGTGCCCAGAGGAGACCACAACTGGTGGGAACCGTTTCCTGCAGTTCTGTCTCAACAGATCTACCTCCCAGCGTAACTAGTGGCACCACAACACAAAGTGAGGCAAAAGTCGCAGAGCCGGCCGCGTTGGCCGAGGAGACTGAGGCGCTCCAGTCACGGTCTGTACGGTCACTACGGTCGGGAGTTCGAATCCCCCCTCGGGCATGGATATTTGTGCCGTCCTAGTTCGTAAGTAGTTCATAAGTAGTTTGTAAGTTTAGGGACTGATGACCCCGTAGTTAAGTCCCATAAGCTGTACAAACATTTGAACGTTTTTAAAAGTCGCAGAACACCTTTTCATTTCAAAAACTCTGCAGGAAGTGGGAAACATGTTCGGTTGGATGGTTGGTTTGTTTGGATGTGGGGACCAAACTGCTAAAATTATCGGTCCCCCCGTGGGGAGGGGAAGGAGTGAGGATAGGAAAGGTAATGCAGTTCTGTCTCAACAGCTCCACCTCCCGACGTAACTAGTGGCTCCACAACACAAAGTGAGACTAAAGTCGCAGAACACTTTTTCATTTCAGAAACTCTGCAGGAAGTGGGAAACATGTTCGGTTGGATGGTTGGTTTGTTGGGATAGGGGGACCAAACTGCTAAAATTATCGCTCCCCCCGTGGGGAGCAGAAGGAGTGAGGATAGGAAAGGAGGGGAAGGGAAAGGAAATGCAGTTCTGTCTCAACAGATCCACCTTCCGACGTAACTAGTGGAACCACAACACAAAGTGAGCCAAAAGTCGCAGAACACATTTTCATTTAAGAAACTCTGCAGGAAGTGGGAAACATGTCCTCTCCAGTTGGTTGGTTAGTTGTTTGGGATAGGGGGACCAAACTGCTAAGATTATCAGTCCCCCGGTGGGGAGGGGAAGGAGTGAGGATAGGAAAGGAAATGCAGTTCTGTCTCAACGGATCCACCTTCCAACGTAACTAGTGGCACCACAACACAAAGTGAGACAAAAGTCGCAGAACACCTTTTCATTTCAAAAACTCTGCAGGAAGTGGGAAACATGTTTGGTTGGATGGTTGGTTTGTTGCGATACGGGGACCAAACTGCTAAATTTATCGGTCCCACCATGGGGAGGGGAAGGAGTGAGGATAAGAAAGGAAATGCAGTTGTGTCTTAAGAGATCCACCTCTCAACGTAACTAGTGGCACCACAACACAAAGTGAGGCAAAAGTCGCAGAGCCGGCCGCGTTGGCCGAGGAGACTGAGGCGCTCCAGTCACGGTCTGTACGGTCACTACGGTCAGTACGGTCGGGAGTTCGAATCCCCCCTCGGGCATGGATATTTGTGCCGTCCTAGTTCGTAAGTAGTTCATAAGTAGTTCGTAAGTTTAGGGACTGATGACCCCGTAGTTAAGTCCCATAAGCTGTACAAACATTTGAACGTTTTTAAAAGTCGCAGAACACCTTTTCATTTCAAAAACTCTGCAGGAAGTGGGAAACATGTTCGGTTGGGTGGTTGGTTTGTTTGGATGTGGGGACCAAACTGCTAAAATTATCGGTCCCCCCGTGGGGAGGGGAAGGAGTGAGGATAGGAAAGGAGGGGAAGGGAAAGGAAATGCAGTTCTGTCTCAACAGATCCACATTCCAACGTAATTAGTGGCACCAGAACAGAAAGTGAGTCAAAAGTCGCAAAACAACTTTTCCTTTTCATTTCAGAAACTATGCAGGAAGTGGGAAACGTGTTATCGCCAGTTGGTTGGTTGGTTGGTTGGGATAGGGGGACCAAACTGCTAAGATTATCGGTCCCCCTGTGGGGAGGGGAAGTTCACTGAGGCTTTTTGCGGATGATGCTGTAGTATATAGAGAAGTTGTAAAAATGGAAAATTTTACTGAAATGCGGGAGGATCTTCATCGAATTGACGTATGGTGCAGGGAATGGGTATTGAATCTCAATCTAGACAAGTGTAACGTGCTGCGAAAACATAGAAAGAAAGCTCCTGTATCATTTAGCTACACTATAGCAGGTCAGCAACTGGAAGCAGTTAATTCCATAAATTATCTGGGAGTAGGCATTAGTAGTGATTTAAAATGGAACGACCATATAAAATTAATCATCGGTAAAGCAGATGCAAGACTTAGATTCATTAGAAGAATCCTAAGGAAATGCAGTCCGAAAACAAAGGAAGTAGTTTGCAGTACACTTGTTCCCCCACAGCTTGAATACTGCTCACCGGTGTGGGATCCGTAACAAGTGGGTTTGATAGAGAAAGTAGAAAAGATCCAACAGACAACAGCGCGCTTCGTTACAGGATCATTTCGTAATCTCGTTACGGAGATGATCAATAAACTCCAGTGGAAGTCTCTGCAAGAGAGACGCTCTGTCGTTCTCAGATGAAGAGACTTACACAGGACAGGGTAGCGTGGAGAGCTGCATCAAACCAGTTTGCTGACTGATGATCACCACATCAACAACCTACATATATCTCGCGAAGAGATCATGAAGATAAAATCAGAGAGATTAGAGTCCACACAGAGGCATACCGATAATTTTCTTTCCGCGAACAATACGAGAGTGGAACAGGAGGGAGAACCGATAGTGGTACTCAAGGTACCCTCCGCCACACACCACCGGTTGGCTTGTGGAGTATGGAAGTAGATGTAGTGAGGATAGGAAAGGAGGGGAAGGGAAAGGAAATGCAGGCTAGGGAGGAAAGAAGGGAAAAGACTGCATTAGGTCGGGGCACCGTGCTTGCCACTCACTTACGATAGAACCGTGATCCCCCTGGGGGGGGGGGGGGACTCCAGTTAGGTATGGGTATGATGGTCTATCTTCTGCGGTATGTACTGAACATGGGTGCCATCTTGAATCTGAACCAGATAAAAAAAAACAAAAAAAAAAAAAAAAAAAAAAAAAAACAAAAAAAAAAAAAAAAACTGGAAGGGGTCGTGTAATACACGGTGAATCACCTAATACTTGCACCGCAAATATTGCGGAAACGGAAAGTGCGATTGATGTACGGTTTTCACAGAATGGATTGGTAGTCAAAGACTCGTATTGTTAGCCAATAAACAGATTGTAAAAATACCTAGAAAGTGTATTTTTATGCAAATATACAATTTTCCAAATGGAACAATGGTTGTTTCTGTATGCACTGGAATTTTTGACACCAGTTATGTACAAACAATTTTGAATGCCATTTTTATCACGTTTATTTTCGCAGCTATAACTATTCAAAGTTTTGGGGGCGGAGGCTACAACAGCGTAGCTGACTGGCTGGTGGTCGTGATACAGTGGGCCGTGCCCCAGGGGCTACCCACTCGGCCAGTCAGTTACGCTATCGCAGCCTCCGTCCCCGAAACTTTGAACGGTTAAAAAAATGTCATTCAAAATTCTTTGTACACCGTTGGTGTCTTAAATTCCACTGCATGATAGAAACAACCATTGTTACATTTAAAAACTGTATGTTTGCATGAAAAAATACACTTTATAAGTAATATTCAATCTATATGTTGGCTTAAAATACGAGCCGCTGACTACCAATCCATTTTGTGAAAACCGCACGTCAATCGCACTCTCCGTTTCCGCAATATTTGCGGTGCAAGATTTAGGTGACTCACCCTGTATATCAAATAACATCAGTATTTTCTGACAAGTTTATTCCTACAAACAGAGTCCACATATCCGTTATAGTTCAAAAGTTACAACACATTTTGTCTGGAGGTATGACCTGACTTTTTTCCATAAATAACAGTCATTTGATGTGTTGAACATGCTGTCCCTCTTGGTCATATTTCAAGTCGCTGAATATAAGTGTTGTAGTCGCAGAGGGATCTCAGCAAAAATACTGGCACACGCTTCTTCAGTGCGTTGCTCGTGATGATGTCTATTTGCTATTTTCTCTTGCTTTAAATGACCCCACAGATAAAACTCAAATGGTCCGAGACCAGGTGATCTGGGTGACGATTTCACAAAACCACGCTGGCCAATCCAATGACCAAGAAACTGACCATCTAAACAATGACGAACAACTTCTCCGTTATGTAGTGGAGCCCCATCCTGTTGAATGAGAGAGGGAAAGCTGTCATCTTCATTAAGAACTAAGGGAAACACCACTTCTTGCACTATTTCCAGGTAGCTTTGAGGAATCAATCATGAATATCTTAAAAAATGGTACTAAAAAGAATCACATAACTTTTCATTCATAACTGCTATGTCAAAAGTGATTACACGTATTAACTTGACAGAAAATGTATATTTCGTTGATATATCACAGGCACCTTACCATAAAAAAATCTGACTAAGATTGAAGATGACCGATTTCAGAATGGTGTCCTAGGTCGGTATTTACCGTAAAAGATAGACTGCCCCAGCCATACCTAAATGGAATATTCAAGTTTCCCCGTTCCTCAGATTGTTTGACATAATTGGCGTACTGAGACTTTCGGGTAACCCTGAATATACAGCTCAAATAAAAAATTAATGAACATGGAGAGTCGATGTATATGTATATATCCGATGACGGCAGTTGCCACGTGTGGGATAGTACATGTACTATTGTTTCAATGTCATCTGCCAACATATAGCTGAGTGGCGTAGCTGACAGAGCGCCACCTGTGTGTACGCTGTAACCCTTTCAATCCCAAATTTTATTAATTGATGAACAAAAGTATTTCCTTGCATGTTTCTGTACTTAATGACTGGAATAATGTATATTTGACAGAATTTTTGATTATTGTTAGTTTTTGGAGAGAAATTTGGGATGAGTACATATGACATCCCAAATTTTATTAATTGATTAACAGTATTCCTGGCATATTTCTATACATAATGATTGGAATAATGTATGTTTGACATAATTTTTTATTATTTTTAGTTTTTGGAGGGAAATTTGGGATGACTACATATGGCACCATTGGGTAGGATGTACTTTCTTAATCATAACTAATAAAACTTTCAAACTGTTTACTACTAATTTAGACATTGGACAATTATTTAGTAATGAAATTTTCTTAAGAAAAGCGTTTCTGAAGAAGCGAAACTTGTTGACATCCAATATTAATTTAAATGTTAGTATGTCCTTTCTGAAAGCATTTGTCTGGAGTGTAGCATTGTACAGGAGTGAAACGTGGACGATAAGGAGTTCAGGATCGGTACCACAGTTTTCCATTTATTCGCCCACGCCTGCCAGAGTGAGGCAGATGCTGGGGCAACAGCGACGGGTCAGAGGCTCGGTTCGCACTGGGGTCACGGCGCGATGTTTTTGCTGCCGGGAGCGCAGATACGCCGCTGCTACTGCTGGCTCGCTGCCTCGTAAATAAAACGGCGGCCAACACATCACGACTGCGATGCACTGCACTAATTGCACCCGTAATTTAACCAGCTGCAGCTGAACAAGCACGTTAATTAAGTTTAAGCGCGCGCATATTACGCCGGCATCAATAAGACGCACGGTGCCCGGCTGCCTTCTTTATTCGCTGCCGGGTCGGGCAATTAATTACGCACTCCGCTACCTGCGGCGCTGTTCGCAGGAACACAGCGATGGCTGCGGCGCGGTGCGCTGCTCGCAGCCAACGACCAAGCGTTTTCATAGCTGCAGGAATTTGGCGCCGCGTTGTACGCGATGCATTTCGTAGTGCCTCGTCTCCTCGACAGTGACAATATGGGGAAGGTGTTTTCTAACGGAGCGGTGAGGCCCAGGGGCGCCAAGGCATGTCTTAGGCCGGCCGCGGTGGCCGAGCGTTCTGCGGCGCGCCATCACAGTCTGCACGGCCACTACGGCCATGGATATTTGTGCCGTCCTTAGTATTAGCTAGTTCACAAGTAGTTTGTAAGTTTAGGAACTGATGACCCTGTAGTTAAGTTCAAATGTTCAAATGCTTGTTAAGCTTATGGGACTTAACTACGGGGTCATCAGTCCCAAAACTTACAAATTACTTATGAACTACTTACGAACTAGGACGGCACAAATATCCATGCCCGAGGGGGGATTCGAACCCCCGACCGTAGTGGCCGTGCTGACCGTGACTGGAGCGCCTCAGTCAACTCGGCCACCGCGGCCGGCTGTAGTTAAGTCCCTTAAGCTCTACAAACATGTGAACATTTAATTTGCATGTCTTAGGGGAGAAAAAAAAGGTACTAAATCATCGATATCATAATTTACAATCACCGATTTTTTTGAAAGCAAAGTATTATTTACTCTTACTGAATTCAGGGAAGCTGAAGAGAAAGCGTGCTGAAAGCCATCTATCTATTGCCTGCATCCATCTGTGTTTCACGCGAGCAATGACGTCAAAACTGACCAGATCACGACCAACGGGAAATACAGGCCCCAGCGCAGTCGTCATGCCACGTAAGCAAAGTAGTCCCGAGCCGGCGCGATCACTAGCTCAGTGACTTCCCTCTATGAGGCAGTGGGCAGTGCCCCAGCGGCCGACCAATCGGCTCGGAACTCAAAATGTTCAAATGTTTGTAGAGTCTATGGGACTTAACTACGGGGTCATCAGTCCCTAAACTTACAAACTACTTATGAACTAGCTAACACTAAGGACGCAGTGGCGTAGCTATCACAGGGCTAGGCGGGGCAGTGCCCCGGGGCCCCCGAGCTCCAGGGACCCCTCGGCCTTCGTGAGCGACGATCGAGAAAAGTTACAGTAGAGCGTAGAATTTTTTATTTAATTTTTTTACCCTCCCACACTATCGTCCATCATATCCCCTTCCCCTCAAACCAAGTTTCCCACAGTAGCCGCACTGGGCCACCGGCTTGCGGAACAATGCTTCTAATTGGGCCTTCACAAGACACACTGCTGACAGGCGAAGCTGCCAGTCAATGTGGCCAACAATCGGCACACTTCAGTCGGCAGAAGTAGCGGCAGCATCAGAGCTGCTCACAGCAACAGCTGCGTCTTCCAAGTGTTGCGGCGTGCAATGTTAAAGATCGCGCTCCTCCAAATACATCTACATAGATACTCTGCAAATCACATTTAAGTGCCTGGCAGAGGGTTCATTAACCACTTTCATAACTTTTCTCTACCGTTCCATTCTCTAATAGCGCGCGGGAAGAAAGAACACCTAAATCGTTCCGTTTTCGATCTGATCTCTCTTATTTTATTGGGATGGTCATGTCTCCCTAAGTAGGTGGGTGCTAGCAAAATATTTTCACTTTCAGAAGTAAAAGTCGGTGATTGAAGCTTCGCAAACAGATCACGCCGCAATGAACAACGTCTTTCTTTTAATGATTTCCACCCCAATTCGTGCAACATTTCCATGACGCTTTCCCACCCGTAACGTGATAAAACAGAACGAGCTGCCCTTCTCTAAACCTTCTCAATGTCTTCCGTCAGTCCCACCTGGTGAGGGTCCCACAAGGGGCAACAGTACTCCAGGAGAGGACGCACAAGTGTGATGTAGGCAGTCTCTTTGGTGGAACTGGTGCATCTTCGAAGCGTTCTGCCATTGAAACGTAATACAGTATAAACACGTTTACTTTACAGTACATCTTATTGGCAAATAGAAGTGTACAGTTCGAGTATCCGAATAAACTGGTTTTCCGAATATCCATGTCCACAAATTACTTCGGATAATAGACGTTATAATGTATATAAAAATTTTAGTTGAATGAAGGAATTTCGACTTTTAATTTCTCCTGCCGAAATTGACCCCAACATGGACAGTTCGCCAATTATGTAAGGAACTTATAACAAAATATGCATTATTAGAACGTGAGGTTACGTAAGTATTTACCGCAGGTTTATTCTTCCGCAGCAGCCGAAAGGTTGTTCAGCAAATTAAAAATTATCAAAACGCATCTGAGCTACAGTATGGCTCAAGCTCGACTCGGACATTTGGCACTCATAGCAATCGAAAACAACGCTGCATCAAGTCTAGATTTAATAGACCTTATTGATGATTTTGCAAAAACCAAAGCCAGAAAAAGATTGTAAAATAATTGTTAAAATAAAATTAACTACTTTTTAATTGCGTACCCATATTATTACTATAATGTAGTGCAGTCACGAAAACGCTTACCGATAATTACCGATCAGAAATCATATCTTTGCTAACATCTGCAATATAACAGTTTAAAGCATTGTATTACTCCAGAAGGTATTCTTTCATTCTGACTTTGGTGCGTGAGGAAACACGAACGAAATCCCCACGACTTGAAAAACGCCACTCATTAAGTTCGTGATACACAACGAGGCGCGAAAAATAATTATGAATTTTTTTCAAGGTCTAATAGTATTCGTGTTACAAAAAATAGGAAAATTCCCAACTTTTAGAAAACAATGTTTTAACACATTGACTGCTACGAGAGTTAAATATAAGTCACAGGAAGTCTTCTCTTCGGGTCACGTGAAGTAAATACAACTCACAGACATTTTTCCATTTGAAGCTCTGTGGTGCAGTTGTAACTCACAGTAGCGTGCTGTGAACGTGGTGTTACAGTACTTTGTGGCCCCAGTAACAAATCATGTTGGTTGCCTCCAGTTTTCAAGAGCTCAAGATTAGTTATTGACACTTGAAATCGTGAATTATATGTAACTCACATGGCCCAGTCATATCGGAGTTTCCTTTTTTTTTAATAATCTATTATTTGGTATTAAATATTAGTTATACAGTAGATTGTAAATCACATACAGTTTTAATTACAATCTCCAACTCTAATTGCAACAACAATGAAACAGACTGAAGAAATTGGGTAATTACACTTTGTATCTCTAACACCTACATGCACTGTGCTTTATTAAGAAACACTCCTCGCAAAAATATGAGTCACAATTTCTTACATTTCCATGTAGTTTGTTTGCATTTCTTGACAGCCTGCTCTCGTCCAAATTTATTCTCCCATGTTCACAAGAGCACAATCTGCAGGCAGCTCGGTGGCTACGGTGAGAGATTTCTCAGGGGCATCGGCATCTTCTGAATGGCGTAGTCTCAAAGTCACTTCCTCTTTGAATTCTGTGATTGAGATGATCTGGTTGTTGACGTATCGGTAAATCACAATAGCATTTACCAGTGCTGACCATGTCAACAGTTCAACTGCAAGCTTCCTGTACCATTTCACACCCCGCCTTAGACAGTATAGGACTTCATTTGGTGAGAGAGATCTATAAATGACCCATTATAGTTAATTAGCATTTTTGGTTTTTTCTTTGTTCCCCTCTTGGTTTGAACTTCAGCTTCTTCCTCTCCATGAACAGTACTCAGCATCAACACATTCCTCTTATTTTTCCATTTCAGTAGTATTTTCATCTTCTATACTTATGTTCATAACTTCAACTAAAAACTTCTGTACATGCCTTTTCTACGAATCACTTTTTCCTACTACAATATCAATGTGTTACGGGGCAAACAACACTGAATAAAGACTGTAGTAACAATGCAGAAAAACAATAATGGAACTGTACGCAAATAATGCTGTGGAATGAAAGACTTACAGGAGTACCAACCCAAAACTATTAACGACATAGCAAATGACACACCTGGCACTTTGCTCTGGCGCCATGTGAGTTATATGTAACTCTCACAAAAAACATAAACTAAGGTACTAAATTGCCATATTTTCAAGTTATTTGTACTTAAATAGCTTACCTCAAGCAAACTAAAGCAGAATATGGACAAAAAGTAAATAGTTCTCGGGGGTCGGTAACCCAAGTATACCTTTGGCAGCCAATATGTAAATATAGTTATTGTTGAACAGAATGGACTAAGACAAAATATTAAATGTACCGCATATTTAAGTACAGTAGAACAGTATTGGGCATATGATTTGTTGTGGGGATGTGACAGGTGACTGCAGGAAGTGGAGGGAAGGGATGGGGGGTTGGAGCACAAAAGGTGCCGGAAAGGGCAGACCGCTGGAATGGCCAGGCATTGCCGGTCTTTGTGCGCCTGTGAAACAGCCCCCATTCTGTCTACCCCATTACATCGCAAAAGGAAATTACAAGGTGTTTTACAAAGTTATACCGACCCTTCCACAGTGCACCTCATAAATCACAGATGACGTACTGCGCAGACAGACCTGGAGAGTGCGCATTTTCCACAAAATGCGTTGTGCCAGGAAACAGGCATGTTTATTTTCCACAAATGCGTTAATACTGGGAGGAATAGCGAACAGAATCTACATACCTTTATACACACTACCTTGCAATGGAAGGCGGGAAATGGATCCGGCATTCTCTGTTTTTTTTTTTTTTTTTTTTTTTTTTTTTTTTTTTTTTTTTTTTTTTTTTTTCTCTGGGAACGGCTCCTTCCCATACCATAAGAACTATTCACTCTTCAATTTACGTTCATATTAACACGTTCCGTGGTTCGGAACCCACGTTAAACTGTAGGTCCCCCTGTAACTGCCTGGGAAAGTCAGTTCGAAGGTCGGAGGAAGGCAACGGCATACCACCTCCAAACAGGACCATTGCCTAGTAAAGCACTGTGGTGTTCAAACCAATCCTTGGATTGTTGACTGCTTTACCTTTTTATTAACACTTTACCATCCACCGCATTCTGCTCAGTTTTTCTATGTGAAAAACAAACAATTTCACTGTGTTTTAAAGTAATGGTGAGAATTCAGCACTTTACGCAATCTTTTAAGGTACGTTTCTACTCTCACACAATTTGTTTATTCTGCCATTTAAAGGTTTAATTACATTCACGGATCAGAAGTTTTATGTACTAATTACTTTGTCACAATAGTGAATTGTGCATCAAGACGCTGCCCTCTACCCCACTGTCACGATAATAAGCGATGATATCGACTTAGTTATTTCACGTGTTACTTTTTCCTGGCCAGACACTAACATATACTTCAAGAAGCCTGGTAGGGGCACGACTCTATCCAAAGTGTTTCATCAAACAAAATCCAGCAACTTACTTTTGATGAAACCATCTCACGCGAATATTTCCCCTGTTTTCCTTCTTTGACTGGGCTGTCAACGAAATGAGCTAACAGCGCAGTAGTTCAGCGAGAGTGAGTTGTCGGCACTGCCGTCCGCCTGCTGTCACTGCTGACAAAAAATATCCCAAGGGGCATTTTCATCTGTATGTTCTACCCAGGTCGTACTCTATCTCTATTCTCTGCAAAATTTCATCCAAATCGCCTAGTAATTTTTGCGTGAAATCATAACAAAGAAACAAACTTTCACAATTACATTAGATAGTAAGATTAAATATTATCTGCTGCGTGACACATAATAATTTACTTAGTAGTATTTAGGTTTGCCTTATTATGTCTTCCAGTGGGCGGTACGGAGCTGATGAAGTAGTTTTGCATCTGTACAGTATTAGTGTAAAGAGGGCCCCAATGTCATTTTTGCCCCGGGGCCCTTGGTCACATAGCTACGCCACTGTAAGGATGGCACAAATATCCATGCCCAAGGTGGGGATTCGATCCCCCGACCGTACTGGCCGTGCAGACTATTTCAAATTAAAACTAGGTTTACAAACAAAAGATTTTTGATATTTCTGACGCGAATCTGCGCTTGCGCGCTAGGAGGCAAAATCGCGCGCAAGACGCGAAGAGAACTGTCAGATTTTTGTATTTCTTCGATCATACCTCGCAAGTAACAGAGGGAAACTGATTTTTTACATCTTTCGTTGAAATTATTTCTATGAACTCAATGTTCCCGTTTAATGAACAGTAATTTTATGTGATTTTCATTAAGTAATTGTTACTTTCGTATGTAGCAATTACGGAAAGTTTCAATGACGGAATTATTTTACTACTGCTCTGAATCACAGACCGCTTGTCCACTCCGGCCGGCATGTACAGTTAATTATCACAGAGATCAGATCGGCTTTCATCATATGAGCTTACGTGAGGCCGTATTTTTCGAAAGCTTCAATTAGTCGTTGTAAGAGTGTAATGGGACAGTGTTACGGCTACGATATTAGTCTCTCGTACTAGATATGGTGGCTTCGAATCTCGTCAAATGTCATGATTTATTAAACATTTTAAATCTAATCCAAATGACGTATAGTTGTTTTTAGTCAATCAGTTGGTTTAATTGAAAACTTTTATTTATAATATTTTGCTACGTCATTTTAATTATGATATAGAATTTCTTATTTGCTCTTATTTGCTCTTCCATCATCATTAGAATTTTCTTGTGT
Source organism: Locusta migratoria (assembly GCA_026315105.1). Classification (NCBI taxonomy): domain Eukaryota; kingdom Metazoa; phylum Arthropoda; class Insecta; order Orthoptera; family Acrididae; genus Locusta; species Locusta migratoria. Next base: position 25,008,362 of record CM048749.1, on the reverse strand, counting down.
CGTCTAACCATACGGTAACGGTGTGCCATGCTCCGCTACCCACTGATTCGTAACGCCGCAGCTCATGTAGCCACTAGCCAGTGTGGAGATACGTTCAAGTCACAATGATAACGAGAAATTAGTTTCCATTTAGCGCTGGAAAGGACTGCTTCCTGTATTTTTCTCGTAAAGGTTAGTTTTATTAGCGGTGAACGAAGCTCTCATGATCATAGTTCTGCTGCAGATTACTGACCGTCGCGTAGCGTCAGGTTGTGCTTAGGTCAGAGAGCAGTTTTCAGGGCTACAGAACTCGTCTTATTCCATAGCTGAATCATTGTATACCAATTAGGTTTCTATCAGAGTATGCTGATGCAATAGCCCCATACTTAGTTATCAAATACAAACGTTCTCTCAGTGAAAGATCCGTACCCAAAGAGTGGAATGTCGCATAGGTCACTCCAGTATCGAGAAAGGCAATAGGAGTGATCCGCAAAATTTCAAGCCTATATCGTTGACGTCGGTTTGCAGCAGGATTTTAGAACATATACTTTCCTCAAATATTAAGAACTACATCTTAGAGAACGACCTGTTAACCCATGGTTAACACGGATTCAGAAAGTATCGTTCTTGTGAAACATAGCTATCTTTTTACTCATATAATGCGATGAGTGCTATCGACAAGGGATGTCAAACAGATTTCGTGCTTCTCAGTTCCAGAAGTCCTTTGACACTGTACCGCAGAAGCGGCTTCTAATCAGATTGGATCCTTATGGAATATCGTCACACTTGGGCTATTGGATTCGTGATTTCCTGTCAGAAAGTACACAGTACGTTGTAATTGACGAAACGTCATCGAGTAGAAGTGATATCTGGCGTGCCCCCCCCCCCCCCCCCGAAGCGTAATAGGGCCCATAGAGTTCCTTATTTTTATAAACGGTTTAGGAGACAATCTGAGTATCTCTCTTAGACTTTTTGCGGATGAAGCTGTCATTTACCGGTTAGTAAAGTCGGCATAAAATAAAAAGTAACTGCAAAATGATTTAGATATCTGCAGGATGCAATAACTGGCAATTGTTCGTTAATAATGACAAGTGTGAAGTCATCATATGTCCACTAAAAGAAATCCATTGAACTTCATTTACGCGATAAATCAGTCAGATCTGCAGGCCGTAACTTCAACTAAATACCTAGGAGTAACAAATACGAACGACATAAATTGGGAAGAGCACATTGAAAATGTCGTAGGGAAGGTGAACCAAAGGCTACGTCTCATTGGGAGAACAGTTAGAAGATGCCTACACCACACTTGATGCGCGTTGTGGGATCCACACCAGGTGGGACTGACACGATTTAGAGAAAGTTCAGAGAAGGCCAACTCATTTTATATTATCGCGTTATAGAGGAGAAAGTGTCACGGAAATGATGCACGATTTGGGGTGGAAATCATTAAAAGAAAGGATTTATTTGTTGCGGCGAGATCTATTTACGAAATTTCTTTCATCAACTTTCTCTTCAGAATACGAAAATATCTTGTTAGCACCGACATACATTGGAAGACATGATCATCATACCAAAATAAGAGAAATCAGATCGAAAACGGAGAGATTTACAGAATGGAACTGTAGAGAAATATCATAAAAGCGGTTCGACGAACCCTCTGCCATACACTGTAATGAGACTTTGTAGAGTATTTATGTAGATAGATATATTCGAGGGAGTGGGTGGTTTTAATGTTCTACATAGTTGTTGGAGCAGTGTTCTGCCTTGCTTCTCCAGAGGAACATAGTTGTTTTAGATCTGCCGAGATTTAGGAAAGACGAAACTTCAGATTTTACTCGTCAGTTCGTGCTTCTTACTGTTTTAGATAAGCATCACGGTTTTACAGTCGTGTGCACTGATGGATCGAAGCAAGGGGACTCCGTCGGCTGTTCCATTGTCTTCGCCAACCGCGTTGTAGTGTTCGCCTACCCGAGAATTATTCTTTCTGCAGAGCTTCACGCGTTATTGAAATTACTAGAGCAGTGTAGGGCAGATACGTATGTTACAGGATAAAGATTGCTTCCTTTGCTTTGATTCTCTCTGTGCGCTGCGGTCGTTGCAAGACCTATATCCAGCTAAAAAGTTGCTGCAGCTTATACGCGACGAACTGTTCTTTCTCTAGCGTCGTAGGCAGGAGGTGTCGTTGTGCTGGGTGCTGGGCTTGTGGGAATTCAGGTCATGAAGCAGCAGATCGGGCTACCAAAGAGGCTTGCAACGCACCTAATGTGACGCTGGGTCCGATTCTCTTTCAGGATATTACTTCTTAGATGTGGCTGCGGTCCCTGCAGTTGTGGGAAGAGGCACAAGCTGCGGTTGCTGAAGCCCACTGTCTGTCTGTGGAGACAAAAGGAGCCCCTGATCTGTGATGCCTGTGGCATGCAGATTACTGTACGCCACATTTTAATTGCACGCAGAGAGGTTAAAAACGGTTCTTGATGGTGATATGCTCCTCTATGTTAGGTGAGGGCGAATCGACTGTGAACAAAGTTTTAAAGATTTTAGGATTTGTCGCGACTCTGGCCTAAGCTTTTAGGCAGGAAGCTTTAATGTGTAACAGAGTGGCTGGCTCACTTCTCTTTTATCACTGTGCTCAGACAGCCATTGTTAGATTAAGTTAGTTGTTCGCTCCATTGATCGATGTTGAGTAGGTCACCGTGGATATGGAATATGTTACAGGCTGATAATATAATATTACTAATAGTATTAATATATATACGTACATCATTTGGTTCCTTTTACAAAATTCTTCAGTGGAGTAGAAAGGTTTGGCCACTAGGAAGTCCTTTGGGCTCATCTTAAACTAATCTTTATTTGTAGCTAATTGATTTTCAATTTTTATTTATTTATTTATTTGCTGATAAAATACTGAAAATGTGTGTTCCAAAGTAGTGGACCTCCTTCCTTAAGCCGTTATGTACATCGTTTTTGTTCCTATTATTGTATGTATGAACTGAACTGTCTCTTGAGAAAAGGTATATATTATTTATGATAAATTTCATTAAAGAATAAATATACTGAGAGGCAGTAGTTAGTATACCCATTTCTTTGAAGAGGATTCTACATGATGTTCGTGAATTTACTCCATAAATAATACATATTACACGTTTTTGGACTCTTGAAAACATTTGCTTGACTTGAAGAGTTACCCCATATTATTATACCATATGACATTATGGAATGAAAGTAAGCAAAACATGTAAGCTTTTTATTTTAAGTCTCCTAAAAGGTAAAGCAGTCAACAATCCGAAGATTGGTTTGAACACCACAGTGCTTTACTAGGCATGGTCCTATTTGGAGATGGTATGCCGTTGCCTTCCTCCGACCTTCGAACTGACTTACCCAGCCAGTTATAGGGGGACCTACAGTTTAACTTGGGTTCCGAACCACGGTGCTACTCGGTATTTTTCACATGAGCAACACTGCCAGAGGTGAAAAAGTGGAAAGTGACAGATAAAAATCCCAGGACCTGGCGGGGATCGAACCCGCGACCTTTGTAGTGTGGCACTCTACCACTGTGCAACCGAGGCGCACACGTCTGATAAAACTCATACTGCAAATACAGATTTGTTAAGACTTTTTCGCAGTTCTGTGGTGTGCTCCTCCCAACTGAATTTACTATCAAGCTGAAATCCCAGGAATTTAATAATGTCAACCTCTTATATCTGCTTATTGAATCCATCGTCGATGGTGGAAAGGGGACAGCGGCTGGTCAAGAGTCTTAAGGAGCTGAGGTACCAACAGCCGTAAATATAATGAAATATTTATTCTATTGCAACCAGTTTCGGCATTTCACTATGCCATCTTCAGGTCCCTACATCGGACCATGATATCCAAAGGTAGGGATATTAAACTGGATTCATGGATTTCGTCTCTTAGTTGGAAACAACAACAGCAACTTTTGCACTCGTAAATGTGTTCAGATGTTAATGACATAGCTGTCGTCTGCCCAGAGAAACTTCTATTATATCCATCCATCCATGAATTATTAGGTGTCATTAGGTGTCTCTCTCTCCCCCCACGCCCCACCCAAATATATATATATATATATATATATATATATATATATATATATATATATATATATATATATATATATAAAGAAACCAACTCGTTTCGGTCGCTTCGTATGTTGCATCGCTTTACACATAACAGCATTTATCATGTCTCCCGCCCATAAGCGACAAGCGGCAACACTGTAGCACCACCTGACAAACTTCACTATAGGTGATCTAGAGAATTTCCTTGATACGGGAAAGCTTCTGTCCATTCATCAGCACGGCTTTAGAAAAGCATCGATTCTGCGAAACCAAGCTTGCCCTTTTCTCTGAAACATGTTGCATGCTATGCATGAAGGGCAGTAAGAAAACTATTCATTTCTCGAATATCGAAAGTCTTTTGACACGGTACCGCACAAGAGACTGCTAACGAAGGTACGAGCTTATGGATAGGTACTCAAGGCTCGAAGATTATTTAAGTAATACAATCCAGCACGTTGTCCTTGGTGAAAAATGTAAGGTAAAGTAAATGAGTAAGAAAAACAATCGCGTAATGTTCGAATACAGCATTAGTACTGCGCTACTTGACAGACTATCATCAATTAAATACCTAGGCGTAACGCTGCACAGCGATATGAAATGGTACGAGCATATAAGGGAAGGAAAATGGTCGACTTCGCTTTATTGGGAGAATTTTTCGTATGTGTAATTGTAAAGCATACCGCATATAAAACGTTTGTACGACCCTGTCTTGATTATTGCTCAAGTTCGGTTTAAAGGAAGACAGAGAGGCAGTTCAGAGGCGGGCGGCTAGGTTTGTAACTGGTAGATACTGAAGCGTGAGTGTTACTGAATTGCTTCCAGAACTCAAGTAGAAGTCGCTGGAGGGAAGGCGATGTTATTTTCAAGAAGCACTGTTGAAGAAATTCATAGGGCCGGAATTTGAGGCGGACTGGAGAACGATTCTACTGCCACCAACCTACATTTCGCGAAATCACCACGAGGACAAGATTAGAGAGATTAGGGCTCGTAAGCATGCTTACAAGCATTCGTTTTTCCCTCGTTCTATACGGGAGTGGAACAGGAAAGCAAGTAACTAGTAGTGGTACTGAGTACCCTCCGCCACGCACTTTTGGTGGATAGTGGAGTATGTATGTAGATGTAGAAGCTTTTCTCCGTGCCTGGTGCTCCTGGATGGTCGATGTTCGTGGAGGCACTGCCGTCCACGCCGTGTTGACCGTTCCCACGAGGGAATCGCATCGCTGACAGGGAAGAGGGTGCCGGGCGCGGCCAGAGAAAGGAACGCAATTAAGATGTGACGGCCGATAGGGGCGGCCAAGCAACCCTTCCTGTCCGCACTTGTTCTGCTGCGCCATCGCGGGACCGCCTGCCCCCTGGTCCAGAAGATCACCTCACGCCGATCGTCAAGGGGACTGGCCACTCTCCTGCAAGACTGTTGTAGACGACGATGTTTTCTGCCTGAAGACGTGTTTGATGTAGCTTTCCACATAAGAAGCCAGTGTGATAGGTATCTATATACATGTGGCGTCTGTTCCGAGAGAACAGACGTCACTTCTGATTCTACACATTTTCAGCTTTGCCCAAACGCAGTTGATGTCATATATTCTATGAATGTTGACAGGTATCTGTTCGGTACACATCATAAACGCTGCTTAGGTTACCACTGAAATGACTGTCTGAGAGGTTTGGTCGCCCATCGCTGGCGCAGCCCAGCTAATCGTGGCATTGACAGTCGAGTAATGATAACGATTTGTGTGTTTGATTGCCAAACGAGATGGGACTATGAATATATACGGCGATGAAAAATTTTAAACACCATTTGAGGAGACTAATTCATGACGATCGTGAATGTTTATGAGATGAAAGAGGTAAGAACTTTTTTATTTATATTGCGGCGCGTATAGGTTTTTATCAAACAGTCATTAAAGAGCTTCTGAGATGGGGCAGACTGCTCTAACATGATCCGAAGAGTCGGATACAATCAGCTGTCGGACTATCAGATGAATTTCCTATTTCTGTAGGAGTTGATCAGGGACCTGCTCTTCACTCCTCCTATTTGACGTACACATGGATACGGTTACAACTGCAAAAAACTGCACCCTGGACCTTATTATATACTGATGTTGTGGTACTGGACTCTGAAGATACGACTGATCTGCAACTTCAAGCTTGGAATGATCGTCTTGCGGAAGTAGGACTACGGCTCAACGTACTGAAAACCTATTATCTCATCACAGATTTAAATGATACTGATACTGTCAGCATCAATGGAGTTGACCTGCCAACAGCACGCACTTTCAAGTACCTGGGTTCGACTATTTCTGCTGACGGAAATCTCAGTGCAGAAATCTCCAACCGTGTTACCAAGGCGTAGCTCAAATGACGTTCTGTGACTGTTGTTCTCTGTGACAGGAAAACCCCAAACAGACTAAAGTCGAAAGTATACCGATCAGTAATATGTCCAGTGGCACTGTATGAGGCTTAATGCTGACCTTCAACAAAAGACGTAGAACAAAGACTCTCTGTTATGGAAACAAAGATACTCAGGTCGACAGTTGGATTAACACTGCACGACCATGTCACAAACGACCCAGTTCGTATGTTACACGGAGTACCTCCAAAAGTCGCGCGGAAGCAGCCGAGCGGTCTGGAGCGCCACGTTGCGGATCGCGCGGCCTTCCGCATCGGAGGTTCGAATCCTTCCTCGAGCTTGGATGTAAAATTAGTTTGTAAGTTTAGGGACTGATGACCCTGCAGTTAAGTCCCATAACCTTTACATACATTTGAACATTTTTGTAGCTCCAATAGTAGACGAGAGAAAGCCGTCCACGTTGGTTCGGTCATGTCCTTAGGCCAGGAGAAAAAACAGAGCCAAAGACTGGTTTTAATGTGGAAGTAAATGGAAAAACGGTTAGAAGGAGGACCTAGGCAACGGTGGCTTGACACCCTGCATGGTGACCTAAAGATCCCACGCCATCACCCCGACCAGGCACAAGACCGCAAAAAGTGGCGACATCGAGCCAAAACAGTGGGCCTTGCCAGCAGGTGGGATAAACGCTAAGGAAGAAGAAGTCACTGTTGTGTATTTTCACAAAAAATGTTCTTTCCTCCTGATCAGGCGTTTATATTGTAATGGTGCAATGTGCAACTTACTTTTCTTATGTCAAGCTGGTTGTGTGATACACACACACTCACACACACACACATACACACACACACACACACACACACACACACAAATAAAAATATAAATAAATAAAAAATAAAATCAAGTGACATGTTTTATTTCTGTTCTTCCAACAATGTCATCAATGTTTCAAAAACAGAAAATTGTACAGTGTGTAAGATCTTGTTAACGTTCATGCCAGTTAATCAACGTTCATTAAAATCGTAAAAGGAAACTTTGTATGTCAGTGTTTTTATTTCTACCTCGACGCGGTGGAGCAGCCGAGCAGTCTAAGGCGTCTCGCTGCGGAGCGCGCGGTTGCTCGCCGTCGGAGGTTCGAGTCCTCCCTCGGGCATGTGTGTGTGTGTGTGTGTGTGTGTGTGTGTGTGTGTGTGTGTGTTGTCCTTAGGTTAGTTTACCTTAGTTTAAGTAGTTTGTGAGTTACGGACTTATGACCACGCAGTTTGGTCCGATAGATTTACAAACATTTGATTGATTTCTTCCTCCTCACGTAAATTTATGTCTGAGAAAGCCAAGTGGGGAGCTTGCATTGTTTTTCAGAAAGAATATTATTTGTAGCATTAAGATTATCTCAGCAGTGTCACAGTTCCAGCATCATCATCAGTTTTTATTAAAGTAAAAAAATGAAATTTATTATGAAAATATGTTCTCAGATAATCAGCTTCATGTATAGAAAATTGTCCCAATATTGTAACAGTCACACAATGTCAGTTAGCATTCCAGTGTAATTTAATTACGAAAATTTATTTGACGGTAAGATCATACGCACGCAGTTTGGAAGTAACACTCATATAACAGTCAGTAATTGTCAGATCCTACAAAATTCCAGGAAATTAATTTGATACGTTGCTTACAGTGGCCATTTGAGCAGCAGCTGAATATTATGTATTTCACTGTAATGTTTTTAAAGGAAACGCCTTTTGCTACTGCAAATGAAGGGTTTTATTTTTATAAGTCAGTCATACGCGTTTCTCCTTTGTCACAAAAGGCATCATCAGTGGGTGTCCTGAAAACACACCTTTATGTGTAAACAGAAACATGTAAATACCCACTGATGATGCCTTGTGACAAAGGCGAAACGCGTATGAGTGACTTACATATAGTTCCAAAAGGCGTTACCTTTAAAAACATTACAGTGAAATACATAAAATTAATTTTAATTTTATTTGTTTAGCTTTCAAGTGCCTAGAAATTATTTTTTGGCTTCGGTCAAGAGTAATTACAGTTACACAAAACATACACCTAATACGAACTTAGCCGGACTATAATGTGAGAGAAGTTTATTGTTCAGATCTACCGGTAGCAGTGATTTTTTTTATTGTATCAGTCTGCGAGTCAATCAACGTTCATTCACACACACACAGTCTGATCCAAAACACTAAAAAATGTATTTTCATTTAACAACACAACAATTTTTATAGATAACTTTCAAGAGCGTAAGTAGGGCAAAAAAAGGTGTAGTTGAATTTATTCATGCGACGCTGAAGGAATTAGATTAGAAAACTAGACAATAAAAATTGTGGATTGTGAAATAAGATATGACGGCGGAGTAGAGAAGATATACAATGCAGAATGGTTATGGGTAAAAAAAAAAAAAAAAAAAAAAAAAAAAAAAAAAAAAAAAAAAAAAAAAAAATTCTGAAAAAGGGAAATTTGTTAACTTACAATATTAATTCTTACTGAAGAACACATTCACACCTCTTAATATATCTAAAAATTCGGTGCTGAAGACCGAAACTACTGAAATGGTCTTAATGATACTTTGTACATTGTGAGGGATTTGATTAAAATATAAAATACTATTGTATTTATTTTCGTTAATGACCTCAATCATTTTACTGCAAATTAAATGTTATGGCGGCTTTCGTAGCCGATTGACCCGTCTACGGGAAGAATGCGGAACATACCCTTTACGTAACTATATTACGTAACTATGTTGCGTCCAACATCGACACCAATCTACAGTTTTTTTACTCCGATCTTGATAAAATTTTGGTCACTTTGAAAGGTTTCCATAACAAATTATAATAAGCAATAATAATAATAATCATCATCATCATCAAGCTTTGAATAGTGTGGAAAAAGATATCCTGATTTTCAATGTATGACTGCACAATATTCAGGTAAGGCCTTGCGCAACAATCTGAGATAAAGTTAACATTATTCTGTGACACTCAAAGGAAGCTGACTTGTTGTTATTGAAAAAAAAAAAAAAAATCATATCTTTTAGAATTCAGAACCAAGTAAACTTTGCGTCACAGACGAACGTCCAACAGTAATCGTAGACGAATAATTTATGACTTTTGCCCCGTGTCGTTTGCCACGCCTCTCTCGAAAGTGAGTCAATTGACAGCAGCAGCGCAGAGTATAATTAAAATTAATGCCCATTATAAGAAAAGGACGAAAGGGAGTTTTGATATTGTTGATCTTGTTGAGTATTATCTACGCTGACAATGCAGAGCATGATATCATCACTAGCACTGGCAAAAAAAAAAAAAAAAAAAAAAAAAAAAAAAATATGTATATATATATAAAATCAAAAAGAAATGTTCAAAAAAATGTTAATGGATAAAAAGTCAAAACTTTTAATGCACAACTGATGTATGATTTCAACTAAATTATATTGCCACAGAAGGGTGTACAATTATAACAATATTGTTGGTGGGGACGGGCTTTTTTTATGTACAGGGTGTCCCAGCTATCTTGCTCACCCAAAATATCTCTGAAACAACAACTATGATAAAAAAACACATATGCTTTCGTTTTAGAATGTTTCAAAATATGTACATTCATGAGCCCCAGCCTTACATTGACACGGGTGAAAATTGTTTTACAATAGCTGTTGTTATTCTAAAGACATTTTGGGACACCCTGTATATAGAAACAGCCTTTAAATTAAACGACCTCTACCTTCACAATAAAAAGGACGTCCAACTACAATAACTTCCTACAACTGATATACAGAAAACAAATATTTTCGCAGTCATGTCAATGAGAAAGAAACGAACAGCATTACCTTCAGAGGTCCTTCGTCTGCGACTACACTATGATTATTACTGGCGTCAGAGCGCCAGAGATACAAATACACGCAGTTGAGCTGCTCAAAGATAATATTACATAAATTTTACAGTTAACATATTACAAATATCATCTCTTACAGTGACATACTAGAACCTTTCAACTTCTCCTTCGAGACCAGAAGAACATCACTGTCCGCATAAGATTTCGTGCCGTGCGTGGCGAAGGTTACCTTAAGACTTTCACATCGATTGAGCGATCACCGTGAAATTTGGCAAATGTGTGTGATTTGTCATATACAGATAAGGGAAGAGAGAGACAGAAAGGCGGGAGAGGAAGAGACAGAGAATGGGGGCAAGTAATGTCAGAGACAGGAGGGGTGGATGGGTGGATAGAGGGGGGATTAGGTGAAAGTGGCGGAGGGTGAGGAGGAAGAGGGGGATGAGTAGGAGGTAGAGGCGAAGGAGGAGCAGACACAGACTGAGGGCGGGTGGATGGGATAGACAGAGAGAGAAGGAGTACATGGACTAACAGAATTTTGCAATAAATAAACATCTGAGCGACGCCTTTTTTCAGCTTGCTAATGCAGAGAGATGCCTAAGAGAACAAAGAGGAATGTCAGGAATAGACATTGTGGAGGTAATAGCCAGAAAGATTAGAGGCTGCAGTGTAGGATGTATCTCTAAATCCCGTCCATATTTAGCATCTTCGAAATATTACTGAGGTCTATGGTCATCCATTTTTCAATGTGGATGAACACCAAGCACGATCTCTTATAGGAATCGGCGAAATGTCGAGCGTAATAAGTAAAACGGGCAGAGGTAGTACGTCAACAGTGTGTAGGAAATTTGAAAGCTTGGTTCTGCTGGACGCGTGCATAGGTAGTGCAAGGTATACCGAATAAATAAAGTTTAATGGAAATTATCCATTACTGCGAACTACGTACGTGCAAAACTGAACTTTTAAAAACTGAACAATGTGGTGACTACGACCACCGAGAAAAGTCTTAGAAAACATTAATATGCGCAACAGACAGGCCGCTAAATAGGGATAACATAAACATTAAAATTTACGGCTCTGTCGAAAGAACTCCCAAAAAATAATTTTAGCTTGTGCAAGACGTGCCAATAAGTACAGTTTCAAGCAAGGTAAATGATGTAATAGTTTCACTTACGGTAAGGTTTGCATTATTACTATAGTTAGTACCTATAGCTAGATGTTGATCCAGATTCTTGAATGATTCCGGGTTTAGAAGTGTTGTTCAGTTCCTTCAATTTCCATTTTTTTTTAGCAGATGTGATATTTAGACTACAAAATGTTCAGTATGCGTATTTATTTTGTTACGTCAATATTTTGTGACTTGAATGTTTTCATTTAGATGGCTGCTCTTCAGTTCACAGACGGGAAAAGAACAGTAAATATAAGGGAAATAAAGTATATTCGTCCATTTTATTACTACAGTAACATTTCTTTTGGTCGAAAGTAGGGAAACTGGTAACATAATACTATTATCAATGTTAACATTTTCGTTATTTTAAAATTACAGCTGTAAATGTAGCTGACCCCCAAAATTGTAGAATGTCCCTTTTTTGCTGCTGTGTTGTCCCTCATTCCTTCATTCAACTGTTGTTCACACTACTAGCACCATAGAAAAAGATTTTAAACTCTCATTGAACCTGATGATCCATAACGATCTTTAAGGAGTACATTTTAAGAGCGCTGTATTCTATTTCGGATGGGTTCAACAAGAAACACAACTCAACAAAATTATTTAGGCTTTCAATAACGCCGTAAAAAGGAACTATAAAAATTTTAGGAAAGAAAGTTCCACGTTGTTCAGTTTAGCAATATTTGGTTGCATGGAAATAAGAATGTAATTTTAAAATTTAAGCTTTACATTTGTTAAAGCCAAAGGCTTAGTGAAACGGATAATGCTCTCACTGTACTTAATTATATGAAACTTTATATAGTGAATATAATTTCGCTGCTTCTCTTTGTTCGTGAAAGTCTCTTTGTTAACAAACCACTGTAACCACATATTTTTCTGCGAGCATAGTATTCTCCAATAGTTATATTTTATGATTGCTCTCTCGAGTACCACTGACAAGAATTTAAAAAAAAAGACTGTGACGATATAGTCGCGTAAGGTGGTATTAGTACTAGACTTTGCTTGTGGACGTGATGCCAAATTTAAAACCACGAGTAATTAGAGGTTATCAACATAGGGATTCTACACGCTAGGATTTTACGGTGCTTAAAACGATGCAGGCAGCCACTTACGAACCTGACAATTACTTACTTATTAATCGATTTAATCTTCACGCAGAAATTCTTAGCCAGAGCTGCATATAAAATAGCTTGTAGCTAATATTCGTAATTGCTTTAAATCCTCGCACCACCCGATAGGCGTGGATTCATAATTTAAATAATTACACACCATTAGTAGCGTAAACATGTTACATCTAACAGTTTGAAGAACATTTTACATGATTCTCAAATAAATACTGGGTAATTTGTGGCTCTTCCTCGATTCCTCTCTTTCCGTCTCTAAAGCATTTAAACCACTGAAACTCACAGTTTTTTGCTCATTGCTTCGACACCATACAATTACACCAACATCCCATGGGACTCCATCGCTGTTTTGCCCAATTTGAAACAGAACTTGATGTTAATGTGTTGCTCCATTTTACGCTCCATGTTTCAATGACACGAGTTCTCACACTGACCGTGTTAGCTGGGTCGCAGATGTACCACCGCTTCACTGCAATGCGCGACCGTCAATGTATATGCGCGGTTTTGAAAAATATGGGGCCTTTCACCGAACTTTTTAGATGGACTTGTATTTCACAGTATTTGAAGTTGTAGCAGGTCTCGTTAAATTATATGTCCTCTGTGACTTACTGGTCATCATTTCAGGCAACTACAATGAGACCTATATAATGTAAGCTGAACTTTGTGGTGGGAACAAGTCTTCGACGGTTTGTAATTCACGTAGTAGCGATGGTATTTCACTAGAAATTTTTGTAACTGAAGGTACTGTACTGCGAAAGGAACGTGTAACTTGGCTTATGAAATGCTTGTGTACGAATGCATTTCCATCACACCAAAACAAAGATCTTATTCCACTCAGATATCAGCATTTGAGAGCTGACTTGCAGTTGGGGAGAATGAAGTTGGTTGGAGAAATCGGCAGATTGCCCGATATTTCATTAGCAGAGCTGTCGTTTGACTTCAGATTCGGTCTCTTGGCAGGCCAGTATATTTCACGACTGGTTTTGCCCACGAACCATTGACTTGCAGACATAATTTTATAACATTTAGAACCATTACTACAGAAAGTAGTTGTACCGCTGTTTTTAACCGCTCGGTTTTTGCTATCCCTACCTTGTACTGAAAACGTCTCGAAAAACAGATCTGACTCTCCCCACTGGCGCTAAAGTGCGATGTGCCGTTCACTGCTGAAATTCGTATCGGACATTCACAGTGAGTAAATACAGCAATGAGATGAGATCCATAATTAAGGAACCACAGCAGAGTTCCGCAACATGCCACGGTGTATGGCCGGCCGCGGTGGCCGAGAGGACTGAAGCGTTCCAGTCACGGTCTGTACGGCCACTACGGTCGGAGGTTCGAATCCCCCCTCGGGCATGGATATTTGTGCCGTCCTTAGTATAAGGTAGTTGATAAGTAGTTTGTAAGTTTAGGGACTGATGACCCCGTAGTTAAGTCCCATAAGCTCTACAAACATTTGAACATTTTTTGAACACGGTGTATGGAGCGCCACACTTGTGTTCACAGGACACTATCAGTGGACAAGTGAAGCGAGTGGTACGTTTGCATGATAACCACCATGTTGATACTGCAGCCACTGTTTATTGTTATTGTCTCTTGTGGACAATACACCTTTCGATGTGTTACAAGTTTTCATCGTCGGAATGTGGAGACATGGTGTTCATTTTGGGCTTCCGTGATGGTAATGCGAAAGCTGCTGTAACCGAATATCACCGTTGTATCCTCATCGTATGATTCCGAGTGCTAAAATATTTAGTGGAATATATATAACATTGCTAGAACCCCTAGGGAGCTCACGGTTCTTTCGAGTGGCGAGCACAGAGCCCCGAGCTAATGCAGTCCTCCTTCCTTCTTTACTTCCCGGATTGCATTTCCTTTCCCCCTCCCCTCCTTTCCTGTCCTCTCTCCTTCTCGTCCTCATGAGGACTAATAACCTTAGCAGTTTAGTTCGTCTATCCCAACCAAAAAACCCAACCCCATTTCTAGAAACGTACTCTTCCCAGTATTCGTATTCACTCCGAAAGACATCGTGATGTTTAAGAACAGGAAAAAAATTCTTAATTCAGTAGAGCGCAGTCCTCGTTCGAGTACAAGACGCCTAGATAAACGATGGAACGTTTCACAATCTAAGGTATGTAGGATTCTTCTTGAGAAAGAACTGTATCCTTTTCATGTGCAGAAAGTTCTCCAACCCTTTACACTTTTATAACTGGTTAAATGGAAATCGACAGCTATATCACTTCATAATAATCAATCACGAGGCAACCTTTACAACAGATGGCATCAACAGCACGCATGACATGCATGTCTCGGCAGACGAAAATCACCTTGCCACGGTAGTATCTCAATTTCAACGCAGATCCAGTGTCAAAGTCTGGTTTGATGTTGTGTGTGACCATTTACTGGGGCCGTTTATTTTTACGAGAAGAGTTACCGCAGCTTTTGGAAGTTGTTCTTCTGGACACAAGACGCCAAATGTGCGTCCAACATAACGGAGCACATGACCCCTTCATCATGTGGTAAGACTGTATCCTCATTTGCAATTCCCACATCGATGGATAGGTCACGGGTACCCGATGGGCTGGCTTGCCTGATTTAACACCGCTACATTACTACATCTTGGGGAGGATTAAAGACATCTCGTACGATGTTAAGGTGGAAACAAGAGAAGAATTGATACAACGAATTTTCGATGCCGCAACGTCAATAAGCAGTGGCGGACTGAGGCTGTCGGAGGGCCGGGGCGCGGCAGAACAACTTGGAAGTACATCTATTACTATATAAAAAAGTAACTTTTGAGATTTGTTGGCCTACCAGGACGAGAGGAGCTGGACAATCTAAGAAAAATAGCTGCCGAGGAGCTGAAAAAAGAAAAAAGTCCTATTACATATTAGCTTCAATAAGACATGTCTTGAACAGCAAGTGATTCCAAGGTCTGAAGATGGCGTCTAGCACGCCGAAACCGGTAATCTAAATAAATAAAGAAAGCGATCTTGGATGGAAACCTGTTAATAATAATAAAAAAAGAAAACTTGCTTTCGAGGTATTTGAACCCTCCCCCCCCCCCCCCCCCTTAGTCCGCCACTGTCAAAAAGGCCTTTGTTATACAATCATATTTCTTTGTCAAAGTTGATATGTCAGAGAAACTTCATAGTGTAACGGGGAACTTTGACGTATCTCGTCTTTCATCAAAGAGATATTATCAAATATAGGGCCTCGCCGTAGATTTGATCATAAAAGTCTTCTGTTCACTGCCATGCGAATTATTACAGCTTTGAGCGCTAGCATCGCTGCAGTTATTTGACTACAGTGTGTTTGTAAACACGGCTGCAAAGTTTAGTTTTTTCAATCAACTACAAAATTAATAAAAGTGTATGAAGCAGACGAGGCGTTATAATGTAAGGCATTGTGATAATACAAGTAGGAAAATTGAACAGCTGTAAGAAAACGGCGGAGGTTATTTGCGTGAAGTACGGTCTGGTTGTACAGCAAACGACATAGAGAAGAAAATTAATTTTTGTAACCAGAGTACCAAATGTTCAAATGATTGTAGAGCTTATGGGACATAACTACGAGCTCATCAGTCTCTAAACTTACAAACTACTTATGAACTAGGTTATACTAAAGATGGCACAAACATCCACACCCGAGGGGGGGATTCGAACCCCCGACCGCAGCGGCCGTGCAGACCGTGACTGGCACGCCGCAGACCTCTCGGCCACTGCGGCCGGTACCAAAGTATCCACGTTAAACAGCGCCTCATCGACCTCATGCATTTGTACAAATTTTGTTCTTCATGGAACACAAATTGTATAATATTTGTTTACAAAGTTTAAGTCCACATTGGAGCATAATCGTTATACAATTAGTAAAAACAGTTCTTAATTCACATGTAATGCGCTAAACATCTGTTTAGTTTGTGATATTCATCCTTCACTACGATATAAATTGATCAACACGTTTTAGAAGTTATTTTGCTTAATGCTCACTGGTAGTCGAGTATCGTCCTGGAGGCTAGAATAGATCTTTCCAGCAGCAAGAAATCGCAGTGTCGCTGTAACCCAGTGTTCTGCAGATATAGCATTTTTCATGAGCGTATTTGTGATGTGAAGAACCAATTTATTAAGTAAATACTGATACGTTGTGGCATCCATTCTGAGGTTATTTATATGACTTGACGTCCTCTATATGTAGCCCCGCTACAAATTTTCTGAATGTTTTACTTCTCATCACCTGCAACCAACATCTGCATATCCTTGATAAAGAAATATTCTCAAATATTCAGTAAATTTCATTGACAGAAATCTCTGACGTGGCGCTAAAAAGGGGTATTACACTGTCATCATATGTTACGTCATATTTCAAGCTGGGGAACAATAAAAACTTGTTATGCGTTATGCGTCCATATACATAAATGACTTGCCATTCTACATTGATGAAGACGCAAAGTTAGTTCTTTTTTGTGATGATACAAATATAGTAATCGCTTCCAAAAAACAAGAACTAAGTGATGTAAATAATGATTTTCACAAAATTATTAAGTGATTCTCTGCAAACGGACTCTCTTTAAATTTTGATAAAACACAATATAT
This sequence comes from Locusta migratoria, assembly GCA_026315105.1. Lineage (NCBI taxonomy): Eukaryota > Metazoa > Arthropoda > Insecta > Orthoptera > Acrididae > Locusta > Locusta migratoria. The sequence goes on along the minus strand of CM048749.1, from coordinate 24,991,239 downwards.
ACAATTTTGCACAGTAAATGGCACAACTAGACTTTGAACAGAAGTCTGTAACTATGGTAGTATTTTCAAAAATTTTAGGTGTGTGCATTGATGAGAGGTTAAAATGGAAGAAACACATAGACGGTCTGCTGAAACGTTTGAGTTCAGCTGCGTATGCTGTTAGGGTTATTGCAAATTTTGCCGATAATAATCTCAGTAAATTAGCTTACTATGCCTATTTTCATTCACTGCTTTCGTATGGCATCATATTCTGGGGTAATTCATCATCGAGTAAAAGAATATTCATTGCACAAAAACTTGTAATCAGAATAATTACTGGAGCCCACCCAAGATCATCCTACAGATATCTATTTAAGGATTTAGGTATCCTCACAGTAACTTCGGAGTATGTATATTCACTTATGAAATTTGTTGTTAATAATTCAACGCAGTTCAAAAGTAATAGCAAAGTGCACAGCTATAACACCAGGAAAAAGGATTTTCACTATGTAGGGCTAAATCTGAGTTTGGCACAGAAAGGAGTAAATTATGCTGCCACAAAAGTCTTTGGTCACCTACCAAGCAGCATCAGAAGCCTAACAGATAGCCAATATTTAAAAATAAATTAAAAGAATTGCTGAAAGACAAGTCCTATTCATTGGATGAGTTATTAGATATAAATTAGTAAATCTTAAAAGAAAAAAAGTGTCATGTAATATTTTGTGCAATGCAACGTCTTGTACAGACATCCTTCATTAACCTGACACGTTCCACATCCTTACAAAGTGTCGTATTCATGATTTATGAAACAAATATTAATCTAATCCAATCTTGCAACTGCTAACGCCACAATTACATTTTGCGTGCATTTCGACGAAGGCAAGTTGAGGAAAAAACAAAACGTACTTGGGTGAAGATGTGGGTTACACGCGATGATAACAAAAACATTCAGAAAATTTGTAGGGGTGCTACATATGGAGGACGTCAAGTCATATAAATGACCTCAGAATGGATGCCACAACGTATTTACTCCATAAATTGGCTCCTCACATCACAACGCGAAATACGCGAATAAGGAACGCTATATCTGCAGAAGACGGGTTTACTGCGACAGTATGATTTCTTCCTACTGGAAAGATCTGTTCTAGCCTCCAGTATATCAATCGAATACCACAGAGTGCAATAGGCAAAATAACTCCTGAAACGTGTGATTCAATTTATGAGGCAGAGAAGGATGAATATCTGAAACTAAATGAATATTAAGTAAACTACATGGGCATAAAGAACTATTTTAATGATTGTATAATGATTATGCACCAGTGTGGACATAAACATTAAAAACAATTGTACAATTTGTGTGCCATCAAGAAGCTACACCATTTATACAAATGAACGAAGTAGATGAGGCGCTGTTTAACGTGAGGTACCCTGGTTTCGAAAAATAATTTTCTTCCCCATGTCGTCTGCGGTACAACCGGGCCGTATTTCACGCCTATTAACTGCAGTATTTTCTTACAGCTCTCCAATTTTCTAAACCTATTTTTATTATCAGAATGGCTCACTTTATACAACGCCTCGTCTGCTTCGTACATTTCTATTAATTTTGTGGTTGATGGAAAAGAGCAAATAAACTTTGCAGCCGTATTTACAAACAGCAGTCATGTATCACATTCAAATAGGATCTTAATTTGATAATATTTCTTTGATGAAATACGAAATATGTTAAAATTCCCCATTACGCTATGAATTTCTTTGACGTGAATATCTGACATATCAACTTTGACAAAGATATATGATCGTGTAATACCGACCCCAAGGAACAAGCAAGTGAAATTACGAAATGCTACTGACGCGGTTTACTCGAGTGCGAATGCGGGGAGGAAATTTTGAACATTTGCTTTAAATCCACTCTGAATGGTAGAGACTGTTACAAAATTGTTTAAATTAATTGGTATGTGCATTTTTGATAGTGAAATCCGACAATAAAAGTTTTTTATGCAATTTCCTGAGTTTTTCAATTGCTGTAGCTGTTTAATTAAGGATCTGATCCCATTGCTTTATTTACATTTTTTTGTTCCAAATAACCCAAGGGATAGCCTCGAGAAACCGGGGGCAAATCTAGTGACTCACGCTGCCTACATCTACATCTACACTCATACTCCGCAAACCACCGTAAGGTGCGTGGCGTAGTGTACAGTGTACCACTACTAGGCATTTCCTTTCCTATTCCATTCCCAAAAAGAATGAGGAAAAATGCCTATATGCCTCCGTACGAGACCTAATTTCTGTGATCACTACGCAAAATGTAAGTAGGCGCCAACAAGATCGTACTACACTCAGCTTCAGATTCCGGCTCTCTAAATGTCCTCAAAAGAAATTCTCAAAAAGAACGTCGTCTTCCCTCCAGCGATCCGCAATTGAGTTCCCGGAGCATTTCCGTGACACTCGCGCATTGGTCGAACCTACCAGTAACAAACCTAGCTGATCGACTCTGAACTGCTTCTATCTCTTCCTTTAAACTGATCTGCTGTGGGTCCCAAACACTTGAGCAATACTCAGGACGTGGTCGTACAAGCGCTTTATACGCGTTCTCCTTTACAGATGAAGTACATCTTCCCAAAACTTTCCCAACAAACCGATGTCGGGTGTCCGCCTTACTCACAACTGCCCTTACATGTTCGTTCCATTTCATATCGCTCTGCAATGTTACGCCTAGATATTTGAACGAACCTATTTCATAAGCTCGTATCTTTGTTGGCAGTCTGCAGTGTGGCACCGCGTCAAACGCCTTTTTGAAATCGAAGAAAACACAGTCCGCTTGTTGCCCTTCATCCACGATTCGCAAGATGTGAAGTAAGAAAAGGGAGAGCTGAGTTTCACATGAACGATGTTTCCTAAACCCGTGCTGATTCATAAACAGACGTTTTTCTGTGTCAAGGAAATTTACTGTATTCTAACTGAGAATATGCTCCTAAATTCTACAGGAAACTTATGTCAACGATATTGGCCTGTAATTATATGGGTTAGTTCTCTTTCCTTTCTTATAAACGGAAGTCACCTGCGCTTTTTTCCAATCACTAGGAACTTTGCGCTGAATTGAAGATTCGTGATAAATACAAGCTAAGTAAGGGGCCAATGCCGCAGAATAGTCTTTGTAAAACCGAACTGGTATTCCATCCGGACCAGGAGACTTTTTTGTAGTCAGCTCTCTCAGCTGCTTCTCTACACCGGAAATACCTATTACTATGTCCTCCATTTCGGAGTTAGTACGTTGATCAAATGATGGTAAATTTGTGCGGTCCTCCTGCGTAAAAAATTTCTTAAAGGTTAAAATTCAGCTTTCCGTTTGCTTTCTTCTATTACTGCCCCGGACTGATAAACAAGTAACTGGATCTACTTCTACATCTACATGGGATACTCTGCAAATCACATTTAAGTGCCTGGCAGAGGGTTCATCGAACCACCATTATACTATTTATCTCCCATTCCATTCAGCGCGCGGGAAGAAAAAAACACCTGAATCTCTCCGTTCGAGCTCTGATATCTCGTATTTTATTCTGATGAAGTGGGAGTCAACAATATATTTTCGCATTCGGAGGAGAATTTTGGCGATTGGAGTTTCGTAAGTGCCCAAGCCGCAGCGATAAGCGCCGTTGTTGTAATGATTCCCATCCCAGATCCTGTATCATTTCCGTAACGCTGTCTCCCGTGTATCGGGACAACGAAACGAGCTGCCCTTCTTTGGACTCTTTCGAAGTCCTCCGTCAAACCCACCTGATAAGGATCGCACACTGAGCAGCAATACTCCAAAATGGACGGACAAGCGTAGTGTATGCAGTTTATTTTGTAGTTCTGTTGCATCTTTTAAGGGTTCTGCCAATAAAACGCAGTCTCTGGTTCGCCTTTCCCACGACATTATCTACGTGTTCTTTCCAATGTATGTCTAAATTAATAGTAATTCGTAAGTATTTGGTGGAGTTTTTGTCCTTCACTTTTGATTGATTTATCTCGTAAACATTGTTTAAGGGATTTCTCATTATTTACAGTCAATTGCCAACTTTTATACCATACTGATATTCAAATCGTTCTGTAGTTGGTTTTGATCATCATGTGGACGACTTCACACTTCTCATTATTTAGAGTCAATTGCCAATTTTTACAGCATACTGGTATCTTATTAAGATCGTTCTGCAGTTGGTTTTGATCTTCAGATGATTTTACTAGACGTTAAATGACGGCGTCATCTGTAAACAACCTAAGAGAGCTACTTAGATTTTGCCATAAATCGTTTATGTAAATAAGGAACAGCAGAGGACCAATAACACTACCCTGTAGAACGCCCGATATCACCTCTGTTTTAGTCGATGCCTAACCATCGATTACTACGAACTGTGTCCTCTCTGACAGGAAATCCAATCCAATCGCAGATTTGGGGCGATATACCATAACCACGCAATTTGAATAAAAGCCGTTTGTGAGATACGGTGTCAAAAGCCTTTTGGAAATCAAGAAATACGAAATCGGTTTGCCTACCCTTGTCGATAGCACCCATCACTTCGTGTGAATAAAGAGCTAGTTGTGTTTCGCATGAACGATATTTTCTGAATACGTGTTGACCTTGGGTCAATGGATCATTCGAGATAATTGATAATATTTAAATACAGGATATGTTCCAAAACCTTGCTGCAAATTGACGTCAATGAAATAGGCCTGTAGTTTAGTGGGTTACTCCTACTGCCTTTCTTGAATATAGATGTGACCTGTGCAACTTTCCAATCTCTTGGTACACATCCCTCTATGAGAGAGCGGTTGTATGTGGCTGTTAAGTAAGGATTTTTTTTGAATAATTAATGCTACAGCAGTTACTTTTTACTAATATTTTTATTGGCACGACGCGTTTCGGCAGCACGCTGCCATCATCGGGTGCATTTTTACAGTTACTGGTACATTATTGACTTATTATGTTTTGTGTTGTGGATGCCAGTGTGGTTATGTTTGGACATTTTAACCTGTTCAGGATGATATAGCTATTTTTAGTATTATGTTTCATCATTATAGTTTTTGGATTATTGTAGTGTTGCATTTACTTACAGTTTTGATAATCTTGATAATCAAGATTATCAAGATTATTGTAGTGTTGCATTTACTTACAGTTTTGATAATCAAGATTATCAAGATTATTGTAGTGTTGTATTTACTTACAGTTTTGATAACCTTGATAATCTTGATTATCAAGATTATCAAAACTGTAAGTAAATACAACACTACAATAATCAAAAAACTATAATGATGAAACATAATACTAAAAATAGCTATATCATCCTGAACAGGTTAAAATGTCCAAACATAAGCTCACTGGCATCCACAACACAAAACATAATAAGTCAATAATGTACCAGTAACTGTAAAAATGCACCTGATGATGGTACCGTGCTGCCCAAACGCGTCGTGCCAATAAAAATATTAGTAAATAGTGACTGCTGCAGCATTAATTATTCCAAAAAAGCTTATAATACAGTCGCAGACCTAAGAAAAATCCAAATAACATGGATAAATTTATGTTAAGTAAGGAGCTATCGTTTCAGCATAATCAGATAGAAATCTAATGGGTATACAATCCGGACCAGAAGACTTGTTCTTGTTAAGTGATAGTGGGCTAAACCCGTGCTGATTCATAGAAAGAAGCTTTTCCATCTCAAGGGAATTTATTATGTTAACCCTCGCACTGCACACTGGTTTTCGTTTACCTTCCACTGCACACTGGGGTCTACTGGACCCCAGAAAATTTTTATCATTTATCAAGTGTTCCAATCACATTAATATATACATTGTAATGTCTTATGTATCTGGAACTTTGTAAATAACTGTTTAGTTACCTGTAGTGATTTTTTATTATTACAACTATGAGTCATGAATAGTATTTATAAAATGTGCATAGTATTATTAATAAAAGTGTTTTGTATTTCTATATGTTTAGCTTTCTTATATTTGAAAGTATATAATGCAACAGAATCTCTTAATGACTTTATGACAATGAGTAACAATGGTATTTACAAATTTGGTACATGTTACACTTTAACATAATGTTAAATTCAACCTGAGTCTGAACTTCAATGTACAAAGTAATATAATGTAATATAATGGCTTATTTGATGTTTACAAGATATTTTGGCATAGGATGTTTACAGAAGTACTATTGTAGCACATTTGTGCAAAAACGTATAAGAAAGATGAAAATAATGTACATTAGAATCAAGTCAAAAACTGTAACTAATATATCAGTCACCACTTACGTTGTCAGTGAGCACACTCAGTACAAATTATGGCTCTATGTTCATCACAGATCGTCCTTTTACAATCCTGTCCTTTTTTCTCGAACATAGTGAACATCTCACTTTGCTGGTAAGAGGTTCTGGTCTGTATGGTGCCACAGTATCTATTTCCAATATTTCTTCTACATTTCTCTTCACACTCCTTCATAGTGTAGGTAAATCCAATCTAGCCCATAGGTGACGCGCAATTAGATGGTGCTGTTGAAGACCACTTATAGCCGTTCTTACCTAGAAGGATGTTTGAGTTGGAAGAACTACCTTGACTATCATCATCGTCTTCTCCACTCTCTTCTGTACCTGATGGTTCCTGTATTTCGACAAAAGCAGGATATCATCAGAATGTGGGCCTCCAAATGAATTGTCTCCCTGGTCCAACTCGTCCATAAGTGCATTATATATATATATATATCTTCTATAGTTTCCAAATGATAAGCCAAGATCGCAAACTACCAATTTATTAAGTGACGACCGGTTTCGGTGCACTGTATCACCATCATCTGGTCATATATATATAATAGTCTTGTCATCTTGTTAAATAATTGGATATAAAATAAGAGGGCAACATTGCACTTAGTCACTATATTTAAAAAAATACTTAAGTTAAAAACATGACAGCTATTTTTTTTTGTAAGCTGTCATGTTTTTAACTTAAGTATTTTTTTTTTTTAATATAGTGACTAAGTGCAATGTTGCCCTCTTATTTTATATCCAATTATTTAACAAGATGACAAGACTATTAGATGATGGTGACACAGTGACCGAAACCGGTCGTCACTTAATAAATTGGTAGTTTGCGATCTTGGCTTATCATTTGGAAACTATAAAACGAATTGATCGCCTCCAGACCAGACGATGTCAGGTAATCTTAGTATGTATCTTCAACTGTTATGAGTCGTTTACTCATTGTCGGCGCTCCAGTCACGGTCTGCACGGCCACTACGGTCGGGGGTTCGAATCCCCACTCGGGCATGGATATTTGTGCCGTCCTTAGTCTTAGCTAGTTCATAAGTAGTTTGTAAGCTTAGGGACTGATGACCCCGTAGTTAAGTCCCATAAGTTCTACAAACATTTGAACATTTTTACTAATTGTCGCTGAAAAATAATGTAAAATAAAACAATATAGGGCTACATTGAAAGGCAACAGAAATACGTTACACACAATATGTATTTCAGTGTTGTATACTTACCAAGCTTTTATTTTCACTGTGCATAAATGAGCTACACGGAATGCACACTGGGGTAATAAAGACCCCACGGTCGTTCAGAAATCTTTACAGTTTGCAACTAGCGCAACAACAATGCGAATGTTTGAGTTAACATCACGTACGTGTAGGCAGTGTTACCAACCTAATATAAACCAAGCAGTGGCGTAACTAGGACTTGGCTTTGGGGGGGGGGGGATAGGTCTGCTTGACGAGCAAAACTTTAGTCAGTTTCCAGACAGTCTACCATCTTCCACTCCCGCTGAAGAAACTAATTCACTCCCATACAATGAAAGATTATGGTAAAACACTCCAAGTTTTCAATCTTTACGCCCGAGGGGACTAAGGCGCTCCAGTCACGGTCTGCACGGCCACTACGGTCGGGGGTTCGAATTCCCCCCTCGGGCATGGATATTTGTGCCGTCCTAGTTCGTAAGTAGTTCATAAGTAGTTTGTAAATTTAGGGACTGATGACCCCGTAGTTAAGTCCCATAGATTATACAAACATTTGAACTTTTTTTCCAATCTTTACCTTTACCAGATTGCTGTTATACGAATTTTTTTTTCTTTTTCTTTTCTTTTTTTCTTTTTTCGTTTTCTTTTCCTTCTTTTTCTCGGGTTCTGGGGGGGGGGGGGTTTATCCCCCCTCATCCCCCCATAGTTACGCCACTGACACCAAGTTTCAAAAACTTTTAGCCAACGTACTCTTTGTAATACACAACAAATATGACGCTGGGGTTTCTTCAAAATTGCATAGGAACCTGATGTCAACGTCGTGACAGTAAAACTGAGGAAACGGCGCAGAGTGTGAGTGTCGAGATTTGGCGGTCCCCCGGGCCGGTGGGAGTCGCCGCGACTGTACGGCAGCTGCGACGAGGAATTCCCATTAGCCCGGGGCCGCGTCACGCGCGGGCTGCCAGCCTGCCTACCGAGAAAACCAGTTCCATTTCTAATGAAACGCGCGTCGCCCACCGAGAATCCCCGGCCGCTTCTTGATGATGTCACCGGGAGGCAGCGGGCGTTTTTCAGCCTCCGCTCCTCTATTTTGCCCTCCCGTCGCCTTTCAGGCCGGTATTCTATTTTCTGGCTGATTTTGCATTTAATGGGTCGGCCGATACGCGGGTTACGGCGCCGGGGGGAAATGATTTTCTTGCCGCGCCGCGCCCCATTCTGATGCTGATGTCGATCCGGAGCCCGCGGCCGTGTCCAAGCGATTGTTCTGCAGGTTAGACGCCGCCCGCTGCGCCGGCCTCGTTCATTAAGTGACAAGTCGATTACCCCGCCCCCTGGACGCTACACACACCGCTGTCTGAAAGTTAGGCCCGGCAGGTAGCGCGGGCGGAGCTTGAAAAGTGCTGGTTCAGTATGAAGGGCAGTCGATACACAATACGAGGTGTACACACAAAACCTTTGGTCTTCTTTTCTCGAGAGTGGATACTGATAGAAATATGTGGATTGTTTCAAACCTAGTTCTCCGTCTGCTAAAATTTCGCTAGTACACTATCTGGCGTCATAGGTGACCCCAATTATACAGGGTGTCCAATGTTTATTGTGAAAGCTGTAAGAAGTTTATACAGCAGTTTGAAATAATAAAAATGTTTGTATAGTCTATGGGACTTAACAACGGGGTCATCAGTCCCTAAACTTACAAACTACTTATGAAGTACTTACGAACTAGGACGGCACAAATATCCGTGCCCGAGGGGGGATTCGAACCCCCGACCGTAGGGGCCGTGCAGACCATGACTGAAGCGCCTCAGTCCCCGCGGCCACCGCGGCCGGCTGAAGATAGAGAAGAATGACTATCTGTTAGGCTTCGCTGCTTGGTAGGTGACCAAAGACTTTTGTGGCAGCATAATTTACCCCTTTCTGTGCCAAACTTGGATTTAGCCCTACATAGTGAAAATCATCAAATGTTCAAATATTTGTACAGCTTATGGGACTTAACTTCGTGGTCATCAGTCCCTAAACTTACAAACTAGTTATGAACTACTTACGAACTAGGACGGCACAAATATCCATGCCCGAGGGGGGATTCGAACCCCCGACCGTAGTGGCCGTGCAGACCGTGATACTGGAGCGCCTTAGTTTCCTCGGCCATTGAAATAATAGTTACAAAAGCTGCTAACAGATGGCGCTGTAATCGCCATACGTAATCCCTAGTATAAATAGTGATCCGAAGCCCAGAGCGATCAGTTCCACTATTGAAACGTGAATGGAGGTTAGCGTACCGAAGAAAGAGATTAAAACCATGTACTCCATTGAACAACACGTTTTTCTGGTGCTAGAGTACCACAGGTTAGAAGAGAGTACTACGGCAACAGGGCGAAATTTTCAAGCACGATTTAATGTTCCAAAAGGACCCTATGCGAAAAACATTCGTATGCTCTTCGCAAAATTTCAACGAACAGGCAGCGTAACTGATGATCTAGTGGGGCATGTTGGCCGCAAGGACACTGCAGTTACGCCTGAAAATATCGCCACAGTTTCTGGAATTATTCGGCGAAATCCAATGTCATTCGTCCGTATAATTGCATATGAGACTGGTTTGAAGCGTTCCAGCACGCAGAAAATATTGAGAAAGAGCCTACACATGTTTCCATTCAAAATTCAAACGCACCAGGTCATACCCGTACGAGCTGTGCAACAAAGGGTTGCCTTTGCTAATCAGATGCTCACAATGATTGATAGTGAAGGATTTGATGTTAGCTGCATCTGGTTTACAGATGAAGCACACTTCCACCTGAATGGATACGTGAATAAGCAGAACTGGCGATTTTGGGGTTCCGAAAAGCCATATTGATGTGAAGCGAAACCCCTGTATTGTCCTAAAGTTACTATGTGGGCTGCAGTATGCAGCAGAGGCATTATTGGCCCTGTTTTCATTCGTAACTGGTGCACGTTACGTTGCAATTTTGGAACAATTTGTCGCCACGCAGCAAGCGTTAGAGGATCGACCAGGTACTGAATGGTTTATGCAAGATGGAGCCTGACCACACTAGACTGAGCAAGTGTTTGGCTTTCTTGAGGAATACTTCGGGAATCGAGTCATTGTTTTGGAATATCCCAAATTTACTGGTGCAGGCATGGATTGGCCTCCATATTCGCCAGATTTGACTTTTTTTTGTGGGGCACAGTAAAAGACATGGTCTACCCGAAGCATCCCGCCACGCTGGACGAGCTTGAATAGGCGATCTCTGGCATGTGAATCCATTTCGGTTGAGAGACTACGAAATGTGTTGGTGAATTTCAGTCTTCGTTGAGCCACCTCTGTAGTGCCAATGGTGAACATCTTGAAAACATTGTGATGTGATTGTTTGAAAAGAGTGTTTTCATACGATTATTTCACTTATGTATGCTAATATGAGCTGTACAGCGTACAGCGCTATCTGTTAGCAGCTTTTGTAACTATTATTTCGAACTGCTGTATAAACTTCTTACAGCTTTCACAATAAACATACCGTCTACTGCATTCCTCTATCGATCTTTGTTTTCGAGACATTTAATTTTTAAATCAGGAAGCCCTGTTCTGGACACCCTGTATAAAAAATGTTTGTATAGCTTATGGGACTCGACTACGGGGCCATCAGTCCCTAAACTTACAAACTACCTATGAACTACCTAATACTAAGGACGTCACAAATATCCATGCCCGAGGGGGGATTCGAACCCCCGACCGTAGTGGCCGTGCAGACCGTGACTGGAGCGCCTCAGTCCCCTCGGCCACCGCGGCCGGCACACCCTGTATATTGACGATTTATTGTCGTTAAAAGAAATGCAACCAGCTGCCTTTATGGATGTCTTTTATTAATCCAGAACTAGTTTTCTAGCCACTGCAGGCTCTTCTTCAGTGAATATTTTAAAGAAACATTTATCCACTGAAGATGAGCCTGCAGTGGCTAGAAAAATAATTCTGCATTAATAAAAAACATCCATAAAGGCAGCTGGTTGCATTTCGTTTTACGAAAATAAACCGTCAATTTACGCTACAGCTTCAGTTCGCATCCGACATGGATATTTTGAAATTACCAATCATATATGATTGACTGTGTGTACTAATCATTCAGAAAACAACAATCTGTGGTTTAATTCTATTTGTTTACATTTTGTTTACTCAAATGTTCAAATATTTGTAGAGCTTATGGGACTTAACTACGGGGTCATCAGTCCCTAAACTTACAAACTACTTATGAACTTATACTACAGACGGCACAAACATCCATGCTCGAGGGGGTATTCGAACCCCTGAGCACAAGTATCATAATTCACACTTACGCTTGAGTAAGTAATTACAATCAGGTTTTTATTTTAGGGCACCACACAAGCAAAGACTCTTCGCCACAAGAAAAATTATCTGCATAAAAGAAAAATGTTAAGTGACATTTGTGTGGATGTGAACAGCTGTCTGATGATGAACTGAAAGGTTCGAAACCGGTAAAGGCGCTATTTAGTTAATAAATAGCATAATCAAAAGTGGTTGGTTGCTGTCTTCTTCATTGTAAGAATCACCCTGTATTTCATACACAACCGTTGGCTCAAAATGCCAGTTTTTGATAAAATAGCATCTATAACAGGTGCTGTCGCACAGTTACAATACCAGAGGAATGGCGCTGAGTACTTCGCTGTCTAAGAAAGGAGGCAGTAGTAACACCAATAACTACAGGGGCATCAGTTGTCTGAATACTTCTTCTAAGAACTACTACAACATAATTATAATAAGCTTCGAAATGTCTCTGATTCAGTTTTATTACAACAGCAACCATGATTCCTTAAGGGAAATCCTGTATTGACAACGATCCTGCCTAAATAAAATACTACAGAAAATTAGAAAATTCAGCCTGGAAACACACCTAGCGGTTATCGACTGCGAAAGGGCTCTTAACCGTATCACCAGAAAGAAGTTCTGATCAGTAATGAGAAAAGAGGTATACCCAGACAGTTTACAAAAGTATTCAAAGGTGAAATACCAACACCGATAGGAATACATATTGACAAAGAGCTGATCCATAGAGATGAACGAGGGAATAAGGATACACTGTAGTATTCCATGTACACTGTTCAATATTTACATCTACGACCTAATCAGGAACTGCATGAAGGGTTTTAAATCTCAAGGTATTAGCATGGGTACAAATAAATTTCTAAACACAATGTTTTTTGCCGACGATCAGGTAATCATACAGGACAGTGAAGGCAAACTACAAATAGTGCTACACAGATTAAACAATATAAGCCTAATTGTAACATAAAAGTATGTAAAAAAAGAAATTCCTCTATCTAGGCTACACATAACTATTGAAAAAAGGACATAAACACGAAAATTAATACCTATCAACATATATATATCTAAAGGTTGGAAAGGACATTAAAGAGGAAAACGAGAAGAGAAACGTAAAATAAATTTTATAAAATGCATTTTAACCATAAGTTTTTTTAATAAACATTATTATCAACCGGCTTTGGTCGTAGACCATCATCGGCGATACGAGTTGTTAAATCAGTTTAGCTAAATACACAGTAAAAGAATCCTGTCTTTCTGATAACAGTGATTGTCGATAAATACGTCAAGATAAAAATGCGGTATGAATAACGATATATATATATATATATATATATATATATATATATATATATATATATATATATATAAAACTTTACTTATGAGCAGTTCTGATAACAGCTTATGATTAAAGTGCATTTTATAAAAATTGTTGAAGGTTTTAATAGCCACCTATCTAAAGAAACAAGGTAAATTTTATGAAGTCATAACACTACTCACAACATAATTTGGACCAGAAAGTGTGGCATTTAGTGCTGAAGAACCTAACACAACATGCATCATAAATAAAGTTTCTTATTCATTACAATGCTGTAGAAGAGACGATGAAATAAGAAATGAAGAAGCAGGAAAAGAAAAGAACTGGAGATAAATTAATTAGCTCGCAAAAAAATAATAATAAAAAATGAATAAATAAAAACGAACGAAAATAGGATTGGAAAGATCATGTACTGCGTACAGCCCCTAAGACAATTCATCAAGAAGCAATAAAGAGAAGCAGATTGATTTTGGATTAGCGTGTTCTGAGATTACTAAAAAAATCTTCTCAGTCACACAATTGCTCAATATATCTAGATTCCGTAAAGTACAGTACTTCTATCTCAATCATATGTTTTCAGGACTTCTGTTATATAGCAGTTGTGAATAGTCTGTTCATTCCTACTTCGGCCTCTGTATACCAATTCCTATCAGGACAGAATATTTATTGTATCTTTAGATAAATTACAGCACACTAATCTCAAACACATCGTTACCAGAAATGAATTAACAATGCAAAGCTATTACTACTAGACGTAGCTTATTATTTTCAATAAATAATAATTTTGCATATGGATGGTCAGCGCGGATCTATAAGTTTAAACGTTACTCAAACGTCACTTTACTAATGTACGATAAATGTTATAATATGAAAATTATACATTATCGTTTTTACGAAAAACATTAATACAATCAACGACTGCGAGAATTAATTTTATGTTGAACACTGACAGTACTCAAATTATTTTTACGTGATGTGTACAGCCAATACTCTTCGTATTGTTTTTTTTTTTTTTTTTTTTTTTTTTTTTTTTTTTTTTTTTTTTTAAACTTACGCAAAGTTTTTGGATGGTTGCTGAAAACTCATTTTTGCTATCCGTTGTTTTTTATGTGTAGTGAGTGTGGAAAATTTATGTAGAAGGCAGGAAGAAGAAAACTCTTACCAACCTCCATATACGGATTCCTGCTTGTAATTACCTCTTCCCACTGCTTTTGTTTCCAACAATATTATTCAGTGCCTTTATTTCCTATAGGCGAAAATTTAGTATTTTGGATTTATGTTCTGTAAGCGAACGTTTTACTTCTTCTTCATAGAATATAAATTATGGTTCGTTTACAAACTCATTAGTTTTGTAATTTATATCTGAACTGATCTCGGGAAAAATTATAAACTACGACAACTTATATCCGCATTTGTACCGAAAAAAATCTGAACAATGAAACCTCGTCCTACAGAAGCAGAACAAAAATCTGTACTCACATTGCTTCTCTTTTGCAGCCAAGAGCAATAATTAATCTGTCCTTATTTATCACATGTATCCACCTCCCACTGATCTCTCTGACTTAGTGGACGCAAATACCGAATGCATAAACCAAAGATGACCGAATGTGGAGTCTGGCGGAAGTTCCGTCGTATTATATCTTTGGTCACTTGGAGCAGTAGTGTCTGAGCAAGGTTAGTGTCTGAGATCTCTGTTTTGTAGACGACGTGTTGATATGGAATCATGACAATATACCATTTTAAGGCGCAATATACTGAAGACTTATCACAGACGCTACACTTTGGTTAATTAGATGACAGTTAAGAACTGATATAAGTTAATGATGCAATAACGCAGGTACCCAAAACAGGACGTGAATTATAAAACGAGCAACAGATGTTATCACTTCATTGTGGTTAGAGAGATTTGAAAATTTTTGGTTCAAGTTCTGCGAGAACTAATTTTTTTTCTTCTTTTTACAAGTCTATTATACAGAATTCGATAGGTTTTTTGACGAATATTTAGTGATAACCTGAGAGAACAGCTTAAAATTGTCTGACTGGAACGAGTACGAATGACATTTGCATTCTGCCTTCTCACAAAGACGTTGTAGGGCCTCTATTTCAGAATATGTGGCGATTTTCGAGTTCGTATTTAGCTTAAATTAATAGCGCTGAAAAGAGTAGTCTGCCAGTGACATTTAAATTCTGACTTATCACAAACAGTTGATTGTGTATTAAGGAATATATGTCGATTTCCGTGTGTGGAATTAGACAGTAAGGTAAGGAAACAGCTTTAATTACTGTGGATGAAACGACTAACATTGAAATTTCTATTTCCCTTGTAGCTTATAGTTGTCTGCTTGATTATTTTCATTTGTGGGAGACCACAGATAAACACAAATTTTTGAAGGACATTATATTGTCAACTATTTTGAATTCATAATTGTAATATCAGTCGAAGAAAACATTTTCTTGTGCCACATATTTTTTTTTGAAATTTTCAGACATGCCTAAGAATCACGTCAGTCAGAGTCATATCACGATACGTTGACCCTCATAAAACAGGTTGTCAAGTGCCATAATTGAGCACAAATCGAAAATTTACTGCATCAGTGCACAGAAACGAGACATAACATCAAAGTAAAGTTCGTGTTGAAAATACTGCTATGATCCTGCTTTTCTTTCATTCACACATCTTGTAGCATTGCCATTTACTGTAATAAAGACCTGAACCATAATTGTGAAAGGAAAAACTTGACTATTTCCGAATAAATAGCAAATTATGGGTTTGTGATTAGATATGAACATAGCAGATCAACTGCGAGTGAAACGAGTTGCAACAAAATTCATATTAGTTCACGTCACAAATCATCATCTATTTATTTACGAATATGTTGTGGTCATGGGGTCGAGTGAAACGATTCGACCTCAAAACGTCTTGAAAGTAAGCTGTAATTCGTAGAAAGATTACATATATTTCATTACAGTAGATTGTACTTTTTCGAATGAAAATACGGCTATTGCAAATCATATGTATACGTCTGTGAGTAAGGAACATTTATGAGCCTGGAGCTCCCTAAAACCTATTTCACACTCAAGTTTTCCGTCCCTCATTTAGTTGGTGCCAGATCGGGGCGATTTGGAGTTCTTCTGTGTCAATTTTTTCCTACTCTCCGTAGCTCGTCAGAATATCGAAAATGTTAGGTTCCTTTTAAGTTCACAATTCCGCACAAGTTCACTCCATATACCACAGTAACTTGCTTGACAGCGCCTTTTATTGATTTGTTTTCATACGAATTACACCAAAAAGGCGGATTAGCAGTTCTCTGTGTATTTTGTGTTTCTCGTTTACATGTACGGTATCGCATCCACATTAACATGCATAATGTATTCTGGGCATTTGGTCAGGCCTTGTGAAGTTACTGATACATACTCTGTATGTCACATACTTACTCTGAAACTGTATGGGAGACTGGGCGAGGTGTGCAGCTTCTGTTTTGAAGAGGGAGGCGAACCATCAGGTAACTGGGATTCGCCCAACCGTACCTCTTAAGACCTCCGAAACACTAGTGGACAATGCCGAACCACCTAAAATGGAAAACCCGTGCTGCTACGGAAATGTCTTAATGCACGCTCTGGCAGATACTTAATAGATGTACACTCTCTTAAATTAGAAATAAGTAATAAAACTCGGTTTTGTGGTCCCATCAATTCTAAAGGCGTCTAATATGTCGGGAAAATTAGGTGCATCTCATGAACTAAAAGTATTTTTAATATCTATAAACTTGCAAAAGTTAGCGCTCACAGTATATGAATATAGTAAAATTCATTAGGATTCGTAATGAGATTGCAAAAAGCTATGTCGTAGATGATACCTTATTATCTCAATCTATCATCGGGAAAGAAAATCACTTGTATGTATTTATTTAAAGATGTGTTACACTTATCATATCAATTTGTTATTGACATATACACAGACCATCGTAACCTCCATAGAAACTTAGCAACTGCAAGAAGCATGGTATGCCCCTCTTGCTCTCATGATCATGTAATTATTTAATTAATATTTGTCTATTTTGCCAGTAACTTTACATAATATTGTTTAGTATAAGTTGTCAGGATAATGAAAGCTGGATTGTTTATTTATTTCATGCATTCGTTATACTGCTGATAAATAGTCCCAAAGTGATTGAGTGTATACGACTTTTTTATTTGATACAGTCAAAAACGTAAAGTTAGTGTGGAAGTGATCAAAGTTAAAAAATCCTCTACTTGTGGAGAAGATAATCTGTCGATAAGAGAATGGCTATGCCAAGTAAAATACTTTGACTGTTCGTGGCCGCGGTGGAATGGCCGAGCGCTCCAAGGCGCCTTGTTGTGGAGGGCGCCGTTGCTTGTCGTCGGAGACTCGTGTCCTTCCTCGGGCATGGGTGACTGTGTTGTCCTTAGTGTAAGTTTAAGCAGTTTGTAAGTCTAAGGACTGATGATCATAGAAGTTCGATCCAATAGGTTTACAAACATTTGAACATTTGACTGATAGTGAGGAGAGCTTCTTTGAGCTATAGGAACACTTTATGAGTCATCTTGGAAGGAGGACGCCCTGGCAGGATAGCTGAAGTGATTCCTTTGCGTGAATGTCAGACTCTGCGCTTTATAGGGACTTTAACTTTGCCAAGGGCTAATGAGGGCCAGTTTAAGAACTTTAACTTTTAACGATTTTGCTTTCGGAGTTGTATCTGAACAGTGTATGTGAGTCTACACGAGAATTTACAAGTATTGATGTGTTATTTGTTGGTCTAAGATTTGAACTATTTTCTCATAACGCAGTTGATTTTAAAAGGTTGATTTCTAAATAAATACTTTTGTTTACGTAGAACTACTTCTAATAGATAAACATTATTCAACTGAGTTATTTGGTGTTGCAAACATGATTCCTAAACATTAGAAAAACCTCTTTTATTAATTATCAATTTATCTTTATTTTATATTTCATTAGTATTTCTCAAATGTTAGCTAATGCATAGAGTGTTTGACTCTAGGATCACAAGTACAAGGTACTACTTCCAGCTATTGTAGTTGTTGGGCACGAAAGCAGACGTGTACGTACGTTAACTCAATACATGTGTGTAGCGTTTGGCCAATGTAGCATACATTGGTATACACGTAAAGTCGCAGCCTTAAGGCTGTAACACTGACATTTGAAACAATTGCGAAAATAAAATAAATAAATGAACAAATAGAATTGCTCAAAGAATAAGCTGTAAAAGCAGCCTACAAAATCTCCTTCGAAAAAACCAAAATTTATGAAAAAATATTACGATGCCTCCAAACATAATTAATTACTAAATATGGAGAAACTGGGAGAAGAAATAAGTACCTACGATATATAACTGAACAAAATATTTAAGCAAAAGAAGCTATTAAAGTTAGAGTTAATTACTCGAAAACAGTGTACTACGTCCTTATGAACATAAATAATAAGAAATCTATTTCTATCAGTACTAAACTCGCACACTACTATATAGTAATTAGCCCAGAAGCCCTTTGTGCAGCAGAACATTTAACTCTCAACAAAAAGACGATGATGGAATCATTGCTAATTACTAAAAGAAAAACGTTTTAAAAATCTGGGGATCGGTTAAAGAGTAGACACAGTGCAGAATGCGTCATAATAGCGGACGGTGTGCACATTCTTAATACATCACAAATATGATTAGGAAAAAGATAGCTTTCTACGATCATATACAAAGAGTGAATTCTAGGAGATTATTCTCCTACTTAACTAAATTGTAAATGAATAACACATAGTACAGGAATGTGGAACAGACATGGACAACTTCCATGTACGCCAAAGATTTCCAGGAAAAAGTTGGACGAGAGAAAAAATAAATAAATAAAAAATAAAATGCAAAAAGAAAAATCGAGAAATGTAGGAGAAAACAAGGGAGAAATTGTTGAAATAATCATAATCCACAGTGGTTCATACGTAAAAGAATGAGAAGAACAAATGGAAGTCAGTCTCCCGATCACTCAACAATATTGATGCGTCTAGCGCAGGTACGGAACACTAATACAATAATTAAATCTAGATTTTTATTTGTTAACAAAGCACGCCAAAATATTCTATCAAACGTTACCCAAACACTTTTTCGGTTTATTTGTTAATCCGCAAAATACGGCAGGTCTCTGTGCGCATCATTGCTCAGTAAGATCTTCCATTTCCACAGCGAGGCTATCCCGAAGCGAATGACATTTCCGTCTCTAATTATTCCGTTACGGGTAATGCAACTTTTTGACTTTTCCCTTCAGCTACCGTACGTAAAAACGTTCCGTAACCATCGTGCGTTAGCGACGCAGAGTCCGTGCTTGTCAACGAGCCTTGGCCTGGATGTGCAGAAGATGACTCAGAGAAAACACCGTCACCATTCGTGCCACAAGTTTAGGCTCACCTGACTGCTGCTGCTATCTTGCGGCCGCTGCCGAACCACGGAGATGATACGAAGCCTGAAAGGCCGAGTCAAATGTTCAAATTTTTGTAATCCTACTGGAGCAAACTTCTATGGTCATCAGTACCTAGGCTTGTACACTACTTAAACTAACTTACACCAAGGACAATACACACACACCCATGCCCGAGGGAGGACTCGAACCTCCGGCGGGAACTGCCGCTCAGTCCGTAGCATCAAAACACATTAGACCTCGCGGTAATTCCGCGCGGTAAGTCCGCTTCAAGGACCTATTTTGCATTTTAAGTACGTATTTAGATACTCCTACTATTTTTATACAGGGTTTTTCGAAAATAGCCTTTAACCCTCTGCTTATGGTATAGTCACATTTTGATGTCAATGCGGACTGTAATCTCTGGGATGCCGACACATATCAATCATCAGTCATGATAAATTTCTAACAGGTACTTATATTACCGCTACTAGGCACAAATTGTTTTACAACTAAATATTGTTTATTTAACTACATATTTCAGGGCTAAATCTCATCTTCAGTTTATTCTGGCATTATGAAAATCACAAAAATATTTTAGTACAGTTTTAAATTACCAGAAATTTCCTACCTGTAGCAGTAAACCTGTGAAAAAGAAAAAGATAACTTATTTCAGGTGATGTCTCTTTTGACTATCTATGTGATTGTAAATATTTGTGTTATCAACTCACTTTGTGCATGTTGAGTACCTCCAGTTTCCTGGTATTTGAAGGTGACGCTATTTGTCTTCTGGGCTTTTTAACCAAAAAATCCAAAACTGAAAATCACGATTTCACTATCAACATATCTGCTGCTTGAAACAAGTTAGCGGTTTCACTGTCAGTCGCCATCTTCTTTCAAGCACCAACTATATTGTTAGTAAAATCGTGTTTTGCGGTTAAAAAGCTCAGAAGAGAAGAGCTGTTACCTTCAGATACCAGGAAACGGGAGCTACTCAACATGAAAAATGTTTATTGCTACAGGCAGCTAAATTTTAATGTAAAACTAAATTAAACTAAAATATTTGTGTAATGTCGTAATAGCCTGAAGATGAGGCGCAACCTCGAAACATGTAGTTAAATAAACAATATTTACAGTTGTAAAATAATTTCTATCCTATCAATTATTTACAAACAGTCACGGACGAATAATCTGATTCCGTTCAATTTAATCTGCAGTACACAGTCCTCATTTACGATGGATCCAATACTTTAAAACACTGACCGTTTCATTCAGGTACTATTCATAGTCCTTTTCCGTAACTGACAGATTTATAAAGTCGTCGGCAAAGCTGAACCTTTATTTCTTCTATCTGAACATTAAATCTTTTATAAAAGTGCTTGCTCAGTGAAAGATTGATTAACATCACGGATACGTTACAACCCCGTCTTATTGCCTTCTCCATTACTGCTAACATTTACGCCTACAGCACTGGCGTGACTGATATGACCATTGCGACTTTCGTCGTGTAAGGTCTTTTTACGAAAATACTCAAATGCCATCATTTTAGATGATTTTAATAATGCCCAATGCAGCTTCTGCAGTTCAAGATATGGTAGTCTGAAAATGCACCAAAAGCGTGAATCGCGAGGTTGATAAATAAATTTAAAAGTTGCAACAGAGACATTGTTTATCCCTTGAATTAAAAAAAAATCTCTTACTGAATCCGACAAAGGACTGGAGGATTGTGTTCTTTCGTTCATTTCCATCGTATATATTATCACTAAATGATATGCTATGCAAAAGTATTCAAAAATAGTGATCTGGTCTCAGTAATCTCCTTAATAATGAGTCATTACGACGAACTTACTCCAAATGTGTATTGTGTTTGTTACAGAAGAGATTCGTCTTATGCTATATCGCTTATTCTACTTGCCGTGGTAGAACGAAACTTCCAAAATTGCGGACGGTGTTTGTGATTAGAAGAAAAGGAAACACAAATTCATTTAGCACCACGCATATTTAATGAAAGTTGCTGCCTTGCAGGCATTGTGATTGCAATCGAAGTGTTCATTCATTCCTCTAAAAGGGGGCACAATAAATTAATACTGAATTAAAGAATGTGTGTTCTTTGTCTCTTTTCTCGAAACGATTTCACTATTAGTTTTAGGGAAAGCGGGAGCATTTTCATTTTTCTTCTTGAAAATTTAGTTTCGCCTGTAAAAATCAATATCATATAATTGGAAGAGTGGTAAACATTTGTCTGGGATTATTTTTACGGCACGGAACATTAGACTACTTTCTTTAATTTCCACATATTTTGATGTTGAAGTATCTGATAAGCAAATTATTTTATTTAGGATGGGAAGGAAGAAGAATTAGGAAGAAAAGGATACACATTAGTTGAATTAGGGCTTTGAAAGTGTACAATGGCGACAAGTGAAAAATGTGTGTCGGGCCAGTAATCGAACCCGGGTCTGCCTCTTGGGGCCAGCGGTCACCTTAGCAGCTTTTTTTTTCCTACCAGGTAGATCGATGCTTTACGGTCGTTTGTTCATGTTCATTGAATGTTTGGCTCAGCTTTTCTTATTACAGAAAGCGTTACGCCCTCTGAATGAGCGCGCTAAGTCTCCGCGCCCGACTATGTCTTGGTTTGTAATTTTACTTTTCGGTCTAGGCTATTTTTATCAGTTTTCAATAAATTGTTTAAAATTTGAATATTAACTAATTGTAAGACCGCCCAATCTCCATGTTGGCAATGTCATATTATACAAATCTGAGTGCTACTACTGCCTTCCATCAGCTCAGTTTGTAGGTAAATAATGTATTTGCTTAATATATTATTTAAGGTTAATGATGTAATGTTTGACTACGGAAACACTTAAAGTTTACGTCTGTTTTCTTCTGTGTCATGTGCGGTGACAACGTCGCAACTCACGAGAACAGCATGTCTGCCGTGGTAGAGATGAAGCTGGCTGGCCACTACACGTCGCCAGTCGACAGACATGAGGCGGCAGAAGATACCGTGGTCGGGTGTTGCGACCATTCATCACAATAAAATAAACAAGAAAAAAATACATTTTGTAAAAATTTTACGAATTGTACGTAACACGATTGAGCTCAGTTCTTGTTTCGAGATCTTGTTTTTGTACGCAGTTTGCTCGTCAATTGATATTATGTAGTATGAAATAAATGAAGATATATTAGAAAATATATTTGATTACGGAATGTATTATAAAAATGTATGAAGAATTTGCTTAAGATGAAGAGATTATTATTATTATTTAATTTGAAGTTATATGGTGAAAGTGACTAATATTTTAAATGGTATAGGAAATTTAGACTTTGAAGTTTGAAAGGATCCGATGTTTTTTTAACGTTACTGAACCGTAGTGACTGTTAATATGTCTGACGTTTAAGAAACAAATGCAAAATAAGTAAATAAAGAAACCTTCACAAATTTGCACAAAAATCTACAGTTTGATTTTTATTCACTGATTATTCCTATCTTCTACAAGAATTTTTTCTTCTACATAGAAGAAGTAGAGTCTCGATAGTTCGAGTTTCCAATTGTCCGAGCCTCATAAAGAAAGGGGAAAAATGCAACGATCTCATACTTTTTTCTGGCATGATCAATAATGAAAACATCATTGCAAAAGATAGAAAAGGACAGAACATCTCAGTGACAAAGCAGACAATAATGCATGCAACACCGAAGATTAACTCGCTGCCTTGTTGCACGAACATCTGTCGTCAGAATCGCACGAAATCACCCGACTGATGCCGGCTGCTATCAAAAGGGGACGGCCATGCAAAGCTATTTTGGTCAGAGATAATGCGTCCTCACATACAAGTGCAGAAGAAGTGCCGTAGCCGGCCGCAGAGGCCGAGCGGTCTGCGGCGCGCCAGTCACAGTCTGCACAGCCGAATCCCCCACCGGGCATTAGTGTTTGTGGTGCCTTTAGTATAAGGTAGTTCATAAGTAGTTTGTAAGTTTAGGGACTGATGACCCCGCAGTTACGTCCCTTAATCTTAACAAACATTTGAACATTTTGAAGAACTGCCGTGCGACAGTATCCGCGGCTTCTTTCTCCCACCAAAAGTAGCCTGTCTGATTCAGCTCATGGATCAGGGCGTTCAAAATAGTATCGACGGCGTTTGCTACAGTTAATCTTGCTTTCCGAATATTCAAATGTTCAAATGTTTGTTAAGCTTATGGGACTTAACTACGGGGTCAGCAGTCCCTAAACTTACAAACTACTTACGAACTACTTACGAACTAGGACGGCACAAATATCTATGCCCGAGGGGGGATTCGAAACCCCGACCGTAGTGGCCTTGCTGACCGAGACTGGAGCGCCTCAGTCACCTCGGCCACCGCGGCCGGCCTTTCCGAAGACAAGGAAAACTTTGTAGGAGCTTTGAAGAAAGTGACTGTAAAGGGCGTCGTGTACTGGATTAGCTAATCTTGGAGCGGGATAAAGTCAGACACAATTTCTGAATCATGGAGGAAAATTGTACAGGAAAGTATGACCGACACAGAAACTGAAGATTAAACAGATGAGGACTATCAACCGTTGTGTAATTTAATCTGAAGATTGCCAGCGTGTGAAGAGGCAGAAGAGGTGGCGGAATGTAGGTGAGTGGTTAAATTCAGACCAACAATTGGAAGAGACAGACTTTTCTATGAGATGGTTAACATTCCATCACAGTATGAGAGTGATGAGGATATCGAGGCAGAGGCTGCATCGATGATGACCCAACCGATGGCTACGCTTCTCTCGAGCCCGCCATAAGCTACGTGAAACAGCAGCCTGAGTAGTAGAGGCGACACCAGCTGACGTACTGCACCTGAGAAGGTGCCGTGCCATTGCCGGCCGCGAGGAAACGTGCAGTACGCCAAACAAAAGACACTTCACAATTACTTCCCTAAATAAATAATTATTGTTATTCTGCCATCGCATGGAGAGGGCATTAAAGTGCAGGGAGAAAAAATAAAAACATTACGGTTTGCCGATGACACAGTAATTCTGTCAGAGACCGCAAAAGATCTGGAAGAGCAATTGAATGGGATGGACCGTGTCTTGAAAGGAAGATATAATATGAACATTACCAAGAGTAAAACGAAGGAAATGATATGCAATGTCGGAAAATCAGGCGATGCTGAAGGAATTAGATTAGGTAATGACACAATAAAAGTAGTAGATGAATTTTGTTATTTGGGTTGCAAGATAATTTCTGATGGCCGAAGTAAAGAAGATATAAAATGCAGAATGGCTATGGGAAGAAAAGCGTTTCTAAAGAAGCGAAACTTGTTAACATCCAATATTAATTTAAATGTTAGGAAGTCCTTTCTGAATGCTTTTGTCTGGAGTGTAGCATTGTATGGGAGTGAAACGTGGACGATATGGAGTTCAGATAAAAAGATGATAGAAGCTTTTGAAGTGTGGTGCTACAGACGAATGATAAAAATTAGATGGGTTGATCACGTAACTAATGAGGAGGTGCTTAACCGAATCGGGAAGAAAAGGAGTTTCTGGCATATACTGACTAAGAGAAGGGATAGATTGGTTGGACACAGTCTGAGGCATCAAGGAATCATCAACTTAGCATTAGAAGAAGTGTGTGGGGTAAGAATCGTAGAGGGAGACCGAGGGACGAATATAGTAAGCGGATTCAAAGGGAAGTAGGTTGCCTAAAATACTATCAGATGAAGAGACTTGCACAGGACAGGGTAGCGTGAAGAGCTGCATCAAACCAGTCTGCGGACTGAAGACCACAACAACAACAACGGACTTCGGACGTCGTAAAAGACGGCGAGCATCACTTTGCTCGCTGAGGTCACTGCCTTTTTTTAATTTTTATTATTATTTTTTTTAACCAATCCGGGCATTACATTCGTATCCACAGATGTCGCACTAAGTTATCCCAAAGCATCATATTCAAATTCAGGTTTGGTTGTCATAACGTTCAGTAGCTTTTCATTTGATACCCCTCACACATGTTACATGTCCCAGTAATTAATGACAGTGACTTACGAAACAAAAATACCTGACAAGTGCGAGTAGGGCTTGCGGTCTGACGGATCCATTCAAACTTACTAACGTACTACGTCTGCTTTTATATATTTATTTATATTTTACATTATTTTTAAATCCGGAACATCGTAATTTCGCACCAATGGAGCGTTAAACTGAAATGCGGTTCGCATCTCTGTACACACCAGGGTAGCGTGGAGAGCTGCATCAAAGCAGTCTGCTGACTGAAGACCACAACAACAACTGCCATCACAAATGCATATGTAATTACTTTTCTTTTAATATAGTTCATATTTTGACCTGTATTACTTACAATATCATAATGTTTCTTTTTCCCATTTAAATTTCGATAGTTCGAGTTTTCGATAGTTTAAGACGGTTCTGGTCCCTTTCATCTCGAACTATCGAGATTCTACCGTATTTCGTTTGCGTTTGATGAAGTCGTACTTGGTCAATTTGAAAGTTTGGCAGCGTCGTTACAGCGAAAAAGTACTCTGTTTTGAATTTTGAAAGTACTAAAAGGCTTCGAAGGAATTTAAGTGCCGGCCGCGGTGGCCGAGGGGACAGGCGCATCAGTCACGGTCTGCACGGCCACTATGGTCGGGGGTACAAATCCCTCCTCGGGCATGGATATTTGTGCCGTCCTAGTACGCAAGTAGTTCATAGGTAGTTTGTAAGTTTAGGGACTGATGACCACCTAGTTAAGTCCCATAAGCTTTACAAACATTTGAACAATTTTTTTTTAATTTAAGTTACACTGATTCACACAAATCACAGATTTCAACTACTTTGACCATCAATCCAGATGAGAGATGTCGTCCCGGCGCACTGGGCACATTTTGTCAACCAGCTCAATGAATTTACTTGAGTATCCACACCAAACAGCTAAAACGTCTCTGACATCTCTGACTGCAGTTGATACAAAGGCGTTTATCGTATAGTAGGGGATGTAGAAACAACCGCTCTCCCACACGCAATACCTGAAGAGTCGCGTCGGAAGGGAAGTGTTTGGGCGCGACTGTGAGTGGCGGCCGGGGGACGTCGTGAGTCACCCAGCGCGACGACCCTCGGGGTCGGCCACATTACTCCCCCTGCACAGTGGGGCGTGGCGGCGTCTGTTATTGCAAGGGTTGTTCCCGCGACAGTCGCTCCCACAGGGGCGGCCGCTCTTACGGCTGGCAGTGCGACCCCTGGGTCCGCCAGTGATACGCGTTAACCCCGACCACTTAAGGCGGGGGCGCTGCCACCCAACCGGTTCCTTTTCTCCTGGCGCCACCGCACTACATCACCTGTTAAGCCGTCCCCACCAGCCACATAAGAGCTGAAGTGGGCAAGGAGCTGGAACCGTTCCGTGACTCACTCCCTGTAATTTCACGTCGTGGATCTATTGTGCCACTGGTACACAAGTTAAGCTATATTTCGGCGACAGAAAATGGAAAAAAATAATGTTGTTTTTCTATTACTTATCCTTCCATTCTCCGCTCCAAGGAGTGGAGCTGGACATTTAAGATCTGGCCCCGTAAAGAGACGCGTTTCTACGAGGCGCGTCCAGAAAGTAAGTTCCGTTTGGCAATAAAATGAAATTGTACCCAGACACAGAAGAAAATTTTATTGCACAAAATTCTACAACTCTTAAACTACTTTTCCACATAACTGCCGAAATTTTGCATGCATTTTTCATGGCGTGGCACCAGTTTTTGTACACCTTCTTCATAGTAATCTGCCGCCTGTGTCTTCAACCAGTTGCTAACAGTGAAATTTGGGGGAAGTCCATAGCAAGAGCACTAATTGTAAACCTACGGTTTTTCTGGCTCTTGTCATCAATCGCGTGAACCAGTTGTACTGTAACCAAAGGTGGACGCCCACTTCGTTCTTCATCGTGCACATCACTACGCCCGCCATTGAACTGTTGGACCCATCTTCTCACCGTCGAATCACTCATCGCAAATTTGCCGATAAATGTCACTTGGTTTCACTTTCCTTGTATTCAGAAACCGAATCACCGACATGATTTCACAGGCGGCGGGAGTTTCAATCAACGCCGACATTTCAAACAAGCATAACAAAGCGTACGTAACTGACAGCGACCTACAAATGGCGCACGTTCTTCTCCTTGATACACATCATCCACAGCGCATGTGCGCAACTGCAATCGCAGCGCTGCAGTGGAGATAAACTGAAACGGAACTTACTTTCTGGACGCGCCTCGTATTTATCCAATTATCAAACAAGATGATAGAGCGACAAGATGGCATCCAAGTTGGAAGAAGGGGGAAGGGCTTTTCAGTACTGGCGTATGACTTACAACCAAGGAAAACCTCCGGAAAATCCTTGTTCGTAATCATCGTATTGGGAGTATTTTAATTCATGTCTGGGACGTTATCCAAATGAAAAAGAATGAAAACCCGACGTTTGAAACCTGGGCGCTCGCGTTACCCTCGTATTCTCGCAGTGATGAGCTCAATCAGATTGCAATGGAAGAGCCACTCCAAGGACGCACACTCACAAGTAGGGATGCAACATCGCTGATACAAACACCTAAGTTCATATGTAAAAACATCGATGTTAAAAAAAATCTACATCTACATAGATACTCTGCAAATCACATTTAAGTGCCTGGCAGAAGGTTCATTAACCACTTTCATACCTTTCTCTACCGTTCCATTCTCTAATAGCGCGCGGGAATAAAGAACACCTAAATCGTTCCGTTTTCGATCTGATTTCTCTTATTTTATTGGGATGGTCAGGTCTCCCTAAGTAGGTGGGATGCAAAATATTTTCACATTTAGAAGTAAAAGTCGGTGACTGAAACAGATCACGCCGTAATGAATAACGTCATTCTTTTAATGATTTTCACCCCTATTCGTGCAACATTTCCGTGACGCTTTCCCCCCGTAACGTGATAAAACAAAACGAGCTGCCCTTCTCTGAACCTTCTCAATGTCTTCCGTCAATCCCACCTGGTGAGTGTCCCACAAGGGGCAACAGTACTCCAGGAGAGGACGCACAAGTGTGATGTAGCCAGTTTCTTTGGCGGAGCTGGTGCATCTTCGAAGCGTTCTGCCGATGAAACGTAACCTTTGTTTCGCCTTCCCCACAATATTTTCTATGTGTTCTCTCCAGTCAAAGTTGCTCGTAATTGTAACTCCTAGGTACTCGGTAGAATCTACGACCTTAATGTTTGACTGATTTATCGCGTAATTGAAGTTCAGCGGATTTCTTTTAGTGGTCATGTGTATTACTTCACACTTTTCTTTATTTAGTGTCAATTGCCAATTTTCGCACCATGTAGAAATTTTGTTTAAATCGCTTTTCACCTGCTTTTGATCATCTGTTGACTTCACTAACCGATAAACGACAGAATCCTCTGACAAACGATACATCGATATATTTTCGATGTTTTCATATGTTTTAGAAATATTTTAATTTTCAGTATCATAATAACTGAAAATAAGTTAAGTCGTCAGAGAATTTTTGAAACACAAACGATACCTGTTTCTTCACAAAACCGTCTTCCTACATATGACGTTACCAACGGGAAAATACCAACCGGGGTATGTGTAATTTTATATTATAATGTGTGTATCTGTCTCTGTCGGTTGACTAGGCTACAAGTACACAGTGAAGTGGCAGATTACAATCAAAAGGAAGTTAGGGACGAGGTTTCGTAAGGTAGTATGCTCATCTGAGTTGGGATTTACATGGCGCTGTTGATTATACACCCAATAACTTGCTTTTTATTGACATATTGCCTTTTTCTTAGCCACCGATGTGGAGATAATTAAACGCTACGTCTCTTTCATTTATTATTTAATCATGTATGTTTAAAAACGACCATCCATTGATGTCATTTTTCAAATCATGTATGTAGCTGAAATGAAAATTTATTTTATACTTAACGCTTCTTGGCCGACGTTTGATGGTATAACTGACGTTTTGACTGTACGATATCAGAGTGATTAGACAGCTCAATCAATGATTCGATTCCACTGCTGTTGGAAGGCGAAATTTGGCAATGGCAGCCGACGTCCTGGGAAAAACATCTGGTTACTCAGTAAACGTTGACAAATATCTAAGTAGAGACAGACGCCAACAGGCGTATGAAATGTATAATAATTTTGTTGCACAGAAGGATTTCGGATATATCTTTGCAATATCTGCAATCTCCAGTGTCGTGAAGGTCCAATGACTTCCTTAGTGATCAATGAAACAACTACTGGCACAAGAAAATATTCCAGTGTACACTGTTTCATTCAGTATTTCAATTTAGAGCCACTTTATTGTAGTTGAACAAAAAGCTGCATCTAAAATAATCTTGAGCACTACTCAGACAAAATCGATTAGGTTGGCAACCTTTTTGTGTACTAAAGATTCCGCTAATGGATAACGTCTACTATCTTGTCTCAAATACAGAAATATTTATCGGTGTCAATGCACTATGTTCACCGACTCTACCCATCTGAGAAGATAATTAGTAGTTTGTTTTGAAGACAGTAATTTATTATCTACTGGTGTTTATTTTGTAACTTAACCACACATTCGGAAAGGGTCACTTATTCGGAAATAAACATCCAAATATTTGTTTCTTCCTTAGTTCGCTAATCAGATGGAATTGTAAATAGCATGCAGTATTGTAGAACATCCCTAGAATATATCGTAAAAGCCTTAGAATCTCTTAAAATTTTAAGTTAAATTTAAAAAAAAGTAGATACGTGATGGGTCGCGATCAAAGCTCTAGTCCACTTTTCCCAAAACAATCCGCAGCACTAGCCATTACACTACGAATAGATACCGCAACTAAGAATGGAGTGAAGTATTGACTATATGACTGAAGATTGTTGAAGATTGATATCGTTGATGCGCCACTTAATAACAATCAATTGTCACATTGACGTCTTCCTGTCCGCATTGGAGTGTGCGAGCGCTCTAAGGCGCCTTGCTGCGGAGCGCGCGGTTGCTCGTCGTCGGAGGTTCGAGTCCTCCCTCAGGCATGTATGTGTGTGTGTGTGTGTGTGTGTGTGCGTGCGTGCGTCTTGCCCTTTGGTTAGTTTAAGTAGTTTGTAAGTCTAGGAACGGATGACCATTGTATACTAAACTGACACATAGTAATTGTACCTGTAACGAACTATCATGATGTCACCTTTTGTTACGGTGCACCACCACAAGCTTGGCTATGGCACTAGCCAGTGAAAATCACATCTATCTCTTGATTACCGCAAATAATTCAGTTAAGACTGTATGAGGTAAATGATATTATTGTGAATATCATATTTCACTTACATACTATTTCAGAAGGATGCAAATAGCGACAAAAGCAGTACCAATGCAATCGTTCTGTTGCTGGCTGAGCAACTAATAACGGAGTTAACAATCCACTGTTGAACTGTGTCAATAGTTTTCGACTTCTGTCGTCGATGAATCAGCGATATATCGCTGTTCAAAAACATCGATGTTAATATCGACTTATATTCCTTTCCTTAATCTCTCCACCCTTCACTTTTCCCATCTCTATGCCTGTTTCTTACCTTTTTCTCCTCTTAGACTTCTCACTGAATTAGCTACCTGAAAACCCGGCTTTTCTTGGGTCTTGATTTATTCCAGAATTCATTTAGTCAATGTACTCCATCTCCCCCTCCCTCCTCTCTGTTTACATACCTCTGCCTTGTCTTCCTCCTACTTCTCCTCTCTATTC